>CATOUR010000007.1:2500000-3750000 GCA_951848785.1 Callosobruchus maculatus
ACCTCAAAATGACCTAACAAACTAAGTAGCTCAAATAACCCACAAACTACTGCGAATTTTTATAACTGTTATAAGTCATCACCAAGAACGGCTTAGAAAATTAGACATTCGCTGAAGTCGCCAGTATTCAGCCGTCGTGCATAGATATTTTGTGTTTATGTTTAATAAGGAAAAAAAAACAAATTGTGAGCCAGCAATGCTAACCATTTATATTAGAGAAGATAACTTATTCATTGATAAACAATTCTGGTGAGCCATAAGTAAAAATAAAGGTAATATTGGTGACAGTGACAATTTTTCATCAAAAAATACTTTGTGTATTGTTAATGTTAAATTTAATTTTGTTTGGTTTTTTAAACATATCCGGGAAATCTAGAATATTTGAAATAAAACTTTGCATCCCCCACCACTGCTATCCAGACTAGGTTGCATCGTCGACTGCGTAGCGGCGAAAATATCTACGCAGTTCGAATGAATATTACCGACTATAGGGATTGTCTAACTGTCCAAACCGTTCTTGGTGATGACTCGTAACACTTACAAATTACAAAAATTCGAAGTATATACGTCTTGTGCGCGGGTGTGGCTAAATCAATAAATTCTTAAAAACTTTGCTAATCAGATCTCTTTTAATTCCATGATCGTAAGTGTGGGTTGTCCTGTAATTGCGAAAATTTTCGATTTTGGGATCATATGCTTTTTGGATATTTCTTGAAGAAAATTATTTCCGTCTGTCTATCTATCTCTCTGTCTGTTGCCATTCTTCTAATAGCGTAACCTCAGTAACAGATTCACCGATAGGATTTGTATGTTTGCGATATATTCAACCACTCCGGAGAAGGATGGGTTATACATATATGAACCAGTTATTTTTATTAAGACGAATCCTATATGCATGATATTGTATCTGAAGGATAATAAATAATGATAATTATTATTAAATTACCTGCTTTGAAAAGCACTATGGCTTTCAAAAAAGCATGCTCAGTATGGTCTACCCTGAGTGCGTTCAATCTGGTTATGACCTCTCGCAGCTTGATAGCATCTTCTTCTAGCTGGGCCCGCCTCGAAGCTGAAGTTAGTGTGTTGTCTACTAAGCCAGCTACAGGAAAATGGAACATACTAAATTGATTTTCTACTACATTTTCTACAATTGATTGTCTACTACATTACACAGATTTAATTTAAACCTTGCATTATCACCATTATCCTGATCGAGACCCTCAGAATTGAATAATTTAATGGTTAACTTTATTTGAAATTTCGACATAATGGTGAAGGTGGCTGTTAAACAGCTTACATAACTTGTTTTAGAAATGGTGGATGATTTTCTTTTTATTTATCGTATGGCTCAAAAACATGACAATAGTAAATATAGATTAAAAGAAAAACTATTATAACCTATACTAAAATAAAATATATATAGCTACAAACTAAGGTACATAGTCTTTGGTATTTACAGGTTGATGTCAAGTTCTTTCAACCACTTCAGCGCCAACGGTGTGGCTGTGAAGAACTCTTCTCGCCATCCCTGAAACGCACGCAGTTCACATTCGCTCGTAATATGGTTTATAGCTGGCGGGGCGCGCCACAGTCACATAAGGGAGATTGCACATAGCCCCACCTGTAAAGGGAGTCGGCACATCTGCCGTGGCCTGTTCGGACTCTATTAAGTTTTACCCACTCTTTCCGGGGTAGTTCTGATCCTGGAAGTAAGGCTGCCCCCATAAATGCGCATCGCGAGTGGTGTTCCGCAAAACCTTCCCACTGGGAGCGCCATTGGTTCAAGGAGTCGAAGTTGTTGGTTTTAAGCCCTTCTGCATCCCTTATTGGTGGTTGTCGGGATTTAAGTCTGTTTATTTGCAACGGGGGTATTGCTCGGTGGATGGGCAGTTTGTTGTTGGCCGTAATCTTGTTATACTCCCTTAGAAGGGCGACAGTCCTTCGCAGCTGCGGTGGGGCTATTCCAGAGAGTACAGGCAGCCATTGAGTTGGGGTTGTCTTAACTGCGCCTGTAATAAGTCTAATAGTGTGATTTAGTTGGACGTCAATTAGTCTGGTATGATGGCTGTTAATCCAGACAGGCGCACAGTACTCAGCACACGAATAGACAAGAGCTAGTGCACTGGTTCGTAGAGTTGGAGCAGTGGCACCCCACGTCGGATCGGATCGGATCGGTGGATGAGATACCACAATACTGCCAATATTGATAAAAAGCGAAAAATAAATATAGTTTAAAAAAAGATAGAAATAATTCTCAATATAACCTGAAAATAATAATGAACGAAAAATACTGATACTATTGTGAAAAAAGTGCAGATTGCTTGATATACGAAAAATATGGCACCAAGTTTCCTACGCTTTGGTCACAGTAATACAAGTATTTTTGTTCCTTACAATTTTCATCTTATATTAAGAATAATTTTTCCTTTTTAGTACGTTTTTCAGCTTTTTAAACAATATTTATTTTTGTTGTCCTAATTGACATTATCTGAATAGTCTGTGATGGGTTTCATGCTTGTAGGTAACTTACCCACATCTATAGGAAGTTTCCACTGTGAGGCTGTTAAAACAAACAGTTCATGCCAACTTTCTTCCAGTAATATCGACTGGTCTCTGCTGGATAGCTGTAAAAAAATCTTATATAATGTCACAATGCCACAAAGTAAATAATAGAATTTTCGCAGAAGCAAATGATCAGTAGGTGCCTATTTGACATAATGGTTCTTGAAAAGTCTTCAAGCTCGGTTCTCAAGCTGTGATAGAATTATGGGACAATTGCTAAATTGCTATACAGAGACGATTTATTAATTATTAGTACCACTGTGTATTCATGTAGAAATCACCCGATAAAATACGGAAAAACACTATTATATTAAAGGAGATATATTTCTTCATTTCACAAATAAAAAGCTATTTGGAGTTATGTAGAGTTTTATGAGCATAAATAGAAGACGGGCTGCCAAAATTTAGAATCCGAAGTTTACATTCTTCGCAACGGTTTCTGTCTCTATTCAAAAACAATTTTCTTCCAGGTTCCTTTGTACATTTAATATTCTAATGGAATACGGAATTCGCCTAGTAACCCGGGTTGGTGGAAAATTGGAAGGTGATAGGAATTAATGAAAGAAGGAGAGATGTTTTCTGGTGATACATAGACCTAGAAGCGGGCCTTTTTGCACCTCTCCTCACTCTAGCCCCCAATGCCAGCCCTCATCGCAGAGGTGAGGATGGCCTTGAGTCCTGCCGATATTATGACATCAGGTTCAAGGACTCTTGAACCTAGCATTAGTCTGCCTGTGATCAGTGGCGTATATAGACATCGATTTCGGGGGGGGGGGGGGGGGCCATTGGAAAAATTAAAGTTTGTTTCATACGTTATAATATTGGCGTATTATAATCCTAACCTAAATATAAAATAACAATGTACTAATATTAACGAAAATAATTATATATAACACATATGCATCATATTAGAAATGTAAATTTCTATTTTTATAGATAATAATTCTAAATTGAAGCAAAGAAACCAAGGTGTACTTCCTAATCAGACATCTATGATCGTAAAGTTGTCCTATTTGCTTTATTATTAGATTACATTTTGATGTCGCTGCTAATTTTATTGAGTACTATATTTTTTGACAACTACTTCAGCCTCTTCCCAGACGTCAAAGCTGGATGCGTGGCTGGTTCCGGGGGGGGGGGGGGGGGGCTTTGTATACGCCACTGCCTGTGATACCCAAGGGCGTCACAGCGACATAGAATGTGTCCCGTGGATTTCTCCTCCTTGCCACAGCGTGCACACGTCGGGTCGCTTGCCACCCCCACCACATACAAGAGACGTCTGAACTGAAGCTGTTTTGATCAGATAGCAGGCCCACAAGTACCCTTAGCTAGCTTCTGTCCATTGAGAGAGAGAACTTCCCCACCTTGGCCAGAGGTCCTAAAATAAGTTTTCTAGCTTGACGGAGATGTCAAAAGATTCCTCTCCGTAACCATAGCATAATGATTTGGTAACCATCTTTGTTTTCATTCTAATGGTACCTGCTGCTAACCCCACAGCAGTGCCGTAACTTCAAATTCGGGGCCCCTCCACAAGATACTTCCCGGAGCCCCCCTGCAAGACATTTTCCGTGGCCCCTTTTTTCATAATATTTGATGTATATATACAGGGTGTGCCTTAAGTTGATTCTCTTTTTAAAATGTGTATAGAAGTCGTTTTCAAATAACTTTTATCCGAAAACTGCAAAATAAGCGAGATAGAAAAGGAGTCTAAACCCTGGTCTGGACTTGTGCATTATAACGTATGTTATATGAATATGTTTAGTTTTCGTAGTTAGTTTTAAATTGGTAAATCCTAAAATTTGCGTTTATAATAATTTGTCGTTTTTCAGAATTACCAATTTAAAATTCTGAAAAGCGACAAATTATTATAAACGCAAATGTTAGGATTTACCAATTTAAAATTAACAAATTTAAACAGAAAGTGATTACTGCACTATCTGACAGGTGTAATGCCCAATAGAAAAGCAATAATCCGAACAAAAAACTAAACATAAACAGACTAGGGTAGGTACCTCTTGATACACACGCCTAGATTTACATTTTTTATTTTGGATCTCGCTTATTATTTAGTTTTCTAAAAAAAATTATTTGAAAGACTAGTTTGTTTCAACGACTTCTGTAGACAGTTGAAAAAAGTATCATCTTAGGACTCCTTATATACAGGGTGTCCCAGGACGATTAAGACAAGCAATATATCGGAAATCGAAACCACTACCGTTATTAAATACCTACTGCCAAAGTAATTTAACTGTAGGAGTACATGTTATAATCAGTGGTAGTGGTACCATCCTTTAAGTATACCTGTGGCTCTTGAATTAATCACTTTAAACCCCAAGTGTGCTAGTTTGTTGGAATTGCTTTATCGGAAGGAACACAGAAAGTCACAAATATACAGGGTGTCCGATTAAACATTTTGAAACGGACGTCACGTGACCAAAAACAAATACCTCCTTGTATGACACAATAATAAGAAAAGATACTATATTTGCTCTAACTTACACCCCCAAAATTACAATTCGCTACTACTGCCCAGTTTCGACATATTGCTTGTCTTAATCGTCGTGGGACACCCTGCATTAAAGAGAAAATCTTGGGGTTGTGGCAAAAATTTTGAACGGAAACACGGGTCACTGCATGAGCAAACTGCCAAGCTTTCGGCAATGTTTATTGCCATCTTCGGGGCTTTAACGTTGAGGTTTGCTCGCAAAAAACAGAAATATGATTTTCAAATGCAATTCTTAAACAAAAAAGACGTCAAACAATTTTTGGCTAATTTAACTCGGTGTCTTCCACAACACAGGTCACAGAAACAACGAACACATGTGTAAAATACAAACATAACAATGACCTTTACATGTTTAAATCAGCCGAAAAATTACAAAACTCATGGTTTGAAAACACGCATTTTTTTATTTTAATTTTTTTAGAAGGTCGTTGTTTAGTTTGTATTTTACACCTATGTGTTTGTTGTTTATGTGACCTATATTGTGAAAGACGTCGCGTTAAATTAGGCAAATAAATTGACGTATGCTGTCTTACTGTATTTTTCTATTTACTGCCGATACTGTACCAATTTTTAGGGATTAGTTTAAAATGCAATACTGTTCCACTTTTTCAAAGATAGGTATGTATCATGGTGTTTATAGGTATTCTTTGTAAAAAATACTAGCATACAAGGAAAGCGACCTTTTAATGTATTATCTACTTTTTGTTGCACAAAGGATGGCGCTCCAAGACTACGGGGCCCCCAAAATGACGGGGCCCTCCGCAGCTGCGGGCCCTGCGGGCCCTTAGTCACACCACTGCCCCACAGTCGCCGCAGAACTCAGGAAATTATCTCTCGACCCTCGCCTTGCGAGAGCGTCCACCGTTTCACCGAAAACTTTATCAAGACTCGGCAGTCTCGGCATCCACATAGTCACACCTGTTGTCTTGCCGAAATAACATCCAAGACCTTTGCTATTGCAGGACGAGCCTTGATGTAAGCCAACAAGCACTCAATGCTTTCAATTCTGTCAGAGCAGATAGTAATTCGCCTCCTAGGTCCCTGAATTTCGTGAATACGAGAGGCACAAGCTACAATCTCGTATCTTTCTACCTAGAATACCGTGGTGTATCCTCCAAGAGATGAAAGGATGAAACTAAGATCAATTTCGAATTTATGCGGTGAAAATTACTCAAAAAAGGGTCTTAGTGTTGGTTTAAAAAGACCAATTTAGCTGTGGATCTGTGTATTATTATCCAATAACATAATCGTTACCTGAAGAAATGAAGGTATAGTTTTCGCCCATTTGGTAGCAAAAAACAGTAATTTGGCTGCTGATTCGTATATATTTTCGCCAAGGCATGAGTTCAGGCCTGTGAGGGTTCTTTCTTCCATCATAATTTCTTCGGGAGGCTTAATGGAGTTCGACTCATTCAAGTTCGGATGTTCTAATCTTAAATTTATGGCGGTGATTTCTAAAAACAATTTATGCAAATATCAAACAGACTAAACAGACGTCGATATACTTCCAGTTTCGTATTTGCTGGCAATTTAGTGTTAAACTCACAAAAATTAAAAATGATTTGATTCGATTAATTATAAGACTTAACTCCCAACTTAGGAGTTTATTTGTATTTACAAATTGCTTTACCATACGACGCGAAGATGTGTGGGAGATTGACTATGCTTATCGGTCTAAAACTTATTTAAAACATTTCTGATGTCATGTAAACACGCCGTTGCCATTCCTTTCTAAATCCTTGCCCAGTCTTTCAACTTCAGCTTGTTTATTTAGATACATAAGTGAATTGAGAAGGTTGAAAATAGTTCGAATTTTACACATATAAAAAAAACTTTTAATACGAAGGGGGCTTATGGCCAAATAACTTAATTTAGATGAGAAAATCTTGGGGTTGTGGCCAAACCCGGGTTTAAAATTTCAACATGTAAAGGTCGTTTCTGTATGTTTGTAATTGACAATTAATGTTGTTTATTTCCTGACCTGTTAGTGGAATAATCGTTAAAATTTTTGAAAAATTGTAACGATTATTGTAGCTGCATTAGGCAGTCGTTGCACTCAATGCAGTTGCTGTTGTTTAAATTGGCAAATCTCAACGTTGTGGGTATATCTTTTAAAAAATTTATTATATATTTTGAAACTAAATTTCTTTTTTTTTCTTCTAACTATGTAGAAAGCCCTGAAGATGGCAATAAGCATTGCCGAAAGCTTGGCTGTTAACATCAGAGTCTCCTTTATGCTGTGACCCAGACTTCTTTTTTTTTCAAAAATTTGGCCACAACCCCAAGATCTTCTCATCTAAAAAAACTTTTAAATATGTTGATTATTTTAGCGGATACTATTATCTCTCACCCAACCAATTCGAATCTCTCACCTGACTTTTTCATTTGAGCAATTTCTTCGGTACTGGTAACTTCGTCGTCCTTATCGATGGAATTTCTGTTTTGAGATATTTTTGGACCTAACGTAATGCTGTGACTTTTGGGTTGGTATAAACCTGAAACAGATAGTAGTGGCTTACATTTAGAAGTTCTGATCGGTTTGAAGTAGTGAAAAGGACTAACTGTTTGATTGCAAGAAGTATTATATACAGGGTGAGTTTTTAGTACCGGCTCGGTCGATAACTCTACTACTGTTAAAGAAAGCAAAATAAGTTGTAAATAAAAGTTGTAGCCACATGTGCTCCTTGCTCAGAAAATACTTAGATTTATACAGGGTGATCCATAACTACGTGGTGATGCAAACATGCATTTTTTTTAATGAGACACCCTATATATTATTCCGTATTCAAATTCTACTAATGATTTCCGTTTTTCTAATATAAGGTATTGTTACATTATACAGGGTATTTCAAAAGTTATGGCCATTTTTATCTCCAAATTGCTGTCAAATGGACGTATTGTATATCAAAAAGTAATGAATCAAATATCACTTTTTTTACACGTTTGTATGAAAAATATCATCTAGTTTTAAAATCGGATATAAAAAATCCCGCTACGCATATTCGTATAAAGGGTGATGTAGAATGCAAAATCCAGATTTTCTCTTTTTTTTCAAATGTAACCCCCAAAATTTTATTCAACCAAAGAATTACTTTTAATATGCTCTTTCATCCTTGTATAGCACATGTTGTACTTATGTCCCTCAGTTTCCGAGATATTTCGATTTTTCGGTAAATTTAAAATATAGCTTCTATTTCTGTACTGAAATTTATTTATTTTGAGAAAGCACTATCGAATTTGTTTTTTATTTAACGAACAACTAAATTGTAAGGTTATGATGGTATTTGTATGAAGTCAAAACCTGAATCATCGAGATAATACAGTCAAGTATGCTGAGGAAACAATTTTGTAGGCGTAATGCATAACTATCAACCAGATTTATCAGGTATGCTCTTAAAAATTGACGGTTTTCATAACCTACTCAATAATTCTGTACTGTGTGACAAACGAGTCTTAAAACATAATTTTTTCATTGAGAGTATTCAGGAGAATCTTTGAGGAATTGCCTACTTGCCTCTAGAATATATCAACTACGAACAGCAATGAACTCCAGAACGGAGGCACTCTAAAACTAATGTGTTTGAAAGATCAAAGGATCGTTTTATTTGGACCGTGTCATTTAATATTTCATAGCCTACCTGACAGATCTGCTTGATAATTATGCATGACGTCTGTAAAATTGTTTCCTCAGCACACTTGACCTGTATTATCTCGTTAATCCAGTGCTTTGACTTGATCAAGTACTATTATGGCCTTATACTTTAGTTGTTTGTTAAGCAAAAATAAAATTTAATAATATTTTCTCAAAATAAATAAATTTTAGTAAACAAATAGAAGCTATATTTAAAATATGTATAAAAATCGAAATATCTCAGAAACTAATGAACGCAGCTATAACAAATGAAATGAAAGAGCATATTAAAAGCAATTTTTTGGTATAATAAAATATTGGGGGTTACATTTAAAAAAAGAGAGAAAATCTAGATTTTGCATTCTACATCACCCTATATACGAATATGCGTCGCGGGCTTTTTTATAGCCTATTTTAAAACTAGACGATATTTTTTATCCATCCGTTTAAAAAAAAATATTTTCGATTCATTACTTTTTGATATACAGTACGTTCATTTGACAGCGATTTGGATGTAAAAAAATCATAGCTTTTGAAATACCCTGTATAATGTGACAATACCTTATATTGAAGAACGGAAATCATTAGTAGAATTTGAATATAGAATAATATATAGTGTCTCATTTAAAAAAATGCATGTTTGCATCACCACGCAGTTCTGGATCACAGTGTATAAATCAAAATATTTTCTGAGCAAGCAGCATATCCGTGGCTACAACTTTTATATACAACTTTTTTCGCTATCTTCTATAGTATGGTGTTATCGACCGAGCCGTTACTAAAAACTCACCCTGTATAACTGAAAATTGCTATCCCCTAACAAAACCAAGACTCTTCAGGAAAGATCGTCTGATGCCTTTCAGCTTGCCATTGTAGGTATTTTTGGCACCAATCTAACCGTTTTCGACGATGATTTGCAGTGAGCAGAAGCACTAGATGCGGACGATATGATCTGAAAGCCCATTTCACGCAATCTGTGGTATACACCGTGAGGCTTCAAAGGGGTCTCCCTTAGTTGCATATCAAGTGTCAGCAACACCTCGAGTGGATCACGTTCTGCTTGTAAGAGATTTATGTAAAAAATGTTCTCCGAACCTTCCCCTATAAGCTCCTTAAGTTTGGAGCCACCATTTGGAACACCCTGTATATCTTCTATTTTGAAACGAGTCAGTGTACATATACACAGAAAAAAATACTGTTGCGTTTCCAACTAATTGTTAGTATTTGGATGTTTTTCCATCGCTTTAAATATATTTACAGTTGTTTCAAATTCATGTCATTGAAAGAATTCAATCCTTATATTCGAAGTAATCACAGGTACGCCAATAAATTCAAAATAATTTTGTATTCGTTCTAACGATACATATAATCCTTCCAATACCAGTATTGACATATAATGCAATCAAAACATCCTTTTGTTTTCGAAATTTATCCTATGTTTCATTTAAGCAGAGCATACAATCTGTTCAATGCACAAAAATTATTACTGCAACAGCAGTTCGTGATAATTCATCTGATAAAAATTAATTTTGTTTCGATGGCCCTTGTCGTTCGCTGAACTATAATCAGTACCTATTCGGCGGGACTGAAGTCCCGATTCAGTGAACGTAAAAATAAAGAACAGGGGGATAATCTCAGTGTTATTATCACCGCCAACCCGCCAACATGGACGAGGTTGTTTCGTTGTGTTGTTTCGGTGTGAGCCGTGTTGTGTCATCTCGTGGTTTTACGTATTGCATCAGCAATTGTGTGATTTAAATGTGTCTAGCTATATAATAAATGTAGGACCTACTGAGAAATTGGGACTTAGAGGAGCTAACACCCACATTTGAATGTAGGTATGTAGATTAGTCAGACAGTTACATTTCAGGTAAAAATGCAACAACTGGTGCAGGCTTATGTCTAATTCTTATATCGTGCTCCTTATAACTTCATACAAAATCACACAGTTAAACATCCAGACGAATCGATCAGCTGTCCTCGCAATAAAATCTGTTGGTCCAAGGAAAAGAAAGTAGTTTAGAATCAATTACCAAACACAGATTCGATTCAACGACAAGCTGCGATTGAATTATTCAGTGGAATCCAATGTCATCTTGTAGTTGAATCGACAATACGATATAACTCGTTACCAACTATACACTTCTCACTGGATAAAACATCGCTGTATTTGAGGAATGCTGAGTGTAACGTCCCATTGAATCCAAGCGTAAGTCTACCACTACCATTGATTATAACATGTACCCCTTCAGTTAAATTACTTTGGTAGTGTTTCATAATGGTAGTGGTACAGTCCTTTAAGTACCTATAGCTCTTGAACTAATCACATTAGACACCAAGAATGCTAGTTTGTTGGAATTGTTTTATCGGGAGGAACACAAAAAGTCACAAATATACAGGATGTCCCATTAAAAATTTTGAATCGGACGTCACGTAACCAAAAACAAATACCTCATTGGGTGACACAATAATAAGAAAAGATACTATATTTGCTCTAATTTACACTCCCAAAATTATAATTCGCTACTACTGCCCAGTTCCGATATATTGCTTGTCTTAATCGTCGTGGGACACCTTGTATATATATACATATGTAGGTGGTGTACAGATTACAGCAAGCTTGTATTTAAGTTTCAAAACCAGGCGCATGTAGCTAAAGGTTAAGATTAAAAATGCTATACCGACAGATTTTTCTGTGTGTACCAACGGTACCAACTATTCAACGTATCTATTAATCTATTCCAGTGGCGTATATAGAAATCGATTTCGGGGGGGGCCCATCCGAAAAATTGAAGTTTATTTCGTACTGTATAATATTGGCGTATTATAATCCTAACCTAAATATAACATAACAATGTACTAATATTAACGAAAATAATTATACAGGGTGGTCCAATAAGCGCGGGGTGTTCTCTAGCGGTTATACCGTTTAAATTAGACGAAAATGTTTTAAATAAATAACGTTTCTTTTCAAATGCTCTACGTTTAGAAAATAATTTCAAAGATGGCGGACTTCCGAATATACCGGAAGTAGGCATCAACTTCCTTATTTCAAATAGAACACCCTGTATATTATTACGTTTTTAAATTCAGCATCGATTTTTAGGTCCAGCTTGTTAACCATTGTTTTTATGTCTACGAAGCCTATTTTCGGAGTTATTCAGCTTTTTTACAAAATTTGACGGTTGTAGTACTTTACAAGAAAAGTTAATATCTCGGAAACTAAATGCGATAGAAAGATGCAGTTTTCGGTTTTGAAACAAGCAAGAAACGTACTTGTGTTTCAGTAAGATCGTTTTTCAATAGAACATTAAATCAATAGACTAGCAATAATTTTCAAATTTGAAAAGTTAAAAAATTGTTTTTCAAATGGGATGGTATGATAAGTTTCACATCGGTGGATGCGAAATTAAATTCTCTTTTACTTTTATCTGGACACATGTGGTTCTATCTTTGATGGTTTTCAAGATATTTACGGTTTTGTAATTATGGCGTAGAAATAGGAAAAATCGTAGGTGGCATGACTCGCAGACGAAACAATGGGCAGGTGTTTTGGTCTCTAATTTTAAAATGTGCTTTCGCTCCATCTAACTGTAACCACATTATTCTGAAAAACTCCAGTGATAAATTTTCCAACAGGTTTTCCAAATTTTCATTTAGAATTTTTGGAAAACATTAGCTTAATATGCGGTTTCCAATAATACCACCCCAAATGCTTAGACTCCGTGCTGGTTGGCAACAAACCTCTCAAAATTTGAAAAAGAATTTTTAACGTTTTTAACTTTCCAAATTTGAAAACTGCTAGTCTATCGATTTAATGTTCTTTTGAAACAATGATCTTACTGAAACACAAGTACATTTCTTGCTTGTTTCAAAACCGAAAACTGCATCTTTCTATAGCGTTTAGTTTCCGAGATATTAACTTTTCTTGTAAAGTAATACAAACGTCAAATTTTGTAAAAATTGCTGAATAAGTTCGAAAATAGGCTTCGTAGACATAAACAATGGTCAACAAACTGGACCTAAAAATCGATGTTGAATTCAAAAACGTAATAATATACAAGGCGTTCCATTTAAAATAAGGAAGTTGACGCCTACTTCCGGTATATCCGAAAGTCCACTGTCTTTGAAATTATTTTCCTAATATAGAGCATTTGAAAGTAAAAGTTTTTTTTTTTAAACATTTTCGTCTAATTTGAACGGTATGGCCACTAGAGAGCACCGCGCGCTTATTGGACCACCCTGTATATAACACATATGCATATTAGAAATGTAAATTTCTATTTTTGTACATGATAATTCTAAATTAAGGCAAAGAAACCAAGATGTACTTCCTAATCAGACATCTATGATCATTGAATTTGCCCTATTTCCTTTATTATTAGATTACATTTTGATGTGGCTGCTAATTTTATTCGGTACTACCTATATTTTTTGACAACTACTTCAGAATCTTCCAGACGTCAAAGCTGAATGCGTGGCTGGGCCCGGCCCCCCCTTATATACGCCACTGATCTATTCTTACCTAACGTAGTGGTTCCAGCAGCGAAGGTGGGCGATGTAGATCCCGAGATGTCTGACATCTTCCTGAAGCTGTTCAAGGAGTACTCAAATCCGGAGATGCAGTAGGGCGCCAGATAATGAAGATGATGGGAGTGCGGATGGTGTGGGCCCAGAGGAGGTGAGGTGTGGAAGGAGGTGCCAGTGGCGGAGAAAAGACGGTTGACGGAAGGGGGCAACATTTGCTGGAGGGGGCGGAAGTGGGTGCCGGAAACGGAAAAGGGGTAATGGTGGAAGGCCGGGTGGGGATGGGGATGGGGACTACCCGTTGCACTGCACCGAGGAGAACGTTCATGCTGGACAGCTAGAATGAACAAGCACGATATACAGGGTTATTCACGTTATTCGACACGGAGCTTTATGGCTAAAGTATTTGATAAAAAAGAAAATAATAACTTCGGATGGATAGAGACCCATAAAGGCTACATTTTAGAAATATTTTCATGTTATACAGGGTGTTCCAAAAACACGAAATATATCAAAATGATCTTTTTTTAAATGGAACACCACGTATATTATTGCATATTCACATTCCTTGACGAATTGTAGTGTGACTTTATGTGTCATACATGGGACTTAAAGCTAACGGTTTAGGTGGAAATCACCATTTTCGGTATAAGTAGATATCAGGAAAAAATTGAATATCGCAGAGATTATAAAATTTGGAAGGCTGTGACTCTGCTGTATTACTAAGCATAAAATGCGTCAGCTTTGATGAGACTGTCAAATTTAAATTACGTTTATGCTTGGAGAAATCGGTCGATTAATTAAGGAAACTTCGATCAGCGATAACTTAATTTTTTCAAAGGGAATGCCTAATTCTTTTTATACGGTTAGACGTAGAATTTGATAACCTTTCTAATGATATAAGGTTGTGAATATCAATCTCTGGTAGTTTTCATTTAATTTTAAATTTTCAACCAAATCGGTGTTTTGCAATTTTCTTACCTATAAGCAACGTAGCAGGCCATGAAAAATAAACAAAAATCGGTTTAGGTAGAAGAAAACAACTAACTTAGCAGAAAAATACACACGAACTAGACTAAAGGGACAAGATTATAAAAATTACTCACAACAAACAAAGTCTAACCAGAAACAACGGCTGTAACATCTCTAAGGTCAAAGAGAAGCTGGAGTATGGCAGTAATAGATATTTTTTACAGTGCAAGCTACCGCAATTTACTAGAGGTTAAAAATTTCCAAGACAATTAAAAACCCTGATATGAATCAAAAACAACCAGCGACTGCAAAAAAGGAATACTGACAAGTCAGATTTGAATTTTCTGCCATTTAAGTTATGTTTTATAATTTGAACAGATTTTAATTCATTTTTCATTTTCTGCGATCTTGCTATTAGGTACTAAAGAATTTTCAGAATTCCAGTCAGAGGTACTTTTGACTTGAGTTTTGACAGAATTGCATACTTTTTTATATCATTAAATGTGAAATGTTGTTATAAAAATAATAAACTGCCTACAACATTGTCTAGTAGTTTTCGTTTCATTTCAAAATTTTTAATGGTTTTGGAAATTGCCAATCTCTAGTACATTGCAGTAGCTAATAGGCCTTGAAAAAATCCATTTCTGCCGTACTGCAGCTTCTCTTTGACCAAAGATATGTTACCGCCGTTGTTTCTGGTTAGACTTTGTTTGTTGTGAGTAATTTTTATAATCTTGCCCCTTTAGTCTAGTTCGTGTGTATTTTTCTGCTAAGTCAGTTGTTTTCTTCTACCTGAACAGGTTTTTGTTTATATTTCATGGCCTGCTACGTTGCTTATAGGTAGGAAAATTGAAAAACGCCGATTTGTCTGAAAATTTAAAATTAAATGAAAACTACCAGGGATTGATATTCACAACCTTATATCATTAGAAATGTTATCAAATACTACGTTTAACGGTTTAAAGAAAGAATTAGGCATTCCCATTTGAAAAAATCAAGTTATCGCTGATCGAAGTTTCCTTAATTAATTGACCGATTTCTCCAAGCATAAACGTAATTTAAATTTGACAATTTCATCAAAGCTGAGGCATTTTATGCTTAGTAATATAGCAAAGTCACAGCCTTCCAAATTTTATAATCTCTGTGATCTTCAATTTTTTCCTGATATCTACTTATAACGAAAATGGTGATTTACACCTAAACGGTTCGCTTTAAGTCCCATGTATGATACATAAAATCACACTAGAATTCACCAAGGAATCCGAATATGCAATAATATACGGGGTGTTCCATTTAAAAAAAATGTAGCCTTTATGGGTTTCTATCCATCTGAAGTTATTATTTTCTTTTTTAGCAAATACTTTAGCCATAATGCTCCGTGTCGAATAACGTGAATAACCCTGTATATAAAAACTCAGTCTTCTGTTTAAATTGTCCAAACAATGGACTAGTATCAGCTATGATTAAAGGCCGGTTGTATAATGCGAGCTTAAGCTTCGGCTTAAGGTAAGCCGACGTTAAACCACGTCAGTTGCAAAACGTCCGTTGTACAATGCTGGCTTAGCCCCCTACTCCAAGCTTTACACAAGCTTACGTAAGCCGAAGCTTAACGCGGGCTTAGCTGAGGTTTAAACCTAACCTCATACAAGTAACATGATATGTCAAGGAGGAACCTTCAAATTGCTTGTCCTTTATTAGGTCATATATTTTGAAGGATTTGTGTCTAATTTAACAAAGAGAGCAAATGAAAGAACAGAGACAGAAACGGTCGTTGCTGAAATTTGACACAAACTGTCATAAGTGTCTACCCAAAAAAGGTAACTCTCCAGATGATTATGTCCACAGAGCTAACATCTCTAGAGGGAGCCTAATTTGAATATTGGCCAGCCAACATCTATAGCGCTATTGTCACTCTTCTTCGTCCGCTCAAGGACCTTCCGGTTTCTTCAAAATCTGGCAGCTTCCGCAGTTTGAACACGTGTTTCTCAAAGTATTTAACTGGGTATTTAACTATACATTAAAATATACTTGCAATGTAACTGATTTACGTGAAGATAATTTGTATTGATTCAACGAAATCTCAAAAATGGTAAATTTCATAGCAGAATGTCGCAATAACTTCTAATATGTCGTAAATCTGGCAGCCGACAATCGGCGTCCCCTAAAGCTATCATGTGGCTGTCATTGTAGTTATGATTATTGCGTATGTTGAGATTTTTGTTGTTTTAGTGTATATTTGAATGAGTTTGTGACTATTTGTGACGTGAATTAAATTATTTATGAACAATATTGTCATAATTGCATGATGGGATGAAATAAAAAGTGCATAGTTTGCTGCAATAGCGACGAATCGGTGAACACCACTTATCATAGGTTAGTATAGGTTTTGTTTTGGTTTTCAGTAGCGTAAAACACTTCATGGTAATAATAAATTATCAACTGTTACAATCAAGTTATAATAAGAGTAACTCTCTAAGTATAGCTAAATAATAATACAACTTATTGTATCAATTTGTAACATCACAGTAATAATTGAATCTATTAATGAATATCCAATTTTAATATAAAATCGTACGCCACTGGTAATGCCCTCAAGCCGTCAAAATTTCCGTTACATGTTGGCTGGTCAGCGACCTGTGCATTTTGTTGTTTACATTCCCTCTAGAGATGTTAACTCTGTGATTGGTAGTGTTCAACGGGACGGGACGTCAGCGCTTGTGGGCGCTTTGCGCTAACTAACGGATAAACGACAAGCTGTCAAAAAAGCGCTAGTCAGCTTGGTTACCACTTTAAAAAAGCGCTGTTTGGTTAGCAAAGCAGTACAGAACTGGAAAAAAGTTATTTGTAGTTCTGAGAGAAGCAGTTACCTTTGTTTAGTGTCAATTTAATATCAGGTTTTGTGATTTTATAGCCTAGGTTTTTGACAATACAAATAATAAATATTAAAATATGGAAATGGATATGACAGTTTTATCACGTCAAAAGAAAAGTCGTTTAACGGTCACTCCTAGCGCCTGCAAGCGCTTCCATGCTAGCGCTTTTGCGCTAGGTCCCGTTGAACACACCCAGTCAGTACGTGTTGCTTCATTGATGCCAACTGTAGTAAATTTCATTATCAATCAGATTTAACTGAGCCGGCGATTGTACAACGGGTGTCGACTTTAAGCCTGAGCTTAGCTAAGCTTAGGCTCAACAAAGCTCGTGTTAAACCCGCATTTGTACAACCGGCCCCAAATCATTATAACCTCTTAGTGTATACAAAAATGGGTGTACTGGTGCATTTCGTTACTCTTTGCATCGTTTTGTTTACTAGTAATTCCATTTTATAGTTTGAAAACAGGAATTTAAATTTATCCAATCGGTGCGGTGCGCGCCATACAACAGCAGTGCATTGTTGCCTCGTTAACTTCCAAATCGCGGTATTGACGCAATTTTCACGGGATCAGAACTGAATGCCCGTGCGCCCGGTGCAATTCAGTCACTCACCCAAGCGCTAACCGCGCACAAGGCTGCTGCTGCCCCGCTATCGTAGGCAGACGCTGTTCATCGCGCAGCCACGTGGGTCCCCTTTTTTGCTACTTACGTAGGCTCTCAGAATCTTAGCTCACGGATCTGGACCAGCTACCATAGATATTTTTTCTCATCATTAAGAAAGTTTACATTAACAAACCAAGCCTCAGTTTAATGGTCCCATGAAATTTGACGCCACCTCCCGGACTATGTCGCGGCCACTGTGCGACCTTCCACGATCATGAAGCTGCCGCTGAATCATTTCTTTTAGGACTGTGCAAACAAGCATAGTTCTTGTTTACTCCTTCTAACCTATGCGAATTTGTTGGCTTCACTGGCCAAACTATGTATTTTTTAGCATGTGTAGAGGATCACATAAAGGTATGCATTGAATACTAGGTACTTAAGTTAGAACGGCAACACGGCACACATACCCGTTTTCCGATTGGCTGTTCCCCTATAGTCCCGTGACGTCACGCGACTAGGAAAATTCAAATATTTTCCTCAGTTCCTCGACTGTCCCATGCCCAAAAAAATCGCGAAAAAATATGAGTTGGTTCTTAGGAGGTTCTTAGGAGTATATGGGGAAGCTTAGACATAAAAATTCAGACAAATTGTTTTTATAGCCTTTCTATAAAATGTATCGTTTGTCATATGCGTGTACTTGTTAGTGATTTATATATGGATATTTTGAACTTGTTTGTGATTTATGTATGAATATTTTCCCATTAATGACCTGCTACAAATGTATAATATTATATGTGATGTAGTTAATAAAGTTCTATTCTATTCTGTTCTATTCTATGCCATACTCTATCATATAAAGCCATAAAAAAATCAAGAGTTTTGAATTAAAAAAAAAAATGTGAACGTAGAACGAGGTAGACCTCGTTCTAGGGACTTCCCCGACTCAAGTGGATGTTGTTCATCCCCTCTCCTTGTTTTACCAGAACCTTATGATAATATTTAGTGAGATTTTTACATTTCACACTATTTAACTTTTTTAGCCGCTATTTTGAGAAAAAATCGACACACGATTATCGTTTCTAGCATAAAAGCACGTTGTCTTTTGATTGGTGGAATCAGATGTACCAATGTGTTATATGTTATACGAGGCGTGCGTATTATCCGGGCCTGAAGCCGGTCATGGTGCTAGGCAGAGGTGCAGCCTGTCCATGGCGACCGACACGGCGTGTTGTATATTATTGTAACGGTGCGATATACATCGACTGTGGTGAATAAACGGCGATTAAATTGATCTGGCGATTTTATTCCTTTAACATATATGACAATTTTTTTGTGCAACCCCCACTCGCTCTGGCCCTTAAGAGTCCAATCGAATAGAAGTCCCTCATGCCACACTCTGTCGAAAGCTTTCGATATGTCAAGTGCAACAACACGGGATTTGCCATGATTTTCTATTGCTCTGTTCCACAAGTGAGTGACGTAGGCAAGGAGGTCACATGTAGACCTGTGCTTATGGAAGCCATACTGGCGACCATTTATGATGTTATTGTTGTCCAGGTATTTCAGGAGCTGTGTGTTAATGACAGTCTCCTTAACCTTAGACATGATGCTGAGAAGCGCCACAGGTCTGTAATTGGTGGGATCAGTTTTTTTGCCTTTCTTGGGGATGGGTTGTACGCAGCCAATCTTCCACGAAGCGGGAAACACGCCTCGTTGATACGAAAGTTTGAAGAGCTTGCAAAGAATAGGTGCAAGCTCAGCAGCACAGCGTTTAAGGACAATGGCTGGAATTTGGTCAGGGCCAGTAGCTTTATTCGTGTTCAGTTTTTGGAGGATGTTTTTAACATATCGGTGTTGAAATTTGACCTCTGCCATTCTCGAGTTCACGCTTATGGTGGTAGTCGGAGTACTACCTTGAAAGTCTACAGTAGAATTGGCTGCGAAGAGCTTCCCCAAGAGGTCTGCCTTTTCTTTAGGAGCAGAAGCGATGGACTTGTCATCTCTGGTCAAGGGTGGTATTGACGAATAGGAAAAGTTCTGACTAACAGCCTTAGCTACAGACCAGAATGTTCTGGACGAACTAGGACATGAGAGGAGCTTGTCCTTAAATTTTTGGTTGTGTTCCTCCTTACTGCTGTCAATCACGCGTTTACAATGATTTCTGGCGTCGATAAAGCTGCGGTGGTTCTCGGCATTTGGATTTTTCCTCCATTCTTTGTAATTCTTTGTAATCCTAGCGACTTATCCACCGTCCTAAAATTGGCAGGATGGACGATGACCTGAGGAAACAATTTCATGGGAGGATGCACAATGGGCCAGTTGTGACCTAAGTGCAGTGGGACTACTCATCTCCCTGAAACTATTTTTCTACAAATGTCTGTATTTTCTAAAAAAAAAAAATATTTTGGAGTTCGACGACCTTTAAAATCCTATAATTTGAATCAAGTCAAAACAGCTGACCAGAAATTATAACACTTCCCTCACATAACGGTGATATCATTTTATTATTTTCCCTTTGCATGAAACTATAGTATGAAGTCCCCTTGCAAGCAAATCATCCCCCTCCTGCCCTCAAAAAACATCCAACACAAAAACTCTAGTAAATAGTTTCTTAAATCTCTGCGTAGGAACTAGAACGACACAATTTTCATTCTGCGAGCTTCAACTGGATCAAACGAAATGATCAGACTGCCTAAAAACGAAGTTTGAGCTATTTATATATATTTAGTTTTTTTATTATAGATGCGCCGCCACTGACACGATTGTTAAAAACCATACGCATTTTTCATTCACGCCACGGTAATAATACCGTGTCGAAATTTCATTAAAATCAATTCCAGATTACACAGTACGAAACGATGTAAAGCAATACCTACCCGTTATGTTACATACAATAGAAAAAAATCCTTAGCTTCTGTAATAAGCAAGGCAATGTTCCAATGGACCTTAGAAAGTGTATTGTCGCTAGGTCAATGGAGAGCCTATTAAGCATACAAAAGCTTCTTCAGCTTTGCAACCCTCCATCCCCCAACCACCCCAATTTCAGCCCCACCAAAAAAAAAAAAAAAAACAAAACAGAAAATGACCAGGAATCCCCAAAACGCATAAAAACGAGGTTTGAGCTGTTTTTATATTTTCAGTTTTCTTATTGTTGCTGCGCCGCCACTGACAGGATTTCTGAAAACCATACGCGTTTTCCATCCTTGGCAACTTTTAGTTTCCTGTTTTTAGAATGAACCTTACTTTGCTTTTATTTCTGTTTTTATCTGTTTCTTTTCTCTGTTCCACAGATGTGCATTTATTGGACTGTCTATTTATCTGTTTGCATTGTTTGTTTCGTTTTTATCTGTTTGTGTTATTTAATTTTTACTCATATTTTTTATGACTGGTCTTATATCATACATGTATGATCACAAGATAATAAAGAAATACAATACAATACAATACGATGATAATACTGTGGCAAAGTTTCATTGAAATAAATTCCATAATTTCCCTGCTACTCCATACATACATACCATTCGTATATGTATTTATATCAGAAAATTCTAAGTCCCTAGCCTATTATGAATACAACAAATTTTTGTGTTTTACAACCCCCCACCTCCCAACCCCCAATTTGACCCTCATTCCCACCAAAAAAAAAAGTAGAAAATGATCAGGAACTCCTAAAATACCTAAAAACGAAGTTTGAGGACTATTTCCTTTTTTATTTTTTGCTAATTACTCCGCCGCCGATGCACCGATTTTCAAAATCTTAGCAGCATTACCTACTAGGACTCCACAGCATATCGGTACCCAAATTGCATCACAATCCATGTAGCAGTTACTGACATAACGAAGGTAGAATAAAACGCGACAGACAGACTGACAGACAGACTGACAGACAGACAGACCGACGGAAATGAACGTGTTATTTTCGTTTATAACGACATCATAAAACGCCTAAAAAGCATATGATCTCAAAATCGAAAGTTTTCGCGATCACAATACTCCCCTCGCCTATCGTTGTGGGAAGTAAAAGGGCAGATGTAAATTGCAGCCGCGGTTTGGGTATAATCTTATAAATCTCAAATGTGACCATAAAAGATGTTGTAAATTGCAGCGAGGATCCCTTATCGGCTTATCGGCGTGGCCGCAAGGGGTGGATTACGGCAAATACGGTTAGTCTACCTGTTTGGAGGTATTCTAAAAATTAATTTGCATTTGTATAGCAAAATATTAGATAAAAATAATATTATGTGACAGGTCAAAGTAATGTGACTATGGGTCTCCTCATTTCTTGAAATAATTCTGTCTTCCTTGTCGCCGATGGTATATAGTTTTGTAAGGCAACCTCTCTGTGTACAACACCACTTTGTTTCACCAGTTTGCAGTACATTTTTTAAATAAAACTTAGTACTCTCAAAAAACAACATTATTTTATTCTTTTCACTAATAATGGTTTGGAAATTCGCCATTTTCGCACCTATTATCGAGCTACCAACACCGAATAATTATCAAATATTACTACTAAACACATCGTTACCCACAAAGTAATATTTGTCGGGATGAATTGCCCAATAAGATTATTGCAAATATATGTACATAGAAAGAAACACATTTAAGCTGTAGCTTTCATATCCCAGATTAAGAATATTTGACCATCGCTGCAATTTACACTCGCCGAAGTAAAAATGTTATAATTTGTTTATCATAGTATTCTGGATTTGGTGAGAGTGACCCGTAAGCCCACCTGATGTAACAAATCATATTCATAGCAACCTATTCGATTCCTTACGTAATTCCGTTGTGTATGGGGTGTCCCTGATATGCGTATATAATTAGAAGCTCCCTCCATGTGTTGTCGAATGGACAGTCAGTCGTAAAGCAACGATTTAAAAATTTAGTAGCCAGCGTTGTGTAATCATCATTATCGGTGGCAAGCGGTCGGCCTGGCTGGAGGCAGCCCTCCCCCCCCCCGCCGGCCTATCGTGACTGACAGTCAGAAAGTCAACCCCCGCTAACCACCCCCCCATTTCTCAAACCCACCGCCGCGACAGATGCTCAACTTCCCAGCGCTTGCCTTCAAAGGCCCGACCGCACCGCCCGGCTCAATATCATTCGCGATTGCTCGTGTTTCTCTTATCACAAAGCGCTCGGCGGAAATTACGCTCTCATTTTAAGGTAATATAAATTATAAATAATATTAAATGTATATCCTAAAATGGATAACCTCTACTAGCAGTAAGGAAACTCCGGATGCATTTTAATCATAAAAATTTTTGATTTTAAGTGTTTGTAGTCCTTAGGTCTTTGAAATATCTGACATGTGTTCTAGATTTAGTAAATAAAGTACAGTTTAACGTACAGAAAATTCAGGCAACAACACTGACAAAGAAGTCTCACGTTGGTATACCAACTGTGGAAATGGAGGATCACCCAATAGTCGAGTCACCTTGCGTCAAGCTTTTGGGGATCCACATCAACAGTAGCATGTCCTGGTACGACCATGTCGTCAGAATTGCTAAAACGGCATCCCAGAAGCTTGGAGTTTTGTTCCGCTGTAGGAAGCTGTATACACCAGAACAACTACTGCTGCTCCACAAGGCACAGATCCGACCATCCATCGTTGGAGTATTGCTCTCATGTCTGGAGATGCGCTCCGAAGCACTCTCTAAAGCTTCTGGACACTATCCAGAAGAGAGCAATTAGACTAATCGATACGCCTAACCTCACAAAGGACCTCACTGTTTTACAGATTCTATCACGGCAGATGTTCGAATGAGCTCTCCTAGATAATAACACGAAAGACCGTCCGAACAAGGAACACTAGAGAGGCTCTGAGAGCGCATCCTTACCAGGTTGAGGTTCCTACTCCCTGAACCAGTGTCCTCCAGCATTCTTTCTTTTGAAGAACTTCGGCGCTGTGGAATGAGCTGTCGGGCAATTTGTATCCAGACGGCTACAACTTACAGCGTTTCAAATCTAACGTACCTAAGATACTTATCCTCTTACAGCGCTTCTGCAGCGCAGTATGGGCTTTCAGCCTTTGCGGAAGGTTGACCATAAAAAAATATATATTGACATTTGATGTCGATATGCATACTGTAACTATAATACTCGTAGTGGTCACTTCTCTCTCAGAGATACACCAGCGAAGAGAGAAGGCGCGCTCAAAAAATATTTTGTACATCCAGTCGAGGTCATTTTTTACTTCCCACACCGATAGGTGAGGGGAGTATTGTGATCGCGAAAATTTTCGATTTTGAGCTAATACACTTTTTGGGCGTTTCATGATGTCTACATAACGAAAATCCACGTCACTCATTTCCGTCGATCTGTCTGTCTGTCTGTCTGTCTGTCTGTCTGTCTGTCTGTCTGTCTGTCGGTCTGTCTGTACGCGTTTTTCTGTCCTCGTGATCTCATAACCGCTGCATGGATTGTGATGAAATTTGGGCAGCGATATGCTGTGGTGCATTGGCGGCGGAGTAATTAGCAAAAAACGAAAAATTTCAACTATTCCCCAAACTTCGTTTTTAGGCGTTTTAGGTGTTCCTGATCATTTTCTACATTTTTTTTTTGGGAGGGGGTGGAAATTGGGGTGGTTGGGGGTTGGGGGGTTGTAAAATTGAAAAATTTGTTGTATTCATAATAGACTACCCACTGACCTGTGAAGGAAAACCTAGCGACATAAATAACTTTTTTAGGTCTATCCGAACATTGCCTTATGCCTATTACAGAAACTAAAGGACTTGAGATTTTTTTCCGATGTATATGATACGGCTAAAGTGTTTACTTTGATAGTTCATATACTAGCTGGATAGTATACAAACTATCCAAATGCCTGGTTATTTTGATGGAAAATAATATTTCTACTAAAATAGCTATGAATATTGGTTGGTTTGTATACTAGCCAGCTAGTTTATAAACTATACAAGATATGCCGCTAAAGTATATACCACAAAGATGTCACACATATTAATCAGTGTTTCTGGTCAGTTTACAAACTATCTACATCATTTGGATAAGGTATGAACCTAATATCTCTAGTAATACATAATAACCAACTCGTTGGTTAGTATGTAAACTAACCAATCCTCTTTGGTTAGTATGTAAACTAACTAATTTTCTTTGGTCAGTTTAACAGAAAATTGAGGTTATGTTTATGGCAAGTGCAAGTGTGACGTGTTGGTATTGTTTACTGTCGTGCCTTGTAACATTTGTTTAAGAACAGGTATCTAGTTACCAAAAAAGGATCAGCAACAGAAGTTTGAAAAGTTACTATTAGAATGTTACGTTTGAGTGAAACCTATGATGCCATTAAAGCTGCCCAGGGTCTAGAGGTTTATTTTATATGAATATTTTGTTACACAAATAGTATTTCCGTTTCTTTTACTTATTTTTATGTAACTATAGCAATTGTATGTTGTATCAGAATCTATGAATAAACTTCACTTTTGATTAAAAATTGTTTTTTTAAACTAAAGTAACCAAAGAGGTTTGGTTAGTTTACATACTAACCAACGAGTTGGATATTATGTAGTACTAGAGGTATTAGGTGCATACTTTATCCAAATGATGTGGATAGTTTGTAAACTAACCAGAAACACTCGTTAATATGGGTGATATCTTTGTGGTATAATACTTTAGCGGCATATCTTGTATAGTTTATAAACTAGCTGGATAGTATACAAACCAACCAATATTCATCGCTATTTTAGTAGAAATATAATTTTCCATTAAAATAACGAGACATTTGGATGGTTTATATACTAGCTGGATAGTATATAAACTATCAAAGTAAACACTAACCGTAACATATACATAATTATGAGTATTGCTTTAGATCGTTCTATATTATGTAACGAAGAAACTGTTCAATTGATTTTAATGAAATTTTGACACAGTATTACTACCGTGTCGGGGATGGAAAATGCGTATGGTTTTTATAAATCGTGCCAGTAGCGGCGCGGAAATAATGAAAAAACTAAAAATATAAAAACGGCTCAAACTTCGTTTTTAAGTGTTTTAGAAGTTCCTGATCATTTTCTGAGTTTTTTTGAGTGGGGGTGAAATTGGGGTGGTTGGGGGGTTGAAAAACTGAAAAATTTACTGTATTCATAATAGGTTGTCCAATGACCTATGAAGGAAGATCTAGCGACATAAATTACCTTTTTAGATCCATCTGAACATTGCCTTGCCTATTACAGAAACTAAAGGACTCCGAATTTTTTCTGGTGTAAACATAGAGTATTACTTTAGATCGTTCTATATTATGTAACGAAGAAACTGTTCAATTGATTTTAATGAAATTTTGGCACAGTATTACTACCGTGGCGAGGATGGAAAATGCGTATGGTTTTTATAAATCGTGCCAGTGGCGGCGCAGAAACAATAAAAAAACTAAAAATATAAAAACAGCTGAAACTTCGTTTTTAAGTGTTTTAGAGGTTCCTGATCATTTACTGAGTTTTTTTTGGTGGGGGTGAAATGCGGGTGGTTGGGGGGTGATGGGTTGAAAAACTGAAAAATTTGCTGTATTAATAATAGGTTGTCCGCTGACCTGTGAAGGAAGACCTAGCGACATAAATCACCTTTTTAGGTCCATTTGAACATTGCCTTGCCTATTACCGAAACTAAGGGACTTAGAATTTTCTGTGTACATACGAGTATTTATTGCTTTAGATCGTTTTGTGTTTTGTAACGTGGAAACTACTAAATTGATTCTAATCAAATTTTGACACATTATTATTACTGTGGTGAGGATGGAAAGCGCGTATGCTTGTTCGAAATCGTGTCAGATGCAGCGTAGCAATAATCAAAAAACTAAAAATATGCAAACAGCTCAAACTTCGTTTTTAGATGTTTTAGGGGTTCCTAACCGTCTTGTACCTTTTTAGGGTGGAGGTGAAATTGGGGTGGGGGGGGGGGGGCGGTGGGTTTGTAAAACTGAAAAGTTTGTATTATTGATAATAGGCTGTTCATTGACCTGTGCAGGAAAGACCTAGCGGCATAAGACAATTTGGGGGGGGGGGCGTACTGGCGATGATTTTGTTGCAAGGGGATCTCAAACTAAAGCTTTATGCAACCGTAATCAGTGAGAAGTACTGAGTGAATCAACTTCACTCCATTTATATTCATGATGGGTACAGGTGAAAACTTTTTATTGTTTGTCGCATAAGGAGTAGTAATCAATCTAACCATCAGGCAACCAGGTGACGTGAAAAAAGACGAAAAACTATGGTCAACAAATGACGCCCCCTTGTATCGTCATAATGACGTAGATAATCACGTGAATACGTCCCACAGAAAAGACGTCATTCTTATGACGTCAACAATACGTCATAGTAGATGACGTTATATAGGCATACATTTCACGTCCTATATAAATAATTACAGCAAAGATACGTTGTGGGTACCATAACGTTGTTCAATTTGCTGATAGAACCCCATCTGTATCCTAACACGAAGGAAGCTTATGGCCAAAAAACTTAATTTAGATGAGAAAATCTTGGTGTTGTGGCCAAAATTTTGAAAAAAGAGACTGGGTCACATCATAGAGGAGGAGACTCTGGTGCTAACAGCCAAGCTTTCGGCAATGCTTATTGCCATCTTCAGGGCTTTAACCTTGAGGTTTACCAATTTAAAACAGCAATTGCATTGAGTGCAAACGACTTCTTAATGCAGCTAATAATCATCACAATTTTTCATAAAATTTTAAAGAACTAGACTATCATGGCGTCTTCCACTAACTGGTCAGGAAACAAACAACATATAATTGTAAATTACAAACACACAGAAACGACCTTTACATGTTTAAATTTTAAAACTTAAAACCCGTAGGTGTTGCTAAATCCGTGGCTTAAAAACACACATTTTATGATCTAGACTTTCTTAAATAAAGACCTTCTTGGTCTAACAGGTGATAAAATGTGAAATGTGTCACAGTCTCTTTTTTCAAAATTTTGCCCACAACCCCAAGATTTTCTCATCTAAATAATTACATGTAAAAAAGGCATTCTTATTTTGTCACTAGAGACGTATGTATGACGTCACATGTGACTAATTTTCTTAAATAAAATTTGCTGAATGTAAAGCTAAGCCTGATCGTAGAAATAGAATTAGTCGACTGAACTAGTCATCAAAGGACGGAAATTTAACGTTTAGTGAATGTCAGTGGACTATCGTTGCCGTCATATAGACGTCACTTTTAACGTTATATCACCGTCATATCTCCGAGATGACAGGTTATTGACCAACATTTTTTTACGTTATTCGTCATCTATTGATTAACTAGGTAATAGAAGCCATTTTCCATACCAGCAGAGATTGTTGAGCAATGCCCTCAAATCGTGTTTGGGTATATATTTTATAATAAAGTAAAGTATCCTGTATTCGGATGTACAATATTATTCCAGTTGCTTAAAAATGAGAATATATCTACTATTCAATAAGATGTCGGTTACAGTTGGGGCTACATTAATATACCTGGAGGCTGGGACACCTTTAGCACCATGGGAAAATTAGCCCAAACAAGGCTTGAGCGTTCTGAGAATATATAATTAATTATTATTAATTATTATCAATTATTATTAATTATTATCAATTATTATTAATTATTATTATTCATTATCAATTATTATTAATTATTATAGTTTCATCTTCCACAGGCCCGTAAAAAAATTATGTTATGTGCTAGAGGTCTTTCTTTCACAGCCTATTATGATTACAACAAATTTTTGAGTTTTACAACCCTCATCCCTCAACCACCCCAATTTCACCTCTACCCAAAAATGAGTAGAAAATGATCAGGAACCCCTAGCTGGTTTTAAATTTTTTATTTCTGCACCGCCACTGATACTATTTCTAAAAACTGTGCGTTTGGCATCCTCACCATGGTGATGGTACTGTGTGAAGATCTCATTAAAATCAATTCAATAGGTTCCACATTACACAAAACAGGACTTTCTGAAGCAATTCTAGTATTGTACAATTATTGTAGATACTATTCCCCTTAGTTTCTGTAATAGGCAAGACGAATGGACCTAAAAAAGTGCATTATGCCGCTAGGTCTTTCACAGGCCAATGGACAGCTTATTATGAATAGAATAAATGTTTCACTTTTACAACCCCCCCCCCCCTACCACCTCAATTTCAACCCCACTCAAAAAGAAGTAAAACATGATCAGGGATACCTAAAACGCCTAAAAACGAAGTTTGAGTAATATTCGATTTTTTTTTTGTTTCTTTGCTAATTACTCCGCCGGCCGCCCTTGCACTGATTTTCAAAATTATAGCAACATATCGCCGCTCAAACTCTTTGCATAATCTATGCAGTGGTTACTGATATTAGGAGGTTAGAAAAACGCCTATAGTCAGACAGACAGACAGACAGAGATTTTCGTTATGTAGATATCAAAAAACGGTCAAAAAACGTATTATCTCAAAATCGAAAATTTTCACGATCACAATGCTCAACTCAGCTCTCTGTGTGGGAAATGAAAAGTGTTTCAAAAAGAGTTTCCCCAACTTCGCTTTTTGAAAACTCACCTAATACGTAATTTATCTATTTTTTATTGCACATCTAAAGGCTTCACTATTATTATCAATTTGGAGTTTGCGGGCGATCGATAGAAATATGCTACGGCACTGCAAACAGATGTCATTTCTATTTTAGAGGGGAATGGTGTGAGTGAACGCAAGTGGAACAAACATTTACTTAAAGGGTACTTATAGCAGAGCCCTTCACACCATCACTTCGTTGCCATTATATCACATCTCATCGATATCTTTCCTGCATTCGACATTCAATAAAACCTTATGTCATCACCATTTGGAGTTCGATACTCAGTGAAATACAGTAAATACAACCGGATGACCTGTAAGTGCTACAGAATTGGACTGAACTGCTTAGAGTAAATTGCTGACAGTCGTTGGTTCAATAATCAACCCGCCGATTCAATTGCATTGCTCAACAATCTCTGCTGGTATGGAAAATGGCTTCTATTACCTAGTTAATCAATAGATGACGAATAACGTAAAAAAATGTTGGTCAATAACCTGTCATCTCGGAGATATGACGGTGATATAACGTTAAAACTGACGTCTATATGACGGCAACGATAGTCCACTGACATTCACTAAACGTTAAATTTCCGTCCTTTGATGACTAGTTCAGTCGACTAATTCTATTTCTACGATCAGGCTTAGCTTTACATTCAGCAAATTTTATTTAAGAAGGTTAGTCACATGTGACGTCATACATACGTCTCTAGTGACAAAATAAGAATGCCTTTTTTACATGTAATTATTTAGATGAGAAAATCTTGGGGTTGTGGGCAAAATTTTGAAAAAAGAGACTGTGACACATTTCACATTTTATCACCTGTTAGACCAAGAAGGTCTTTATTTAAGAAAGTCTAGATCATAAAATGTGTGTTTTTAAGCCACGGATTTAGCAACACCTACGGGTTTTAAGTTTTAAAATTTAAACATGTAAAGGTCGTTTCTGTGTGTTTGTAATTTACAATTATATGTTGTTTGTTTCCTGACCAGTTAGTGGAAGACGCCATGATAGTCTAGTTCTTTAAAATTTTATGAAAAATTGTGATGATTATTAGCTGCATTAAGAAGTCGTTTGCACTCAATGCAATTGCTGTTTTAAATTGGTAAACCTCAAGGTTAAAGCCCTGAAGATGGCAATAAGCATTGCCGAAAGCTTGGCTGTTAGCACCAGAGTCTCCTCCTCTATGATGTGACCCAGTCTCTTTTTTCAAAATTTTGGCCACAACACCAAGATTTTCTCATCTAAATTAAGTTTTTTGGCCATAAGCTTCCTTCGTGTTAGGATACAGATGGGGTTCTATCAGCAAATTGAACAACGTTATGGTACCCACAACGTATCTTTGCTGTAATTATTTATATAGGACGTGAAATGTATGCCTATATAACGTCATCTACTATGACGTATTGTTGACGTCATAAGAATGACGTCTTTTCTGTGGGACGTATTCACGTGATTATCTACGTCATTATGACGATACAAGGGGGCGTCATTTGTTGACCATAGTTTTTCGTCTTTTTTCACGTCACCTGGTTGCCTGATGGTTAGATTGATTACTACTCCTTATGCGACAAACAATAAAAAGTTTTCACCTGTACCCATCATGAATATAAATGGAGTGAAGTTGATTCACTCAGTACTTCTCACTGATTACGGTTGCATGAAGCTATAGTCTGAGATCCCCTTGCAACCAATAATCATCCCCCCGCCTAAAAAATGTATCATACCGCTAGGTCTTTTTAAAATTTTTAACATTTACAACCTCCCAACCCCCAACTACTCGAATTTCACCCCCACCCAAAAAAATAAAAAATGATCAGAAACTCCTAAAACGCCTTTGAGGAAATTTGAGGAATATTTGAAATTTCCTTTTTCTAACCCGCCCATGCACCAATTTTCAAAATTATAGCAGCATTACCTATTATACGCCCCCACAGCATATTGCTACTCATATTTCGTCACAATCCATGCAGCGGTTACTGAGATTACGAGGCTAGAAGAACTCCAACCGACAGACAGACCGACGTCCAAACAGCGTATTATCTACAAATCGAAAATTTTCCGGATAACAATCCTATCGGTGTGGGAAGTAAAATATGGCTTGACTCAGTACTTTCTGTGCAATCTCGACAATAACAAAAACTTTGGAGATTATAAATTATCCACCTTCCCTACCCGAAACTATGCCCTTCCGCACGAAATAATTTAAATTTCCTTCTACTCATTGTTACCAAAAGAGAACTCATAATTTACTCATGATTAAAACTGACCGGGGCAAAAACACAAAGCTTTAAACCTTAGTTAAAGTCAATCATTGCCCATTGGTTAGTTAAGCAAAAGAGCAATACAGACCATTGTCAGTTAACTTTTTCGATTAATTTTTAATCCAATAAATAGCAATACATACCATCTCTTTTCATGTTCACCTGTAAACATTTCTTGAATCTACAAGCTTGGCACTGGTTTCGCCTTGTTACATCTACGATGCAGTGTCCATTTTCTTTGCAGATGTACTCCAAGTTTCTACAACAAAGGGACTAATTTACTTAAACATAGTTCAAAGAGGCCCATATTTGAGGCCCATCATGCCATGCCAACTTTAAAAAAAACGTTTAGTAGGTTTATTGTTTGACGTTTGTATGTTATCTTTTGATTTATCTGAGAACCGTTAGGCCTTATAAATATAAAAAGAATTTATGAATCATTGCAAGATTAGCTCCCGCATTAATTTCATAAAAGAATAGCACTCATTTGACTCTAGCGTAGAGGACGAATGTATTTAAATAAGTGAGTGATTGTAAGTTTTTTTAGGCTATTTCTGCTGTACATCAAATATAACATAACATTTAATTTAATTAACAAATAACATCAAATCCGATCTACAGATCGCAGACTAAAGTACATTAATATCGTGAAAGGAATCAGGTAAGCCATCCCAGGAGACGGTATGTCGGCGACAGCAGCATGCCTCACAGATCAACGTACATATCAAAACAATTGTCGAGTGGGGATTAGTAAATAAAGTACAGTTTAATTTACAGAAAACACAGACAATGACACTGACAAAGAAGTCTCACGTTGGCTTACCAACTGTGGAAATGAAGGGTTACTCAATAGTCGAGTCACCTCCATCAAGCTTTTGGCAAAGATTCTTTTGAGGGTTAACATCAATAACAAGCTTGGAGTTTTGTTCCGCTGTAGGAAGCTGTATATGCCAGAGCAACTACTGCTGCTCTACAAGGCACAGATCCGACCATCGTTGGAGTATTGCTACCAGGAATGGTACAAATTTTTATGGCGCAAAATTCTTTAACCTGTTACCTGACACTGTCAAATCACTGGATTTTAAGACTTTCCATAGAAGAATCAAAGGTTATTTAATAGAAAAGGCGTTCTTCACCATTGATGAATATTTATCCAATAATTTCTGTGATATGGCTTGAGTTTCCTGTTTCTTTTGTACATTAATTCTGTCTACTTTTGTGACCCCTATTGGTCTCGTTGTGATATCTGTCTTGTGAATTATTGTTATACATTTGTGAATTGTTATTTACCTAGTTCTATACAATTTTTTATTTTAGGCTTATTATTGGAGTAGCATTATTACGCATATTTTAATTGATTTTATTATTTTCCCTTTAATAGTTTCGAATTTTCAAATTCTCTGATGTTTTTCTAAATCTCTGTATGATATGTATTGTTTAAATTGTTGGACTTATACTTCAGTTAATTTTGACCTGTGTAAACACTTTTGTGTATTAACACTAATAAATTACTAATACTACTACTACATGTGTGAGGATGCGCTCCGAAGCAGTCTCTAAATATTCCATCACGGAAGATGTTCGAGTAAGCTCTCCCAGATAATAACACCGAAGAGTGTCCGAACACACTAGAGAGGCTCTGCGAGCTCATCCTAACCAGGTCGAGGTCCCTACTCCCCGAACCATTCTCCTCCAGTGTTCCTTCTTTTGGAGAATCTCGACGCTGTGGAATATGAGCTGACGGGGAATTTGTTTCCCGATGGCTACAACCTGCAGCGTTTCAAATCTAATGGGCACAGACACTTCTTATCCTATCGCAGCGCTTACATAGCGGCATAGCCTTTGCGGGAGGCTGACCATAAAAATCAAAAAAATACATTGAATTTTTTGTCTACCGTGAATTTATGAAAATATGGTTATTTGCCTTTATCCAAATCAGATATACTTCTATCATTTATTAAAAGTCAATGGCGAGGTGTGTATTCACACCACTTTTCTCCGCAGTAGGTATATAGATTTCAACAGATCCAAATATCAACAGCTCATTAAAGGTGATGCTTACCTTCTGATGCTCCTTTTGAAGAATCCTCTGCAGCCGTCGCAACTAGCAACTCCATAATGTTTTCCCGAAGCCTTGTCTCCACAAACTTTACACAAGCTTTCTTTCTGATGAGATCTTGTTGGATTATCGTCCATCTTGAACAAAAGTTAATACGTATTGCCTTATACATCTACAAAAACGTTGTGCGATGTCTGTAACTCAAAAAAACGTACAAGTCCAAGACCTCGTCAACAATCACATCTGCAGCAGTACAATACATAGGACCATGGGCGTAGTTAAGTCCCTCAATCTGAAGGGGCTTGAGTCCCTGGATTTGAGGGGGGGGGCTTAAGTTCCCACCCTAAACACAATAAACTTAGCAGGTAGAATTATTTTTTAATTTTTGGGGGGCTAATTTCATTCTTGGGGGATTAGCTCCCCAAGCCCCCACTTAACTACGCCTATGGTACAATAGCTGTTTTTTTTCACGGAGCTATTTCGGAACACATGCCAAATGATAGCCCATGCGCAGTTGTTAGATGTTAGGTACAAGTTCGTGGTGCATCAAATTCTTGTTCTGGTAAAAAAAATCAATCTTGTAATGTATACGTATTTTGAAACTGATTGCGTCGTATTATGTCGAAAAAATTATGTAGGTAGTTTGAATTTTTGCTCTGAAGTGGAACATGCCCTCAACAAGCTAAAAACTAATAGAGCTACAGGCACTGATGCTATTTTTGCCGACACATTAAAATGCTTGGGTGAAGACGGCATCTCTCTTTTATATAATATTTGTAAGAGGGTCTGGTCCTCCGGTGTTTGGCCAGATAAATGGTGCACATCCATTGTTGTTCCACTTTATAAAAAAGGATCTCCAACAAATCCAGACAATTATCGCCTACTTTCGTTAATCTCTCATGCAAGCAAGGTTCTACTATATATTTTGCAGTCTCGTTTGGAGGGTTTTATTGGCTGGCGAATCTCTCAGGCGCAGGCAGGTTTCGTAAAAGGACGCGGTACGCGCGAACAGATCTTAAACTTAAGACAGATTATTGAGAAAGCCAGAGAGCATTATTTTCCCGTTTTTATCTGCTTTGTGGACTATTCTAAGGCCTTTGATAACGTAAAGTGGCCTAAACTGTGGGAAATCCTTATCTCCATGGGAGTCCCTTAGAATTTCTCATACAGCAACTCTATGAGTCTAGCTCAGCTCGTGCAAGAATTGATGGTAACCTGTCTGGTCAAACAGCAACCAGAAAAGGAGTTCGTCAGGGATGCGTATTATTTCCGATGTTATTCAACATTTACTCTGAATTTGTGATGAGACAGGTATTGGACAACTGGAATGGCGGTATAACTATTGGCGGAAGCAAAATATCTAACTTAAGATTTGCTGACGATACAACCCTTATTGCTGCTTCTCAGGCAGAACTAGTAGCTCTATTGAACGTTTTAGAACAACACAATGCAGCATATGGTCTTGGTATTAACTACAACAAGACCAAGGTTATTATCGTAGATAGAGAGCATGACAATCATCGAGAAATAAAGTCAATAGGCCGTTGTGAGGTAGTTCGAAGTTTTGTGTACCTCGGTTCTTTGATCGACAATTCATGTAGCTGTGAGAATGAGATTCGATGGCGCATTCAACAGGCACGGGTGGCCATGACAAAGCTTACTAAAATATGGCGTGACCATAGCATCAGTAAAGCTACCAAAATGTCACTGGTTCAGTCTCTTGTGATGTTCTCCATATTTTTGTATGCCTCGGAAACTTGGACTGTTAAAAAGGCAGATCGAGCTCGCATGATGCTTTTGAAATGTGGACGTGGAGGAGAATGCTGAGAGTTCCTTAGACCGCCCATCGAACTAATGTTTCCATACTGGATAAGCTCGGTAATCCAAAGAGTCTATCCTCCATTGCGTGGTCTTCGGACATATTCACAGAAACTATAATATGGAGAAACTTGTAGTTCAGGGTCATGCCCCGAGTGGGCGGCGCCGTGGCTGTTCCCGTACACGCTGGGTGGATACGACGAAACAGTTGCTAGATATGAGTATCAAGAGCGCCACTGAACTGACAGTAAATCGCGAACGATGGCGAGCTACAGTTCTCAAAACTATTGATAATATTCGTGTCGGCAATACTCTAGCTCCAACTTAATGCATTTTACGAGTTCACAACACATTGTGACTATGATGATGATTGAATTTTTGACAAACTAGTAGGCAGTAGTAGGACGTAATTTTTAGCCAATTACTGAGAAGATGCAACTTGGTATTTTAAAAGAATAATAAAAGAGAACCCAATCAATGAATTAGCTCCAAATTAGTGTGACCGTAAGGTTTAGATCAAGGGGACTAGTGTGCCTGTAGCCCCTTCTTAACTTGTCGCAGCGGCATGCATCTCAATTGCGAACTATAGCAACGTCATCCTTCGATAATTCTATTTTAATGGTGTCTGCTGTCAGTTCGCACCTCGCCTTGATTGATCTATTCATAAAAAAAATGTTCGACGTGTGCGCCCGTAAAATTTGAATTTATAATGCTGCCGATCCGGCCAACCATCAGTCGATATCGAGAGGGGATATCTCTTTTCTTTCAGCTTCCTTCATCCAAAACTTTATCGGTAACATCTGTTAGATTTAGATATGGGTTATCGTTTAGCCATCATCTGCCTGCACCGAGGGCATAGCGCCATAGCCTCTACATAAAACAAAAAGAATTGTTCGACTTTCATCATCCTTGCACTCGAACCACTCGTCTGTGAGGCAATGTTCAGATGAATTTGTGGTTCTTGAGCTTTCGTTGAGCGTTTTGGCTTGACGTTTTGCCACTATTAGTAGCTGACATCTTCAGAAGCTATATTACTATATTACATAAAACTGGTGATGAATATGATTTATCCAATTATAGATCTATCTCACTTATCTCCTGTTTGGCAAAGGTATTTGAAAATATAATAAAGAACAAATTGACAGAATTCTTAGAGAAATATAACATACTTTCTGATAAACAGTTCGGTTTCAAAAAAAAAATCTACCGAAGATGCGGTGACATATGTAATAGGAAAACTATGCAAAAATGTGGACAGAAATATTCCAACATTATGTGTCTTTGTGGACCTAGCAAAAGCATTTGACACAGTTGATCATATGATAGGTACTCATGAAAAATTTACAAAATTATGGTATACGGGGTCAAATCTATCATCTAATTAAAAGTTACTTAAGTAATAGAACACAAACTGTTGTCATAAATAAATGTTCTAGTTCTCCATTGCCTATAACGTGCGGTGTTTCTCAAGGAACGGTACTGGGATCATTATTCTTCAACATGAAATGCATCCAGAGCATAGCACAATTACCTCCCAGAGCTTGCGGAACCAGGTATTTTACCTTCGGGGGCAGGGATACGTTCGTGCTCCAGCTCAGCCTGCCCCTCCGGCGACTGAAAGGCCTGTTAACCAGGCTGGAAGGTCGCCGATGAGGCCCGCTGAGAGGGAAATCGACGAAGCCGTCTCACCTGGAGATTTCAGTGACCGAAGGGCCTTGCATAACAACAAGAGGTCCTTCAAGCTGGCAGATTTAAAGAGAGAGGATGAGGCGTTGAGTGAACGTCTATCGGAGGTCTCTGACATTTGGAGCATCAACTGCGAAATTTACGCTGCGGCTCTGAGGCTGGCTGGACAGGGGAGAGTGAGAGACTCTCCTGTCGAGAGAGCACAGAGGCGGGTGCGCCAGATGGAAGCGAAAATCCAGTTGGCTCGCCAAGAAGCATCCCGTATCCAGTGTGTGATGGAATATAGAGCGGCCGGTAGGCCTTTTACGCGCCGCGTGCGCCAGATAGCCCTAAGGCGCGACCATCACACGCTCAGTCAAGCGGTACTGGTTGTTGTCAAGCAGCATTGTCTTGACAGGATACGGACGCTAATCGCTGCTAAACGATCACTGGTGACGCGGGCGAGAGGTTTGGAGGAAAACAGATTATTTTCCGAAAAGCCTGCTCGTCTCTTCCAACAGCGACCACCAGTCATAGAGCAGCCGCCAACTGCTGATCGCGTGGAGACTTTCTGGAGGGGCATTTACGAACACCCCAAACCTCTCCAAGCAGACACTCCGGCCTTGGCGCAGTTCGAGTCCGTTTGTAGGAGGACTCCAAACCTGAATGTACTGCGTCACCCGATAAACACGGAAGAAATTCTTGGTGCCTTACGAGGCGCAAAGAATTTCGCAGCTCCTGGCCCGGATGGCATAAACACCTACTGGTTGAAAAAGTTTCCCAGTTGCCACCGGCATTTAGCTAGAGTTTTTAACTCGTGGCTAAATCAGGAGCAGCCAATTCCGGCGTGGTTTGTCGAGGGTCGAACCGTGCTTCTCCCGAAGACCGGAGATTTGTCTGATCCTAAAAACTACAGGCCAATAACATGTACATGTCTGAACGCATGTTACAAGCTCTTCACCAGAATCTTGTACATGCGTATCCTTCAAGCTGTAAATCCCGTATTTCTCAGCGTATATGAACAAAGAGGGTCTAAGAAAGGAGTAGCTGGCTGCAGGGATAACCTGTTGATTGACCGCTGTGTCACACAGGACTCCGTGCATTACCTGCGAAACCTTTCTATGGCCTGGATCGACTATCGGAAGGCATTCGACACTACGTCTCATGAACTGATTGTGCGGCTGTTGGAATGTCTTTCGGTAGATGATCAAATAGTGGGATGCATCAAACAACTGATGCCGCTCTGGAAGACTCAGTTCACTATAACATCGGGTGAAACCAGGGTTCGAACAGAGTTGGTATCATTTAAAAGAGGGGTCTTCCAAGGAGACTCCTTGAGTCCCTTGCTCTTTTGCATCTCGCTACTGCCTTTGTCCATAGCGCTGAAAAATACTAAGGGATACAGCTGTGGCAAGCCCAATTACCGGAGGCACAAGGTCACCCACTTATTTTACATGGATGACCTGAAACTCTATGCCTCCGGACAACGCGATTTAGAGCAGTCGCTTAGGGTAGTGCAGGATTACAGTCAAGCTATTGGTATGGAGTTCGGGATAGACAAATGTGCCATGGTTCATCTCAAAAGAGGACGTTGCGGAGATAGTGAAGATGAGGAGCAGCTCGTTGATGGGAGCATCTTGCGACAACTGCATGCCGGAGATACCTATACCTACCTTGGAGTGGCGCAGCGTCACATCCAAGAGGCAGAATTGGTCAAAGAGTGTCTCCGCCGCAAGTATTTGCACCGACTCCGGCAGATCTGGTCGTCAGAACTGTCCGGCAAAAACAAAGTCGCTGCCACAAACATGCTTGCGGTCCCATTGTTGCTATACAGCTTTGGTGCTATCCACTGGAACGTGGAAGAGCTGCGACAAATCGACATAAAGACCCGCAAAAGGATGAATATGGAGGGAAGTCTACATCCTAGATCCTCTGTCCCGCGAATATACCTCCCGCGACACCTGGGAGGGCGTGGACTATTGAGTTTGGAGCATCTGCACAACAGAGTAGTACTGGCCACTGCCTGCTATGTTACGACGAGCACCGATCCCCTGATCCGCTTTGTGCGAGAGCACGAGATTGCGGGTAAAGGAGCCTTCCTTTTTAAAGCAGCAACACGGGCAGCCGAAGAACTTAGTCTCACGCTCGACTTCACGCGGAGGTGTCAGCAGTCCGTTACGGAACTTGCTCCCGCACAATTAAAAACCCGGATTAAAACTGCTGAAGTCCAATTGCTTTTAAGACTTCACAAAGATAAACCAATGCACGGAATCTTCTACAAACATCTAGAAGAGCATGGTTTATCTGAGCAGTTGACCTTCTCCTTCCTAAGGTCTAATGGGTTGAAGTCGGAGACTGAGAGCTCTATAATGGCTTGCCAAGACGGTGTCTTCAACACCTTAGTATACCGTAGCCGGATTATGGGTATGGATGTGCCCGATATCCGCTGTAGAGCCTGCCTGCAGGCGCCAGAGACCCTTACGCACCTCTTGTCGGCGTGTAAGGTGTACGCTGGCACAGCCTACGTCTATCGGCACAACGCGGCTCTACGAGTGCTATACTACCATTTAAGGCACTCATACGGTATAGATGAGACACCGGTGCTGCCATACGCTCCAGGGGACATTGAGTCCGTTGTGGAGAACGAGAGGTGCCGAATTTACTGGAACTACTCATTCTCCACGCTCGAGCTTATACATGCAAATAAGCCCGACATAGTCCTCCTCGACTACCAACAAAAGACGATGTTCGTTATCGAGTTCTCGGCACCTGCCGAGGGGAACATCGTCTCTAAGGAGGAGGAAAAGCGGACCAAGTATCAGGAGCTCCTCGGACAACTTCGCAGGCTCTGGCCGGACTACACTGTGAGTCTGCTAGTAATGGTCATTGGATCCCTAGGTGGTATGAGGGATACGCTGCTCTCTGCACTGCGCAAAATGCCGGTGTGCCGTGCGGCGGCGCACATCTTAGCCGCCAGAATGCAGAAGGCAGTCATCCATGGGTCCCTTCGTCTGCTTAGGACGCACGATACGCGGACCCAGTGATTGCTCACCTCACGGTGTGAGGAGCAGGCGCTGGGGAATGGAACAGCGGCCCGGTGTGTCGGAGCCCGGGTTGCACCTTTTTTGTTTTTGTTTTGTCTATATATATATATATTGTTTTGTCTATATATATATATATATATATATATATATATATATATATATATATATATATATATATATATATATATAGACAAAACAAAAACAAAAAAGGTGCAACCCGGGCTCCGACACACCGGGCTGCTGTTCCATTCCCCAGCGACTACTCCTCACACCGTGAGGTGAGCAATCACTGGGTCCGCGTATCGTGCGTCCTAAGCAGACGAAGGGACCCATGGATGACTGCCTTCTGCATTCTGGCGGCTAAGATGTGCGCCGCCGCACGGCACACCGGCATTTTGCGCAGTGCAGAGAGCAGCGTATCCCTCATACCACCTAGGGATCCAATGACCATTACTAGCAGACTCACAGTGTAGTCCGGCCAGAGCCTGCGAAGTTGTCCGAGGAGCTCCTGATACTTGGTCCGCTTTTCCTCCTCCTTAGAGACGATGTTCCCCTCGGCAGGTGCCGAGAACTCGATAACGAACATCGTCTTTTGTTGGTAGTCGAGGAGGACTATGTCGGGCTTATTTGCATGTATAAGCTCGAGCGTGGAGAATGAGTAGTTCCAGTAAATTCGGCACCTCTCGTTCTCCACAACGGACTCAATGTCCCCTGGAGCGTATGGCAGCACAGGTGTCTCATCTATACCGTATGAGTGCCTTAAATGGTAGTATAGCACTCGTAGAGCCGCGTTGTGCCGATAGACGTAGGCTGTGCCAGCGTACACCTTACACGCCGACAACAGGTGCGTAAGGGTCTCTGGCGCCTGCAGGCAGGCTCTACAGCGGATATCGGGCACATCCATACCCATAATCCGGCTACGGTATACTAAGGTGTTGAAGACACCGTCTTGGCAAGCCATTATAGAGCTCTCAGTCTCCGACTTCAACCCATTAGACCTTAGGAAGGAGAAGGTCAACTGCTCAGATAAACCATGCTCTTCTAGATGTTTGTAGAAGATTCCGTGCATTGGTTTATCTTTGTGAAGTCTTAAAAGCAATTGGACTTCAGCAGTTTTAATCCGGGTTTTTAATTGTGCGGGAGCAAGTTCCGTAACGGACTGCTGACACCTCCGCGTGAAGTCGAGCGTGAGACTAAGTTCTTCGGCTGCCCGTGTTGCTGCTTTAAAAAGGAAGGCTCCTTTACCCGCAATCTCGTGCTCTCGCACAAAGCGGATCAGGGGATCGGTGCTCGTCGTAACATAGCAGGCAGTGGCCAGTACTACTCTGTTGTGCAGATGCTCCAAACTCAATAGTCCACGCCCTCCCAGGTGTCGCGGGAGGTATATTCGCGGGACAGAGGATCTAGGATGTAGACTTCCCTCCATATTCATCCTTTTGCGGGTCTTTATGTCGATTTGTCGCAGCTCTTCCACGTTCCAGTGGATAGCACCAAAGCTGTATAGCAACAATGGGACCGCAAGCATGTTTGTGGCAGCGACTTTGTTTTTGCCGGACAGTTCTGACGACCAGATCTGCCGGAGTCGGTGCAAATACTTGCGGCGGAGACACTCTTTGACCAATTCTGCCTCTTGGATGTGACGCTGCGCCACTCCAAGGTAGGTATAGGTATCTCCGGCATGCAGTTGTCGCAAGATGCTCCCATCAACGAGCTGCTCCTCATCTTCACTATCTCCGCAACGTCCTCTTTTGAGATGAACCATGGCACATTTGTCTATCCCGAACTCCATACCAATAGCTTGACTGTAATCCTGCACTACCCTAAGCGACTGCTCTAAATCGCGTTGTCCGGAGGCATAGAGTTTCAGGTCATCCATGTAAAATAAGTGGGTGACCTTGTGCCTCCGGTAATTGGGTTTGCCACAGCTGTATCCCTTAGTATTTTTCAGCGCTATGGACAAAGGCAGTAGCGAGATGCAAAAGAGCAAGGGACTCAAGGAGTCTCCTTGGAAGACCCCTCTTTTAAATGATACCAACTCTGTTCGAACCCTGGTTTCACCCGATGTTATAGTGAACCGAGTCTTCCAGTGCGGCATCAGTTGTTTGATGCATCCCACTATTTGATCATCTACCGAAAGACATTCCAACAGCCGCACAATCAGTTCATGAGACGTAGTGTCGAATGCCTTCCGATAGTCGATCCAGGCCATAGAAAGGTTTCGCAGGTAATGCACGGAGTCCTGTGTGACACAGCGGTCAATCAACAGGTTATCCCTGCAGCCAGCTACTCCTTTCTTAGACCCTCTTTGTTCATATACGCTGAGAAATACGGGATTTACAGCTTGAAGGATACGCATGTACAAGATTCTGGTGAAGAGCTTGTAACATGCGTTCAGACATGTTATTGGCCTGTAGTTTTTAGGATCAGACAAATCTCCGGTCTTCGGGAGAAGCACGGTTCGACCCTCGACAAACCAAGCCGGAATTGGCTGCTCCTGATTTAGCCACGAGTTAAAAACTCTAGCTAAATGCCGGTGGCAACTGGGAAACTTTTTCAACCAGTAGGTGTTTATGCCATCCGGGCCAGGAGCTGCGAAATTCTTTGCGCCTCGTAAGGCACCAAGAATTTCTTCCGTGTTTATCGGGTGACGCAGTACATTCAGGTTTGGAGTCCTCCTACAAACGGACTCGAACTGCGCCAAGGCCGGAGTGTCTGCTTGGAGAGGTTTGGGGTGTTCGTAAATGCCCCTCCAGAAAGTCTCCACGCGATCAGCAGTTGGCGGCTGCTCTATGACTGGTGGTCGCTGTTGGAAGAGACGAGCAGGCTTTTCGGAAAACAATCTGTTTTCCTCCAAACCTCTCGCCCGCGTCACCAGTGATCGTTTAGCAGCGATTAGCGTCCGTATCCTGTCAAGACAATGCTGCTTGACAACAACCAGTACCGCTTGACTGAGCGTGTGATGGTCGCGCCTTAGCTCTCGGGCTATCTGGCGCACGCGGCTCGTAAAAGGCCTACCGGCCGCTCTATATTCCATCACACACTGGATACGGGATGCTTCTTGGCGAGCCAACTGGATTTTCGCTTCCATCTGGCGCACCCGCCTCTGTGCTCTCCCGACAGGAGAGTCTCTCACTCTCCCCTGTCCAGCCAGCCTCAGAGCCGCAGCGTAAATTTCGCAATTGATGCTCCAAATGTCAGAGACCTCCGATAGACGTTCACTCAACGCCTCATCCTCTCTCTTTAAATCTGCCAGCTTGAAGGACCTCTTGTTGTTATGCAAGGCCCTTCGGTCACTGAAATCTCCAGGTGAGACGGCTTCGTCGATTTCCCTCTCAGCGGGCCTCATCGGCGACCTTCCAGCCTGGTTAACAGGCCTTTCAGTCGCCGGAGGGGCAGGCTGAGCTGGAGCACGAACGTATCCCTGCCCCCGAAGGTAAAATACCTGGTTCCGCAAGCTCTGGGAGGTAATTGTGCTATGCTCTGGATGCATTTCACACCACCTCCCATGCATGCGGGACATGTATCCCCTACGGTGCGGGCTACTGCTCTCGTAGCAGCTCAGCAGGTCATCCTTCAGTTCCGTCGTCCACCTAAAACGGTCCATGTCGATGCGTGTGTCGTCGTCAGGGCGATCCGAGGCACCGCCACCTTGCCCAGAGCCGGCTTCCGATACCGGCCTGGTGTGGGTGCTCTTCTTCTGGGGCGGTCGAACCAGAAGGTAGGGCCCGTCCGGTGGTTAGCCTTAGGGCCCCCAGCCGACATTTCGGAGGCAGCCGACCACATTGCCTCCTAGGGATGACCTGTACAGGTTGCCGGCCGGCTTTCATCCCTGGCTTGGGTTATCCCCACAGTGTCGCCACGCACCGAATAGCCGTTTGATGTTGGTCGGCTTCCTGGGGGCGCATTTTATACCTACTGCCAGGTTTGCTATCAGCCGCCCCTAACCTGGGGTCAGACGCTGTCGGGAAGCCGTCCTTCCATCCTTCTTCAGGTTGCACCGGCCTGATGAAGCCAATAAGCAGAAATGCGCGCGCATCGCCGGTTACTGCTCCTCTATTTGATCCTTCATGCGGACATGCCCAAGAACTTCCCTTCCTTCTTCCATTGTTTCCGCAATAACATCCTCCATCATGTTATCTCTCTGGGCTTGAAGTATCACGGCAGGTAGCTTTGGCTGGCCTCCGTGGCTACAAAGTTAAGCGAAACCCCATAAACATGGGGCTCTTGACTGTACGCCACAAATGTGCTGGTTTGGCTCCTGTTGGTGGCTTCTGGAGTTTCTTCCTTTTCCATCCTTCTTCAGGTTGCACCGGCCTGATGAAGCCAATAAGCAGAAATGCGCGCGCATCGCCGGTTACTGCTCCTCTATTTGATCCTTCATGCGGACATGCCCAAGAACTTCCCTTCCTTCTTCCATTGTTTCCGCAATAACATCCTCCATCATGTTATCTCTCTGGGCTTGAAGTATCACGGCAGGTAGCTTTGGCTGGCCTCCGTGGCTACAAAGTTAAGCGAAACCCCATAAACATGGGGCTCTTGACTGTACGCCACAAATGTGCTGGTTTGGCTCCTGTTGGTGGCTTCTGGAGTTTCTTCCTTTTCCATCCTTCTTCAGGTTGCACCGGCCTGATGAAGCCAATAAGCAGAAATGCGCGCGCATCGCCGGTTACTGCTCCTCTATTTGATCCTTCATGCGGACATGCCCAAGAACTTCCCTTCCTTCTTCCATTGTTTCCGCAATAACATCCTCCATCATGTTATCTCTCTGGGCTTGAAGTATCACGGCAGGTAGCTTTGGCTGGCCTCCGTGGCTACAAAGTTAAGCGAAACCCCATAAACATGGGGCTCTTGACTGTACGCCACAAATGTGCTGGTTTGGCTCCTGTTGGTGGCTTCTGGAGTTTCTTCCTTTTCCATCCTTCTTCAGGTTGCACCGGCCTGATGAAGCCAATAAGCAGAAATGCGCGCGCATCGCCGGTTACTGCTCCTCTATTTGATCCTTCATGCGGACATGCCCAAGAACTTCCCTTCCTTCTTCCATTGTTTCCGCAATAACATCCTCCATCATGTTATCTCTCTGGGCTTGAAGTATCACGGCAGGTAGCTTTGGCTGGCCTCCGTGGCTACAAAGTTAAGCGAAACCCCATAAACATGGGGCTCTTGACTGTACGCCACAAATGTGCTGGTTTGGCTCCTGTTGGTGGCTTCTGGAGTTTCTTCCTTTTCCATCCTTCTTCAGGTTGCACCGGCCTGATGAAGCCAATAAGCAGAAATGCGCGCGCATCGCCGGTTACTGCTCCTCTATTTGATCCTTCATGCGGACATGCCCAAGAACTTCCCTTCCTTCTTCCATTGTTTCCGCAATAACATCCTCCATCATGTTATCTCTCTGGGCTTGAAGTATCACGGCAGGTAGCTTTGGCTGGCCTCCGTGGCTACAAAGTTAAGCGAAACCCCATAAACATGGGGCTCTTGACTGTACGCCACAAATGTGCTGGTTTGGCTCCTGTTGGTGGCTTCTGGAGTTTCTTCCTTTTCCATCCTTCTTCAGGTTGCACCGGCCTGATGAAGCCAATAAGCAGAAATGCGCGCGCATCGCCGGTTACTGCTCCTCTATTTGATCCTTCATGCGGACATGCCCAAGAACTTCCCTTCCTTCTTCCATTGTTTCCGCAATAACATCCTCCATCATGTTATCTCTCTGGGCTTGAAGTATCACGGCAGGTAGCTTTGGCTGGCCTCCGTGGCTACAAAGTTAAGCGAAACCCCATAAACATGGGGCTCTTGACTGTACGCCACAAATGTGCTGGTTTGGCTCCTGTTGGTGGCTTCTGGAGTTTCTTCCTTTTCCATCCTTCTTCAGGTTGCACCGGCCTGATGAAGCCAATAAGCAGAAATGCGCGCGCATCGCCGGTTACTGCTCCTCTATTTGATCCTTCATGCGGACATGCCCAAGAACTTCCCTTCCTTCTTCCATTGTTTCCGCAATAACATCCTCCATCATGTTATCTCTCTGGGCTTGAAGTATCACGGCAGGTAGCTTTGGCTGGCCTCCGTGGCTACAAAGTTAAGCGAAACCCCATAAACATGGGGCTCTTGACTGTACGCCACAAATGTGCTGGTTTGGCTCCTGTTGGTGGCTTCTGGAGTTTCTTCCTTTTCCATCCTTCTTCAGGTTGCACCGGCCTGATGAAGCCAATAAGCAGAAATGCGCGCGGATCGCCGGTTACTGCTCCTCTATTTGATCCTTCATGCGGACATGCCCAAGAACTTCCCTTCCTTCTTCCATTGTTTCCGCAATAACATCCTCCATCATGTTATCTCTCTGGGCTTGAAGTATCACGGCAGGTAGCTTTGGCTGGCCTCCGTGGCTACAAAGTTAAGCGAAACCCCATAAACATGGGGCTCTTGACTGTACGCCACAAATGTGCTGGTTTGGCTCCTGTTGGTGGCTTCTGGAGTTTCTTCCTTTTCCATCCTTCTTCAGGTTGCACCGGCCTGATGAAGCCAATAAGCAGAAATGCGCGCGCATCGCCGGTTACTGCTCCTCTATTTGATCCTTCATGCGGACATGCCCAAGAACTTCCCTTCCTTCTTCCATTGTTTCCGCAATAACATCCTCCATCATGTTATCTCTCTGGGCTTGAAGTATCACGGCAGGTAGCTTTGGCTGGCCTCCGTGGCTACAAAGTTAAGCGAAACCCCATAAACATGGGGCTCTTGACTGTACGCCACAAATGTGCTGGTTTGGCTCCTGTTGGTGGCTTCTGGAGTTTCTTCCTTTTCCATCCTTCTTCAGGTTGCACCGGCCTGATGAAGCCAATAAGCAGAAATGCGCGCGCATCGCCGGTTACTGCTCCTCTATGTGATCCTTCATGCGGACATGCCCAAGAACTTCCCTTCCTTCTTCCATTGTTTCCGCAATAACATCCTCCATCATGTTATCTCTCTGGGCTTGAAGTATCACGGCAGGTAGCTTTGGCTGGCCTCCGTGGCTACAAAGTTAAGCGAAACCCCATAAACATGGGGCTCTTGACTGTACGCCACAAATGTGCTGGTTTGGCTCCTGTTGGTGGCTTCTGGAGTTTCTTCCTTTTCCATCCTTCTTCAGGTTGCACCGGCCTGATGAAGCCAATAAGCAGAAATGCGCGCGCATCGCCGGTTACTGCTCCTCTATTTGATCCTTCATGCGGACATGCCCAAGAACTTCCCTTCCTTCTTCCATTGTTTCCGCAATAACATCCTCCATCATGTTATCTCTCTGGGCTTGAAGTATCACGGCAGGTAGCTTTGGCTGGCCTCCGTGGCTACAAAGTTAAGCGAAACCCCATAAACATGGGGCTCTTGACTGTACGCCACAAATGTGCTGGTTTGGCTCCTGTTGGTGGCTTCTGGAGTTTCTTCCTTTTCCATCCTTCTTCAGGTTGCACCGGCCTGATGAAGCCAATAAGCAGAAATGCGCGCGCATCGCCGGTTACTGCTCCTCTATTTGATCCTTCATGCGGACATGCCCAAGAACTTCCCTTCCTTCTTCCATTGTTTCCGCAATAACATCCTCCATCATGTTATCTCTCTGGGCTTGAAGTATCACGGCAGGTAGCTTTGGCTGGCCTCCGTGGCTACAAAGTTAAGCGAAACCCCATAAACATGGGGCTCTTGACTGTACGCCACAAATGTGCTGGTTTGGCTCCTGTTGGTGGCTTCTGGAGTTTCTTCCTTTTCCATCCTTCTTCAGGTTGCACCGGCCTGATGAAGCCAATAAGCAGAAATGCGCGCGCATCGCCGGTTACTGCTCCTCTATTTGATCCTTCATGCGGACATGCCCAAGAACTTCCCTTCCTTCTTCCATTGTTTCCGCAATAACATCCTCCATCATGTTATCTCTCTGGGCTTGAAGTATCACGGCAGGTAGCTTTGGCTGGCCTCCGTGGCTACAAAGTTAAGCGAAACCCCATAAACATGGGGCTCTTGACTGTACGCCACAAATGTGCTGGTTTGGCTCCTGTTGGTGGCTTCTGGAGTTTCTTCCTTTTCCATCCTTCTTCAGGTTGCACCGGCCTGATGAAGCCAATAAGCAGAAATGCGCGCGCATCGCCGGTTACTGCTCCTCTATTTGATCCTTCATGCGGACATGCCCAAGAACTTCCCTTCCTTCTTCCATTGTTTCCGCAATAACATCCTCCATCATGTTATCTCTCTGGGCTTGAAGTATCACGGCAGGTAGCTTTGGCTGGCCTCCGTGGCTACAAAGTTAAGCGAAACCCCATAAACATGGGGCTCTTGACTGTACGCCACAAATGTGCTGGTTTGGCTCCTGTTGGTGGCTTCTGGAGTTTCTTCCTTTTCCATCCTTCTTCAGGTTGCACCGGCCTGATGAAGCCAATAAGCAGAAATGCGCGCGCATCGCCGGTTACTGCTCCTCTATTTGATCCTTCATGCGGACATGCCCAAGAACTTCCCTTCCTTCTATATATATATATATATATATATATATAAATGACCTATTTGCGGTTGATGCGAGTGGAGATGTGGTGAGTTTTGCAGACGATACAGCTATTATATTTTCTGCTGAAAGTTGGGAAAAATTAAAATCAAAGGCTGAAAATGGTTTTAAAAAAATGTTCAACTGGTTCAGTAGTCGACTTTTAACAGTCAATTTCAACAAGACTCACTTTGTTCCATTCGCGTCGTACGCAAACGGCTTACCGAAATACACCAACTTACAAATCAGTTGTAGACAGGTAGCTCCTATATCAATGGTCACCAGTATCAAGTACTTAGGAATATATCTAGATTGCCATATCACATGGAAGGAGCATACAGAATATGTTGTCAAAGATACGTTGCGTTATAAGCAAATTTAAACTCCTTTCCACTATACTTACCTATGAACAGATGATCATTGTATACAAAGCACTTGTTCATAGTCATATACGATATTGTATTGTGGTATGGGGCGCAGCATGTAAAAATAATATAAAAGCAATAGATATTATACAAAAACGTATAATAAAAATTTTATATAAAGTGAAATGTACATATCCTAGCGACTTGTTATTTTCTGAAACAAAAATTTTAGATATCCGCCAAACATTTTTCATGTCATTAGGTATTTACCAAAAAAAAATTAAACTTGACAAAACACGAACATAAATATGACATAAGATATGCATCTAATGTTGCACCAAAAGCAAGGAAAAATACTTTATTACGATGTCATACATTTCTTGCTCCAAGACTATACAATAAGATACCAGAAAGCATAAAATGTCTAGTGCCTTTAAATTCATTCAAATATGGTTTAAAACAATGGATAGTGAATAATAATCGCATTAAAATTCACCAACTTGTTGACATATCGTCGTTAATCTCACAAACCGGCGTAACTCATTTATGCTCATTTTTCAGGAGAGCGTGTTAAAGATTTTTACATTATTCAATGCAGTATAAAAGTATTAACGATACAAATAATAATTTTTTCGTACAAACATTGCTTTGGAAAAGATGTTCACTTTCAGTTGCTTGAAACTACGAAGCAATGAGAATAGCCGTTTTTGAGATTTTTTGAGAAACATCAGTTACGACCATTTGTGAGATAGGATCAGTTACCATTATAGCGGTATACGTCTTTTTTATTTGAGTGGAAATGGTGATTATGCTGTCAAGACTATACCCACTTCCTTTAATTTTATTTTAATCAACACAACAACAAACAAAGTAACATTATACAGGGTGTCCCATGACGATTAAAATAAGCAATATATTGGTAGTATAGAATTATAATTTTGGGAGTGTAAATTAGAGCAAATGTTGTATTATTTCTTATTATTGCGTTACCCAATGAGTTAGGTACCTGTTTTTGGTCACGTGACGCCCGATTCAAAATTTTCAATGAGACACTCTGTAAATTAGTGACTTTCTGTGTTCCTCCTGATAAGACAATTTCAACAAACTACCACACTTGGGGTCTAAAGTCATCGGTTCAAGAGCTACAGGTACTTAAAGGATTGTATCACTACCATTAAGGCAAAAAATGAAACGACCACTAGCAAAATAATTTAACTGTAGATGTACATGTTATAATAACCAATCGTAGTGGTACAATCCTTTAAGTACCTGTAGCTATTGAATTAATCACTTTAGGCCCCAAATCTGCTAGTTTGTTGTAATTGTTTTATCGGGAGGAACACAGAAAGTCGCTAATATATAGGGTGTCTCATTACAAATTTTGAATCGGACGTGACCAAAGACAAAAAAAACCTCATTCGGTTACGAAATAATGAGAAATGATACATTTGCTTTAATTTACATCCCCAAAATTATACTTCTCTACTACTGCCCAGTTTCGATATATTGCTTACTTAATCGTCGTGGGACACCCTGATGTATAAATATTGAAAGCAAGTAATAAACACAGGGTGTCCCACGACGATTAAGACAAGCAATATATCGGAACTGGGCAGTAGTAGCGAATTATAATTCTGGGGATGTAAATTAGAGCACAAAAAGTATCTTTTCTTATTACTGTGTCACCCAATGAGATATTTGTTTTTGGTCACGTGACTTCCGATTAAAAAATTTTGATGGGACATCCTGTATATTTGTAACTTTTGTGTCCCTCTCGATAAAACAATTGCAACAAACCAGCACATTTGGGGTTTAAAGTGATTAATTCAAGAGCTACAGGTACCTAAAGGACTGTACCCCTACCATTATGAAACACTATCAAAATAATTAACTGTAGGAGTACATGTTATAATCAATGGTGGTTGTACCATCCTGTAAGTACCTATAGCTCTTCAATTAATCACTTTAGACCCTAAGTGTGCCAGTTTATTGGAATTGTTTTATCGGGAGGAACACAAAAAGTCACAAATATACAGGGTGTCCCATTAAATATTTTAAATCGGACGTCACGTGATCAAAAACAAATACTTCACTGGGTGACACAATAACAAGAAAAGATACTATATTTGCTATAATTTAAACCCCCAAAGCTATAATGCGCTACTGCTGCCCAGTTCCGATATATTGCTTGTCTTAATCGTCGTGGGACACCCTGTATAACTAAATTCTATTGTTTATGAGTTTTTCTAATGTGGTAACAAACGATAGAAAATCTTGTGCTCTTCAAGTTTTATTGCCGGCTCATCTCCAATAAACAAGGCTTGTAAGTCATCGTACTTTTCTTGGGAAGGTTTAACTGGTGCAGAATGCCGTTTTTGAACGTTACACATAAAGATCACTGGTCTTTTTTTGGAACGTGAAATGATAGTTTCTTGGATTTAAAAACCCTCTGGTACGTAGACAATCTGGGCTTGGGCTGACCTTCTGGTAATTCTGGTAAATACAGTAAATACATTTTTGAACACAAAGATCACAGTGTAAATCTGCTGGTGCAGGGAATGGTGCAGCACCTTCAACTGCATGCTGTTCGGGTTGCAAGTTTTGTTGCAAGTTTTTGTTTGCAGAGCTAAGTTTCCTGATCGTAGTCTCTTTATTTTTTACTCCATGATGATGTTTGTGTGATGCCGATGACGAAACTATCACAAGGCTAATAGGCTTCCATAGCCGCACACGCACTGGTGACAAAACGGTTATTTAAGCAACGAAATTTACAAGGTGACAAAAGTCACCCGTGTGCGCTAGCAGTAACGATTAACTGCTGCCGAAACAAGTGTTCACAATGTGTCTATAGTAGAAATATGCAGGTCCAAACAGACATAAAATGAGATACGTCGCTCATCTATTCGCGATTGTTTCGAATGTCTTCTCACAAAACGTCGTATCTCGACTTACGTCTCTTTGTGTGAACAAAATCTTACACATTATGAGATACGATGTTATGTCGTGGTCCCAGATCTAGAAAACTAGACCACTCTCAATTATGTTGGATTCTGGGATGAATGTTCATCCTATATGGAGTCTATTTTTGATCTTAACTAAAAAATCCATTTTTTGAGATACGTCACTTTGTGAGATTGACGACGATATGTAATACCTATTATTACTAATATCTATAGGATGCAAACTATTTAAATATAAATATTCCTGAACTAACCCTTATTTGTAGCTTCTATTTTATAATAATTACTTTGTACCCAAGCACAAGTTTTTAACTTTCTTGGGACACTTGTTGTTTATTGTATTTTATTTATATTTACAATAAACGCTATATATCATATATCGTGTCGGAAGTCGTCGAAGTGAAATAGCTTTCTGAAGATGCCATCCACTCGTGATGGCAAAACGTCAAACCAACGCCGCTCAACGAGGCCGGTCTAAGAACCCAAGAACCAGACACCTATCCAGGTCTAATTATTTTTTTTATAGGAGGAATGAAACAAGACCAACTTTTAGCGTATGTTTGAAAGACTTGGGCAAGTCTCTTATCTGATATTTCATTTTCCATACATTTCCAATAAAGTATCCTAGTGTAGGTCAGTTATAAAAATTTGGAACAAACTTCCGAAAACGTCAGAATACTCCCTGAATTAGATTTAAAAAGAAAATTGAAAAGCCTCCTTTGTCAAAAAATATATTTTACTATGGAAGAATATTTTAATGATATACTATTTCAACGATATATTTAACGATTTTTGTACTTATTTCATAACGAAATGAGATTTAATTAGGAATATCATTTTTTGTGTGTAACGATTTGTTACCGTTACATTTATACATTTATATGTTTATTTTTGTGTATGTCATATACTATTTTTCTTTTGGCACGTTCTGTGCCCTAAATAGACTTATATAGAACCAATAAATCTATTGAATTGAATTGACTTTTTTATGTTTATAGGTGTTATTCTTTATCCTGGCTTTTGCCGCAGACCAACAACGCAATTAATGATAAGGTATGCAGTTTGCGTGCCAAACAAAACCAACATAACATTTTCTTGTCCCTTGTTGACTTTTACCACCTGTATGGTTTCTTGTACTACCGCGTAGGGGAACTCTAACCCCTAACCTCTAACCGATAATTAAACCTAGCCGAACTACATATTAGGCAATATGGCACAATTGTTACTGGCAACCACAGCTCCTGCGTCGTTGTTTCCCCCTAACTTATATTACTTATTAATATGGGGATGGAGTGATTTTCGGAAGTTCATGTCATTACATGCCTTCTTGCACATGATCCTGATGCCGATAAAAATTTGTTATATTTATCGTATGCCAGAAATCAGGGTGACTACTGCAGTTTGAATATAGGAATGACAATAGAAGATTATATTATTATAATGGATGGGATCATGCTTAGGTTAACCAGATTAAAGTTGGAAGTCGCATAGGTACATTAATTTTTCACCCATTATAATAATTAGATAAGCAGTTCATTTATTTTATTTTATCCTATCTATCTGAGCTATACATATTTGATACGCAAATTAATTGGCTAGTTTTACATTTTTTAATACTATTTTTTCTATAGTACTAGTATAGTAGGTATATAATAGCAAGTAACAGTTATATATGTGACGATCCCAGATGTCACAAGTCAGGAATAATAGTCTGTATTTTCTCATATTCCTTTCTCCATTGTCTGGCACACTGCCGTGTCGTTCGTCTCCTATAGGCAAAGATTCACGACTTGACTTGATTTTCAAGCTACTTGTATTTGTTTTAGAAATTCAAGTCAAGTCAAGTAGTTACACATCAAGTAACTTGAAAATCAAGATTTTCAAGCTAACTACTTGATTTTTCTTCAAAAAATAGTTCTTTTTGATATTAATCTGATTAACGCAGTAACAATAAAGATCCGAGTATACATGAAGATGTACCTTTATTTAAAAAAAAAATAGAGACAAGTTGATAGACGCAATACTTCTCACACATAACGGTGATATCATTTTATTATTTTTTCATTGCATGAAGCAACCAAATCATCGCCCGCCTGCCCTCTAAAACAACCAACACAAAAACTCTAGTATGTAAATAGTTTCTTATATCATCCTTCGTAGGAACTAGAACGACACAGTTTTTATTCGGCGAGCTTCACTTGGATGAAAAACGATCAGCAACCCCCAAATTGCCTAAACCCGAAGTTTGAGCTATTGAGCACTGACACGATTTCTAAAAACCATACGCATACATCCTCGCCACGGTAATAATATTGTGCTGAAATTTCATTAAAATCAATTCCAGGTTACACAATACAGAACGATGTAAAGCAATACTTATGTGTAGCATACATCAGAAAAATAGGCAAGGCAACGTTCCGATGGACCTAAAAAAATGTACCTATTATGTCGCTAAGTCCTTCTTTCACATGTCAATGGAGTGCCTATTATGTCCGGCATTTTCAAAATTATAGGAACATTACCTACTACGACCCCACAGCATATCGCTGCCCAAATTTCATCACAATCCATGCAGCGGTTACTGAAACTACGAAGCTAGAAAAACGCGCACAGACAGGCAGGCAGACCGACAGACATACAGACCGACGGAAATGGATTTTCGTTATGTAGACATCATAAAACGCGCAAAAAGCGTGTTATCTCAAAATCGAAAATTTTCGCGATCACAATACCCCCTCACCTATCGGTGTGGGAAGTAAAAAACATCCAAAAACGAAAACTCCAACAAACTTAATTGTATAGTGAATGTAATAATATGAAATAAAAATACGAAATATTCTGAATTCTGACAATAATACGTAGAAAAACGAACAACGCTGCTCTACTAATAGCCAGAGTAACCTCGGTGAATCCCCTATTTTAACGCTTCGATTCGCATTCTACAGATCGAGATCAAGTAATATCAAGTAGTTTGATTTTACTTGATATCAAGTCAAGTAGTTCAGATCGAAAATCAAGTCAAGTCAAATATCAAATTTTCAAAAGCTTGACCTTTCAGGTCAAGTCAAGTATTTAAGAAAAAACTCAAGCTACTTGGCTTGATGAATTCCTACCTATAGGTCCTGGATTATGCAGGGCAAGATATGAAATGCTCCTTCGTCTGATTCTCCCCGCAGCCACATAAATCGTCCTCGGCGGCTCGGCATATCCCCATCACACTAGGTTATCACCAAGCTTACCCATTTGGCATCTAACCCTGTCGAGGCTTTTCCAGGCTCTCATTCTAGTTGTAATCCGGCAGAGAGGCTTTCATTAAGGTTCCAAGTTGGTATATGGTTCTGTTAACCACCTCTTCCACGGTACCTCTTTGGTTACTGACTTGAAGTCTGCCAGTGAGAGCTTGTGGCCATGTAGACGATAGCTTATTTCGTTCTGTCATACATGAGACTTCTCGCCTTATTTGCGGGGGGCTATTCCCGCTGAAATGTATAGGTTGTCCTGGTTGTCCAGGTAGGTCGGTTTTAGGCAGCCCTTGATTATCCTACAGGTGTCGTTCAGGGTAGTGTCCAGAGGTGGGATTCCGTTCTGAATCGAGAAACTCGATCTCGATGGATGATCAACTCGATAGAATTATAAACCCGAATTCTGTTACTCGATCTGTTTTGGCTTCGGAAATCTTCGGAAATTCGATAGTTGAAATGACACATAAGAACTACCTATGACATAATCGTTGTTTTTTGGTCCTAACATCAAATATACCCATAATATACCCTTCTTATACCCTTGATAAGCTTATACCCAGAAAAATTATCTTTTCTTTCTTTTTACTTCTGTGTCATCGGCTGCGACTGCTCTGGTCATTAGCTTCATTATTTTTTTTTGTTTCCATCTTTGTAATAATAATATTCATAGACATAATAATGTTGCCAATTGGGAGAGAGCATCTATTACAGCAACAGAGAGAACAGCAACACTTGATTAATATTCGGAGAAGAATCGAAATTAGAGAAAAGAGCAATCCTTTCGAGCTTCCCGACAATAGGTTTATAGAACTGTTTCGATTAAATAAAGAGTATACACACATGTATACTTATCGAAATTATATAATAACATAAACAAAAGTTCCTGTAGGCATATGATTGAGGAAATTCGACCTTTAGAGTTTGGTTCGGGAGGGATTTTCTTTGCTGCCTTGAGATTCTACACCACAGGTTCATATCAACGATGTAGGTATTGGGCAGAATTTACAGCTGGAATGAGTCAAACAACGATAGTGAGATAAGAGTTTATTTTCTAGTTGCTGTAGCCACTAATATACTCACAATTTCCCTTATGTTGGAAAAAACTGAAGTACAGAGCTCACTATAAAATTTCAATGTTTGTGTAAACAGATGTATAACCTCACCCTTGAGAATCTAAATATCGAATCGACTGCTCTGCAGCTGTCGAGTATAGGTATCGAGTTTATTGTCGAATTGTGGCAAACGGAATCGCTACCATCGTTTTTGATATCAAACTCGATATCATTTTTAAAACGGAATCCCATCCCAGTTTGTCAGTATGATTTGATCAGGGGTGGGATTCCGTTCTGAATCGAGGAACTCGATCTAGATAGATGATGAACTCGATAGAATTATAAACCCGGATTCTGTTACTCGATCTGTGTTGGCTTCGGAAATCTTCGGTAATTCGATAGTTAAAATGACACATAATTATGAACTACCTATGACATTAAATCGTTTTTTTTTTTGGTCCTAACCTCAACTCAGGAAAAAATATTTTTTTTTTTACTTCTGTGTCATCACTATCATCTGCATCGACTGCTCTGATGGTCGTTAGTCTCATTATTTTTTTTGTCTCCATCTTTGTAATAATGATATTCATATAGACATAATAATGTTGCCAATTGTGAGAGAGCTTCTATTACAGCAACAGAGAGAACAGCAACATTTGATTAATATTCGGAGAAGAATGGAAATTAGAGAAAAAAGCAATCCTTTCGAGCTTCCCGACAGTAGGTTTATAGAATTGTTTCGATTAAATAAAGAGCACATACATGTATATATTTTTATCGAAATTATATAATAATATAAACAAAAGGTAATGTAGGCATCTGATTGAGGAAATTCGACCTTTGGTTCAGGTGAGACTTTCAAGAAATAAGGGCATTACCCTGAAGGCTAAGTTCTTTGCTGCCTTGAGATTCTACGCCACAGGTTCATACCAACGATGTATTGGGCAAGAATTTACAGCTGGAATGAGTCAAACATCCATAGTGAAATAAAAGTTTATTTTCTAGTTACCGCTGCCACTAATATATTCACAATTTCCCTTAAGTCTCAAAAAAAACTGAAGTATAGAGTCCACTATAAAATTTCAGTGTTTGTGTAAACAGATGTATAACCTCACTCTTGAGAACCTAAGCATCGAATCGACTGCTTTGAAGCTGTCGAGTATATGTATCGAGTTTATTGTCCTATTGTGGCAAACGGAAGCGCTACTATCGTTTTTGATATCAAACTCGATATCATTTTTAAAACGGAATCCCATCCCTGCATCATACAGGTCATGTGTATTCGGCTGGATCAAAACACATGGCAAGAGATGTTGTCCGCAGTACACCAGGGTGGTCCTCCCATTGGTAGTTGACGAGCTGCGAATAACCCCATCCCTTGTATTCTTTAGTAGTCCGTGAAAGAGGATATTTTTTTATAACCGAGCGGACCGTGCAGGCAGAGCCTAAATACCAGAGTACCGCGGCTGCTGTCAAAGAGTCAGTGACGCATGTAGAAATCGATTTCGGAGGGGGGGGGGGGGCTCAGAAAAATTAAAGTTTATTTCATACCTACGTTATAATATTAGCGTATCATAATCCTGACCTAAATATAAAATAACAATGTACTAATATTAATGAAAATTATATATAACACGTAAACGTATGTATATTAGAAATGTAAATTTCTATTCTTCAGCCTCTTCCCAGACTTCAAAACTGAATGTACAGCTGGTTACGGGGGGGGGGGGAGGGGGGCTCGGGCTCACCCCTTATATATGCCACTGGAGAGGGTTATGTAGGGGGAAATTTGTTAGTCCATTCCAAGCCTTGGACACCCTGGGAATAAATGTGCGTTTGTACCGCTCGGTTCTTGAATGAAGAACGACCGCCTTAGGATGAGATGCGGCGGAACGATAGAAGATAGCTCAGACGAGCAGATTCCAATTAGTCGAATTGCCCGACTCTGGACGGTATCTAATATAGACAGGGTAGTAGAGGCAGCAATACTCCAGGCCAGGTGTTATCTGGGCATTATACATATAGCATGAGGAAGTTACATGGTGATAAGTACTCTCTGGCTCTAAATAGGTACCCAAGCTTTTTACCAGCAACTATTGCAATTGACGCAACGTGTTCGTGCCAGATCAGATTTTATGTTGTTTACTCCTAACAACTTTAATCACTTCTTGGTAGATCCTGGTTGTTCATTAAAACCGGGTGTTGGCTTGGGGACTTCTTGTTTGACAACGTACAATACTGGGTCTTGTAAGCACTAACTTTTACCATATTCTTGAGCCCCCAAGCGGTATTGGTATCGAGATCCTTTGAAAGTGGAGTTGCATTCCAGCTAGACCACAGAGATCGGTCTATTGTTCATGATTCCTGCATGCAGCGTACTGTCATCCGCAAAACTGTGGATTGGCTTTGTAGTGCTTGCTAGAGAGTAGATCATTCATCTGAAGCAGAAACAATGTCGGAGCCAATACCGCTCCCTGCGCAACTCCAGCATTGATGCTATGGAAAGAAGAGGAAAAGCCTCTACCACGACAGAAATTTTCCGACCTGAGAGGAAGTCTACGAGCCAACCGCAAAGCTTAACAGGGAGCCTGTAAGACGAGAGCTTGTTTAGGAGAGCTGCATGCCACAGTTGATCGAATGCCTTAGAAATATCGAGAGCAACGACGTGAGCCTCGCCAAATGACTGATGGATGAGTTTTCTCCATACATGTGACGTAAGCCAGGAGATCTTCAGTTGATCTTTGGTGTCGGAATCAATATTGTCCGTTGTTGATTAAGTGATGTAGCTCTAGATATTTCGGTCTTGGATTACACATTTCTACATCACTTTACTGATAACGGCGAACAGAGCTATAGGTCTGTAGTTGGTTGGATCAGTTTTGGATCCCTTTTTTGGCACCGGCTGGATGCACGCTGTTTTCCAGTCTTTTGGGACAATGCCGTAATAGTAAGACATCCGAAAGAGGCGGGTAAATATGGGAGTGAGCTCCAGAGCGCACTCCTTCACAACAATGGAGGGGATCATGTCGGGCCCATTCGCCTTATTAGTATCAAGTGACTGCATCACCTCCCGAACTATTTTTGTTCTGAGCGTTATTTCGCTCATGGCCTGGGGTACTTTCGGTATGGATGGTAACTGGTCAATGGATGGGACTTTTATAGTGGAGTTTGCTGCTGTCCCATCCCCACATGTGATCGGTGGGAAGATACTCCTCGAGAAAATACCCTCTATTTGTTTGGCCAGAGTCCAGAAGGAGCGGCTGCCATTGGGATGTAGCATAACCTCCTTTTTTATTTCGGCATCGTATTGGCTTTTTGCATGTCGGATGGTCTCATTGTATCTGTTCCTGGACTCAATGTCAGCCTGTCTGTTTTCGACGGTGGGGTTCTGTAAGTCCGTTGAGCCAGAATTTTTGCAGACGCGCTGTGTCACAGGACTTGTCAAACCAGCCGTTGGAATCTGGTTTGCATGATTTGGTTGTATGCAGAATGTATGCTTCCATGCAGACATGAATAACCTCTGTGATTTCCGAGCAGACAGTTGACACATCATGCAAAGCAAACCTCGCTGCAGGAAAAGCTGGAAAAAAGTCTCTCAGACCATCCCAGTCAGCATGGCCGTAGTGCCAGATTTTGCGGCTTGGGCGAAGTTCCGAAGACACATCTGTCGCAGAAGGGAACGTAACTTCGACTCAGCCATGATCGGAGTTGCCTGAAGGAGATTGTATGTCGATCTTGTAGGGGACAGGTGGAGTCGTCAGAAAAAGATCCAGCAGGCTAGTGGAGTTAGAGGAAAGGAAAGAAAGTGGGTTACTTCACTAGCTGTGTCAGACCTTGGCTTATGGCGAATGCTTCGACGGCCCGCCCGCTGCGTCAATTTTGTTGGAGCTTGGAGCCCAACCAGGCTTCATTGTGAACGTTTGGAAACAAGAGATTCATGTTGCTAGATCTTTAGGAAACTCCATTGTATTTTCCTTATACACTCACTATTCAAAAAAGTTAATATCAAAGCTGGTTTGGCGATATATTAAACTCACTGCAGTTATAGTAAAATGATGGCTAAAGCTTGCTAATATTTTAGCAAGCTAATACATAGCAGTGGCGTACCGAAAGGGCCCGCAGGGCCCGCGGTGAGGGGGGTCCCGCCCAGCCTCGACTACTTCGAGCAAGCTTTGTACATAGTAATAACTATAATCATTGATTAACTTATTGAATAGGTTAGAATAAGTTAATCAATGCTATAATACATAATTATACTTAACTTTATAGCGATGGTATCATATTTTTCCAAAATCAAATTAAATATATTTTGCAATATTTTGCCTTTTCAGGACTTATTTTATGGCATAATTTGATAACACGAAAACGTAGTCGAATGAAGAATCCAAAAAGGCAAGTGTTAAGGTGTTTTGTTTATTTTTGTTATATTCCTGTGTGTTTTAAAATGTTTTTTTGGTTATTTTTCATTTTATTATAGTTTCGTGTTAGTACTAAAACTCATAGTGGAATATAATATAGATGGAGTTTGTTACATTTATGTGATTAATCGATGTATAATTATATTGTACCTAAGGTCTATGACTTCTTGCTCTTCAAAAACTCGAAAGAAAAAAATAAAAATATAAAGTTGAGGTTACACCATTTTTTTATCTATAAACCGATTTTATAGTTTTTTTATATAGAGGGGGGGGGGGGCGTGAAAAAAAATTGCGGAGGGGGGGCGAAGACCTCAGCACGTTACTGATACATAGGTTCGAAGGAAGACACTGACCTAATGTATTTGTTTGTATTACATAGCAATTTGAAAAATTCTGTAATTAATCCGATCAAAACTGCGGTATATCATATGGCATATTAACGATTCAAGAATAATTATTGGCGTGGTGGTCAAGTAGTATACCTATGTCGTATAAAAAATTATTTTTTTACAAAAAATGACAACGTTGGATTAGCTGGCCTGCGATCTGCAGCGGACCAGTATAAACAACGCATAGTGACAGTGCATTGTTTTGGTTTGATTGGTTCCTGTTTATTGGGCTATTTTTGAGCGAACTTTGGGTTTTATTAGTTCATAATTGAAGAATGGTCTATATTAGACAATTCCACAAGATTGTGAGGCTCTGTATTTGCATACCATAAAAGCACATTAAATTAAGATCAACGGGAAAATAATCAATAACATCAGGTATGCGGACGACACCGTTGTATTAGCTGAGAATGTGCAGGACTTATAAAGGATGATAGATAGTATTGTACGATACAGTGAAAACTTTGGCCTACTTATAAATACTGCAAAAACTAAAGTCGTTGCCTTTGCCAAGACACCTGTACAGACTCATCTGATTATCAATGGTAGTACGGTGACTCCGGTGGAACAAGTATCGTCATACAAATATCTGGGGTGTATTGTAAATGAGGCATGTGACCCGAAGAAAGAAGTAAGATGCCTTCATAAGGTCAGATCTCAGCTTAAAACTCCGGATACCCATGGTCAGATGCTACATTTTCTCGGTTCTCCTGTACGGATGAGAGAGTTGGACTCTGGATGATAGATTAGATAAGAAAATCGACGCCTTTGAAATGTACATTTATCGCCGTATACTCAGAATATCATGGGTTCAAAGAATAACGAACGATGAAGTCCTTAATCGTATGAAGAAACAAAAACAAATCATGCTTGCCAAAGGAACGAAGAACGGCTTATATAGGTCATATCATGCGAGGGGAAAATACGAACTTCTGCAACTGATTATAGAAGGAAAAGTCCAAGATAAAAGGTCTGTCGGCAGACGACAAAATTCTTGGTTGAAAGACATCCGAAGATGGTTTGGTTGCTCATCGCTTGACATTGTTCGCATGGCCGTATCTAGGACTACGTTAGCTATTTGGATCGCCAACCTTCGAAAGGAGACGGCGTCATAAAAAAAATGGAGTCAAGTTGATTGACTCAGTACTTCCCACACATTATTGTGATATCAGTTTATTATTTTCCCATAGCATGAAGCTTTAGTCTGAGATCCCCTTGCAACCAAATCATCGGTAGCCTTCCCCTAAAATTGTCTTATGCCGCTAGGCCTTTCCTTCAGAGGACAGTGGACAGCCTAAAGCATCTAAAAACGAAGTTTAGAGTTTTTTTCATACTTTTAGTTTTTTTATTATTGCTATATACGCTGCCACTGACACGATATTTAACAAACATACGCGTTCTCCATCGTCACCACGGTAATAATACTGTGTCAAAATTTAATTAGAATCAATTTAATAGTGTCCACGTTACAAAATACAAAAAGATCTAAAGCAATAAATACTCGTATGTATGTATACAGAAAATTCTAAGTCCCTTAGTTTCCGTAATACGCTAGGCAATGTTCGGATGGACCTAAAAAGTTGATTTATGTCGCTAGGTCTTCCTTCACAGGTTAGTGGACAGCCTATTATGAATACAAGAAATTTCTCAGTTTTTCAACCCCCCACCCCCTAACCACCCCAATTTCACCCCACTCAAAAAAACGCAGAAAATTATCAGGAACCTCTAAAACGCTTAAAAACGAAGTTTGAGCTGTTTTTATGTTTTTACTTTTTTTTATTATTTCTGCACCGCCACTGGCACGATTTATAAAAACCATACGCGTTTCACATCCTCGCCACGGTAGTAATACTGTGTCAAAATTTCATTAACATCAATTCAACAGTTTCCTTGTAACACAATATAGAAGGATCTAAAGCAATAGTCTCGTATGTTTACACCAGAAAAAATTCTAAGTCCTTTGGTTTCTGTAATAGGCAAGGCAATGTTCGGATGGACCTTCATGGGTCAGTGGACAGTCTATTATGAAAGTAACAAATTTTTCAATCTTACAACCCCCCACCCCCCAACCACCTCAATTTCACCCCACCCAAAAAAAAGTAAAAAATGATCAGGAACCTCTAAAACGCCTAAAAACGAGGTTTGAGGAATATTTAATTTTTTTTGTTTTTTGCTAATTACCGCCCCTGCAACGATTTGCAAAAGTATAAGAACATTACCTACTACGACCCCCCAGCATATCGCTGCCCAAATTTCATCACAATCCATGCAGCGGTTACTGAGATTACGAGGACAGAAAAACGCGTACAGACAGACCGACGGAAAGGAGTGACGTGGATTTTCGTCATGTAGACATCATGAAACGCCCAAAAAGTGTATTATCTCAAAATCGAAAATTTTCACGATCACAATACTCCCCTCACCTATCGGTGTGGGAAGTAAAATTAATAATAACGTGGTCTTGCCAACAGACATAGGTATTTTGTTGAAGCATGAGCTTTGCTTCTTTTAACCTATTCTAATTCGTTGTTAATGAATTTTGATGCCTAGTGGAACACTTAAATTTGCTGAACAGGATTGCACGACGACTATAGAATAGAGTGTAGGTATAAGGATCTATCTGGTATCGGGCAAACCATGCTAGAATGTTTACTATAAATAAATTAAGAAATTGACTCACCGTAAAGGCTTTCTGGTTCGCAGGTCCTGCTGTCAGCCGCACCACCACTTGATTACCGCACTTGGTCGGATCGTCACCCCGTCCGCGATCCGACACCCTGTATACGTTAGGCGTGTTTCGAGGAAGGGTGAAAAAGGCGCCCACCAGTGCGGCTGCCAGGTCGCCCTTCTGCTCCACGATTGGTCGCCACGTTGACCGGTCGGCGCCGTTCATTGGTCGTCGAACGATCGCGGCATCCCACCACCTTTCGGATATCTTTACTACCCGTCCGCCCGCGCCCTCAAAGATTGCCCGGATCAAATGGATAGGGCATACATCAGTGGCGGATCTGATCAGGGGCCCTTCTGTAGGTTAGGCGAAAACTTGATGTATGAATGAAAGTAGACGTAGGCAAATGCACTAACGGCAAGTGTAATTTTTTCTTGGAGGGATAATTTTTGTGGGAGGGGTAATTTTTTCTGGGGGGTACTTTTTTTCTGGGGGTGGGGGGGTTAATTTTTTTCTGGGGGTGGGGGGGGGGGTAATTTTTCTGGGAGGAGTAATTTTATCTGGGGGAGGGGTTAATTCTTTCTGGGGGGAGGGGTAATTTTTTCTGGGAGGAAGGGTTATTTTTTTCGTTGGAGGTATTTTTTCTTGGGGGGGTACTTTTTCCAGGGGTGGGGGGGTAATTTTCTCTGGGAGGGAGGAATAATTTTATCTAGGGGAGGGGTTAATTTTTTCTGGGGGCGTACTTTTTCTGGGGGTGGGGGGGTAATTTTTTCTGGGAGGAATAGTTTTATCCGGGGGGGGAGTAATTTTTTCTGGGAAGAAGGGTTATTTTTTTCGTTGGAGGTATTTTTTCTTGGGGGGTACTTTTTCCAGGGGTGGGAGGTTAATTTTCTCTGGGAGGGAGGAGTAATTTTATCTAGGGGAGGGGTTAATGTTTTCTGGGGGGGTACTTTCTCTGGGGGTGGGGGTAATTTTTTCTGGGAGGGAGGAGTAATTTTATCTGGGGGAGGGGTTAACATTTTCTGGGGGGAAGGGTAATTTTTTCTGGGAGGAAGGGTTGTTTTTTCGTTGAAGGTATTTTTTCTGGGGGGGGTACTTTTTTTCTGGGGTTGGGGGGTATTTTTTTCTGGGAGGGAGGAGTAATATTATCTGGGGAAGAATTAATTTTTTCTGGAGAGGGAGGGGTATTTTTTTCTGGGAGGAGGGGTAACTTTTTCTGGGAGGAAGGGTTATTTTTTTCGTTGAAGGTATTTTTTCTTGCGGGAGGTTTTCTCTTGGGGGAGATTTTTTCTTGGAGGTAATGTTTTTCTTTGGGGTGGAGGGGAGGGGATAAATGTTGATTTTTTTCTATATACAGGGTGTTTCAAAGTTGGAAGTTTCCCCTTTCACAAACAACTGCCTTTGAAATAACAAAGCTAATGTACGGTCAGGGCAGTATATAAGGAAGGTTTAGAGGGTTCAAACCCCCCCCTCCATGACTATTCCCATGAATGAAATAACTATTAAAATAATACAAAATAAAAATAATCAAGATGTTTTTTTCAAGCTTAGTGATTTATGCTACCACTATACCACTAACCAATCGCTCGGCGCTCATGACACATTAGCAGCGATACAATCTATACAGATTTGAAGCAAATTAAAACATTACATATTCTTTTATACATGAACCCCTCCTAAGGTCACCATGAATCCCCTCCATGGTCAACGCCTAGCTACGGCCCTGTGTACGGTCAATCAAAAGCAAAAGGATTAAAAAAATGTAATCAAGTTTATTGAATCAGTACTTCCCACACATTACGGTGATACCAGTTTATTATTTTCCCATAGCGTGAAGCTATACAGGTCATGTTTTAAATTAACAGCCCACCTAAAAAAATAGAAATTGACCAGGAACCCCTAAAACGCCTAAAAACGAAGTTGCTGCATTTATATTTTTTTTAATTATTGCTGCGCCGCCACTGACAAGACTCCTAAAAACCATTTCCGTTTTTCATTCTCGCCACAGTAATAACACTGTGTCAAAATTTATTTTAAAAAACAATTCAATAGTTTCCACGTTAAACAATACAGAACGCTCTAAAATCTAAAGCAATGCTCGTATGTAGGTATACATCCGAAAATTCTCACTTGGTTTCTGTAATAGGCAAGACAATGATCGATGGACCTAAAAAAGTGTATTATGTCCTTCTTTCACAGGTGAATGGACAGCCCATTATGAACACAAAAAAATTTTCAGTTTTACAACCTCCTACCTCCCAACCACCCCAATTGCACCCCCACTCAAAAAAATATGAAACAGTTAGGAACCTCTAAAATGCTTAAAAGTGAAGTTTGGGCTGTTTTTATACTTTTATTTTTTATTATTGCTGCTCCGCCATAGCTGCTTCTACAATCTACTACGCCATAAGCTTTCAGCCTTTGCCTCGTATTTCTTTCCTTATAAAAAGCAAGAAATATTACTAGAATACCCCCAGTCAAAGGTTCGCAAAGCAATATAACATGTTTCCAAAGAACCCGCCAACTAGCCGTCCAGTACAGAACCACTTTTTCCCATTAATGGTGCTCTTAGGATAGCCGCGCTGGGTGAATCGTAGGGCGTATACTATACGTTATAGTTATTATTTAGGAGGATGCACAGAAAATAGCGTTTTGGAGACTGGTTGCTACCACAGGCGTATACAAGGGGGGGGGTAACAGGGGTAATTACCCCTCCCAAGATTTTCTAAAAAAAAAACTCAATTCAACTTTGACTTATTTTATATGACTTATTTATTTAAGCAATTGTCGCACTGAAAAAAAAAAACCTTTTTTGCAGTAACTAAATTACAAAAGGGTTTGTTTTGCATTACTACAGTATGATGCATATCTAATATATTCCCATGGTTACATAATCAGTTGAATGTCCTACAACGCGGTAGCTTGTCACAAAAATTTACCTAACTCATGAATTACCTGTTTTGAAAATTGCACCGATTAGAAAAGTTAAAACTCTAATTAAAAAAAAGGAGTACGTGTTGTGGCTACTAGAGTACCTGACTGTTGAGTGTTCATGATCGTTTAATTTTATATGCTGTGCTAATAAATTTTCACGGATGATACGTATTACATATTATTTGTATTCCGTAAAATTAAAATTGATTAATGCATATATTTTTTATTTCATCTCCCTAAAATACCTGATACTCCACTGTTTCATTTGCTGTTTATATCTTCTTTTTTTATTTTAATACTATTAACATTTTCCTTTTCTCTTGCATCAACGTCCTTCACGAAGGTATTACAAAAAATGGTGAAAGCACACACAAATTCATGCCCCGCTACCCCCCCAAGACTGAGGTCTGGATCGCTCCTGGTTGCTACAGAAGCACTTACAGAAAATGTAGAACTGTCATACTTTGACTTGAAACTTTTATCAAAAATACTGAATCATCCATAAGAGAAATAATTTTAATATTAATCTTACGTGTATAAAGTAATACGCCCATATCGGGTTTGCCTTTGATGTAATTTCAATTAGTATTGTATTAGAAATACTGTGATGGTTTGTTTACTTTCTTCGGTGGAAATAAAAAAGCAGATTTTTTTGAATCTTTTGTTTATTACCTACTTCTCTACAACATAAAACGCTAACATCAAAAAAATATATCCATCTAATAAATTATTATGACTGTTTTTCGTGGACTTCAGTCAATCACTTAAACTACAGTCTTCTTCAAGACGTTTCTGCTGACTATACTTAAACCATCATCAGGTGCCTACAAACATGACAAAAATATTCTGTCTACAGGGTCATACACGTTATCCGACACGGAGCATCATGGCTAAAGTATTTGATAAAAAAGAAAATAATAATTTCGGATGGATAGAGACCCATAAAGGCTACATTTTAAAAATATTTTCATGTTATACAGGGTGTCCCAAAAGCACGAAATGTATCAAAGTTATGTTTTTTTAAATGGAACACCTCGTATATTATTGCATATTCAGATTCCTTGGTGAATTCAATTGTAACTTCATGTATCATACATGGGACTTAAAGCGAACCGTTTAGGTGTAAATCGCCATTTTCGGTATAAGTAGATGTCAGGAAAAAATTGAATATCGCAGAGATTATAAAATTTGGAAGGCTGTTACTTTGCCGTATTACTAAGCATAAAATACGTCAGCTTTGATGAGACTGTCAAATTTAAATTATGTTTATGCTTGGAGAAATCGGTCGATTAATTAAGGAAATCTCGATCAGCGATAACTTGATTTTTTCAAATGGGAATGCCTGATTTTTTTATACGGTTAAACGTAGAATCTGATAACCTTTCCAATGATATAAGGTTGTGAATATCAATCTCTGGTACTTTTCATTTAATTTTAAATTTTCAAACAAATCGGCGTTTTCCAATTTTCCTACCTATAAGCAACGTAGCAGGCCATGAAATATAAACAAAAACCTGTTCAGGTAGTAGAAAACAACTAACTTAGCTGAAAAGTGCACACAAACTAGACCAAAGGGACAAGATTATAAAAATTATTCACAACAAATAAAGTGTAACCAGAACCAACGGCGGTAACATATCTTTGGTCAAAAGAAGCTGCAGTATGACAGAAATGGATTTTTTACGGCCTACTAGCTACCGTAATGTATTAGAGATTGGCAATTTCCAAAACCGTTAAAAATTTTGAAATGAAACGAAAACTACTAGATAATGTTGTAGGCAGTTTTTTATTTTCATAATAAAATTTCACATTTAATGATATAAAAAAGTATGCAATTCTGTCAAAGCTCAAGTCAAAAGTACCTCAGACTGGAGTTCTGAAGATTCTTCAGTACCTATTAGCAAGATCGCAGAAAATGAAGAATGAATTAAAATTTGTTCAAATTATAAAACAAAACGTAAATGGCAGAAAATTTAAATCTGATTTGTCAGTATTCCTTTTTTGCAATATTGCTAATAGATATTGAAAAATAGAAGGGCTCCAGTCAGAGGTATCGACTTCGACTCAAATTACACCATTACATAGATAGTTGCGTGCTGGAGCAACAGTCGCTGGTTGTTTTGGTTCCATATCAGGGTTTTTAATTGTCTTGGAAATTTTTAACCTCTAGTAAATTGTGGTAGCCAGTAGACTGTAAAAAATATCTATTACTGCCATACTCCAGCTTCTATTTGACCTTGGAGATGTTATCACAGTTGTTGAGAGATTTGATTTGTTGTAAGGAATTTTTATAATCTTGTGCCTTTAGTCTAGTTAGTGTGTATTTTTTAGCCAAGTCAGTTGCTTTCTTCTACCTGAACAGGTTTTTGTTTATATTTCATGTCCTGCTACGTTGCTTATAGGTAGGAAAGTTGGAAATCGCCGATTTGTTTGAAAATTTAAAATTAAATGAAAACTACCAGAGATCGATATTCACAACCTTACATCATTAGAAAGCTTATCAAATTCTACGTTTAATTATATAAAAGAAATTAGGCATTCGCATTTGAAAAAATCAAGTTATCGCTGATCGAAGTTTCCTTAATTAATCGACCGATTTCTCCAGGCATAAACATGATTTAAATTTGACAGTCTCATCAAAGCTGGCGCATTTTATGCTTAGTAATACGGTCACAGCTTTCCATATTTTATAATGTCTGCGATATTCAATTTTTTCCTGATATCTACTTTTACCGAGAATGGTGATTTACACCTAAACGGTTCGCTTTAGGTCCCATATATGATACATAAAGTCACACTAGAATTCACCAAGGAATCTGAATATGCAATAATATACGGGGTGTTCCATTTAAAAAAACATAACTTTGATACATTTCGTGTTTTTGGGGCACCCTGTATAACAGGGAACTGTATTTTTAAAATGTAGCCTTTATGAGTCTCTATCCATCCGAAATTATTATTTTCTTCTTTATCAAATACTTTAGCCATAATGCTCCGTGTCGAATAACGTGAATAACCCTTTATATGAAATAAAAGAAACATTAAATTGCATATGAAGAAAAGAAATATAACTATATAAATGCTTCCGCCACATCATTCTCTGCGTCCTCTAAAGAAATGGAGGAGGACTATAAGGCTAACACAAAGCTATCTTGAATTACTAAAATAGCCTCCTCGCTCTTCCTCCATCAGGCACGCATTTAGTGGGGGGGGGGCTCCAAGACCTCTCGAAACGTTATATAATGCCACCTAAAAAACCTAATCCACAACCTCCCCCCCCAAAGAGAACGAAACGAATTTAAAAGGTGGCAATCCTAATCTGGACCCCCCAAACTAACTAACAACTCTTGACCCCCCTCGACGATATTTAATTTTCTTGCTGATTAAATCTCCAAAACTAAAAGGTGGCAACTGTAATGTGGAGCTCCCCAAAACCGAATCCTGGATACGTGCATGTCCTCCACATCTTGCTCTGCTTCCTCTAAAGAAGTGGAGGATGGAGGAGGACTCCTAAAGACCTCCTCGTCCTCGAGATGCGGCTGATAGGTGGGATAGTCGTCCTTATCCCAATTTTCTGAAAGAACAGTAAAAGTTTTCTTTCAGTTTATGTGAATATCAGTAAAAGGTGAAAGATTGAAAGTCTATAAAGATTTACTGGAGAATAATTTGTAATTTGATTTATTCAAGTGTTAGGCATGTGTAATACAAGTGCAATCTGTCCAAATTACACTATTTTTTTTTTCTTAACAAGATTTGGTTTAGTTTCAGCATGACTGAGCACCCGCATAAGTGAGACCAGATGACTTGCCGAAATATCATCCAAGATCCTAACGTACTGTGTGACCATCATTAATTGACCAGAGCGGCATGAGGAAGGGTAGCGGGAGGTTCCCTAAGATAGCTATCATCATTATCATGTCGAGTCTAAAAAGGGATATAAAACACATAAGTATAACAGAGACATCGTCCGCTGCGATTATTTAATCCCAAAGCTGGACCGTCTCTAAGGTGGGGAATAAAATCTGTCGTTGCCTGTTGTAGTTACAGGTTTTATGAAGTAGATAAATAAGATATTTAGTAAACATAAATTGTTTGCCGTTTCCTTTATATATTAAATAAAACAAGTCGTAAGAGATGGAAATAGGATAGAATTATTAAGGGTTATGACAACGTCCTTACTTCTTTCACCGAAGTATCGCTGGCCAATGTACTTTGGTCACACAGTACCAGTGGCGTATATAAGGGGGGCCCCAGTACTGAATAAAATTAGCAGCGACATCAAAATATAATCTAATAATAAAACAAATAGGACAACTTTAACGATCATAGATGTCTGATTAGGAAGTACACCTTGATTTCTTTGCTTCAATTTACAATTATTATCTATAAAAATAGAATTTTACATTTCTAATATGCATATGTGTTATACATATATAATTATTTTCGTTAATATAAGTACATTGTTATTTTATATTTAGGTTAGGATTATAATACGTCAATATTATAACGTGTGAAATAAACTTTAATTTTTCCGATGCCCCCCCCCCCCGAAATCGATTTCTATATACGCCACTGCACAGTACATAGTACTTGGTACTAGACATACCTGTTCCACTTCACATACTGTTCAGAAATGAAGAAGATCCTCAGGATGTGCCTCGTATAAGTGGGAGATAATATCAGATCCATCGCCCCTCCAGGAACAACCTAAACTTTTAGCTGGACAGGGTATTCCATTGTATTTGCAAGACATTTCATGATGTTTAATGACAGCTGACTTTCCATTAAACGTGCAACCTATACAAAGCAGAAAAGGTAGATTAATAGATGAATATTAAAATATAAATGCGGTAATGGATATATCAATTGTAGTGAGGTAATAAGCAGCGGCGGCTCGACAGAGGAGACAGGGTGGGCTCAGCTTGCTTCTCCAATTTTTTTAATCAACGAAGCGTATTTTCTATGATTTTTAAAAGTAAATGTTTGTTCGGGTGGACTCTCGCTACTCAATTTTGAAGCAGATATTTTCAACAGATTGAGCTGAAATTTTGTATACTTTGGATGACAATACACGATAAGGTGTCAGACGTCATTCTAAATCCAATATGGCGAACCGTTAAAGATGGCGGAATATTTATTTTTTATGCACTTCTACAATATGAGTATCAAATGGAAGGGCTTGTTGAGAGTAACTCAAAAAATAATATGACGTCATCCTATATCCAATATGACGGATTATCCAGGATGGCGAAATAGTTGCGTTTAATGCAATTCTGTAATATGGGTATCAAATGAAAGGGGATAATTAACTCTTAATCCCCTTAATTATATAATTAACTCTTAATCCAATATGGCGCACTTTTGAAGTTTTTATACTTTCCTATAGTATGGGTATTAAATGAATCAGTTCGCTGAGAATAAAAACGCAGGTTAACAACTAAAAGGTGGGAAACAAATTGAAAGAAAAAAACTTTTTCAAAAAAAGTTTTTATTTAAAAGCTCTAAAAAAATAGAATAAAAATTACATTCAAAAGTTTAACAATCAACTTATAGCCTCATTATACACAGTTTACTTGTGTGAATAAAGTAGTACCTATTGAATCGACTAAGTTTAATTGATTTAAAATTTCAGGGTGATTTAATACTTATAGGTACTTTTTTTTATGGTTGGCCTCTCGCAAAGGCTGAAAGCCTATGGCGCTGTAGAAGCACTGCGAGAGGATAAGTAAGCTTTTATGATCATATAAATTGTGTATAATCAGGCTGCAAGTTGATATACCTAAGTTAAATGAAAACTTTTTTTATTTTTTTAAAAATGTAACCGCTACATTCTTCATAAAGAATAATATCGAGTCTTACCTTTACGATAACCTCTACATGGAAAACTGAGATGTGAATGCAAGACCTCCAAAGTAGTGCATCTGACGCTTGACTTTGGGGCAGCACATATCCTGCATCTAGTAAGACTTTTGAAGCAGCTAGAGCAGTATATATGTCCCGCCATGCACTGTTTGATAGGGGGGCATATATACACAAGACACGTTGGGCATATGAACTTCTTTACTAGATTCTTCTCCAAACAAGCAATATCGGTGGTGCAAATATTTTCATCAGCCATCTATAATAGGAATATTTAAGACTTTGTATAGTATTTCTAATCAAAACTGGATGATAAAACACATGCGACAATTATAATCCAAGTTTTCCTTTCATTTTAGGGTTTTTAATAGTTTCGCAAATTTTGAATACCTAAAATATCTACTTCAGTTCATATTCCAGCTTCTCTTTGACCTTAGATATGTTACTGCCTTTGTTTCTGGTTAGAGTTGAATTGTAGTAAGGAATAAAGGAATCTTTATAATCATTACCCTCTACTCTAATAATTCGTCTGTATGTTTCTGATAAGTTAATTGTTTTCTGCTAGGTGAATACGTTTTTGTTTATATTTCATATCCTTGGTAGGTCGGTTATAGGTAGAAAAATTTAAAAAACAACGATTTGATTGAAAATTTGGAATTAAATAAAAACAACCAGATACTGATATTCACAACATTATATCGTTAAAAAGGCTATCAAGTTTTACATTTGAGCGTATAAAAAATTAGGTATTCACACTTAAAAAAATCAAGTTATCTCTGGTTGAAGTTTCCTTAATTAATCGAATAATTTCTCGAAGCACAAAGGTAATTCAAATTTTACCGTCTAACCTAAGCTGACGCATTTCATAGTTAGTCATACGGGAAAGTCACAGCCTTCTGAGTTTTATAATCTGTGCGATATTCATTTTTTTCCGATATCTACCTATGCCAAAAAATGTGATTTACACCTAAACGGTTAGTTTTGGCTATCTTTTGTAGACGGACGGACAGACAGACAGAAAGCTAAAGACATAACTTTGATATCTCGCTTTTATTAGACACCCTGTATAAAAGTCTTTATTTTCAAAATGTAGTATAGCCTTAATGGGTCCCTATCCCTCCGAAATTATTATTTTCTTTTTCATCTAATACTTTAGACATAATGCTTCGTGTCGAATAACGTGTAGATGGTTGCAAGATAAGGGTATCAAACGAACAGTTCTGAGGTAAGGAAATTTAATAGAAAATTGAACAGTCTAGTCGAGTAGATAAAGGAGATATGTGACGTGACAAAAGCTACAAAAGTAGAAAAACCTGTTTAAAATGCTTGAAAACAATTTTCCGTTTTACTAATTTACTTAGGTATCGATGTTGCTCAAACCCCTGTTATTAGACTTAAATGAGGAATTTACTTCAGACTCAGACATAATCCTCTTTCACTCATTTGATGAAGAAAACAAAAACAAACGGGGTTAGGTATAAATAGTGATAAGGCTATGTTACTGATCTTCATTACAAAACCTTGTTCTTGATGACAAAACAGTTTAGAGTTTGAAGTATATTATATACTGAAATTTTCGCAAAACAGTTACGAGCAACACCTCCATATGATTAATTAAACACCGAAAATCTAACTGATTTGAAGTATGAATTAAAAAAAAATCCATTCCATGCAACATTTTACGAAAATATTGCTTTTGTAGTGAAACCCCATTACGTCTTTTATGTTAATAAATTTAAAATGATGCTGAAAGCTTGAGCCTAGTCTGATTAAATGAATGTTGCTCTAGATGAAAATATCTATATCTGAATAAAAATAGTTAAAAAAGGAAAAGCTATTTAAAAACTTACTTTGCCACTTTTGGTATGTTAAACAGAAAACTAAGCACTTGTAGACACCACTTCACAAAAATAGTATCTCTCAAGTTGTACCTCGATATACACTATGCAGAATGAACGTTAATTTCCATCATGACTTCTTTTTATTAAGGGATGCTCCACTGATGTAGGTACCTCTAATCTTCCTTTAATGATCAGCTTAATTTTCAAAGAATTGGAGGATTGCAGCGCTAAGTAGGTACCTATAAACCTTTTTGTCTTCATGCTGGTTCCTATATTTCCTGTTATTATTGTAGATTTGCATAAATAATAACTAAAAGGGTGGGTAGGCAAATTGTATCTCAGATATGAAAATGGGGGTATTATGATAATACGATTGGAATGCCTCGAAGTATATTGTTGTCACATCTTCCGTTTTTCTGAAAACATGATGTATGGTATGGTATTATTTCAAATGGATCACCGTGTATGTTATTTTATTTTTGAGATCCTTGAAAAATGCTCATTTTTTTGTATCAGATATTCTCAATATACAAATGCCAAAATTTAAGGGTTACAGATAAATTTACATTATATCCACCCAAGTTAAAACAAGACATTGATTTCAAAAAACATAATGTTCCTTTTCAGATAAACGATGTTGTCGCTCCACCAAAGAGTTTACTGCTGTTGTAGCGTTTCTCTTTGGTTGCCGTTACCTTCGGGTACTAGATGGCGCACCGGCAGAACTTTCTGCCTTTTGCATGTTTCACATGTTTTGTTAACATGAAATCCTGATGCTCTCTATTTCCGTCAATCGACCTGTGGCGCACTTATGATCGCTAATAAGCGTGAAACAGCTGTCTGCGTACTGGTGGATTGACGGAGGTATAGAGCAACCCTGGTATATCGGCAATTCATTTATGTTCAATATGGCAATTATGGCATGGCTGAAAGTCGGTGATATTCTTAAATGCTCTAATCTCGTAACTGCACTCTTAAGGTCGATATTAGGTACTGAGGAAATATTCTAGGGCTTTTTGAATGGCTGTCGACTCAGCAGTATGTATTGAACAATTTGGAGGAAGTTTGTATTATTCTTGATAGTTTTTATTTTCGTGGTAGAAATCGCAGCACCCACCCTTTGTCGTCTTTGAACCGTTTGTGTATATGCGTCCACATACTTGATGTATGTGGTTGGGTCCGTGGTGCGAGTATACGTGATGAAAGTTCGTATATTCTACTCCTAGTTCACCTAGTTGGAAGTTGTAAGTCTTGTATTCTGTGGTAAAGCAGGGATGTAATCATTATTATTATTATTTATTTGTACTATTATGAGACAATACCTCGAAGGCTTGTACCTTGTATGAGGTAGTGGCATTGAGATTTTGAAAATATATGTACATGAAATTAGGCTAACCTATCTTGCTGTTGCTCTTCATGGAATATATTTTGTCTCTGACTGGCCAGTTCATAATCATAGTCACAATGTCTTAACAGACATGTTGTATGCATTTACTCATTTTACGAGTTTCTCTTGGGATATCTTTAAGATCTTTAATGCAATAGTTTCTCATTTGCTTTCTGCATCCTCATGCAGTTGACCAGATGGTATTTACTGGTTCGTCCGCCTTTAGGGGCAATTTCTCACCCCAAGGACAAGAAGGTGTCCTGACTCTTCTCAACTCGTCCACCCAAAGCTATTGGTTGAGAAGAGGTTACTGTTCATACCGACAGCATTTACTCATTTTACGAGTTTCTTTTCTATCTTTAAGATCTTTAATGCAGTAGTTTCCCATTTGCTTTCTGCATCATCATGCCGTTGACCAGATGGTATCTACTGGTTCATCCGCCTTTAGGGGCAATTTCTCACCCCAAGGACAGGAAGGCGTCCTGACTCTTCTCAACTCGTCCACCCAAAGCAGTTGGTTGAGAAGAGGTTACTGTTTATACCGTCAGTAGTTCGGCCAGTTAGCTTTATATAAATAAAAAGAGTTTTATATGCTGCCAGTATTTGCTAGTCATCCCCAAAATAAAAAGTTTATATAAATAGATGCAACCGTGACTTTGCTAATCTGCTTCAGAACTGCTCTTGTACTTAGTTTTTGTCTTCTTTTAGATACGAGGGAGGTTAATTGCACTCTACCTCCATTCTCTCTGTTCAGTCGTAGTTCGCTCCCGAACGTCGTGACTCATACATGGTTATGGTGTGTCAGTGATCTCCATGTTTCCCAGTCTTCCACGGCACGCATTACTTCTGGGACCGACAGGTGCGTAAGGTCCCTTATTTGGTCCATGAACCTTATAGGGGATCTGCCCCTCGTTCTTTTGTCGTCCACCTTCCCTTGGACCATGAGCTTCTCCATCCCGTCCCTGCGCATAACGTGTCCGAAAAATGTAAGCATTCCACGTTGTATGGTTGGTAGAAGCTGGTCATGATCTTTGATTTTGAGCTCCCTGAGGATGGAGATGTTCGTTCTGTGTGCTGTCCAGGGTATTCTTAGCATCCTCCGATAACACGTCATTTCAAACGCCTTTATTCTTCTACGACAGGAGGCGTTTAGAGTCCAGGATTCTGACCCATAAGTTGCTATGGGGAAAACCAGCGCTTTCATTAGTCTGGTTTTCGTTACTTTGTGGATGTTGTGGTCCTTCCATATTCTCCCCAGTCTACTCAACGCCTTCTTCGCCATTCCGCATCTACGCTTTATTTCGGGTTCAAAACCTCCGTTGTTTTGTATACGTGCGCCTAGATAGGTAACGTGATCGCTGGTTTCAATATCGTTGATGAGCCGTAAAGGTGGTAATGTCTTGGCTCTGTCCACTATCATGAGGCAGCATTTTGACCTGTTTAGACGTAGGCCTGATTCTAAACTTGCTTACTCCACGCGCTGCAGAAGTTCATTCATTTCTGGTTCGTCTTTGGCTACCTCCATTACTATACAAGAAATAATCAGTATTTTTCAAGGAGTATGAACTGTCGGTTCTTGGGCTGTTCGGCAGACGTCAACACGCTCCACCGCCTTGGCGTCGGCGCACTTCGCTGTCTAACATTTCGCCAACACGAGTGACTAGCTTCCTCATAAAGTGTTACCTGTTCGGCGTGTTCCGAAAAACCAGCAAAGAACTTTTCAGTTTAGAAAGACGAAAAGAAAGATGTCGTTTGTTTTCAGACCTGGTGTGGCGATTCTGTAACTTTCGCTATAGTAACGAAAGCAGACGAAAGCGAAGCTAATCATTTACGAAAACGATTTTTGACAGCATTCCATAACCAACGTTTAACATTTTGTTACGCTTTCGGCATGAAGCTCGATGAATCACGAGCATTCACAAGTTGGCTTAAATATTTCTGGATGAGTCTCCGAAATCCAGCAATGCCGACCATTGCGAAGGATTAGTTTTTTCTCTTCGATTCATTGCTGGTAATTAACTATACAAATAAATTTGGGCGAATTGTCACTTTGACACACAGCAATAATAACGTCAAAACTTGACAAACGAGATCCAAAATCTTTTGCTATCGCTTATAACGTTCGTCTGCGTTCGTTATATCCGAGTCGGAACGAATACATTTATGGAATACCGAAACGAGCGAAAGTGTTGGAAGAATGTCGCTATCGCTTCGCTGTCGCTTCGCTTAGAGTTATAGAATCGCCACACTGTGATTGCAACGTTGATGAGACTTCATTTAGGCCACCTTTCGTCTAACAAAAGCTCAATTTCCGATTTCTAAAGAGCTTCCTAGCTCGCAGAAGGCGAAGAGGCTTAACCGCGCAAACAAAAACTGGAAGGAAAGTGTGCAAAAGACAGAAGGGCGAGTGACATGTGGCGTAGTTCCCATCCTAGTCCTGCCTGAGGAGGGATGGATGACACACTTCATCGCTGAGCGAAGGCTACGGCGCTATTATGTTAAACGCGCCAACACGGTTCAACCTTTTATCGGAAATCAATTAAAAGGAAATCGTGGTCGCGTCAGTAGTGGAGGTTTTCCAACAGCAGTGGATCGGAAAGAGGGAGAGGGGGGCACCCGCGTATACGTCGGGAAAATCATTTCCTTGTTCGTTGAAAGCGGCGGAATCGTTTACACGTAGACAGTGTGTTCTGGAAGATACGACGCGAATTTTCGGGAATTTTGGGGGTCTGGACCCCACCCCTCCCTACCCCCCGAAACTTTTTATCATCATCCTAAAAGGGGTGACACACGTACGAACTTTAACTACGCAGTTTTTAAGTTCGCGAACTTACTCGGCTCGACGCGGTGATACACGTGAAGCTGAAATCACTCATTTTGGTAATTTTCCTAAATAAACAAAACTTTTAACAAACGCCAAACACAACAAGCGTTGCGCATCGATGGGCTGCTGAAACAAAGTGGTGGCTCGCGGCTCGCAGTACGAGCTACGAGCAAGATTTCAAACCAGTTGGATCGCCGGAGATTTTGCTCGACGGTTTTAAAGTACGCGTGCTTACGGTGACACACAGGCGAAAAAGGTCGTCGAGCCGTAAGTACGCGTACTTGCTCGTACGTGTACCACCCCTTTTAGGTTCTTTCCAACAGCATATTTTGCACCATCCACTGAACCGTCACGAAACTGTTAGGATCGCTTGTGGTGCGCATGCGTTGATTTTGGATGGTTTCGTGACCGTACAAACAGGAAAATCTGTTGGAATGGTTCCTTCTCTTATTTCACTGGACTCGTGTCAGTTCTGACACCTATCAAAAAAAACTAACCTCGATTTCATTTCAAAAGCCACCGTCAAAAGCCGAGACGCCAAGAGCTTTATTGAAATTGATCGGGGCCTGAGTTTTCTGACGATGACTTGGTGTTAGTCTATCAACCACAACCGAAAAATGACGATTATTTGAATAATTTTAGCCATGAATAATGGTTGCCACTCACAACCAGGTATTCCTGTAGCTCTATAAACAAAGAACCTGGGTTATGTTTTCCATAAAAATGACCAAAAACATTATTGTTTGATTCCATTTCCATTTTTGGCGTTGGTGAAGTTTCGGCCAACAAACGAGCCAGCCAAACAAGCAACAGCAAAAACAAAAGAAGCAAAATCAAATCACACTCAATCTCAACACTCAAGACTCAAGGAAGCAAGAAAACAGAAGGCGCATAGAAATGACAAAATGAAATTGTGCGCCAAGCGGGCGATTTACTTTCTACTGCGCATGTCAGTCCTCACAGTCCTTACTCTGGACCAAGTACCGATTTGACCGTACAGAAACCGTCCCATGAATGGTAACGAAATCTGTTGGAACGCTTTATGGACTGTTTGATGAACGGTCACAAAACGTGTTGGAACGCATTTCACGTTCTGCGCATGTCCTTGATGATACATTGTACGGTATTCAGCCCTGTTGGAAAGAACTTATAGTCACAATGTCTTTACAGACATGTTGTAAACTCGTAAAATGCATTAAGTCGGAGCTAGAGTATTGCCGACACGAATATTATGAATAGTTTTGAGAACTGTAGCTCGCCATCGTTCGCGATTTTCTGTCAGTTCAGTGGCGCTCTTGATACTCATATCTAGCAACTGTTTCGTCGTATCCACCCAGCGTGTAGGGGAGCGGCCACCGCGCGGCCCACTCGGGGCGTGACCCTGAACTACAAGTTTCTCCATATTATCGCTTCTGTGAATATGTCCGAAGAATGTAAGCATTCTCGTCGACACAATGGAGAATAGTCTCTTTGGATTACCGAACTCATCCAGTATGGAAAGATTAGTTCGATGGGTGGTATAAGGAATTCTCAGCATTCTCCTCCACGTCCACATTTCAAAAGCATCTATGCGAGCTCGATCTGCCTTTTTAACAGTCCAAGTTTCCGAGGCAAACAAAAATACGAAGAACACAAGAGACTGAACCAGCGACATTTTGTGCTTTAGTGATGTTATGGTCACGCCATATTTTAGTAAGCTTTGTCATGGCCACCCGTGCCTGTTGAATGCGCCGTCGAATCTCATTCTCACAGCTACGCGAATTGTCGATCAAAGAACCGAGGTACACAAAACTTTGAAGTACCTCACAACTGCCTGTTGACTTTATTTCTCGATGATTGGCATGCTCTATCTGCGATCATAACCTTGGTCTTGTTGTAGTTGATACCAAGACCATATTTTGCACTGTGTTGTTCTAAAACGTTTAATAGAGCTACTAGTTCTTCCTGAGAAGCAGCAATAAGGGTTGTATCGTCAGCAAATCTTAAGTTAGATATTTTGCTTCCGCCAATAGTTATACCGCCATTCCAGTTGTCCAATACCTGTCTCATCACAAATTAAGAGTAAATGTTAAATAACGTCGGAGATAATACACATCCCTGACGAATTCCTTTTCTGGTTGCTGTTTGACCAGACAGGTTACCATCAATTCTTACACGAGCCGAGCTAGACTCATAGAGTTGCTGCATGAGAAATACTAAGTAGTAAGGGACTCCCATAGAAATAAGGATTTCCCACAGTTTAGGCCACTTTACGTTATCAAACGCCTTAGAATAGTCCACAAAGCAGATAAAAACTGGAAAATAATGCTAGCTTTTTCAATAATCTGTCTTAAGTTTAAGATCTGTTCACGCGTACCGCGTCCTTTTACAAAACCTGCCTGTGCCTGAGAAATTTGCCCGCCAATAAAACCCTCCAAACAAGACTGTAAAATATATAGTTGAACCTTGCTTGCATGAGAGATTAACGAAAGTAGGCGATAATTGTCTGGATTTGTTGGAGATCCTTTCTTATGAAGTGGAACAAAAATGGATGTGCACCATTCATCTGGCCAAACACCGGAGAACCAGACCCTCTTACAAATGTTATATAAAAGAGAGATGCCGTCGGAACTTTTTATAATGGCCGCTAAAAATAAAAATCTGCTGATTCATCTCCTGGCCAAGCAAAAATTAGAAGGTGGCAACACCGGCGGGCGAACTTTCGACACCAAATTGTGTTTGTACCTGTGGTAATCGAAGGGTCAAATTTTATTATAGGAAATTTCGACACCGCGCCCTAAAGCAGGTAGATAGGTAATTAGTTGGGTTTCCCAATATTTATTGTCACTTCTGTACTTTTGACTAAATTTACACGAAAATTATTCAGTTGCAATTCATTTATTGTTTGACGTTGACTAGTGCACGTACAGATATTTTAAACATGAGTTTGATAAAAAGTTCCCGTGGTCGAGATTTATTAGTGGTGGAGCATCGTTCGTTCTCAAAACAGAAAGTGTTAAAAAGCGGCGAGATATTTTGGCGCTGCATTCAAAGAAACACCAAGTGTTCCGCAAAAGTGTTTACAATAGGCTGTGATGACCTCAACATCACAAGACGTGATTTGGTACATAATCATGAAGCCGATCCGAAAAAGCTTCAAGTAAAGATGGTTACCAATGCATGTAAAAGAAAAGCCGAAGAGGATATATCAGAAAAGCCTGCAAAAATTACAAGAACTGCTGTTACTGAGTGTGATGCCAATTTGCTAACGGTTCCTGACATAGCTTGCATAAGAAAAAACATTTACAACTGTCGTCGTAAACTGTTACCAGGTCCGTTACCTAGAAGCATATCAGAAGTTCATATCGCGGTTAGTAATTATTCTCCTAAAACCTGTCGCAATGAAAGTTTTTTGTTTTTAAATCATCCTGAATTTAATGTAATTGTATTTTCATGCGAGACAAATGTTCGTTTGTTGTGTAAATTACAAACTTTGTATATGGATGGTACATTTTCATACAGTACCAAATTTTTTCTCCAATTATTTACAATACATGGCTTTGAAAATGGACATTATGTACCTTTAGCATACTGTTTGTTAAAGGACAAATTGTCAATGACATACAAACATTTATTTTCTTTATTAAAGTCAAAGATTTTTGAAACATTTGAGTTATCATTAGAGCCAACTGAAATATTTGTGGACTTTGAAAAAGCAATTCACTGTGCTTTATTGTCTGTGTGGCCAAATGTAAAAATTAGTGGATGCCGTTTTCACTTACACCAGAACTGGTTTAAAAAAATTCAATCTTTGGGTTTGGTACAAGAATATAAGGATACAAATTCAGAGATTGGAAAATGGTTAAGACATACGTTTGGTTTAACTTATTTAAATCCAGTAGATGTTGAAGATTGCTTTGTTTATGATCTTATGTCATATAAACCTAAAAACGCATCACTTGATTTATATGCAGACTATTTACTGGAAAATTACATAATCGATAGCGCTCTATTTCCACCGCACATATGGTCTAATCAGAATCCGTCTATTGCGAGGACCACGAATGCCTGTGAATCCTTTCATTCAAGATTTAATTCTTCTTTTTATTCAACGCATCCTTCTATTTTTATTTTTATTGAAAAGTTAAAAGAATTTCAAGTAGAGACTTATGTCAAAATAAATAGTTTAAAAATACCAGCAAAAGTCAAAGATAATACCGTTAAGGCTAAATTGGTATTTATGGAGAAAATGGTGGATAAACTACGATCCCAACAAATATGTAGGTTAGATTTTATAAAAGCTATATCTTACCATTCCTATAATAGCAAATAAATTATATAACAAGTATATTAACGATAAAATGTACAAAAATTAGGTTAGGTTAGGTTAGGTTAGGTTAGGTAGTATTGTATTCAGATATTATTAATTTTAAAAATATAAAATGTACATTATTTTTATTAAAATAAATAAATAAATTAATTATGATATTTTATTTATTTCGCAGCTATATTTATTTGGTGTCGAATATACCTGTCAGATAAAAACGGAACTTGGGGCTGATGTCGAAAATTGCCATTAAATTTTAGTCGCTACCTGCTTAGTGTCGAAATTTCCTCCGCCCGGCAACACTTGCAATCCTAATCTGGCACCTCCCCGCCAAAACTTAATCCTGGATACTTACGTACCTGTTTGGACGATCAATCTCATTTTATGGAGAATTCATTTTAGCGTAAAACTTTTTTGAAATACAAGCGGACGGTTGTGGAGCTCGTCCCTCATCGCAGGCATTCCCAACATGGGATGTGTTGCAACTGACATCTAAACCTTGCGTGGTAGTAGTGGTAGTAGTAGTAGTAGTTGTGATAGGGAGAATTCACGAAGCCAGGCAAGTAGGCGACCTCTGACCCTTTTTGCCAACCCCACTCAACCAACACTGGTCGCCTACGTCCTTGAATACTTCTTGTCGAACCTACCAGATCTCTTGACGAAAGTCAGTATGTCCGACCATCTCACTGAATAAAGTGGCTCCTCTCCAAACTCCATCATGCTGAATATCTGAACCCTGAGGTTGCGATACACAGCATATCTGCCGAGGAAGTGGAACGCTGTCTCGTCCTCCTCCCAGCATCTGGAGGAAGTGGGGTCCCCTACCACTCTCATGTCCCCACCACAAGATTGAGCGTCTCGGCCTTTATTCAGAAGCCACAGCGTTCCGCTCCTATCAGGACCCGCGATTAATCCCTTAACCTGCCTGTAGACCAGGCTTTCGCCAGTTCCTTGTAAGCCCAGTACACCAGGGCAACATAGACCTGACGCCTACCAATTCCAAGCAGTGCTTCTGGGCCATTGCAAGGACTGCCGACCCCTATTCTAGCTAAACGGTCCGCTCTCTCGTTGCGCGGCACATCAATGTGTCCAGGGACCCATATCAGGGCCACCTTCTTATGGCTTGCTAGTTGCTGAAGGGCGACAGAACATTTTTGAGCCAGAGCTGATTTGGCTCTCGGAGCTGCCGCGGCTTTTAGAGCTGCCTGGCTGCCCTGGCGGTTCGACTTCTGTCGTGTACGGCACCATCGAGATGGCGTACAACTATCCCTGGAAGAGAGTCTTGCGGGCCCCCAGCCCAAAAGCTTCAAAGCACTCCAGGTAGAAGCTCGACTCCTCCGGATCCCGACTCCTTTGAGTGTGATCTGTCAGTGAAGCACACCAGACTGTGGGGCGAAAATTTGAAGTCCTTGGGTATCACAGGCAGACTATACTCGGTTCAAGGGTTCTTGAACCTGAGGATATAAGATGTTCAGGACCCAAGGCCATCCTCACCTTTGCGATGAGGGCTGGATTTGGGAACTAGGGTAAGGAGAGGTGTAAAGGGGCCCATTTGTAGGCCTATGTACTGGTGGCTCTGGCCACCAGAAACCCTCTCTTCCTCTTTAATTCATTCATTCGAAGCACACCAGACTGTCGGGCAAAAATTTTACATTTGCCCTTCCGGGAATTGAGAATCTGCTATCTAGGCTTGAAGCATTTTTGGCTCTTTTCACCCTGAATGATGATATCGGGATATTATACTCCTCGAATCGCCCTATTCTGGTGTGGCCAAATAGTGGTTCTCAAGCTGCCTATATTCCCCCTTCATGCATTCTCAGGCAGACTGACAGCGCCTCTCTTTTCATCCAGACGTGCAGAGGCGGCAAGGCCAAGAGTACCTCCAGGGCAGCAGTGGTTGTGTCCTCATGACACCCTTCATGCTTAGTGCTGCAAGCATCAGAACCTTAACAAGTTTGAGCATGACAGGCACCGTCTCTACGCTCTGCCATCAGACCAAGCCAACATACTGGATCCTTGTTCTGAGTACCGCCGTATAGAACCAGTTTAGGATCTTGGACTTGAGCCCCCAGGTCCTACCGGCTACCCTACGCAGATGCCACATGGTAGCTATATACTTTTTAGACATAGTCGATATTCTGTGACCATGTGAGTCTACTGTCGATTACCACCCCCAGGTATTGGACCTTCCGTGTTAGGGTCAGTGGTATACCGAGGAGAGTAGGGGCTTTAAAATAATCCACTTTTTTCCTGTGAGTGAATAGGACGAGCTCAATCTTCGATGGGTCCAAAATATTGCAGGCTATCGGCATCATATCGCAGACGACACCCAGGAATCTACCGAAGAGTAACACGAGCCATCGTCAGCGTAGGCTTGCATGTAGAAGCCGATCATGCTTAAGGAGGCTATCCATCACGAGGCACCAGAGGCGCAAGAAGAAGAGGCAGCTGTCCTGCGGGCTCACCCCAACCTCCAGCTGAAGAGAGTAGGGGCTTTACAATAATTCACTTTTTTTTCTGTGAGTGAATAGGATGAGCTCAATTTTCGATGGGTCCAAAATATTGCAGGCTGTCGGCATCCTATCGCAGACGTCACCCAGGGATCTACCGAAGAGTATCACCAGGCCATCGTCAGCGTAGGCTTGCATGTATAAGCCGACCGTGTTCAAGGAGGCTATCCATCACGAGGCACCAGAGGCGGAGGAAGAGGCAGCTGTCCTGCGGGCTCACCCCAACCTCCAGCTGAAGAGAGTAGGGGCTTTACAATAATTCACTTTTTTCCTGTGAGTGAATATGACGAGCTCAATTTTCGATGGGTCCAAAATATTGCAGGCTATCGGCAACCTATCGCAGACGACATCCAGGAATCTACCGAAGAGTATCACCAGGCCATCGTCAGCGTAGGCTTGCATGTAGAAGCCGATCATGCTTAAGGAGGCTATCCATCACGAGGCACCAGAGGCGCAAGAAGAAGAGGCAGCTGTCCTGCGGGCTCACCCCAACCTCCAGCTGAAGAGAGTAGGAGCTTTAGAATAATTCACTTTTTCTCCTGTGAGTGAATATGACGAGCTCAATTTTCGATGGGTCCAAAATATTGCAGGCTATCAGCAACCTATCGCAGACGACATCCAGGAATCTGCCTAAGAGTAACACTAGGCCATCGTCAGCGTAGGCTTGCATGTAGAAGCCGATCATGCTTAAGGAGGCTATCCATCACGAGGCACCAGAGGCGGAGGAAGAGGCAGCTGTCCTGCGGGCTCACCTCAACCTCCAGCTGAAGAGAGTAGGGGCTTTACAATAATTCACTTTTTTCCTGTGAGTGAATACGACGAGCTCAATTTTCGATGGGTCCAAAATATTGCAGGCTATCGGCAACCTATCGCAGACGACACCCAGGAATCTACCGAAGAGTAACACCAGATCATCGTCAGCGTAGGCTTGCATGTAGAAGCCGACCATGCTTAAGGAGGCTACGGCTACGAGACGACACCGCGTGCTCTCCAGAGCAAAATGCGGAGGAACGGTCCTCCGCCCCCTCACCGCGAACCCGCAGGCAACATACAGGCACGTGCCTGTCGCGCGTACGCGATGAGGCCCTGACCAGAGGCTGCTTCACGGGCTGGTCAGGGGGTGGTGGACCAACTCAGCCGGGGAGTTGCGAGGGAACCTCAAGGCGAAGGAGGTCGTAGGAGGCTATCCATCACGAGGCACCAGAGGCGGAGGAAGAGGCAGCTGCCCTGCGGGCTCACCCCAACCTCCAGCTGAATCTTGCCTAGTGTCGCATTAGCCTTAAGTTTCCTAAGTGCTGAGCTTACCCAGTAGACCAGAGAGGGTATAACGCCCCTTGCTTTATTGAAACCTCCCTGTACATCGCCTCCACCACCTTGTGACAGAAGGATTTTCCACTTTTCCTAGCATAGCGTGCAGGACAGTGTTCGTGGAGTGGCTATATACATGCTGAGTATCGCGGATGGGATAAGATGGGATAAGTAGTGAGGATTTTCCAGTGGCGTGCCAAGGTCTTTGGGGCCCCCGCAAAAAAATATACTGCCTATACTGGGTGAAAACAAAACTACTGTCGAACTACACGAAGATATTTCAAGTCGGTTTATAGATAGACAAAATTTGGTGTTACCTCAACTTTATATTTTGATTTCTTTTCGTTCGAGTTTTTGAAGAATAAGAATTCATTCTAGTCGTGAGAGAAGGATTTTCCACTTTTCCTAGCATAGCGTGCAGGACAGTGTTCGTGGAGTGGCTATATGCATGCTGATTATCGCGGATGGGATAAGATGGGATAAGTAGTGAGGATTTTCCTGTGACGTGCCAAGGTCTTTGGGGCCCCCGCAAAAAAATATACTGCCTATACTGGGTGAAAACAAAACTACTGTCGAACTACACGAAGATATTTCAAGTCGGTTTATAGACAGAAAAAATTTGGTGTTACCTCAACTTTATATTTTGATTTCTTTTCGTTCGAGTTTTTGAAGAATAAGAATTCATTCTCGTCGTGTCAGAAGGATTTTCCACTTTTCCTAGCATAGCGTGCAGGACAGTGTTCGTGGAGTGGCTATATGCATGCTGATTATCGCGGATGGGATAAGATGGGATAAGTAGTGAGGATTTTCCTGTGACGTGCCAAGGTCTTTGGGGTCCCCGCAAAAAATATACTGCCTATGCTGGGTGAAAACAAAACTACTGTCCACGGAGATATTTCAAGTCGGTTTATAGACAGAAAAAATTTGGTGTTACCTCAACTTTAGATTTTGATTCCTTTTCGTTCGAGTTTTTGAAGAATAAGAATTCATTCTAGTCGTTTTGGAGTCTACGTCGCCCACGTTGTCGTGTTGTCAAATTTTGTCATAAAATAGACAACAAATAAGGCAAAAAATATTTAATTTGATTATGGAAAAGTATTATGAGGAGTAAACATATTCCGCCGCTATAAAATAAATATAAGCATTATAGTATCGTGGCCCCACTCGCACCGTGGCTCCTGTGGGCCCTTTTGGCACGCCAGTGGGATTTTCTCCACCCATTATCTGCTCTCGATGATCTCCAATGCTTTCATAAGAAAGGATGGGTTACGCGTGCAGGTACTACACGTCCCAGTACGAACCGTGGTACTATCTTTGCAGACACCTCTCCTTTTGTCGTGTATAATCTGTTGCCTACCCACACTTATCTAGCAAACTGGCGCCAAGCATCACCTAGGGCCGTTTGCACCGCTCACTCTTAAATCTGTAGTTTAGCTATGGTGTACCTTAGAGTTAAGCTGAACCTTAGATTAAAGCGGTTTGCTGGGGTTCCTTTTAACGTAGGCTTAGCTAAGCGAGCTTACAATTTGGCATCGTCAAAATTCTAGGGAATTTTAGTTTATACTTCTGAAATTTCACTTTTATGATTTGACGTATGTCGCAGGTCCAGCTATGTTTTGTGATTCCGTCCACTCTGCAGCCTCAATTCAATATACATATATGTTTTGTGTTCGCATTTTCGCAAGACGCAAAGTCGTTGATCGCAGGGCTCCGCTGAATAACTGTATTAACTGCTTTCTCAAAAATTATTTAATTATTTGAACAAAAAAAATGGAGGACAAAGATAAGAAAAGGGGGCCAAATAACACAGAAAAAGAGAAATCAACTCTAAAATATCTATGGCCAGTGAGCTTCGTCACTCTGATTCTTTGAAAAAAAAGTTAATTCATCGAGCGTATTGGAATGGTTCAGTCGGCCTTTAATGTGCCTCATCATCATAGTCACAATGTCTTAACAGACATTCGCCGACACGAATATTATCAATAGTTTTGAGAACTGTAGCTCGCCATCTTTCGCGATTTACTGTCAGTTCAGAGCGCTCTTGATACTCATATCTAGCAACTGTTTCATCGTATCCACCCAGCGTGTAGGGGAACGGCCACGGCGCCGCCCACTCGGGGCGTGACCCTGAACTACAAATTTTTCCATATTATCGCTTCTGTGAATATGTCCGAAGAATGTAAGCATTCTCATCGACAACAATGGAGGATAGTCTCTTTGGATTACCGAGGTCATCCAGTATGAAAACATTAGGGCGGTATAAGGAACTCTCAGCATTCTCCTCCACGTCCACATTTCAAAAGCATGTATGCGAGCTCGATCTGCCTTTTTAACAGTCCAAGTTTCCGAGGCATACAAAAAATGGAGAACACAAGAGATTTAACCAGTGACATTTTGGTAGCTTTAGAGTGATGTTATGGTCACGCCATATTTTAGTAAGCTTTGTCATGGCCACCCGTGCCTGTTGAATGCGCCGACGAATCTCATTCTCACAGCTACCTGAATTGTCGGTCAATGAACCGAGGTACACAAAACTTTGAACTACCTCACAACGGCCTATTGACTTTATTTCTCGATGATTGTCATGGTCTCTGTCTACGATAATAACCTTGGTCTTGTTGTAGTTAATACCAAGACCGCATGCTGCACTGTGTTGTTCTAAAACGTTCAATAGCGCTACTAGTTCTTACTGAGAAGCAGCAATAAGGGTCGTATTTGCCTAGGTATCCCTGAAATAATTAAATTCACTTCCATCCACTCGTCATCATCATATATTATTAAATTATTTCTGAACTTTTCCTTGCGAATATCGAAAAGCAGCTGAAAGTTTTTCAAGTTATATTACTAAGTATCACCTTAAGCCAAAGCAATCTTCGGCTTAGTTTGATGTCACTCTAAGTAAGGCTTAAACAGATTTTGTGGACCGTGCAAGCGAATTTGACAGTTTGAGCGCTACTTAAAGTTAAGGTTCACCTACACTTAGGTGCAAGCGGGCCCTATTCACCTATTCTAATTCGTTACTCTGTGACCCCTCGGAGATAGGTTAGCTTACCAACTGTTTGATCAAAGTCTTTTGTGTTTCTAGGTTAAAATGTAGCTTACCAATACCTTACTTGGGCAAACAGGGATGATACAAAAAGGGGTCTTTACTTGAGCGATGAATACAGGACATTGGAGGGGGAACAAGGGGAGGTGAATAAAAAGTATGCTTATGGGGGGTGTCTACTCTAGAATCTAAATGTAGTTCAAAGATACTTCAAAATTTCTAAAAAAATATTCTTTTAAGCTCACTTACTTTTTTTTCCGCTAAGCAGTATCTATTATTATAGGCTTTATTAATTTCTTCATTTCAACAAAATGCACGCCATGCTTCAACAGTTATGATCATTTTAGATTAAAAGGACAAAAAATGATACTGTCAATATGTCAACATTATTTGATTAAATTTTCTTTTGTTGATAAATTTTTACTAGTTTTACCCAGTTTCGTTTGTGCAACTTTATGCTCGGACATCCTATATAAGAGAAATGCATATAAGTCTGGATTTAGATTAGGGCAGATCATACATACAACATCGTTGGTTTACTCAAGGTTCTGTACAATCGCTATTTTCCTTGAATGCGTATGCTGTTGACCTGGTATAATATACATACACAATTACATATATCAAATACATGAAATCTCTCTTTAATCGAAAACCTTGAACGAACCACTGATCAGCATAATATTGCAAATACTCTACATAAAAATTTTTTGATAATAAAGAATTATCTAAATGGTTTTATAATTTTATTAATAATAAAAATAGCATAGCTTTATTCTATCCGCTTGAGGAAGAGCTTGAAAAAGTTCCCACAGTTAAGTTTTACAAAGGATACAAGATATAGCATCTGTCACCTGAATGCAGGATACTCATTATTTGAACTCCTCCAACTCAAATGTTCAAATGTATACTTCTTTGGCAAATCCCGAACTCACGAAAAACAATTTTCTTGACTTGACATGATTTTCAAGCTACTTGACTTGACTTGACTTGATATCAAGTCAAGATCAAGTCAAGTGTTTATTTTCGGAATTCAAGTCAAGTCAAGTAGTTACACATCAAGTAACTTGAAAATCAAGTTTTTCAAACTAACTACTTGATTTTTCTTGAAAAAAAAGTTTTTTTTTGATAATTATCTGATTAATTTCCAGAACGCAATAACAATAAAAATCTTCGTATATAAAGATGTGATCTTTTATTAAAAAAACATCCAAAAACGAAAACTCCAACAAACTTAGCTAAGTAATGAATGTAATAATATGTAATAAAAATACGAAATATTCTGAATTGTGACAATAATACATAGAAAAACAACAAACTCAAACATGAAAACAGTGAATATCTAAAAAAGATCTTTAATATCCTCATTTGCCATCCATGATTTGAGACACATAAGACTTCTAACGGAGTTATCACCTAACCGATTTCGATTTATTGTTTTGGTAAGAGTTAAGACAGCTCTAGAAAACTGCCTTTCAACTGGAGCTGAAGAAGCTGGCGTTGCCAAAAAGTCTTTGGCCATTGTGGCCAGGTTTGGAAAAATACATTCGTGTGTTTTCCACCATTCTAAAATATCTTCGGTACTGTCAGCTCTTGGGTCAGAATTAATATTTGTCGATTTCGTAACGCCTGGCCTTATCGTCGCCTGCATTATGGACAGGTTTTCTGTTAAATAAACTTAGTAGGTCTATTTCAAACTTTTCAATACCACTATATATGGTTTGGAAATGACGCTACTGGAACTAGAACTGATGGTTGTGGCTCAGACATCTGCAGAGAATCAGCCCTAAAATGATGTGCTTTAAAAATTTCTTCAAAATGTTTAACTGCTTCCATCTGCAACTCTTTTCCCCAACTTGTATTGGAGAATGTTTCCAATTTATGTCGGGGTTCTAGAATTAGGACAACACAGTTAGTTCGCTCGCGATGCTTAATGATTTTATCCCTTCGATTCGCATTTTACAGATCGACATCAAGTAATATCAAGTAGTTTGATTTTACTTGATGTCGAGTAAAGTAGTTCAGATCGAAAATCAACTCAAGTCAAATATCAAATTTTCAAAAGCTTCAGCTTCCAAGTCAAGTCAAGTATCTAAGAAACAACTCGAGATACTTGGCTTGATGAATCCCTAGCTACTACTATAGGAGTCGTCAGACTCACATCCATAACTATACAAAATTACGGTTTCTACATTATCAGGCACGTGTTTCACCCCCCCCCCGAAACGTTATAAAATGCCGTCAAAAAATGCAATCCACAAATTTGCACCCCCCTCCCCCCCGCAAAATTTAAGGTGGCAACTCTAATCTGGACCCCCACGAAAGGTCAACCAAGTGAGACCCATAATCTGGACCCCCCCTCAAAAACCAAATCCTGGATAGGTGCCTGAACATTGTTGTAAGGATTCTAGGTATTCCTTAAAAATGCCATCCGGTAAAGGCACGTCACTAATTAAACTTTTAATTAAAATAATAACAGTCAAGTGCTTAAGATCCTATCGTCCAACAACAATACCTTCGTGAAATAACGCGACATTTTTATTGGCTCTCTTATGTCACGTCTCGAATTCCGTACAGTTGCTTCTGTGAAAATTGGAATGAACTTTGACTTTTCTAGCGTCATCAAACGGGTTGCAGGATTCAAGAATTACTCTACAATCAGGTAACCAGGTAGTTTAAAAAATGCATTTAGGTAACAAAGGCTGATGAAACAAACAGTCGTAGAGAATACCAAACAGTTACGTGTTTTAATTTATTTAATTAGAGTAGAATTACGATTTGTAGTGCTCAGTTTTTACTAGGAAAGAAAACACAAAGAATCATCTTATAGTTACAGATCTTTACAAGATTTTGTGTACCTATAACAGATTACAACTAGCATCAGCACTGTCAAAAACAAAGTAAGTTGAGTAGGTAAGGAAATGTACTTAATTTATTTTGCAATATCGTGGATAGCATTAACGCAAATAAGATCACTGAACAACTAAGACACTAGGTTCAGAAACTACTTAATATCTAGTTTCATACTCAAGTTAAGACTCAGCAACAAGCTGGAATGTATGATCTTAGAACGTCATACCCATGAGAGTCACTCTGATAGTCAGATGATGCCGAAAAAATAAAAAAAGAAGGTCACAACTTTGCATGTTTACTGTTAAACTTTTATTTAGAGAACGCTTTATCAATAGACGTAATAGAGAAGCTTCATACGTCAGTAAGTAGTTTGAGTAGTAAGCGTTAATCAAATATACATTTCAAAAGGCGGAGTTCAGCATCATCAATTTGCTGTGATTTGGCTTAATGGTCTGTCACTCAACCCTACCTATTCTCAAACTTATAGATAAGATAATGAAAAATAGATACATTCCTTATTCTCTATGATAGAGAGCTAGAGGTTACCAGAAGATTATACTTCAAGGTGTAAATTTAGCGATTAAAGATTTCTTTTTTTTTACTTCTGTGTCATCGGCATCGACTACTTGATGCTACTGGAACTGGAACTGATGGTTGTGGCTCAGACATCTGCAGAGAATCAGCCCTAAAATGCTGAATTTTATCCCTTCGATTCGCATTTTACAGATCAATATCAAGTAATATCAAGTAGTTTAATTTTACTTGATGTCAAGTCAAGTAGTTCAGATCGAAAATCAACTCAAGTCAAATATCAAATTTTCAAAGGCTTGAGCTTTCAAGTCAAGTCAAGTATTTAAGAAAAAAACGCAAGCTACTAGGAGTCGTCAGACTCACATCCATAACTATACAAAATTACGGTTTCTACATTATCAGGCACGTGTTTAGGAGGGTCCAGGGGGCCGGACCCCCCCCCTCCCGAAAAGTTATAAAATGCCGTCTAAAAAATGGAATCCACAAATTTGCACCCCCCCCCCCCCTCTGCAACTCTAATCTGCCCCCCCCCCCCGAAAGGTCAACCAAGTGAAACCCATAATCTGGACCCCCCCCAAAAACCAAATCCTGGATACGTGCCTGAACATTGTTGTAAGGATTCTAGGTATTCCTTAAACATCCCATCCGGTAAAAGCACGTCACTAATTAAACGTTTAATTAAAATAATAACACTCAAGTGCTTAAGATCCTATCGTCCAACAACAATACCTTCCTGAAATAACGCGACATTTTTATTGGCTCTCTTATGTCACGTCTCGAATTCCGTACAGTTGCTTCTGTGGAAATTGGAATGAACTTTGACTTTTCTAACGTCATCAAACGGGTTGCAGGATTCAAGAAATACTCTACAATCAGGTAACCAGGTAGTTTAACAAATGCATTTAGGTAACAAAGGCTGATGAAACAAACAGTCGTAGAGAATACCAAACAGTTACGTGTTTTAATTTATTTAATTAGAGTAGAATTACGGTTTGTAGTGCACAGTTTTTACTAGGAAAGAGAACACAAAGAGTCATCTTATAGTTACAGATCTTTACAGGATTTTGTGTACCTATAACAGATTACAACTAGCATCAGCACTGTCAAAAACAAAGTAAGTTGAGTAGGTAAGGAAATGTACTTAATTTATTTTGCAATATCGTGGATAGCATTAACGCAAATAAGATCACTGAACAACTAAGACACTAGGTTCAGAAACTACTTAATATCTAGTTTCATACTCAAGTTAAGACTCAGCAACAAGCTGGAATGTATGATCTTAGAACGTCATACCCATGAGAGTCACTCTGATAGTCAGATGATGCCGAAAAAATAAAAAAAGAAGGTCACAACTTTGCATGTTTACTGTTAAACTTTTATTTAGAGAACGCTTTATCAATAGACGTAATAGAGAAGCTTCATACGTCAGTAAGTAGTTTGAGTAGTAAGCGTTAATCAAATATACATTTCAAAAGGCGGAGTTCAGCATCATCAATTTGCTGTGATTTGGCTTAATGGTCTGTCACTCAACCCTACCTATTCTCAAACTTATAGATAAGATAATGAAAAATAGATACATTCCTTATTCTCTATGATAGAGAGCTAGAGGTTACCAGAAGATTATACTTCAAGGTGTAAATTTAGCGATTAAAGATTTCTTTTTTTTACTTCTGTGTCATCGGCATCGACTACTTTGGTCATTAGCCTCGTGTTCTGTGTAGGCTTTGTTACTATTTCCCGGCGCCACTTAGGAACAGCACTGTTAATTAGAAGCCAACAGTGAATGCTTAGGTGGGGAGATTAAAGACTTAAATTATATTTTAAAAGAGGATACATATAAGTGTCTGATATTTTGTGCAACCTGGTTTTATAACTTATAAATGCAGTACGTAAAAGATCTTTGAACAATAGCAGTTCTGCGGTAGGTAGGAGCTGAAATCGGGTCGTCGTTTCTCAAATTTAAGCTTATACCAAAGAGTACGTAGCTAGCTACCTAATCTTTGCTGTATATGACTTTTTCATGTAGCTAAATCGATTTTTACTTCCCACACCGATAGGTGAGGGGAGTATTGTGATCGCGAAAATTTTCGATTTTGAGATAACACGCTTTTTGGGCGTTTTATGATGTCTACATAACGAACATCCACGTCACTTATTTCCGTCGGTCTGTCTGTCGGTCTGTCTGCCGGTCTGTCTGTGTGTCTGTGTGTCTCTCTGTCTGTTGGCGTTCTTCTAACGTCGTAATCTCAGTAACCGCTGCATGGATTGTGATGAAATTTGGGCAGCGATATGCCGTGGGATCATAGCAGATAATGTTCTTATAATTTTGAAAATCGGTGCAGGGGCGGCGGAGTAATTAGCAAAAAACAAAAAAACATAAATATTCCTCAAACTTCGTTTTTAGGTGTTTTAGGGGTTCCTGATCATTTTCTACTTTCCTTTGGGTTGGGGTGAAATTGGGTGGTTGGGGGGTGGGGGGTTGTAAATCTCAAAAATGTGTTGTACTCATAACAGGCTATCCATTGACCTGTAAAAGAAACATCTCGCGGCATAATACCCTTTTTTAGGCCCATCCGAACATTGCCTTGCCTATTCCAGACACCAAGGGACAGAATTTTCTGATAAATACATAGGAATATTGCTTTAGATCGTTCTGTATTGAGTAACGTAAAAGTTATGGAATGGATTTTAATGAAACTTTGTCACAGTATTACTACCGCGGCGAGGATGGAAAACGCGTATGTATTGGAAAAATCGTGTCAGTGGCGGCGCAGCAATAATAAAAAAATAAAAAATATAAAAAAGCCTCAAACTTTGCTTTTAGGCGTTTTATGGGTTCCTGATCATTATCTACTTTTTTTGGGTAGGGGTGAATTTGAGGTGGTTGGGGGGTGGGGGGCTGGAAAACTGAAAAATTTGTTGTGTTCATAATGGGCTGTCCATTGACCTGTGAATGAAAAACCTAGCGGCATAATACCCTTTTTTAGGCCCATCTGAACATTTCCTCGCCTATTACAGAAACCAAGGGACTTACATTTACGAGTATTGCTTAATTTCGTTCTATGTATATTGCGAAAAGCAAAAATTATTGAATTGATTTTAGTGAAATTTCGACAAAGAATTGATTATCGCGGCGAGAGTGGAAAACGCGCCAGTGTCTGAAAAATCGTGTCAGTGGCGTTGCAACAATAAATAAAAAACTAAAAATATAAAAACAGCTCATACTTCGCTTTTAGACGATTTAGAGGCTCCTGATCGTCTTGCATCGTTCAGTTGAATCATGTAGAATGAAAACTGTGGCGTCCTAGTCTCTAAGGAGGGAGACGCAAGAAACTATTTACGAAAGTTTTGTACAATACGTTTTTTTGCGGGAGGGCGGGCGGTGATTTGGTTGTAAGGGGATTTCAGACTATAGCTTCATGTAATGGGAAAACAATAAAATGAAATCATTATGTGTGGGAAGTACCTACTGAGTCAATCAACTGGACTCCATTCTTTTTTTAATTATTTTATGGAGCAAACGTCGTTCCCTCATCTTCAGTCAAACTATTTCAAGTATGCTGGATGTTTTCTATGTATTCCACATACCAAACGTACACATGCGTTTTGAATTGATTGAATTCTATTAGAGTCACGTCTTGATATGCATACATCACAGAGATAAGAATTTCACAGAGTGAGACAATCACATTATAACTGCTTGGTTTTTTATTCAGGATTTCCCTTTGTCCTGAATAGTGATGAAGACAACCTAATAGCTGGAAGTATAAACGCAAAAATATGGGCCCCAAGATAAAGCCCTGAGGAACTCCGCATGACACACGAATAGGGAAGGAATCATCATCATCATCATCATCATCATAGTCACAATGTCTTAACATACATGTTGTGAACTCGTAAAATGCATCTAGAGTATTGAGTATGGAAGGAATACGTTTCTTCAATTCGAACTTTCTGTTATCTAACTTTCAGATAACTAGTCTCGCAGAGCTTTCTGAAAGGCCTACATATTTTAATATTGCTAGTAATAAAGTGTGGTTAGTTTTGTATGAAGCTTTGCCGTAGTCCAATAATATTAAGGCTGTTATTTGGTTTTCATTCGCTATGGTATCAAAACATATAGCCTTCGATTTTATGGAAGCTATAAGATCACCAATATCACCAATTGTGCCATGGTTGGCAAGGTCGAGTACCGATATCTTTCATACAGCAGCCATCCCCTTTCTACTTAGTAAACCAAACATAGAATTTTTGCGGAGAGTTCGTAAAGCTTCCTGTTTTTTAGCACTCCCCTCTAAATATCTGATGCAAACCGCTAAGACAACAAAGAAACGTCTCTCTACAAAATTGTCTTCTATTGTAGTCTGCTTCATTTTGGCAGGAGAAATGCACAATTCATTTGGTTTAGATGGGACTGGCACATTACATAACTATACATCATATTAAGAGCTTTCAACAACAATAATAAATGATCCCACAGTCTGATGAGACGTCAACTATGACTAGATAATGACAGTAGTGCCTAACTACGGAATCTAACACAAAGTGCTTTACTGCACGAGTGCACTCATTGTTACATTTCTGATTTCTGTTCTTCTGTAGACAATATGTGTACGTATTCTTGAGAACCTCGGATGTAATTGCGCTTGAACGCAAATAGTAATACTGATAGTCCAGTCAAAGTGTCGCTATTTTTTTTTTTTTGGCAATAGTAGAATAGTAGTGGTTTCTTGGTTGATGTAAAATATAATTGAAAGTAGGTACCTATAAAACAAATAAAATATTTAATATGATATAATAATAAAATATATTCAGTACCATTTGTTTTTTGTAAACGGGAAATACAGTAGTTGATAATAAAATAAAATAATACTATATACTTTTTGGACTTGAACGTCTGAAATATTACGTTCCATTCAAAAATAGTGGATTACTACGATATTTAAAATTTGTATCCACCCCCAAATTATCCTAAACACGTTTCATCTTAATAGAAAGCCAAATAAAGGTTTTCAATTTTGTAGGTAAACCTGAATATCTGAAAGATCTGAAATTTTGGATTTTCCTCAAACTATAATGAAACTGAAAACTGCGACAGGATTTGTATTCAGCACCCTAAAAATTATCCAAAACGAGGGGTTTCATCTTAATAGAAAGCCAAATAAATTATTCAAACCGCGGGGTTTCATCTTAATAGAAAGCCAATTAAAGATTTTCGATTTTTTAGATAAACCTGAATATCTTTAAGATCTGAAATTTTTGATTTTCCTCAAACTATACTGAAACTGAAAACTGAGACCGGATTTGTAATCAGCACCCCAAAATTATCCAAAACACGGAGTTTCATCTTAACAGAAAGCCAAATAAAGGTTTTCAATCTAGTAGGTAAACCTGAATATCTGAAAGATCTGAAATTTTGGATTTTCCTCAAACTATACTGAAATGAAAACTGAGACAGAATTTGTAATCAGCACCCCAAAATTATCCAAAACGCGGGGTTTCATCTTAATAGAAAGCCAAATAAAGATTTTCGATTTTTTAGGTAAACCTGAAGATCTGAAAGGTCTGAAATTTCTTATTTTCGTCAAAACATACTGAGACTCAAAACTGAGACCGGATTTGTAATCAGCACCCCCAAATTGTCCAAAATCAAGCCATACTGTAACTCAAAACTGAGACCGTATTTCTAATCAGCATCGCCAAATTATCCAAAACACAAGGTTTCATCTTAATAGAAAGCGAAATAAGAATTTTCGATTTTTTAGGTAAACCTGAACATCTGAGTGATCTGAAATTTTTTACTTTTGTCAAATGAGATTGAAGCTTAAAACTGAGCCCGAATCTGTAATCAAAACTCTCAAATTGTATGGTATCGTATCCGAATTGAATTCCCATGTAAATGTAGTAGTTCTAATAAAACTTTATATATCACTGTAATGTATCCATATTTTATGTTATCATAATATTTTTCACATTTATTGACACAGCGAGCTGCTATTCCATTACCCAGTGACTACTCCTCACAGTGCGAGGTGAGCAATCACCAAGCATTCCTCATTCCACCTAGGGATCCAATGACCATAACCAGCAGACTTACTGTGTAGTCTGGTCAGAGCCTGCGAAGTTATCCGAGCAACTGATGTCGATTATATGATCCCCGAAAGACATGACAACCCAATCGCTGCACAATCAGCTCATGAGACGTGGTGTCTCCAACACCTTGTCATAGTCAATCCAAGCCATGGAAAGGTTTTGCTTGTACTGCACGGAATCCTGCGTGACACATCGGTCAATCAACAGGTTCTCCTTGCCGTCAGTTAATCCTTTCCTTAACCTTCTCTGTTCATCATCATCATAGTCACAATGTCTTAACAGACATGTTGTGAGCTCGTAAAATGCATTAAGTCAGAGCTAGATTATTGCCGACACGAATATTATCAATAGTTTTGAGAACTGTAGCTCGCCATCGTTCGCGATTTACTGTCAGTTCAGTGGCGCTCTTGATACGCATATCCAGCAACCGTTTCGTCGTATCCACCCAGCGTGTAGGGGAACGGCCACGGCGCCGCCCACTCGGGGCATGACCCTGAACTGCATATTATCGCTTCTGTGAATATGTCCGAAGAATGTAAGCATTCTCGTCGACGCAATGGAGGACTGTGGGAAATCCTTATCTCCATGGGAGTCCCTTACCACTTAATATTTCTCATACAGCAACTCTATGAGTCTAGCTCAGCTCGTGTAAGAATTGATGGTAACCTGTCTGGTCAAACAGCAACCAGAAAAGGAGTTCGTCAGGGATGCGTATTATCTCCGATGTTATTTAACATTTACTCAGAATTTGTGATGAGACAGGTATTGGACAACTGGAGTGGCGATATAACTATTGGCGGAAGCAAAATATCTAACTTAAGATTTGCTGACGATACAACCCTTATTGCTGTTTCTCAGGAAGAACTAGTAGCTCTATTGAACGTTTTAGAACAACACAGTGCAACATATAGTCTTGGTATTAACTACAACAAGACCAAGGTTATTATCGTAGATAGAGAGCATGACAATCATCGAGAAATAAAGTCAATAGGCCGTTGTGAGGTAGTTCAAAGTTTTGTGTACCTCGGTTCATGATCGACAATTCAGGTAGCTGTGAGAATGATATTCGACGGCGCATTCAACAGGCACGGGTGGCCATGACAAAGCTTACTAAAATATGGCGTGACCATAACATCGCACTAAAGCTACCAAAATGTCACTGGTTCAGTCTCTTGTGTTCTCCATATTTTTGTATGCGTCGGAAACTTGGACTGTTAAAAAGGCAGATCGAGCTCGCATAGATGCTTTTGAAATGTGGACGTGGAGGAGAATGCTGAGAATTCCTTATACCGCCCATCGAACTAATGTTTCCATACTGGATGAGCTCGGTAATCCAAAGAGACTATCCTCCATTGTGTCGATGAGAATGCTTACATTCTTCGGACATATTCACAGGAGCGATAATATGGAGAAACTTGTAGTTCAGGGTTACGCCCCGAGTGGGCGGCGCCGTGGTCGTTCCCCTACAAGCTGGGGCTATACGACGAAACAGTTGCTAGATATGAGTATCAAGAGCGCCACTGAACTGACAGTAAATCGCGAACGATGGCGAGCTACAATTCTCAAAACTATTGATAATATTCGTGTTGGCAATTTTCTAGCTGCGACTTAATGCATTTTACGAGTTCACAACATGTCTGTTAAGACATTGTGAATGATGAATGGAGGATAGTCTCTTTGGATTACCGAGCTCATCTACTATGGAAACGTTAGTTCAATGGGCGGTATAAGGAACTTTTAGCATTCTCCTCCATATCCACATTTCGAAAGCATCTATGCGAGCTCGATCTGCCTTTTTAACAGTCCAAGTTTCCGAGGCATACGATTTGGTAGCTTTAGTGACCTTATGGTCACGCCATATTTTAGTAAGCTTTGTCATGGCCACACGTGCCTAACTGTTTATACACGTTGAGAAATACAGGATTTAAAGCTTGAAGGATTCGTATGTACAAAATTGTGGTGAAGAGCTTGTAACGGACATGTTACTGGCCTGTAGTTTTTGGGATCAGACATATCTCCAGTCTTCGGGAGAAGCACTGTTCGGCTCGACTTGACAAACCAAAGAATTGCCTGCTCCTGATTTATTACTATAATTATTAAAATTTTATCGGAAGAGCGACTGGTGTTGATGGATAATTTTTGCCTTGGTATACTGGACTAAGAAGAGCTTGCCTCTCTCACACGCTTTAACCTCTATACTCTTATTAAGCCGAGCCTCGTTTTAGTATTCCACAATCACCGAGAGTGGCAAGACATTCATTGAAAGTCGGTCAGTAGCATAGTAGTACCGGCTGCAAGTAGTACCCGCGGCAGTGTCAGCGGTACCGCACCTGCGGATTTTTTCATTGTGCTTATCTAATCATCTCAGTCTCTTTATAGTAAGTATTTATCACAATACACCTCGAGAATACACAAACTTGAACGGATTCGCTACTGTTTGACTTTCAGTGTTCAGAGTCACTTCCGGTTATTGTAACGGAAATACAGAAATGAGTACCGTACTTCCTCAATGTCAGACAATACCCAGAAGTGCTATTGATATTTTTTTTAATTGGTATTAACATGTAATCTCGCTCCGCTGACCAGGTTCCATATAATTGATAGAATGTATGCGGATTCATAGAATAAGATAGAATAATGTATTGATCACATTTGGTAAAAAATCACAAGTGGCATGTCAACAAACAGAGATATAAAATTACAATAAGGTACATAGCATGATCAAAACCTATAATTAAAAAAAATCTTGCACTGGGAAGTAAAAACCCTGACATAGAAGGGACTTGAAGTCATTTTTAAATCTGTTATAATAATATGCTGTGATTTTCTTAATATCCACTGGTACCTATATTGTATCTAAGTCATCAAACAAAATAAAGTACTACTTAGTTATAAAATGTTGATCTTTAGTATGTTCTGTATGATTAGGTAGGCTAAGAAGAAAACTGCATGTAGCATAGTGGTGGTTACGCCCAAACCAAGAAAAGTGTTCTTTTCAAAAAAATTATGCTTTGTAAAAACATGTCTGCAGGTATCATGACCTAAGAAGACTCTACTGATATTAGTGGATGCTCCCTATGCAGCAATATTAAAATGATGAATGGCTATACACAAATGCATAATAAAGATTTAGATCATTTTGGTTCATAATAAGCTTCACCTGAAAAATGGCATAGTATGCCTTTTTCAGTTTTTTCCAAAGTTTTTTGCAAATATGGTGAATGTTGCTGGAGATCTTGAGGTCAGAATCTGTAAGTGTGCCTAGAAGTTTTACTTTGCTTTCAAATAAAAGCCCACTGACTGTAAATTAATTTCCTTCAACATACGTTGTTTTGTCTTTATAAGATCAACTGATTTTTGCGCACGATGGCCCTATCTGAGAAAGAACATTATCTATTTTTCCTTGATCTCCTCAGGAGATTCAAAATGATCTACTACTACTGATGTGTTATCTGCAAACATGAGAACTGTTCTTCATATTTAGGAAGACAATTTGCAAATGAAGTAAAAATTAGTGAGCCCACCACTGAACCTTGCGGAACACCTAAGGATACAGGAAATATTCCAGATTCTATATTATTCACTTTGACCATTAGCGTCTTTTTTCAAAGTAAGATTTGAACTAGTTTAGCAAATGCCCCTTTATTCCTAGCTGCCTTAATTTAGTCAAAATAATTGCTACATTTAGGCTCGATTTTATCAACATGCGCATTTTAACAAAGGCTTTGACCAATCAGAGCAGCCCTTTCAAGAACATGCCGCTGTCAAAGTTCCTTGAAAATTATTGATTTTCCTTGAAGTTTACCTAAAAAATGAAGTCAAGTTGATTGACTCAGTACTTCCCACACATTACGCTGATACCAGTTTATTATTTTCCCATAGCATGAAGCTTTAGTCTAAGATCCCTTGCAACCAAATAATTGACAACCCCCCCCCCCTAAAATTGTCTTATGCCGCTAGGTCTTTCGTTCACAGGTCAATGGACAGCCTATTATCGATACTACAAACTTCTCAGTTTTACAACCCTCACCCCCCCCCCTCCAACCACCTCACTTTCACCCCCACCCAAAAAACTGGTAGGAAATGATCAGGAACCCCTAAAACATCTAAAAACCGAATTTGAGTTGCTTCCATACTTGTGGCGTTCTCTTTGATTATTGCTACGCTGCCACTGACAAGATTTTTAACAAACATACGCGTGTATGTATACTGTGTCAAAATTTCATTAGAATCAATTTAATAGTGTCCACGTTACAAAACACAAACGATTTAGACCAATAAATTCTCGTATAGTATACAGAAAATTCTAAGTCCCTTAGTTTCTGTAATAGGCTAGGCAATGTTCGGATGTACCTAAAAAGGTGATTTGTGTCGCTAGATCTTCCTTCACAGGTTAGTGGACAGCCTATTACGAGTACAAGAATTTTTTTAATTTTCCAACCCCCAACCTCCCAACCACCCCAATTTCACCCCCACCCAAAAAAAAACGCAGAAAATGATCAGGAACCTCTAAAACGCTTAAAAACGAAGTTTGAGCTGTTTTTATATTTTTAGTTTTTTTATTATTTCTGCGCCGCCACTGGCACGATTTAACAAAACCATACGCGTTTTCCATCTTCGCCATGGTAGTAATGCCGTTTCAAAATTTCATTAAAATCAATTCAACAGTTTCCTCGTTACAACGATCTGACGCAATACTCTCGTATGTTTACATCAAAAAAAAGTCCTTTGCTTTCTGTAATAGGCAAAGGCAATGTTCGGATGGACCTAAAAAAGTTATTTATGTCGCCAGGTCTTCCTTCACAGGTCAGTGGACAGTCTATTATGAAAGCAACAAATTTTTCTATTTTACAACCCCCCACCCCCCAACCACCCCAATTTCACCCCACCCAAAAAAAAGTAGAAAATGATCACGGACCCCTAAAACGCCTAAAAACGAAGTTTCAGCAATATTTAATGCTTTTTGTTTTTTGCTAATTACTCCGCCGCCTACGCACCGATTTTCAAAATTATAGGAACATTACCTACTGCGACCCCACAGCATACCGCTGCCCAAATTTCATCACAATCCATGCAGCGGTTACTGAGATTACGAGGGTAGAAAAACGCGACAGACAGACAGACAGACAGACAGACCGACAGACAGACCGACAGACAGACAGACCGACAGACAGACCGACGGAAATGAGTGACGTGGATTTTCGTTATGTACACATCATAAAACGCCCAAAAAACGTATTATCTCAAAATCGAAAATTTTCGCGATCACAATACTCCCCTCACCTATCGGTGTGGGAAGTAAAAAGTGAAAAATGACATGCTTTATACACAATCGACCATTATGAACCATCTAGTATCGTTTTCCCTCTGATTTTCCATCCTAAGTGGGTGGAAAATTGCATTTTCTTGTTTAACAAAGAGTTTAGCAATTGCTAATCTGAACCAATTAGATTCCACAAAAGCAGAACATTTGATTACTAGACTGTTGCTCTATCACATGATAATGATATCAAGAAATTACTGCACGATTTTGATAAAACAATAATTTACTATCAATAATAATTATAAATACGTGAAATATACTTTTGTATTATAGTGAAAAGTGATATTTTTACGCTAAAGTCTCTGTTAAACAAGAAATTGCGATTTTCCATCCATTTAGGATGGAAAATCAGACTGGAAAAGATACTAGATGGTTCATAATGGTCGATGGTACGAGTATACAGGGTTATTCACGTTATTCGACACGGAGCATTATGGCTAAAGTATTTGATAAAAAAGAAAATAATAATTTCGGATGGATAGAGACCCATAAAGGCTACATTTAAAAAATATTTTCATGTTATACAGGGTGTCCCAAAATCACGAAATTTATCAAAGTTATGTTTTTTTAAATGAGACACCCCATATATTATTGCATATTCAGATTCCTTGGTAAATTCTAGTGTAACTTTATGTATCATACATGGTACCTAAAGCGAACCGTTAAGGTGTAAATCACCATTTTCGGTATAAGTAGATATCAGGAAAAAATTGAATATCGCAGAGATTACAAAATATGGAAGGCTGTGACTTTGCCGTATTACTAAGCATAAAATGCATCAGCTTTGATGAGACTGTCAAATTTAAATTACGTTTTTGCTTGGAGAAATCGGTCGATGAATTAAGGAAACTTCGATCAGCGATAACTTGATTTTTTCAAATGGGAATGCCTAATTTTTTTTATACGGTTAAACGTAGAATTTGATAAGCTTTCTAATGATATAAGGTTGTGAATATCAATCTCTCGTAGTTTTCATTTAATTTTAAATTTTCGAACAAATCGGCGATTTTCAATTTTCCTACCTATAAGCAACGTAGCAGGCCATGAAATATAAACAAAAATCTGTTCAGCTAGAAGAAAACAACTAACTTAGCTGAAAAATTCACACTAACTAGACTAAAGGGACAAGGTTATAAAAATTCCTTACAACAAATCAACTCTCCCAGAAACAACTGCGATAACATCTCTTAGGTCAAAGAGAAGCTGGAGTATGGCAGTAATAGATATTTTTACTGTCTACTGGCTACCGCAATTTACTAGAGGTTAAAAATTTTCAAGGCAATCAAAAACTCTCATATGAAACAGAACCAACCAGCGACTGTTGCTCCAGCACGCAACTATCAATCATATGTATTGGTGTAAAGAAGTACTAATTTGCGTCAAAGTCGATACCTCTGACTGGAGCCCTTCTATTTTTCAATATCTATTATATTAGCAATATTACAAAAAAGGAATACTGACAAATCAGATTTAAATTTTCTGCCATTTAAGTTATGTTTTATAATTTCAACAAATTTTAATTCATCCCTCATTTTCTGCGATCTTGCTAATAGGTACTGAAGAATTTTCAGAACTCCAGTCAGAGGTACTTTTGACATGAGTTCTGACAGAATTGCGTACTTTTTTATATCATTAAATGTGAAATTTTATTATGAAAATAATAAACCGCTTACAACATTCTCTAGTATCTTTTACTTTATTTCAAAATTTTTAATGGTTTTGGAAATTGCCAATCTCTCTAGTACATTGCAGTAGCAGTAGGCCGTGAAAAAATCCATTTCTGCTATACTTAGCTTCTCTTTGACCAAAGATATGTTACCGCCGTTGTTTCTGGTTAGAATTTGTTTGTTGCGAGTAATTTTTATAATCTTGTCCCTCTAGTCTAGTTCGTGTGTATTTTTCAGCTAAGTTAGTTGTTTTCTTCTACCTGAACAGGCTTTTGTTTATATTTCATGGCCTGCTACGTTGGTTATAGGTAGGCAAATTGAAAAACGCCGATTTGTTTGAAAATTTAAAATTAAATGAAAACTACAAGAGACTGATACGCACAACCTATATCATTAGAAAGGTTATCAAATTCTACTTTTAACCGTATAAAAAAAATTAGGCATTCCCATTTGAAAAAATCAAGTTATCGCTGATCGAAGTTTCCTTAATTCATCGACCGATTTCTCCAAGTATAAACGTAATTTAAATTTGACAGTCTCATCAAAGCTGATGCATTTCATGCTTAGTAATACGGCAAAGTCACAGCCTTCCAAATTTTATAGTCTCTGCGATATTCAATTTTTTCCTGATATCTACTTATACCGAAAATGGTGATTTACACCTAAACGGTTCGCTTTAAGTCCCATGTATGATACATAAAGTCACAATAGAATTCATCGAGGAATCTGAATATGCAATAATATACGGGGCGTTCCATTAAAAAAAACATAACTTTGATACATTTCGTGATTTTGGGACACCCTGTATAACATAAAAATATTTTTAAAATGTAGCCTTTATGGGTCTTTATCCATCCCAAATTACTATTTTCTTTTTTATCAAATACTTTAGCCATAATGCTCCGTGTCGAATAACGTGAATAACCCTGTATAAAGCATGTTATTTTTTACCTTTTACTTCCCACACCGATAGGTGAGGGGAGTATTGTGATCGCGAAAATTTTCGATTTTGAGATAATAAGTTTTTTGGGCGTTTTATGATGTGTACATAACGAAAATCCACGTCACTAATTTCCGTCGGTCTGTCTGTCTGTCTGTCTGTCTGTCGCGTTTTTCTACCCTCGTAATCTCAGTAACCGCTGCATGGATTGTGATGAAATTTGGGCAGCGGTATGCTGTGGGGTCGTAGTAGGTAATGTTCCTATAATTTTGAAAATCGGTGCATAGGCGGCGGAGTAATTAGCAAAAAACAAAAAAAATTAAATATTGCTGAAACTTCGTTTTTAGGCGTTTTAGGGGTCCCTGATCATTTTCTACTTTTTTTTTGGGTGGGGGTGAAATTGGGGTGGTTGGGGGGTGGGGGGTTGTAAAAATGAAAAATGTGTTGCTTTCATAATAGACTGTTCACTGACCTGTGAAGGAAGACCTGGCGACATAAATAACTTTTTTAGGTCCATCCGAACATTGCCTTTGCCTATTACAGAAAGCAAAGGACTTAGAATTTTTTTTGATGTAAACATACGAGAGTATTGCGTCAGATCGTTGTAATGAGGAAACTGTTGAATTGATTTTAATGAAATTTTGAAACGGCATTACTACCATGGCGAAGATGGAAAAAGCGTACGGTTTTGATAAATCGTGCCAGTGGCGGCGCAGGAATAATTAAAAAACTAAAAATATAAAAACAGCTCAAACTTCGTTTTTAAGCGTTTTAGAGCTTCCTGATCATTTTCTGCGTTTTTTTGGGTGGGTGTGAAATTGGGGTGGTTGGGGGGTTGGGGGTTGAAAAATTAAAAAAATTCTTGTACTCATAATAGGCTATCCACTAACCTGTGAAGGAAGATCTAGCGACACAAATCACCTTTTTAGGTGCATCCGAAGATTGCCTAGCCTATTACAGAAACTAAGGGACTTCGAATTTTCTGTATACTATACGAGAATTTATTGGTCTAAATCGTTTTGTATTTTGTAACGTGGACACTATTAAATTGATCCTAATGAAATTATGACACAGTATATTGTTACCGTGGTGAGAATGGAAAACGCGTATGTTTGTTAAAAATCTTGTCAGTGGCAGCGTAGCAATAATCCAAGAACGCGACATGTATGAAAGCAACTCAAATTCGGTTTTTAGATGTTTTAGGGGTTCCTGATCATTTCCTACCAGTTTTTTGGGTGGGGGTGAAAGTGAGGTGGTTGGAGGGGGGGGGTGAGGGTTGTAAAACTGAGAAGTTTGTAGTATCGATAATAGGCTGTCCATTGACCTGTGAACGAAAGACCTAGCGGCGGGGGGGGTGGCAATTATTTGGTTGCAAGGGATCTTAGACTAAAGCTTCATACTATGGGAAAATAATAAACTGGTATCAGCGTAATGTGTGGGAAGTACTGAGTCAATCAACTTGACTTCATTTTTTGAGGTAAACCTCAAGAGAAATCAATAATTTTCAGAGAACTTTGACACATGCATGTTCTTGAATGGGCTGCTCTGATTGGTCAAAGTCTTTGTTAAAATGCGCATGTTGATAAAATCGGGCCTAAGAGTGACAAAATGCTTTCGCTAATTTAATTATTATAGCTACTGAATATTCATTAGACATTATCATATTCTCGTCCAGTGCTCGATGATTTGAACTGTTGTTTTGCTTTTCACACCGTAGGGGTTGAGACATTAAGCGATACCTCAATTGGCCAAATTTGGGGAGCAACATGTTGTCTTAGCACGTGACGGTACCCTATGCATATTTAAAAACAGATTAATTTTAAAAAGTTAGTTATTACCAGATTAGGAGTCGTTTTATAGGTTCCTGGATATTTTAGACTTTATCGGATGAGTGAAAGTGTGGAAGGATTGGAAATACTCCTAAATTGCTTTTTTCCATAAAACACTGTCCTGAAATAATGACCTTCCTAATAACCAGTACTTGTTAGACCTATGCAGGGCCACCGGTGTGAACTTGGCAGCTAAAACCCAGCAGACAATTTTCCGAAGATGCCCGAACGACCAGTGGCGTCGTTATTACGAATAAACACTATTGACGGTATGATACGTGCTTATATATCGGGTTATTAGCAGAGCGATCATCTAAAGGGGTAGCAGCCAAAATAAAAACAATTAAAATATCATTTTTACCCCTAAGGAAATAATTCCCCAAGATGAAATTGCAGCCAAAAAATAACACCTAAATAGTGCCATTTTATGAGTCCAGTCTCATCAACTGAGCGAACTTCTAAAGGGCGAGCAGCCAAAATCAAAAATATTAAAATATAATTTTCACCCCTAAGGAAATAATTCCCCAATATGAAATTGATGCCAAAATTTAACACATAAATAATGACATGTTATGAGTCCAGTCTTATCAACTGAGCGAACTTCTAAAGGGCCAGCAGCCAAAATCAATAATATTAAAATATCATTTTCACCCCTAAGGAAATGATTCCCCAAGATGAAATTGGTGCCAAAAAGTAACACATAAATAATGATATTTTATGAGCCCAGTCTCATCAACTGAGCGAACTTCTAAAGGGCCAGCAGCCAAAATCAAAAAAATTAAAATATCATTTTCACCCCCAAGCAAATAATTCCCCAAGATGAAATTGATGTCAAAAATTAACACATAAAAAATGGTATTTTATGAGCCCAGTCTCATCAACTGAGCGAACTTCAAAAGGGCCAGCAGCCAAAATCAATAATATTAAAATATCATTTTCACCCCTAAGGAAATAATTCCCCAAGATGAAATTGATGTCAAAAATTAGCACATAAATAATGACATTTTATGAGCCCAGTCTCATCAACTGAGCGAACTTCTAAAGGGCCAGCAGCCAAAATCAAAGATATTAAAATATCATTTTCACCCCTAAGGAAATGATTCCCCAAGATGAAATTGATGCCAAAAATTAACACATAAATAATGATATTTTATGAGCCCAGTCTCATCAACAGAGCTAACTTCTAAAGGGCCAGCAGCCAAAATCCAAAATATTAAAATATCATTTTCACCCCCAACGAAATAATTCCTCAAGATGAAATTGGTGCCAAAAATTAACACATAAAAAATGACATTTTATGAGTCCGGTCCCATCAACTGAGCGAACTTCTAAAGGGCCAGCAGCCAAAATCCAAAATATTAAAATATCATTTTCACCCCCAAGGAAATAATTCCCCAAGATGAAATTGATGCCAAATAGTAACACCTAAATAATCACATTTTATGAGCCCAGTCTCATCAACTGAGCGAACTTCAAAAGGGCCAGCAGCCAAAATCAAAATTTTAAACTTTCATTTTCACCCCTAAGGAAATAATTCCCCAAGATTAAATTGATGCCAAAAATCAACACATAAAAAATGATATTTTATGAGACCGGTCTCATCCACTGAGCGAACTTCTAAAGGGCCAGCAGCCAAAATCCAAAATATTAAAATATCATTTTTACCCCCAAGGAAATAATTCCCCAAGATGAAATTGGTGTCAAAAAGTAACACCTAAATAATGACATTTTATGAGCCCAGTCTCATCAACTGAGCGACCTTCTAAAGGGCCAGCAGCCAAAATCAAAAATATTAAAATATCATTTTCACCCCTAAGGAAATAATTCCCCAAGATGAAATTGATGCCAAAAATTAACACATTAATAATGATATTTTATGAGTCCGGTCTCATCAACTGAGCGAACTTCTAAAGGGCCAGCAGCCAAAATCCAAAATATTAAAATATCATTTTCACCCCCAAGGAAATAATTCCCCAAGATGAAATTGATGCTAAAAATTAACACATAAAAAATGACATTTTATGAGTCCGGTCTCATCAACTGAGCGAACTTCTAAAGGGCCAGCAGCCAAAATCCAAAATATTAAAATATCATTTTCACCCCCAACGAAATAATTCCCCAAGATGAAATTGGTGCCAAAAATTAACACATAAAAAATGACATTTTATGAGTCCGGTCTCATCAACTGAGCGAACTTCTAAAGGGCCAGCAGCCAAAATCCAAAATATTAAAATATCATTTTCACCCCCAAGGAAATAATTCCCCAAGATGAAATTGATGCCAAATAGTAACACCTAAATAATCACATTTTATGAGCCCAGTCTCATCAACTGAGCGAACTTCAAAAGGGCCAGCAGCCCAAATCAATAATATTAAAATATCATTTTCACCCCTAAGGAAATAATTCCCCAAGATGAGATTGATGTCAAAAATTAGCACATAAATAATGACATTTTATGAGCCCAGTCTCATCAACTGAGCGAACTTCTAAAGGGTCAGCAGCCAAAATCAAAAATATTAAAATATAATTTTCACCCCCAAGGAAATAATTCCCCAAGATGAAATTAATGCCAAAAAGTAACACCTAAATAATCACATTTTATGAGCCCAGTCTCATCAACTGAGCGAACTTCTAAAGGGCCAGCAGCCAAAATCAAAGATATTAAAATATCATTTTCACCCCTAAGGAAATAATTCCCCAAGATGAAATTGATGCCAAAAATTAACACATAAATAATGATATTTTATGAGCCCAGTCTCATCAACTGAGCTAACTTCTAAAGGGCCAGCAGCCAAAATCAAAAAAATTAAAATATAATTTTCACCCCCAAGCAAATAATTCCCCAAAATGAAATTGATGCCAAAAATTAACACATAAAAAATGACATTTTATGAGTCCGGTCTCATCAACTGAGCGAACTTCTAAAGGGCCAGCAGCCAAAATCCAAAATATTAAAATATCATTTTCACCCCCAACGAAATAATTCCCCAAGATGAAATTGGTGCCAAAAATTAACACATAAAAAATGACATTTTATGAGTCCGGTCTCATCAACTGAGCGAACTTCTAAAGGGCCAGCAGCCAAAATCCAAAATATTAAAATATCATTTTCACCCCCAAGGAAATAATTCCCCAAGATGAAATTGATGCCAAATAGTAACACCTAAATAATCACATTTTATGAGCCCAGTCTTATCAACTGAGCTAACTTCTAAAGGGCCAGCAGCAAAAATCAAAAAAATTAAAATATCATTTTCACCTCCAAGGAAATGATTCCCCAAGATGAAATTGGTGCCAAAAAGTAACACCTAAATAATGACATTTTATGAGCCCAGTCTCATCAACTGAGCGAACTTCAAAAGGGCCAGCAGCCAAAATCAAAAATATTAAAATATCATTTTCACCCCTAAGGAAATAATTCCCCAAGATGAAATTGATTCCAAAAATTAAAACATTAATAATGATATTTTATGAGCCCAGTCTCATCAACTGAGCTAACTTCTAAAGGGCCAGCAGCAAAAATCAAAAAAATTAAAATATCATTTCCACCCCCAAGGAAATGATTCCCCAAGATGAAATTGGTGCCAAAAAGTAACACCTAAATAATGACATTTTATGAGCCCAGTCTCATCAACTGAGCGAACTTCAAAAGGGCCAGCAGCCAAAATCAAAAATATTAAAATATCATTTTCACCCCTAAGGAAATAATTCCCCAAGATGAAATTGATGCCAAAAATTAAAACATTAATAATGATATTTTATGAGCCCAGTCTCATCAACTGAGCTAACTTCTAAAGGGCCAGCAGCAAAAATCAAAAAAATTAAAATATCATTTTCACCCCCAAGGAAATAATTCCCCAAGATGAAATTGATGCCAAAAATTAACACATAAATAATGATATTTTATGAGCCCAGTCTCATCAACTGAGCGAACTTCTAAAGGGCCAGCAGCCAAAATCAAAAATATTAAAATATCATTTTCACCCCTAAGGAAATAATTCCCCAAGATGAAATTGATGCCAAAAATTAACACATTAATAATGATATTTTATGAGCCCAGTCTCATCAACTGAGCTAACTTCTAAAGGGCCAGCAGCCAAAATCAAAAAAATTAAAATATCATCTTCACCCCCAAGGAAGAAGAAGAAGTTCGCTCAGTTGATGAGACCGGACTCATAAAATGTCATTTTTTATGTGTTAATTTTTGGCATCAATTTCATCTTGGGGAATTATTTCCTTGGGGGTGAAAATGATATTTTAATATTTTGGATTTTGGCTGCTGGCCCTTTAGAAGTTCGCTCAGTTGATGAGACCGGACTCATAAAATGTCATTTTTTATGTGTTAATTTTTGGCATCAATTTCATCTTGGGGAATTATTTCCTTGGGGGTGAAAATGATATTTTAATTTCTTTGATTTTGGCTGCTGGCCCTTTAGAAGTTCGCTCAGTTGATGAGACTGGGCTCATAAAATGTCATTATTTATGTGCTAATTTTTGACATCAATTTCATCTTGGGGAATTATTTCCTTAGGGGTGAAAATGATATTTTAATATTATTGATTTTGGCTGCTGGCCCTTTTGAAGTTCGCTCAGTTGATGAGACTGGGCTCATAAAATGTGATTATTTAGGTGTTACTATTTGGCATCAATTTCATCTTGGGGAATTATTTCCTTGGGGGTGAAAATGATATTTTAATATTTTGGATTTTGGCTGCTGGCCCTTTAGAAGTTCGCTCAGTTGATGGGACCGGACTCATAAAATGTCATTTTTTATGTGTTAATTTTTGGCACCAATTTCATCTTGAGGAATTATTTCGTTGGGGGTGAAAATGATATTTTAATATTTTGGATTTTGGCTGCTGGCCCTTTAGAAGTTAGCTCTGTTGATGAGACTGGGCTCATAAAATATCATTATTTATGTGTTAATTTTTGGCATCAATTTCATCTTGGGGAATCATTTCCTTAGGGGTGAAAATGATATTTTAATATCTTTGATTTTGGCTGCTGGCCCTTTAGAAGTTCGCTCAGTTGATGAGACTGGGCTCATAAAATGTCATTATTTATGTGCTAATTTTTGACATCAATTTCATCTTGGGGAATTATTTCCTTAGGGGTGAAAATGATATTTTAATATTATTGATTTTGGCTGCTGGCCCTTTTGAAGTTCGCTCAGTTGATGAGACTGGGCTCATAAAATGTGATTATTTAGGTGTTACTATTTGGCATCAATTTCATCTTGGGGAATTATTTCCTTGGGGGTGAAAATGATATTTTAATATTTTGGATTTTAGCTGCTGGCCCTTTAGAAGTTCGCTCAGTTGATGAGACGGGACTCATAAAATGTCATTTTGTATTTGTTAATTTTTGGCACCAATTTTATCTTGGGGAATTATTTCGTTGGGGGTGAAAATGATATTTTAATATTTTGGATTTTGGCTGCTGGCCCTTTAGAAGTTCGCTCAGTTGATGAGACCGGACTCATAAAATGTCATTTTTTATGTGTTAATTTTTAGCATCAATTTCATCTTGGGGAATTATTTCCTTGGGGGTGAAAATGATATTTTAATTTCTTTGATTTTGGCTGCTGGCCCTTTAGAAGTTAGCTCTGTTGATGAGACTGGGCTCATAAAATATCATTATTTATGTGTTAATTTTTGGCATCAATTTCATCTTGGGGAATCATTTCCTTAGGGGTGAAAATGATATTTTAATATCTTTGATTTTGGCTGCTGGCCCTTTAGAAGTTCGCTCAGTTGATGAGACCAGACTCATAAAATGTCATTATTTAGGTGTTACTTTTTGGCATCAATTTCATCTTGGGGAATCATTTCCTTGGGGGTGAAGATGATATTTTAATTTTTTTGATTTTGGCTGCTGGCCCTTTAGAAGTTAGCTCAGTTGATGAGACTGGGCTCATAAAATATCATTATTAATGTGTTAATTTTTGGCATTAATTTCATCTTGGGGAATTATTTCCTTAGGGGTGAAAATGATATTTTAATATTTTGGATTTTGGCTGCTGGCCCTTTAGAAGTTCGCTCAGTTGATGGGACCGGACTCATAAAATGTCATTTTTTATGTGTTAATTTTTGGCACCAATTTCATCTTGAGGAATTATTTCGTTGGGGGTGAAAATGATATTTTAATATTTTGGATTTTGGCTGCTGGCCCTTTAGAAGTTAGCTCTGTTGATGAGACTGGGCTCATAAAATATCATTATTTATGTGTTAATTTTTGGCATCAATTTCATCTTGGGGAATCATTTCCTTAGGGGTGAAAATGATATTTTAATATCTTTGATTTTGGCTGCTGGCCCTTTAGAAGTTCGCTCAGTTGATGAGACTGGGCTCATAAAATGTCATTATTTATGTGCTAATTTTTGACATCAATTTCATCTTGGGGAATTATTTCCTTAGGGGTGAAAATGATATTTTAATATTATTGATTTTGGCTGCTGGCCCTTTTGAAGTTCGCTCAGTTGATGAGACTGGGCTCATAAAATGTGATTATTTAGGTGTTACTATTTGGCATCAATTTCATCTTGGGGAATTATTTCCTTGGGGGTGAAAATGATATTTTAATATTTTGGATTTTAGCTGCTGGCCCTTTAGAAGTTCGCTCAGTTGATGAGACGGGACTCATAAAATGTCATTTTGTATTTGTTAATTTTTGGCACCAATTTTATCTTGGGGAATTATTTCGTTGGGGGTGAAAATGATATTTTAATATTTTGGATTTTGGCTGCTGGCCCTTTAGAAGTTCGCTCAGTTGATGAGACCGGACTCATAAAATGTCATTTTTTATGTGTTAATTTTTAGCATCAATTTCATCTTGGGGAATTATTTCCTTGGGGGTGAAAATGATATTTTAATTTCTTTGATTTTGGCTGCTGGCCCTTTAGAAGTTCGCTCAGTTGATGAGACTGGGCTCATAAAATGTGATTATTTAGGTGTTACTTTTTGGCATTAATTTCATCTTGGGGAATTATTTCCTTGGGGGAGAAAATTATATTTTAATATTTTTGATTTTTGCTGCTGGCCCTTTAGAAGTTCGCTCAGTTGATGAGACCGGACTCATAAAATGTCATTTTTTATGTGTTAATTTTTGGCACCAATTTCATCTTGGGGAATCATTTCCTTGGGGGTGAAAATGATATTTTAATATTTTGGATTTTGGCTGCTGGCCCTTTAGAAGTTCGCTCAGTTGATGAGACTGGGCTCATAAAATGTGATTATTTAGGTGTTACTATTTGGCATCAATTTCATCTTGGGGAATTATTTCCTTGGGGGTGAAAATGATATTTTAATATTTTGGATTTTTGCTGCTGGCCCTTTAGAAGTTAGCTCTGTTGATGAGACTGGGCTCATAAAATATCATTATTTATGTGTTACTTTTTGGCACCAATTTCATCTTGGGGAATCATTTCCTTGGGGGTGAAAATGATATTTTAATATTTTGGATTTTGGCTGCTGGCCCTTTAGAAGTTCGCTCAGTTGATGAGACTGGACTCATAAAATGTCATTTTTTATGTGTTAATTTTTGGCATCAATTTCATTTTGGGGAATTATTTGCTTGGGGGTGAAAATGATATTTTAATTTTTTTGATTTTGGCTGCTGGCCCTTTAGAAGTTAGCTCTGTTGATGAGACTGGGCTCATAAAATATCATTATTTATGTGTTAATTTTTGGCATCAATTTCATCTTGGGGAATTATTTCCTTAGGGGTGAAAATGATATTTTAATATCTTTGATTTTGGCTGCTGGCCCTTTAGAAGTTCGCTCAGTTGATGAGACTGGGCTCATAAAATGTCATTATTTATTTGCTAATTTTTGACATCAATTTCATCTTGGGGAATTATTTCCTTAGGGGTGAAAATGATATTTTAATATTATTGATTTTGGCTGCTGGCCCTTTTGAAGTTCGCTCAGTTGATGAGACTGGGCTCATAAAATGTGATTATTTAGGTGTTACTATTTGGCATCAATTTCATCTTGGGGAATTATTTCCTTGGGGGTGAAAATGATATTTTAATATTTTGGATTTTGGCTGCTGGCCCTTTAGAAGTTCGCTCAGTTGATGAGACCGGACTCATAAAATGTCATTTTTTATTTGTTAATTTTTGGCACCAATTTCATCTTGGGGAATTATTTCGTTGGGGGTGAAAATGATATTTTAATATTTTGGATTTTGGCTGCTGGCCCTTTAGAAGTTCGCTCAGTTGATGAGACCGGACTCATAAAATGTCATTTTTTATGTGTTAATTTTTAGCATCAATTTCATCTTGGGGAATTATTTCCTTGGGGGTGAAAATGATATTTTAATTTCTTTGATTTTGGCTGCTGGCCCTTTAGAAGTTCGCTCAGTTGATGAGACTGGGCTCATAAAATGTGATTATTTAGGTGTTACTTTTTGGCATTAATTTCATCTTGGGGAATTATTTCCTTGGGGGTGAAAATTATATTTTAATATTTTTGATTTTGGCTGCTGGCCCTTTAGAAGTTCGCTCAGTTGATGAGACCGGACTCATAAAATGTCATTTTTTATGTGTTAATTTTTGGCACCAATTTCATCTTGGGGAATCATTTCCTTGGGGGTGAAAATGATATTTTAATTTTTTTGATTTTGGCTGCTGGCCCTTTAGAAGTTCGCTCAGTTGATGAGACCAGACTCATAAAATGTCATTATTTAGGTGTTACTTTTTGGCATCAATTTCATCTTGGGGAATCATTTCCTTGGGGGTGAAGATGATATTTTAATTTTTTTGATTTTGGCTGCTGGCCCTTTAGAAGTTAGCTCAGTTGATGAGACTGGGCTCATAAAATATCATTATTAATGTGTTAATTTTTGGCATCAATTTCATCTTGGGGAATTATTTCCTTAGGGGTGAAAATGATATTTTAATATTTTTGATTTTGGCTGCTGGCCCTTTAGAAGTTCGCTCAGTTGATGAGACTGGGCTCATAAAATATCATTATTTATGTGTTAATTTTTGGCGTCAATTTCATCTTGGGGAATTATTTCCTTGGGGGTGAAAATGATATTTTAATTTTTTTGATTTTTGCTGCTGGCCCTTTAGAAGTTAGCTCAGTTGATGAGACTGGGCACATAAAATATCATTATTAATGTTTTAATTTTTGGCATCAATTTCATCTTGGGGAATTATTTCCTTAGGGGTGAAAATGATATTTTAATATTTTTGATTTTGGCTGCTGGCCCTTTTGAAGTTCGCTCAGTTGATGAGACTGGGCTCATAAAATGTCATTATTTAGGTGTTACTTTTTGGCACCAATTTCATCTTGGGGAATCATTTCCTTGGGGGTGGAAATGATATTTTAATTTTTTTGATTTTTGCTGCTGGCCCTTTAGAAGTTAGCTCAGTTGATGAGACTGGGCTCATAAAATATCATTATTAATGTTTTAATTTTTGGAATCAATTTCATCTTGGGGAATTATTTCCTTAGGGGTGAAAATGATATTTTAATATTTTTGATTTTGGCTGCTGGCCCTTTTGAAGTTCGCTCAGTTGATGAGACTGGGCTCATAAAATGTCATTATTTAGGTGTTACTTTTTGGCACCAATTTCATCTTGGGGAATCATTTCCTTGGGGGTGAAAATGATATTTTAATTTTTTTGATTTTTGCTGCTGGCCCTTTAGAAGTTAGCTCAGTTGATAAGACTGGGCTCATAAAATGTGATTATTTAGGTGTTACTATTTGGCATCAATTTCATCTTGGGGAATTATTTCCTTGGGGGTGAAAATGATATTTTAATATTTTGGATTTTGGCTGCTGGCCCTTTAGAAGTTCGCTCAGTTGATGAGACCGGACTCATAAAATGTCATTTTTTATGTGTTAATTTTTGGCACCAATTTCATCTTGGGGAATTATTTCGTTGGGGGTGAAAATGATATTTTAATATTTTGGATTTTGGCTGCTGGCCCTTTAGAAGTTCGCTCAGTTGATGAGACCGGACTCATAAAATGTCATTTTTTATGTGTTAATTTTTGGCATCAATTTCATTTTGGGGAATTATTTGCTTGGGGGTGAAAATTATATTTTAATTTTTTTGATTTTGGCTGCTGGCCCTTTAGAAGTTAGCTCAGTTGATGAGACTGGGCTCATAAAATATCATTATTTATGTGTTAATTTTTGGCATCAATTTCATCTTGGGGAATTATTTCCTTAGGGGTGAAAATGATATTTTAATATCTTTGATTTTGGCTGCTGGCCCTTTAGAAGTTCGCTCAGTTGATGAGACTGGGCTCATAAAATGTGATTATTTAGGTGTTACTTTTTGGCATTAATTTCATCTTGGGGAATTATTTCCTTGGGGGTGAAAATTATATTTTAATATTTTTGATTTTGGCTGCTGACCCTTTAGAAGTTCGCTCAGTTGATGAGACTGGGCTCATAAAATGTCATTATTTATGTGCTAATTTTTGACATCAATCTCATCTTGGGGAATTATTTCCTTAGGGGTGAAAATGATATTTTAATATTATTGATTTGGGCTGCTGGCCCTTTTGAAGTTCGCTCAGTTGATGAGACTGGGCTCATAAAATGTGATTATTTAGGTGTTACTATTTGGCATCAATTTCATCTTGGGGAATTATTTCCTTGGGGGTGAAAATGATATTTTAATATTTTGGATTTTGGCTGCTGGCCCTTTAGAAGTTCGCTCAGTTGATGAGACCGGACTCATAAAATGTCATTTTTTATGTGTTAATTTTTGGCACCAATTTCATCTTGGGGAATTATTTCGTTGGGGGTGAAAATGATATTTTAATATTTTGGATTTTGGCTGCTGGCCCTTTAGAAGTTCGCTCAGTTGATGAGACCGGACTCATAAAATGTCATTTTTTATGTGTTAATTTTTAGCATCAATTTCATCTTGGGGAATTATTTCCTTGGGGGTGAAAATGATATTTTAATTCCTTTGATTTTGGCTGCTGGCCCTTTAGAAGTTCGCTCAGTTGATGAAACTGGGCTTATAAAATGTGATTATTTAGGTGTTACTTTTTGGCATTAATTTCATCTTGGAGAATTATTTCCTTGGGGGTGAAAATTATATTTTAATATTTTTGATTTTGGCTGCTGGCCCTTTAGAAGTTCGCTCAGTTGATAAGACTGGACTCATAAAATGTCATTATTGATGTGTTAAATTTTGGCATCAATTTCATATTGGGGAATTATTTCCTTAGGGGTGAAAATTATATTTTAATATTTTTGATTTTGGCTGCTCGCCCTTTAGAAGTTCGCTCAGTTGATGAGACTGGACTCATAAAATGGCACTATTTAGGTGTTATTTTTTGGCTGCAATTTCATCTTGGGGAATTATTTCCTTAGGGGTAAAAATGATATTTTAATTGTTTTTATTTTGGCTGCTACCCCTTTAGATGATCGCTCAGCTAATAACCCGATATATAAGCACGTATCATACCGTCAATAGTGTTTATTCGTAATAACGACGCCACTGGTCGTTCGGGCATCTTCGGAAAATTGTCTGCTGGGTTTTAGCTGCCAAGTTCACACCGGTTGCAGGGCCGCCACATCGCAAGGTTGGGCCCAGGACCAGATTCTGGACACGGGCCCCCAATACCATAGCCGTCTTAAGTGATGAGGCCTTCGAACTGGCAACGAGATGGTTATGCCAATATCATGTTGAAAAACTACTGATTTCCTCTCTCCACACAAAACGTCATTTGTACTTGCTTTCAAGTTTCAGTGATTGAAATGTCTAAATTTTTACTGAACTATGTTTTTTATCCTTCATTTTCTCAAATAAATTTAAGAACCTGTAACTGAAAATTGGACACACTAGTATTCACGTACATTAAGTAGTTATTAGTTATGGGGTTTTGTTACTTTTTCGTCTTGGAATAGTACGAATTGCAAATAGAAGCCTTATTCAGAGAAATTCATAATCACTCATTTATTAAGAGTAGCTGACAGAAAATAATGATTGACTAAATTTTATGTGGGATACGGCCCTAGTCATCCAGAAGTTCTCGAACATCCTGTAAGCGCCCAATCGATCAATTCCTATCGAGCGATCAAGTAGTCACGAGTCACAGGACGTCAGTCGAAGTGTCAAGACGTACGACGAAAGACGCTAAAGACGACGGTATCAACGACGCGATCGATATATCTTCAAGAGCATTATATTAGACGTGGATTATTGTTATAGTTTAAAGTGTTCAGTAATAAACCTATTACATCACTAAAACCGAGTCACATTCACTTGACCAAATCATATCCCACATTTATAATCAACACATCCAATCAGTTATGTTCAAGTTCAAATTGAAATTTTATGGACTTATTGGAAAATAGAGTCTATGTGTACAACATGGCTGAAGGGTTTGATTGAAACAGCACTTAAGAGAATATAGAATATGTATTAAGTGATAAACCGGAACAAAAAATAATTGCCACAAAAATGAAGTTGCTTCATTACAGTTTATTCACAATTCATTATAGTTGTTTGTAATAAAGTTACCCAGAAAAGAATTAGATTATTAAAAAACAAATCAATCAGTAAAATATGATCTTTGTTTTGTTGAATAACATAACATACACTGTTAAAAAACAGTCGCCTGCGCTACAGCGTTTACTAAGATTCAGGCCCGGACCGGGCCCCTACGGGACCCGGGCCCGGGGCAACAGTACCCAGTTGCCCCCCCCTTGTGGCGGCCCTGGACCTATGAGCACATTGGTAGGTAAATGTCATATGTGTTACCTGTTACTCATGGCTGTAATCGGAACGATCAACGGCCTATGACTGAAGGATAAAGTTTATTAACCTTTCCCCAAAAGCGATTAATCTCCTTTGATTTGTTTTTTTAGTAACAGGCACCACTTTGTCGAATATATTATACGTAAAGTCGTTATTTTTAAAATCTTAAATATCACCTCGAAAATTGTTACCCCAGAGTGTAATAGGAATTGATATTATTCTTATACTTTTTAGGAAACAATCGTATCCAGGGAGTATAATTAATTTTAACCCGCCATAACACCCCCCCCCCCCCCCCGAGAATAATAAATAGTAATTTTTTGGATAAAGGTCATATATTTCAAAAATGCATCGCTTCAACTCACTGATTATGTATAGAAGAAATCTTTACCCCCACCAATAAAAAAATTACCCCCTCCACACAAAAACAGAATTACATCCTCAAGAGGAAAAATTACTACAATTGTAAGATAATTTAAATTTTGTTTCGTAATTTTTTTTATTGCTGTTTTATAGTTCTGTTTTAGTATAGCCTTTGTTAAAGAATACAGAGCTATATCAATTCATACAAATTACATAAAAAAGCATATTTTTTATTTATAGAGGCTGCAATACATGAGGGTGCTTTAACTTTAAATAGCTTAAGAATAAGGTGTAAAATGTCAGCTTCCCTTAAATTAATAGGAAACGTTAGATGTTTTGAAAAAGCTTTCCTGAAGAAACCAAACAGTCGAACTGTTCAAAGTTTAAACAGAGTTTAAAAATGAATTTTAATTTTTAAATAATGCTATCTAGGATTTCTCTATCTATGGTTTTTTCTTTTCTATTCAAATTTTTTACATTTACAATCTGCTGTCACTCTTGGATATAGACCAAATCATTTTGGAACTTTTCATATACAGCGTGTTAATTAAGTATGTTAACAAACTTTAACCACGAAAAGTACTCCGAAGAATAGAAAGAAAATGTCATATGAACATGGGTCCGGAAATGCTTCCTAAGGGAGCTACGCTCCTTTGCATGGGGACCCTGAAGACGGTTTTCCTTCGATATTCTCGAAACCATTCATAACAAAATTACGAAATTAGGTACGATGGGTAAACTTTTGACGCTGAATCTGATTTTGAGTTCAAAATTTCATAATTTTAATCAGAGGCGTATCATACGGGAGGAGTTAAGGGTAAAAATAACCCCATCTTCTAAATGGTAATTTTTTTGACATTTTGATTTTAGAATATGGTATTTCAGAGATTTCTACGTAAAAATGGAATATCAGTACACTTCTACTTGACAACAAACTCTAAACTTAATAAACTGACAGTTCTCAAGTTGTTTATTAATTATTGCAATTGTTTTTCACAGCACACTTACTAAATAGATGAACATCTATTTATTTACAATAGCCTGCATCGATTCAATAATTTGCATTTTTCTTGAAAGCGGTTAGCCCTATCGAGATGTACCAAGAGACCATTTTTATTATTGCAGATTTTGGCAACCACCTTGAAAATGTTGCATTGGTTTACAGTTTACGCCAAATTTTCAAGTTATTTTTTATGATATGCCACACTTAATAGTAGCTATGCTATTAGAAACAATTGCTTATTATGAATATACTGTTTAATTATCATCTTAGGAACAGTATTACTCGAAAATGGTTAACATCATCCAACTATTAAACTCGATAACACTGAAACGATTGCATTTAAAATTCAAGTAGTAATTGAAGTAGTAATTGAAAGATCTAATAATATGCAATTAAAAAATGCAACTTTAATGTACCACGACTTTATGACCTTCTTCCCATTCACTGAAGATCGGCAACAATTTTGTCAAGTGCTTCTCTATGTTTTCCTCTCCTGAGTAGCGTATGAAAATCCCTCTTTTGCCTTCAATGTTGCCCACTATTATTAGTTTCAGGAGGATATATCTACTCCTCATGTCCAAAATATTTTTCGGTTTTTCTCTGGTCATCACCAAACCTGTGTAATCAGGATTTTCACTGATCAGTATCCACTCAAAACCTTAAAACCTTTTTCGATAACTTTTTCCCAAACTTTACTGCCGTACTAGATGAAAATACATGAGAATTACGCTTTGATAACAATAATTCATAATGATTTCGACAGTACCTTCTACAGAGGGCACGGGTCCTATGTCGCCACCGAGATGCATTTCCTCCATGTGCCCATAGTCCTGACCTGGATGAGTGTAGTACTGGCTGTTCCAGTTCAGTACTACGCAACCAAGTATGATCACATCGATGTGGAGATGATTCTCAACAACCGACGGATGGTCAACTACTACTCAGGATGTCTGTTGAACAAAGGACCTTGCCCTCCAGAAGGAGTCGAGTTCAAAAGTAAGTAGACCTGCTAGCCCTTAACCGGTATATGTAATTTTTTGACGCTCATGTGTTATTGCCTGATGATTTGGATTTATCAATAATGCATGTGCAATACTCTGTGTTCTTTATTTATCTATTTATCTATTAAACGGAAACTCCATTTTTACAATTGTAGACATTAATAGATTAACTCAGTGCAGTGGCAAAAACAAATAATACTTAAACTAAGCCAGAACTTAACTTATCTATTCCATCAAATTTGACGCAGAAACCAGAAACTTAAAGGAAAATCTGAAAGGGTCAAGGTTAATATTATTAAACATTATGCATATCCATGTGAGAGGGTTGTGCATAGCGTAATCAGTAGGATCTTCTTAAAAAGACCTTTTTAAATCAAAAAATGTGTGTATTTGAGCCACGAATTTGTTAAGTAACATGTAAAGTTCGTTGTCATTTTGTATTTTTACACCTATATGTTGTTTGCTGCTGACCTGCTTGTTGTGAAGATTCCGAGATTAACCAAAAATTTTTGAAAATGTTTGACGATTTTGTACTAGAACTGGCATTTTAAGTCTTTGGCTCAATGCAGTGCTGTTTTTTCGTTAGCAAGCCTCAACGTTCTGAGTATATTGATAAATTTAATTCTAATATTTTTGAACTCATTTTTTTTTCTTTTTCTTATAACTCTTGTAGAAGATGGCAATAAACATTGCCGAAAGCTTGGCAGTTAACAGCAGAGCCTCCTTTATGCAGTGACCCACAGTTTCTTTTCAAAATTTCGGCCACAAGTCCAAAATTTTCTCATCTTGACTAGATTTCTTGGCCATAAGCTCCATTGGCATTAAATAAAAAATGTACAAAAGACAGTGCCTTCTGGACTCCAACGTAGACAGTAGAAAGTGACTCAATGCAAGGCCATACATGGATATTTGACCGCGAGACAGCTATGCGTAAAAACGTTTTTGTACACTTTCAATCAATATACACCTGATGATAAGGAGACCATATTACCGGAGCATATTCATTTGTCTCCCCCGTGTGGGAGCGGGTTAGAATATCTCCCATCGTATATCCTGCGTGTCGTAAAAGGCGACTAAAAGGAACCGAACTACTATCGGTATAAACAGTAACCTCTTCTCAACCAACAGCTTTGGGTGGACGAGTTGAGAAGAGTCAGGACACCTTCTTGTCCTTGGGGTGAGAAATTGCCCCTAAAGGCGGATGAACCAGTAGATACCATCTGGTCAACGGCATGAGGATGCAGATATCAAATGGGAAACTACTGCATTAAAGATCTTAAAGATATCCCAAGAGAAACTCGTAAAATGAGTAAATGCATTTTACGAGTTCACAACATGTCAGTTCAAAGTTTTGAAACAAGACGCCCAAGTCTTTAACAACTTTGATAGCCTGTATTTCGGTTATTATCACACAAGGAATTTGCAGTGCATCATTAATTAGTGGACACCCTGTATGGCGGAGAAATAATCTTGTGGGGGACCTCTTTAAATCCTGTCAACATCAAACGGTGCAAACTTCGTCCTGGTACATTCCTCTTAAGCTAGGCATCTAGCACTTTACTACATCCTCGGCATACTCAAAAGTATCTAGGATTTACCTTCATGGTAGCTTATTTATAAAACAATTGACATATATCATCCGTTTACCTGGACGTCGTTGATTTACATCGTATAGAATTATAGAAATAGGAAATCGATGGATTAAATAGAATGCCAAATATGTACATATTTCAGCGTAGCTGTAATATTGTAAAAATAGGTTGTTTATATGTACGATGCAGAAGACTGTAACATTTAAATTACCTCTGACATAAATTTGATGAATATTCAAAGAGATTTATCTTTTCGTCCAACTGCGCAGAATTCTTGTTTCTCAACAAAGAGCTTGTCTTGTTTGCCCTGAATTCAGCTTATAAATTGAATAACGATAACACCAAGACGGCTCAGACGAGTGGAAAAACAAAACTTTTATATGTTTCTAGATAGTTTGTATGCCAGTCACGAAAAGGTTTTCTATCCTATCTATAAATTTTATGATTCACGAGAAAATCTGACGCATTTCCAATGAACAATAAGTAAAGATTCTGCAATAAATGTTACCAGGTAAAAATAGATACATTTCCATAAACTCCTACGTCGTTTTCAGCCTTTAACTGCACATACATACATGGGCGTCATTCAGGGGGGGCAAGAGGAGGCGCTTGCCCCACTGGAATTTGAAAACTTGTTTTTTTGCTCTCCACATATAAAAATGGTATTTTTTCGAAACATTTTCAGCAATTTTCATGATTTTCGTTGATTTTCGTCATATTTCAACGGTTCACAACGACTTGAGTAGCAGTGCATATTCTGATTGCTCCCCTCACTGGAAATTTTCTTGCCACCTTCCGCCTGTTAGGTGGAACTTGCGTCCTCCTGCAAAATCCGGTAACGACGACCATGCATACATAGCCGGATTAAGCTTTCATGGGGCCCGGGGCTTATAATAATTTTAAGGGGCCCTTTATAAATAAAATGCAAATACTATTATTTATGTAACTATATTCCCGATATAAAAGAAACTACTCTACACTTTTTTATAAGTACGTCATGAGTCCCGCTTATAGTATCAGCACTGCTCTCAATGTTTGCATTTGCTTAGTAATCAGAACTATTTTCAGTGCAATCCTTTTCAAGCGGAGCGTTAGGTTTGCTTAAAAAACTTATTTTGGGCAATTTTTTCACTGCTTTTTATTTATCCTCAGCTGCCTTAAAATAGTTATTTAGAGTTATCTTGGTAAATTGTAGCCATGTAGCATATAGACATAACACTAACAAACTATATGGATAACTTACTTTTCTTTTTTGAGCGTCGCCTTTGTATCGGTTCAATTTCGATTTATTCATTATGTTGGCACGGGCCACAGGTGCCGACAGTATCCAATTGGTAGGTATAGGTATTTTCTATTTTCTTTTTATACAGGCTGAGTCAAGCTTAACGCCTCGCCGCACTCTTGTGACCAAACCATAACACTTTTTAGAAAACTTGCGAATGTATATAGGTCGAGTTGTACTACATTTTAAAAATAATAACTTTTATACAGGGTTTCTAATAAAAGCGTGCCATATCAAAATTATGACTTTTTGAATGGAACAGCCTGTAGGTATATATTATTGAATATTTAGATTACCGGTTCAATTCTAGTACGACTTTATGTATCACACCTGGGACTTGAAGTGAGCCGTTTAGGTGCAATTCACAATTTTTGATATAAGTAGATATATCAGGAAAAAATTGAGTATCGCAGCGATTATAAAACTTATATTATATTACTTATATTATAAAACAGCTGTGAGTTTGCCGTGTGACTAAACTTGAAATTGGTCAACTTAGGTTTGACGTTCAAGTTTGAACTACATTTGTACTTGGAGAAATCGGTAGACTAATTAAGGAAACTTTAATCAGAATTAACTTGATTTTTTCACATGGAAATGTCTAATTATTTTTATACAGTCGAATTTAAAATTTGGTTACAATCTCTGGTAGTTTTCATTTAATTTCAAATTTTCAACCAAACCGGTGTTTTTCAATTTTCCTACTTCTAAGCCACTTAGCAGGCCATGAAATACAGACAAAAAACTATTTAGGTGGAAGAAAACAACTAACTTAGCAGAAAGATACAGACCAACTAGAGTAAAGGTTTAAATTATAAAAATGACTTACAACAAATCAAGTCTAATCAGAAATAACAGAGGTAACGCGTCTAATCAAATCAAATTATAAAACATAATTTGCCTGGCAAAAAATTAAAATCTGATTTGTCAGTATTCCTTTTTTTTGCGATCTTGCTAATAGATACTGAAAAACTAGAAGGGCTACAGTGGGACAGTCAGAGATGTCGTTACTTTTAATTTTGACTAAAATTACTATTGTTTTATATCATTAAATGTGAAATTTTGTGCTGAAGATATTAGACTGCTAGGAACTATCGCTGAAAGTTTAATGGTTTTGGAAATTTTTAATCTATAATACATTGCAGTAGCTAGTAAGCTGTAAAAATTATTAATTTCTGACGTATTTCAGCTTCCCTTTGTCCTTAGACATCTTACCGGCGTTGTTTCTAGTTAGAGTTCATTGGTTGTAGGGAATTTTTATAGCCTTGCCCCTTTAGTTTATCTGTATCTTTCTGCTATGTTATTTGCTTCTATCTGAACACGTTTTTGTTTATATTTCATGGCCTGCTGGTTTGCTTATAGGTAGGGAAATTTAAAAACACTGTTTTGGTTGAAATCTCGAAATTAAGTTTTTAGTAGATCTACTGATTTTATTGTTCATCTAGTGACCTAATATTTGCTCTGTCACATTACATAAAAGTAGGGCCCCTGCGGGGCCCGGGGCTTCAGCCCCTTTAGCCCCATTGTTAATCCAGGCATGCATACATAACTAAACTTCATGAGTGTAATACGCAGTCTATTGAACTCTAGGCATTTATCTGATACAGTGACAATTTTTTTAGAATAGCCAATGTATGTCTAAATTTATGCTAATCTAAACCACTATATTTTCCTGGTTAATAAATTACCTAAAGGTTACCAGGTCACCGGTCACTACGACTGAATCTGTGCTTCGGAAGAAGTAGATATCTTTTGCAATTCAAAAATATTTAATGGCTGCACCTAAAGGCAGGCGTGTCTTCAAGAGATTTGGATATATTTCGTCGTTTCATTTGGGAAAATGATTCAAAAGCTGCAATTTCAAGGGATTAACTGACGTCTTCAAGTTCAAGCACATTTGAACCTTGTATAGTATCCCTGTGATACCCAAGGGCGTCACAGCGATATAGAATGTGTCTCGAGGATTCCTCCTTCTCACCACAACAACACACGTCGGGTCGCTTGCCACCCCCATTACACACAAGTGACGTCTGAAGGTGTTATGGTCTGACAAAAAATATGGTCATTATCAAAATGAAGTATTATTTTTATTACCTGAAACACCTCCGGAACCACTGCAAGACACTCATTCTTGAAAGCGATGTTAATTTTTCAGTGGTGATTACAAATCCAGTCGCAGTTTTAAGTCTCAGTCTCGTTTGACGAAAATAAAAAATTTCAGATCCCTCGGGCGGGCGTGAGTACCTAAAAAAATTAAAAATCTTTATTTGGCTTTCTATTACGATGAAACCTCGCATTTCGGATAATTCCGAGGTGATGATTACAAATCCAGTCGCAGTTTTAACTCTTGGTCTCGTGTCACGAAAACAATAAATTTCAGATCTCTCGGGCGGGCGGGAGTACCTAAAAAAATCGAAAATCTTTATTTGGCTTTCTATTACCATGAAACCTCGCATTTCGGATGATTTCGAGGTGATGATTACAAATCCAGTCGCAGTTTTAAGTCTCGGTCTCGTGTCACGAAAATAAAAAATTTCAGATCCCTCGGGCGGGCAGGAGTACCTAAAAAAGTCGAAAATCTTTATTTGGCTTTCTATTACGATGAAACCTCGCATTTCGGATAATTTCGAGGTGATGATTACAAATTTAGTCGCAGTTTTAAGGCTCAGTCTCGTTTGACGAAAATAAAAAATTTCAGATCCCTCGGGCGGGCGTGAGTACCTAAAAAAATTAAAAATCTTTATTTGGCTTTCTATTACGATGAAACCTCGCATTTCGGATAATTCCGAGGTGATGATTACAAATCCAGTCGCAGTTTTAAGTCTTGGTCTCGTGTCACGAAAATAATAAATTTCAGATCTTTCGGGCGGGCGGGAGTACCTAAAAAAATCGAAAACCTATATTTGGCTTTCTATTACGATGAAACTTCGCATTTCAGATGATTTCGGGGTGATGATTACAAATTCAGTCGCAGTTTTAAGTCTCGGTCTCGTGTCACGAAAATAAAAAATTTCAGATCCCTCGGGCGGGCAGGAGTACCTAAAAAAGTCGAAAATCTTTATTTGGCTTTCGAAAATATTTATTTGTTTTTCTATTACGATGAAACCTCGCATTTCGGATAATTTCGGGGTGATGATTACAAATTCAGTCGCAGTTTTAAGTCTCAGTCTCGTTTGACGAAAATAAAAAATTTACAGATATCTCGGGCGGGCGGGAGTATCTAAAAAAAAAAGAAAATCGTTATTTGGCTTTCTATTACGATGAAACCCCGCATTTCGGATAACTTCGAGGTGATGATTACAAATCCAGTCGCAGTTTTGTCTCAGTCTCGTTTCACGAAAATAAAAAATTTCACATCCCTCGGGCGGGCGGGAGTACCTAAAAAAATCGAAAATCTTTATTTGGCTTTCTATTACGATGAAACCACGTATTTCGGATAATATCGAGCTAATGATTGCAAATCTAGTCGCAGTTTTAAGTCTTACTCTCGTTTCACGAAAATAAAAAATTTCAGATCCCTCGGGTGGGCGGGAGTACCTAAAAAAATCGAAAATCTTTACATGAAGGTCAGTGTGATAAGAAATGTTCGAAGACATTTTGAATATCGTCTGTACGTCTGTATGTAACGAAATGGCCCCCATTTGGCACCTTTTGATATTCGCTATATTTTTCATTAACTTCCATAGTAGCGAATCAATCTTCAATCCGATTACACTGTTGTATTTTTCAACGAATTTCTTTTAAAATGATGTATCACAGGCATGGTAGTCTCATCCATGATTCTGAAGTAAGGGTTGCTGGGGGTGAGGGGGTTGATGGCTCAATACTAACGTATGCGGTGGACGAATTCCCTCCTCGAAATACAAATCGACGTGTAACGGCGATTTTTATTCTTTTTTATCATTTCAGAGATAAGGTGGGTGGCAAATTTTAGCTGCAACACATTGTATATACAGGGCGTTCATTTGAAAACTTCCCACCTCGGATTTCTGGAAAACAACTGACCAGAAGAAAAAACGCTGGGAACCTTTTAACCAAAAACTACTTCACCCCCTTGTGCTCTTTCCCCCCCACCCCTCCCTGCACATATTTTAGAATTAGGTTTCTATTTGTTTATCTCTCGGATTATCGTAAAAACGTCATAAATATAAGGAAAAATTAAGATTTCCCATCTAATAACCGGTCTTCGCGACAAAATTTTCCAAAGTAAATCTGTTATTACGTAAACCTATTTAGTAGTAAAGTTACACAGTCTGTCTTGAAAACAAATAACAAAGCAATTTATTTTGACTGCAAACTATATCATATCTCATATCCTATTATTTTAATTACAGCCAATTTAGTACAGATGAATGTATATTTACATTATGATTCAAGTTAAATTTCAAAGCTTTGAAACATTAACAGTCGTTAATAGAATCCAAATAGACAGTTACTCACTTAAAGCACTTTAGAGTACTGTTTAGAATTTAATGAAAAACGTGTTGACGCTGTTATCTATCAGATCGTTTTAAATTACCCTCAACATTCATCACCAATATGTTTGAAGGAAAATTGCGATATCAGTGAAGGTAATAGTGATGAGAAGGCGAAGCCAGGGTACCTGGTTGAACGTTTTTCCTGACCCACTGTTAGAACATTAAAAAACCATGTCGTCATCATAGTCGCATTGTCTTAACAGACATGTTGTGAACTCGTAAAATGCATTTACTCATTTTACGAGTTTCTCATGGGATATCTTTAAGATCTTTAATGCAGTAGTTTCCCATTTGCTTTCTTCATCCTCATGCCGTTGACCAGATGGTATCTACCGGTTCATCCGCCTTTAGGGGCAATTTCTCACTCCAAGGACAAGAAGGTGTCCTGACTCTCCTCAACTCGTCCACCCGAAGCTGTTGGTTGAGAATAGGTTACTGCTTATACCGACAGTAGTTCGGTTCCTTTTAGTCGCCTTTTACGACACGCAGGATATACGATGGGAGATGTTCTAACCCGCCCCCACACGAGCGCCATATGGCGTCCTGGAAAACTCCTTCCTTGTTGAGCCTACCAGTCCTCCTCCTACCAGTTTAATGAGTATAATGATTGCCCTTCAAACTCCGTCATGCAAAAAATCTAAACCCTAAAGTTGTGATACACATCACATCTGTCCAGGACATGAAACGAGGTTTTGTCTTAGTTTCTTAGCGTTATGATAGAGGCACAGCATAGTTATCAACCAGCAGAATATCTCTGAGGATTTCCTATATAAATATGGTTCCCACAAAATTTGACCTTGGGATGATTTATGGATAATTTTACGGCTGTGAAGTTTGGGTAGAGATGCGAAAATGAAAATATCAATACCGGTACCAACTCGATATTTTTTAGCCTCATAGGCGCGTTTGGTTCGTACAGAGAATTTTGTGCAATTGATTACACCCCTCAATATTTATATAACTATTTTCGATACCGATACACCTACAAAAGTATCGATGCCAGCTTGGAATCGCTTAGAAAGTATCTAAGATAAAAATACTCGATATTAGTGCAGAAGTACAAGTATCGAAGTATCGTTAGCATCCCTACAAAAAAATCATCCAAAAGTGGGGACGCGCGTGTAATTGCCGCCAACCTGAGATATTGTGCTGGTTGTTTACTGTGCTGTGATAGAGGCCTTAGTGTTTGTACAGCTTAAAACTTCACTTCCGCATTATATCATATACCGGGAGTCCCAAAACTTCCTTGACACGTGATATCCTCGTCACAACAAAAAAGTTCAAATAAAAGCTGAGCGGTATTTTCGACAGTACAATAGGGTCTATGATACCATGCTTTAAATACTTTTTTGTCCTTCAACCCTTAAAACACACCCCCAACTTTTTTTAAAATAGTACCCCACTGCGCGTTCCTGTATAAATGAAGTCATTATTTATTTAAAATCTTGTAGCGTCTTTAATTCCATACACAAACCAATTTTCCGTAAAGTCATAAGCATAAAATAAATAAAATAAGGATTTGTTTGAGGCTTAACATTTCCGTAATAAAAAAGGATAAACAACAATTTGTTTCGAGTACCCCTAAAACTCACTTGGTTTTACTTCTTACCAATTATTGGCAAAAATATTAGATGTCAAACAAAATATTTTATTTATAATAAGAACTAATTATTATTTTACGAAAAAACTAAGTTTGCGTATAACATCAAAGGTACCACAAGATTTTAGATATAACAGCGACGTCATTTATGTAGGAAAACCTATGGCGCGCTATTTGAAAAAAAAAGTTGAGGGAGAGTTTTGGAGTACAAAAAATGATATTTAATAGACTTCAGAGTTACAACTCAGTTCTGCTTGACGGTTTTTTCTTACAAAGATATCGCGTGTGAAGAAAATTCTGGAGCACCGTGTATATTAATTATTTGTTTAGTTTTTTTTTATTAATATAACAATTGCTTTCAGTATCCTTTCAAACAAATAACAAAATTAAAGGAAAAACTAAATAGAAATATGAGATTATGCAATAATTGAAAATTTTAGGAATTATTCATCATAAAAAAATATCTACACCGCTAATTAAGAAATACATAATATTGCAGTTAATTAGAGACTGCGCGAGGTAGATTGAAATCTTAATAATGAAGAACCTTGATTGTCAAGCAATATATAATTATGTATTATATGAAATATTCTTAATTTATACTCAAAAATGTATTGAGGTGAATATTTTTTCTGCATATTAAATCGCCACAAAGTTGTCATATTACGATATAGTATAACTGGTGTCGACGCATACCATAAATATATAGGCACATGTCATTGATCGCATCTTACGGGCCTCTAATACAAACCAGAAAACCAGATACAAAGATAAACTTTCCTGGCTTATACCAAAGTAAACTTTTGACAAAAATGAATAGTGAATAACTGAGAGTGATCTATATTACCGTCTGGAAACAGTTTTTTTTTTACTTTGAGAAATACCTCCATAAAGGGGATGAGTGTTGCATCTGCTTCAAAAATGAGAGCCAGTAGGTATTATATCAGTCTCTTAGGGTCGTGTTCATAGTCGGTACTTAAAAGTCCCTTAATACTTGAGGGTCCTTTACGTAAGGCTTCCTTGAGTAATACTTAAATAACGAAATGTCAACATGACAGGCCAATATGACATTTCGTTGCAGTCAAAGCGATTTTGTAGGTTAATCCTGGAGTACGGTGTTGTCAGTTTGTCACGTCCGGAAAAATGTCCGGCACAAAACACGAAATACTGGCACAAAACAAAAAGAGACATAGACATAAAAAATTAACTTATATTTGAAATATGACAACGTCGCTGAATGAACCCCATCGTCTGGTAGATGTTGTCTAGAAAACAGATACACAAGGAAACCACACTTAAGGGTCTCAAGTAACCCTCAAGTATCCCTTGAATAACACTCAAGGAATACTTGAGAAACGACTATGAACACGGACCTTCAGATCGTGATGTTGTTGTCCTTATAAGCAAATAGTATGACATACAGTATTACAACCCTATGATGAGACCAAACCGTATCTCGTTTGGGACCCAAGGATAAACCATGAGAAAATCTGAAATATCTTATGATTTACTCTTTAGCTTGGAGAATATTGACCAAATTTTTCCCTGAAGCATATCCAACTCATGTCGAGTTGCAGTTCACTGATGAATCAGAAAAAACATCGGGATTCAACTCAATATAGGCGGATTCTTTTACTTTTCTGTTTTAAGCTTTCCAAATTTTAAAATTGCTAGTCTATTCTATTTAATGTGCTTTTGAAACAATAATCTTACTGAAACACAAATATGTTTCTTGCTATACTATAAACGTCAAATTTTCTAAAGATTGCTGAATAACTTCGAGAATAGGGTCCATAGGCATAAACTATGATTGATAAACTGGACTTAAAAATCAATGCTGAATTCAAAAACGTAATAACATACAGGGTGTTCTATTTAAAACAAGGAAGTTGATATCTACTTCCGGTATATCCGGATGTTCGCCATCTTTGAAATTATTTTCTTCAAGCAGACCATTTGAAAAGAAACAGTTTTTTTCGAAATATTTTCTTCTAATTTAAACGGTAAAGCCGCTAGAGAGCACCTACGCTGGGAAGAGGTTATAGTACGTACATGAGAGCTGTTTGCAGCTGTAACCATTTTTGGACTATTAATTTTGAGATTTCTGAACTGAAAAAAATATGAGCATGAAGAAAAAAGATGGTTCTAGAGAAATGTCGACGCATTTTTTGAAATTTCCTAATAGACAATTATGAAAAAATTGCCAAAATTGACTGTTTTTGACTAAATTCACGGTCTCGTTAATCACACTGTATCAACTTATTCTAAAATCTGGATCGACAGTTCTCTAGATTGAAGTGTTAAGGAAACGCAAATCAGGTTTTTGTGCCAACAAATACGAATGTACAGGGTCATAAATAGTTACAGCTAGAGCCTTGCACTGAACGATCGCGCGCCGATTGGGACACTGATAAAAGCGCCACCAAAAGTATGTAAACTGCAGTTTATGAATGAGCTGAAGTTCATTCATTTCTAGAATGAGATAGATATTGCTTTGGGCATCAACTAAATTTGTAGTCGGTGGTTTTGGGTGACTTATTCATATACACCGAAGGCCAAAAGTTAGGAACTACTAAAATTTAAACAAATCGCGGTAATTGGTTTTGAGCAGTTATCATTTTCAGGATTACTACGAAACATTACAATTTTCAACCAGATTTGTAAATAATTAGAATTTAAATTGGCAGGCCCAGGCCGAGAAGTCTAGAGTCTTGGGCTCCCACTTTTTTGCGTCGCGAATAGAAATTACATTTTTTATTTTGTTACATAAACTGATAAAAACCTCGTTTTTTAATTAACATTTATTCATTCCAGAAGTCATGTTCCTTTGCTAAGTTCTCCACTTTCACGATTTTTTGTGTTCAGACGGCAAAGTAGCAATAGTAACTTTTTGTGACATAGAACCGCCATTGAACTTGATAAAAACAATTGTGGTTTCTCTTTAACGCACCATTTTTCACCCAAAAAGTAATTTTCTTCTCTGAATATCTTCTTCATCAGGTGTCATATATCAGGTAAAATAAGGACACCATCTTGGTGTGCAGGGCCATGGCTAGGCGTTGACCATGTAGGGGGTTCATGTTGACCTTAGGGGGGGTATACACTGATCGTGCCGTAGAAATGAAATAACTCTGGAAATAATACAAAGTTATCACTTTCCCCCTATCTCCTCATTATGTCGCGTCGGTCTTAGGATTTACAACAAACACATTTACATGAAACCAGAATCATATGCAACACTGCATTTTTACAAATATATAATCAGGACGTAATGCAAATTCACTTCTCAAGGAATACGACAAGGAAAATCTCACAGTTGTATTTGAGAATGATCAACAATAAACAATAGCACAAGTAGGATTAATGCAATATGAGCAGTTATAAGTTATTCTATAAATGATATGTATGGAGGTCAGATAAGTTGACTTTCTAGCCAGCTTAATTGTAACATTATTTTGCTCGGTACCACATGCATTATGATTTTAATTTGGGAACAACCTACGAAGGAAAGGACACTTTTTGCTAGCACGTATTTAATGAATATGCACTTGTTTGGAAATGTAATTAATTATTCCAAGGCAGGTGTCGGATTTGGTGGGAAAAATAGTCATGTAGGTATTGTGATCAAGTTTTTCCTCCCACACCCTGTTTTGTATACCATTATTACCATTCGTCACAGATGGTTAGTAGCCTCCTTGTGAATAAACCTATTATATAGCTATAAACATACAGCAAAAACTTCTGGAAGTGAAAGTATACTATCAAATATAGAAGAAACATATCTTTAAAAATACCAAACTAAATATACCGGGTAGGTTGAGTTTATTCTAAACATTTGAGTTACAGAACTGAGACTTGCTGCATTTATGGCATACGCGTAGTTAGGTGGGGGCTCGGGGGGGCTTAGCCCCCCAAAGAATGAAATTAGCCCCCCCAAAAATCCTAAAATAATCCGTTCTGTTGAATCTTTATATCTAGGGCGAGAACTTGAGCCCCCCAGATACAGGGACTTAAGCCCCCCCAGATTTAGGAACTTAACTACGCCTATGATTTATGGTACATAGAAAGAGACATATTTTGCTCTTGGGTATGTATCCTTTTTCTGTGGGCTCAGTAGTATTTTATGAATACTACAATTTTTAGAGTTTTTAAAACCCCTATCTAAATTTCTTGACAATCCAAGTAGCGGTTACTGAGACTACGCGGCTAGAAAAACGCCAATAGCCAGACAGTCACATACCGACGAAAATGAGTGACGTGGATTTTCGTTATACAGATATCATAAAACACCCAAAATGCGTATTATCTCAAAGTCTAAAATGTTCGTGATCACATTTTATATCCCTTATTCCCGGTGTGGATAGTAAAATGTGGAAAACGATCCAAATCGCCTGAAAACAAAGTTTGTGCTGTTTTTATACTTATTTTTTTATTACTGCTGTGCCGCCACTTACACGATTTTTCCAAAATATACGCATTTTCGATCCTCGCCTCGGTGATAATACTGTGTCGAAAATGTATTAAAATCAATTCAATGATTTCCTGCTTACACAATACAAAACGATGTAGAGCAATACTCGTATATAGACATCAGAAAACCAACGCTTGGTTATTGTAATAGGCAAGGCAATATTCGGATGGATTAAAAAATCTATTATGCCGCTAGATCTTTCTTTCACAGGTCAATGGACAGCCTATTATGAATTGAATAAGTTTTCCAGTTTTACAACTTTCTTCCCCTCCCACCACCTCAATTTAACCCCTACTCAAAAAAGTGGAAAACGATCAGAAACTCCTAAAAGGGCTAAACGCGAAATTTAAGCTGCTTTTATGTTTTCATTTTTTTCATTATTGCTGCGCCGCCACTGACACGATTTCTCAAATACATACGCGTTTTCCATCCTCGCCGCAGTAATAATATTGTGTCAAAATTTCATTAAAATTAGTTAAATAATTTCTACGTTACGTAATACCTACAGAACGAGCTAAAGCAATACTGGTATGTATATAATACTTCAGAAAATATTGTATAAGGTTTCTTGGTTTCTGCAAAGTTTACGGAATTACATATAAGTTGGATCACTCCGCAAAAATATCAAAACGGTCTGCCCCTTGCTCCGTCTCCCCGGTACACCGGTAGCAGTGTACCGACGTCAGCCGGGAGATACGGGGCGGCGCAAAGTAGTGGTTGAACGTGTTTAGTGCGAAGTGTATACAGTGTCTCAAGAATATCGGATTTTGTTATCTCGGATTTGTTTGCAGGAAATGGATAATATTTTCAGAAGTTTGATTTTACCAATTAAATTTATTAACGGATGGAAAATGACAATCAGATCCATCCTTATTTTCTGGTAAACCTTGAAATATAAAGGATATAAATACAGGGTGTTTCACGACGATTAGGACAAGCAATATGTCGGAACTGGGTAGGCCTACAGGTACTTAAAGGATTACATCACGCTGAAAGCGTATAGTGAGACAAAATATTCATTCGATGGTCTTACCATACCACCCAGAGACATTCTGAATTATAGTTTAGAGCTCGGAAATATTTTTATTGATAACTTTAACAATTTAGTTTCTACGTTCCAATTGGAATGACACTGAAAAGCAAAATGTCTATAATAATTGATTCACATCCATATAAAGCATTTCCACGTGATTATCTTTTAAAATTGTACATACGAGTTCGTATACACTATACCGTAAATTTTATAAGCTGTGGTCTCAAAAAAAAGCCAAATAAACAAAACATTAACGTAAAAATACTACAGCACCTTTGAAACAATTTCTACTTATCAACAAAACAGCTACAATATGTGAAATCATTTGAGATTCATTAGTAATAGTTTTACTAGGAATTATTTTTTAATATTCATTTATGTGACCTAGTGTATTAGCAAAATAAACGTTATATTTGTATGTCTAAATCGGCTGTCAATACATAGTCTTTCAATGACCCTCGTATATACGTAAAACCCTGGCGTTAGGAAGTCCCCGCTAAAAGACCCTCGTACTTAGGCAAAAACCAACGCAAAAACTAACTGGCGCGTGCGGCCGCGGCATCGCTTTGATGTGAGGTCTTCAAAGTGCCGACGGAGAGTGATCCAACTTATATTTATTCCGTAAACTTTGGTTTCTGTAATAGGATCTAAAAATTTATTATGCCGCTAGGAACGACATAGGTGCAGACAGACTGACAGACCTACTGAAATGAGTGATGTGGATTTTCGTTATGCAGATATCATAAAACGCCTAAAAGGCGTATTATCTCAAAATCAAAAATTTTCGCGAATACAGTAAAACGGAAGTGAAAGTGAGTACTTAAAGACTTAAAACTGTAAGAAAACTAAAACTTTTCTTGGATTGAACTGTGATAGTAGGATCGTATAGCCAAAACTGTCACCTGATTTGCACCTTCTTGAATAAAAAAACCAAGCAAACATCCAATTTGTAAATATTAACCGTGACATTTGCAAAATACTTTCACCTGAATATATCAAGAAACGTGATAATTTATGCTTTCATGGTAAGTGTTATTACGGACATCTACTGAAAGTACTTGTTTGTCAGAAAACCTCAATGAGGTCCATGCAGAGGACACACCCTATCCTAAATAGTAGAAAGTTATGTATTGTATAATATCCGAATTCGATAGTTGTAACTATAAACTAACTATCATAGTTATTTAAGCTGTTCTGGTAGGTAATATTATTTGACCACTCGTACATTGACTTTCACCTTGCAGAATAAGTAATATATGCAGTGTTTAAGGTTGAATTACGGAACCAACGCTGTTGTCAGCTTTTTCAATTTGCACCTTAGTCTAACTAGGAAAATATAATTTTCAAGAACCTATGTATATTTTGTATTTTGAATCAATCAAATGCGGCGTCATGATAAAAAATCTGTAAAATGATTCTAGGGCTTAAAGGACTGTTTTCGATTTTTTAATGGAATGGATCACAAACATATGAAATTCTCTAAGATTGTAGAATCACCTAGTCAGTTAGGAAGTTAGTTCACAAAAAAACAAAATCTATTTTCTAGCCGCAGCTGCTAAACAATGTTACTTAAGACTAATTAATTTTTGGTCAAATATTTTGATTGATAAAGGCTAGCGTGGTGGCTGAAAAGTCAATCGCAGGAAGCAAGATCTGGATTGTAGGGAGGGTCGTAGTCAAATATCCAATAGAGGCTTTGTTTATTTATTTATTTATTTGTACATGGTGTCCCATTTTGGGCACTTTTGCGGGGTATCTCGGTTATTTTTGAAGATAGAGAGTTGCGGTTTTCGCGACAGCGTGCTACTTTTTTGTGAAAGTAAAGATGCCGTTAACAAAATTATCATGGCCCTCTTGGTTTTTAGGATACAGGGTGAAATCGAGAATTATCGGGACCACCCTCGTAACTCGGTTGTCTTTTATCTTATTGAAAAGTTCAAAAAAAGAGTCTCATAGAATTTTTTCTGTAAAATCCGGTAGTGTAGTTTGATTTTTTCTTGCGCTAACCATTTTTCAGTTATGAAGCAAACACCCTGTATATTATTTCTCAAGTCAATCGAAAATAATTCGGGCTTTTTAAAAATATATATTAGTGTTAAGTTATTTTGAAAACTAAGCTCAAAATTTCACTTTTTACTTTATTTGTAGCAGTAGGCCATCACTAATCTATTAAAAACAATATCCAATTATTAAGATACTACATATTCAATACTTTTAAACTCAATTATTTAATATTTTATACGCTATGAACTACTATTTGTGATAATATTCAGTAAATAATACTTATTGTATTACATTACTTAAAACCAAACAACATTATATCTGAAAAACATCAACACACTATTAAATTTGGATTTGAATCAAAATAAAAACTAAAAACATCAAGGAGCTTTTAGAGATGTTTGTTCAAGTTGGAGACTATTCTCTCGAATGCAAATCTGGCACAATTTCTTATTCTGTTAATGGCTTTTAAAAGAATTATTAGTCTCCTTCGTGTTATGGCGATTAAATGCAAATGTTGAAGTATCTTAAACTTGTATGGATGGTAATTGTATTTTTTTAGAATTATTTCTGCAGTTGATTTTTGTACCCCTACAGCTTCTCCTTTGTGCTTACAAGATGATGAATGCGTTGCTTCTATGTAACCTAATATGTTTGTTTCCCTTTGCTCCCTATTCTTCCTGAAATGAGGTTTAGGACGTGGTTGAATAAAGGATCCATACCTAACTATATTTATTTTTAGACGAGCAAATATATCTGAAAACGGTTGCTGTCTCTCTGGGCATCTAAGCTGCCATTATTATAGAAAATTGACAATAATTAAAATTAAAATACAGAAAGAACAAAGCTATATTTAATAAAAATATAATTAAAACCTGACAGTCTCGCAAGATTTTTACAAATTTGCTTTTTTGTTTTTAATAGCTGAGCCATAGCCCACTATCTACTCAATATTATAATAACACAATATTCATCATTTTAATGAGACATTATTATTTAAAAAGATGGATTTTAATTCTGTTTTTTCTAATTTGAGTAGGAAGTCTCTTGTAGAGTAATAACTGCTTAGATGCTTATTATTTATAGTTGATTAACCATGGCCTACTGATACAAATAAAGTAAAAATTGGAAAAATCATATTTTGAGCGTAATTTCCAAAATAACTTAATACTAATATATATTTTTGAAAAGCTTGAATTATTTCCGATTGACTTTAAAAATAATATACAGGATGTTCCATTTAAAAAAATATGTTTGCTTCATAACTGAAAAATTGTTAGAGTAAGAAAGGATCAAACTACACCACTGGATTCTGCAGAAAAAATTCTACAAGATCTTTTTTCAAACTTTTCAATAAAATAAAAGACAACCGAGACCGAGATACGAGGGTGGTACCAAAATCGATAGTTTTCGATTTCACCCTGCATATCAAAGACCAAGAGGGCCATGATAATTTTGTTAACGGCATCTTTACTTTCACAAAAAAGTAGCATACTGTCGCGAAAACCGCAACTCTCTATCTTCAAAAATAATCGAGATACCCCGTAAAAGTGCCCAAAATGGGACACCCTGTACTGCAAAATGCAAATAATGCCTCTTCGAAGGCTACGCCTATGGTTTTATTGATTCAATTTGATCTAATCTCTTTTTCCAGGAATTCTTCCAGAAGCCCTTAGGACAAACTGCGAGCGCTGTACAGAAAAGCAGAAGACGGTTACACTTCGTGCGGTCAGACGTCTGAAGAAAGAGTACCGCAAAGTATGGGCTCAGCTCCAACACGAATGGGATCCTGATGACATCTACGTGAAGCAGTTCGAAGCAACTTACGGAAATAGAGACACCACAGTCAGACAATCGTCAACTACCCCCGCTATCCAAGTGCTAAACAGATTCGGAAACGATGAGGAAAACACAATAGCTTCAGCTTCTAGCTTCACTCATTCAAGTACTACTAACCAGCCATCATCTACCATTCATGCCATTTCATCCACCATTCGTCCTGTCATCAGTAGCACAACTGCTTCAACTAGCACTACAAGTACCACCACCAGTAAACCTACTACGAAAGCACTTGTCACAAAATCAACGTCTACTACACAAACATATTTTAGCAGTAGTACTACAATTAAGCCAAGTCCTAGTACCTTAAAAGTGCCAACAGCGAAACCCGTAAACAAAATACAAACTACAAGGTTAAGTCCGGTGCCAAATCCTGGAGGTATGAATATACCCATCAGGATAAACATTAGACCAATAGCTAACATAGGACAGGGAATTGAAGCCACGGTAAGTTTGGGAAACGACTTGATACAACAATTTGGTAAGGGTCTTATAGGGATAGGCAACAGGATTATAGAAACTGGTGCAGATATAGCGGAAGTTGTTGTGAATAACTTCTCTAGACCACTGGATTAGAGGTATAAGTCTGCTAATCTGCCATTCTTGATCATTTCTTTTTAGAATAGCTAAACAAGTAAACTTGCAATGTGAAGACATTAGGGAGTTATTTGATAACATAAAATAACGTCGAAAATAACAAAAATTCGCGTTAGTTACGATACTTACAATAGTGTTAACTACATCATCATCATAGTCACAATGTCTTAACAGACATGTGAACTCGTAAAATGCATTCAGTCGGAGCTAGAGTATTGCCGACACGAATATTATCAATAGTTTTGAGAACTGTAGCTCACCATCGTTCGCGATTTACTGTCAGTTCAGTGGCGCTCTTGATATTAATATCAAGCAGTTGTTTCGTCGTATCAACCCAGCGAACGGCCACGGCGCCGCCCTCTTGGGGCGTGATCAACTACACGTTTCTCCATATTATCGCTTCTGTGCTTCTGTGAATATGTCCGAAGCATGTAAGCATTCTCGTCGACACAATGGAGGATAGTCTCTTTGGATTTTCGAGCTCATCCAGTATGGAAACATTAGTTCGTTGGGCGCTGACTAGGGCTAGACAAAAATGACTTTGCGAACTAGTAAAAATAACCACATTTTTAGTTATTTGGCCTTTTAATTGTTGTTTTAGGTTATAGCCCTTAAAGCGTTAAACTATCGTCATTATCTTATTGACTATGGAGGAAATCTGTCAAAATATTGGAAAAAGTCACCTTTTTGTTTTCCTTTTTCCACAAAAATGTTGACCTGTTGATTACCATACAACATTTGAGGTTACAGATGGGTGCAAAACATTTTCTGATCCATGTCAAAAATAACGGCAACAATGTTTATCCTTATTTGTCGTAAATAACAGATCTTTGTTATCGTTATTGGAAATCATTTACCTATTTCTGATTACATCACATGCTCAAAATAATGATAGCCACGAAATTCGTTACTTTTGGTGGTCCAAAAACTCCCCATCTTATATCTGCCTTATATTATATATCTTATGCTGAAAATAGCTTTTCTATCATTAAGATTGAACAGCGGAATCATTAGGTGGTAAAATTACATCATGTAATAATTTCAGGTTAAGAAAAAATATAAGCAAGACACGGTCTTGTATGCATTCTTTAACCATGATGCATACAGTGAATTACTTTTTTTAATTACTGATTTGCAGCAATGCATGAATATATTATTCTAGCCTTCTAACTGTATCTCCCAGGAAAAGACGAATGGAATAGTAATGACAGTTTCATATCACCATCCGATCTTGCGTTATTCACGTTATGATACTAATCTGAGAGTTGAAATTTCACAAACCTCCCAAGCAGGAATGCTAGCCAAAGCAGTGAGCTCCAACCGGGTTGACTCAAGCCTCGTATGGAACTGCATACATCTCCTCAAAGAACTTTGAACAAAGAACAAAGTAACAGGTAATAGTGGAGTGGAAGGCAATGAGTTGGCCAACACACTCGCAAGCGGAGGACCAAGACCATTTGCGGGCATTGCGAAAAACACTGTCTGGTAAACTATGTCAAATTGGACAGAAAGGAAAGCACTCCTGCACTCGAAGGCGTTCATACCATACCCCTCTAGCCCCCCCCCCCCCCCCCCGAGGTTCTAAGAGCTGGAATATTCTGCACATTCTGGTAGGTCTGATGGTCTGCTGACAGGACTTTGTCGTCTGAGAAACCACTTGCAAAAAATAGGTCTGGAACAAACATCGGACTGTGGAGGACGAAACAGCGGACCACATAGCTAGGTTACAGACTTTCGGATTCACCCATTTAACAGTCAAGGAAGTTTTACCCAACACGATCGTTGCTTCCATCAAATGAGTGTGAATTTGTACGGTGATCTCTAAATAGGTGTGAGCCACACTTTGGTTTCAGCTAATTTATCAAGCAAAATATGACAAGAATATTAGCTGATTATCACCGTGGTCTTTGCCTTATGTTTTTTATAGTAGTCCCATCTGATCGCCAACTGACGCTACACTGTCCTTGAAGACCCTCTCAGAACTATCCGCAATGATGACTGTGTCATCGTCATACGTATCGTTCCTTATACAAATTCTAATTATTGTTTTGTTATTTGCAAGGAAATCTCATGATACTTTAAATGAGACTGAAACCCTGTTACCACGCCAGACAGCGACTGGTAGTTTGAAACGGGACAAAGCTGTTATGATGTAAATATTTGTCATATTGCATTTGTTATGACAAGTGTACGCTATCGATCTCATGCACATGCTGGATAACGGCAGTTTCTGCCTATCCCGAGGCCTATCCTTATCCCAGTAGTATATGCGCGCATAACATAAATGTATATGTATAACAACTCTTAATCATGTCGCAATCATTTTCATTAAAACATTCCTATATCATTTCAGGTGAAGCGAGTAAAACACATAGAAAAAACGTTTCGCAATCTGGCCAAAGAAAAATTACACCGATTCAGGCTTTTTAACAAACTCATGCTTGGATGAACATTCGCCTACATCTTTTGTCAGCTTGCATCTGCTATCTACAAGAGCCACATGACACTATACCTACATCATAACAAAACTATACACAATAATCGACGTCCTCAATAAGGCGAAAAGAAAAACTGTAAAGATCAGAATGGGCTACATAGTAACCATGGTTCAGAAGACGGAGTAGCCTTTTGTGTATGCCACTGAGCTTGGAAGCATAACACTCAAATATATTCGACACCACATGATGATAACTCTTTACGTACAACACACATCACAACAATCCACCTGCAAAGCATTCTCATGCCACATTGCTGTAATCAAACAACAATTGAGGAGCTTTTTTGTAAAAAGAAATGTTTCACAAAAAAAATTGTACACGAAAAAGACATGCCATTAGCTTGACATTACAGCTTCATTGTAAGCTAACCAGAGTGCTGAATTATGATAAGTGCATATCTACGACTCATTTTTTTAATCAATTTCTATCAAAAAATGTTTAAGTCCATGATCACAAGGATCTTAAAAGAGATGGTGAATATACAAAGCCATATATCCTTTTTGAAATAAGCTTCATCGTCTCCATACGTTGATGATACGCCTGTTCTTCGCTTCATGATAGGTTTATAAACTCAAATATAGTAGGAATGAGATTAACAACTAAGAACTTAGAAAGATAAACACACGGAACCACCATCAACCTTTTATATAATCCTACCTGTCAATTACGCTAACAATTATTAACAACTAAGAAGATGACCAACTTTTATTTTTTTTTCAACTAAAAATCAACAATTTTACTGTTCTATGCATGCGTTTTATGTGTCTTGTTGAGATATTTTTGATGTTAGATTCTCTAGGCATTCGATTATTTGGAATCTTGATGCTTAGTTGAAGTTTATAAACACATTCATAATGATTCTTGATGCTTAGAGTTGTTAATTAATCTTTATTTGAGTTTATAAACCAACCATTAAGTATAATAATACAGTTTGTTTCTGTTTAACACACGCTCAAAACCATGGATGCATTTGCTTTTGCATGAAAACTTTAACTACATTTCATAAGGGATTTATTTAATTTTGTACGAAAACTAGAGCTGTAATTAGAAGCTAGGTTCACTTTATAAGAAATTATCTTTTGAATTTTAAGTAGATTCCTCAATTTTTATAGATATAGTGAAGCGAGTATAAGTTTGAATAGTTGGGGGTAGGGGCGTAGTTACCGCCATATCTGCCGTTCCTAAGGACCCCCAAACGAGTTTTTATACGGGGCCCCGCCAAGGTACGCTACGCTTCTGGTTGGGCGTATAGTATGCGCAATCTAGTAGCATTATATACTGTGTAAACTGCCACTATTTAGTAATCTAGCTATTATTACTTTTATTCAAAAATTGATTTATTAACTGCCATTTTAGTTCCTCAGTATTTGTACAAAAAGTATCATAACAAATTTTACCATCTAGTTTTCATTATACTTACACCTAAAAAGTTTTTTCTCTGAGGTATGATCTAGCCAAAAACATAAAATGCCAATTTATTATAGTATCATTTTATGCTTATGGATCTCTGTTTTTGAGGGTGTTAAAATTGTGTTTTCCTGAAACTCAATCAATAGAAATTAAAACAATAATTTGACACAGACATTTTATGTACTCACATTACGCCATATTTAAAAATGTAATTTTACATGTGTGTACAACCTTGAATTGTTTAAAAGTCCATCGCCCTTCTATAATAAGTAGCGATATTGCTAAAAAATGTAGACATTTTGAGTAAAAAATGTTAATATGGTTCACAAGATTTGAATTAATCTTGATTTGCATATTTTACCACTATTGTGGGAAAGTACAGAATCAAATAGTTGATCATTACATGCTAAATTTAAACGTCATCTTTACATGCCATATGTAGAACAGATTCAAAATTCGATATCATGTATGTTTCACTTTTTTTTGTAAGGTTATTGATCGAAAATGTAGCTCGAAAATTCAACACTGAAAATAATCTTATTCATGTGATTCGTAAAAACAAAGATGTGTAGCAAAGATAACCGCAATAGAAGGATCAAACACTCCAACAACAACTTTTTAGCAGCAGTTAATATGACACGAATAACTATAATTATCAACTATATTAATATTTTTCGTTATATGTTATCCAATTAAGAGATATTGTGTAAACCATGATTTTTGTATGTTTTATATACGTATTTTCATATTGAAAATAAATATTTTCTAACATAATCTACTAAATAATTTTTTCCTATTGTCAATATCGATAACTTTTTCTTATTCTTCTTCTTCGGAAGGTTCTTCTACAAAACCGCTACATCGTATAAAAGACAAATCGCAAGTAATTTCTTATTTCTTACTGCACACCGACAGACCTTCTGGGTCATATTAAAGACGTCAAGGTGCATAAAGTGCCTGGAGAGGATCAAATCACCAACAGCAGCAACAAGACATTGAATTGACTTTTGCCAAAGGCTTTGGAATATTTGGTAGCAATAATTCGTGATTCCAGAGAAGGTTGGTTTTCTGCAGGATCATCGTCCCATTAGTCTGCTTGCCGAAAAAGTGATTTAACGCCATCTTTAAGTCTTGCTCGTCGGATCACAACATGATTGCTAACATTCAATTTGAGCTTCTGTCCGAACATAGCACGAAGTTGCAGGTGGTCAGGCTGGTGGAGAGTATAATCCGCGGATTCACCCAAAATAAAAATACTGCGCCGGTACTCTGTAGCTTAGAAACATGTTTCTATGCACTATGTGCTATGGGATCGGGTGGCCTCGTAAATATGACAGCGTGCCGTGACAGCGTAGTAGACACGTGATAGGCACCCGAAACTGCCCGATCGTCATGGTCGTCATGGTGATAGAAAGATGTATCTATCTCTTAAGTTAGAGAGTACCGACGCTGGCATCTTCTGGATGTTTCAAAGGCTTTTGATAAGGTGTGGCAAGAGAGCCTCCTCTACAAACTAATTCAAAAGGGGTTCTTATTTTGGCTTCTAAAAACTTTCGAGGGATTACATTAAAGGGCAGAAGCAACGATGTTATAGTCAAGAGAAATCGCACAGCAAACCCTTTGTTATAAAATATAAACCAAATCGGGTAATTTAGATTTTTTATCCTTTTGGACATCGAGCCTCAAAATTAATCTATTTGGTTGAATCCAAAAACCATTTGAGAAGATATTTCGTAAATATGTGCCCATGTTCTCTAAGTGAATTTTTTTCAACCTAAGGACGTATTTTGTATTTTTTTGTTTCTTGTTTGTTGTGAATGGTATCAGTTTTTGAATATTGCTTGTTTATATTTATTTTCCATCTATTTTCTAGATTATCTCTATACACATTTAAATTTTTTGTTTATATGACTATGATATATGATGTAAAATGGTCCCAAGACAATAAATTCTATTCTATTCTATAGAGCTCTAATTGTCTATGTCAAGCTACACCCTCCAACCGCCAAACTTTCTACTCTTTGCTCTTCTCCTTCCTTCCTTTCTTTTTCTTCTCTTACTTCTCAATATTATTGTCAGGTCTCTGGTCTCTGGGTAACCAGATCCGACAGACACTGGTCTAAGAGCAAGGGTCCATCAGACCACTTTGACAAAAATTGATGAATTGTATTTCCTAAACTGAAAAACTTCTGTACGCAGGTGTCTTCAACTATCTAATCCTGTCAAATACGTAATACCTACGTGCAAAAATAGATATGAAAGTTTTAAAATAAATGTGAAAAAGTAAAATAAAAAATTGCGGTATTTCCAGAGACACTAGCGCACGTATTGCTGCATCATTCGTATAGCAACGAACAATTTCACTTCAGAGTGTTGAATCTTCGGTTTCTTTGCCAGTCGTTCTACAGGTCTACAGCATTGCAGACAGGGGAGTATCCAGACCTCAGTCTTGGGGGGGTAGCGGTGCATGAAGTTGTGTGTGCTTTCACCATTTTTTGTAATACCTTCGTGAAGGATGCTCAAGCAAGAAAAAAAGGAAAATATTGATAGTATTAAAATAAAAAAGAAGATATGAACAGCAAGTAAAACAGTGGAGAATCAGGTATTTTAGGGAGATGAAATAAAAAATCTGTTGATGCATTAATCAATTTTAATTCTACGAAATACAAATAATATGTAATACGAATATCATCCATGAACATTTTATTGGCACAGCATACAAAATTAAACGATCATGAACACTCAACAGTCAGGTACCTTAGTAGCCACAACACGTACTCCATTTTTTTAATTATTGTTTTGACTTTTATAAACGGTGCATTTTTCAAAACAGGTAATTAATGAGTTAGGTAAATTTTTGTGACAAGCTACCACATTATATAGGCATTAGGGAGATTTTGAGCCACTGAAAATAGGGACGACGTGCGACGCCAACCGTAAAACATTATTCTGAGCATGCGCAGTGTGTTTCGAATAACGAATAAGCGTGTGACTTGTGTACAGCTTTGTAACCGAAATCTGTGACGTGCCCTTATTTGGCTTTCTATTAAGATGAAACATCGTGTTTTAGATAATTTCTGGTTTTAATTTTGAGTTTCAGTCTCGTTTGACAAAAATAAAAAAGTTCAGACCTTTCAGACCTTCAGTTTTACCTAAAAAATCGAAAATCTTTATTTGGCCTTCCATCAAGGATAAATCTCGTATTTTGACTAATTTGAGGGTGCTGATTAAAAATTCGGGTTCAGTTTTAAGTTTCAGTCTTGTTTGGCGAAGACAAAATTTTCAGATTTTCCAGACCTTCAGTTTTACCTAAAAAATAGAAAATCTTTATTTGGTTCTCCATCAAGATAAAACCTCGTGTTTTGACTAATTTGAAGGTGCTGATTCCAAATCCAGTTGCAGTTTCAAGTTTCAGTCTCGTGTGGCGAAAATAAAAATTTTCAGATTTTTCAGACCTTCAGTTTTACCTAAAAAATCGAAAACCTTTATTTAGCTTTCCATTAAGATCAAACCTCGGGTTTTAACTGATTTTAGGGTGCTGATTACAAATCCGGTTGCAATTTTAAGTTTCAGTGTCGTTTGGCGAAAATAAAAAGTTTCAGATTTTTCAGACCTTCAGTTTTACCTAAAAAATAGAAAATCTTTATTTGGCTTTCCATTAAGGTGAAACCTCGTGTTTTAACTGATTTGAGGGTGCTGATACCAAATCCGGTTGCAGTTTTAAGTTTCAGTGTCGTGTGGCGAAAATTAAAAAATTCAGATTTTTCAGACCTTCCAGTTTTACCAAAAAAAATAGAAAACCTTTATTTGGCTTTCCATTAAGGTGAAACCTCGTGTTTTGACTAAATTGAGGGTGCTGATTACAAATCCGGTTGCAGTTTCAAGTTTCAGTCTCGTTTGGCGAAAATAAAAAATTTCAGATTTTTCAGACCTTCAGTTTTACCCCTGGTTTTACCTAAAAAATCGAAAACCTTTATTTGGCTTTCCATTAAGATCAAACCTCGTGTTTCAACTGATTTGAGGGTGCTGATTACAAATCCGGTTGTAGTTTTAAGTTTCAGTGTCGTTTGGCGAAAATAAAAAATTTCAGATTTTTCAGACCTTCAGTTTTCCTAAAAAATCGAAAATCCTTATTTGGCTTTCCATTAAGATGAAACCTCGTGTTTTAACTGATTTGAGGGTGCTGATTACAAATCCCGTTGCAGTTTTAAGTTTCAGTGTCGTTTTGCGAAAATAAGAAATTTCAGATTTTTCAGACCTTCAGTTTTACCTAAAAAATAGAAAATCTTTATTTGGCTTTCCATTAAGGTGAAATCTCGTAGTTTGACTAATTTGAGGGTGCTGATTAACAATTCGGATTCGGTTTTAAGTTTCAGTCTTGTTTGACGAAAACAAAATTTTCAGATTTTTCAGACGTTCAGTTTTACCTGAAAAATAGAAAATCTTTATTTGGTTCTCCATCAAGATGAAACCTCGTGTTTTGACTAATTTGAGGGTGCTGATACCAAATCCGGTTGCAGTTTTAAGTTTCAGTGTCGTGTGGCGAAAATTAAAAAATTCAGATTTTTCAGACCTTCCAGTTTTACCAAAAAAAATAGAAAACCTTTATTTGGCTTTCCATTAAGGTGAAACCTCGTGTTTTGACTAAATTGAGGGTGCTGATTACAAATCCGGTTGCAGTTTTAAGTTTCAGTCTCGTTTGGCGAAAATAAGGAATTTCAGATTTTTCAGACCTTCAGTTTTACCTAAAAAATAGAAAACCTTTATTTGGCTTTCCATTAAGGTGAAATCTCGTATTTTGACTAATTTGAGGGTGCTGATTAACAATTCGGATTCAGTTTTAAGTTTCAGTCTTGTTTGGCGGAAACAAAATTTTCAGATTTTTCAGACCTTCAGTTTTACCTGAAAAATAGAAAATCTTTATTTGGTTCTCCATCAAGATGAAACCTCGTGTTTTGACTAATTTGAGGGTGCTGATTACAAATCCGGCTGCAGTTTTAAGTTTCAGTCTTATTTGGCTTTCCATTAAGATCAAACCTCGGGTTTTAACTGATTTTAGGGTGCTGATTACAAATCCGGTTGCAATTTTAAGTTTCAGTGTCGTTTGGCGAAAATAAAAAGTTTCAGATTTTTCAGACCTTCAGTTTTACCTAAAAAATAGAAAATCTTTATTTGGCTTTCCATTAAGATGAAACCTCGTGTTTTAACTGATTTGAGGGTGCTGATTACAAATCCGGTTGCAGTTTTAAGTTTCAGTCTGATTTGGCGAAAATAAAAAATTTCAGATTTTTCAGACGTTCCAGATTTACCAAAAAAATAGAAAATCTTTGTTTGGCTTTCCATTAAGGTGAAACCTCGTATTTTGACTAAATTTCAGATTTTTCAGACCTTCAGTTTTACCTAAAAAATTGAAAATCTTTATTTGGCTTTCCGTTAAGATGAAACCTCGTATTTTAACTGATTTGAAACCTCGTGTTTTGACTAAATTGAGGGTGCTGATTACAAATCTGGTTGCAGTTTTAAGTTTCAGTCTCGTTTGGCGAAAATAAAAAATTTCAGATTTTTCAGACCTTCAGTTTTACCTAAAAAATAGAAAATCTTTATTTGGTTTTCCATTAAGATGAAACCTCGTGTTTTAACTGATTTGAGGGTGCTGATTACAAATCCGGTTGCAGTTTTAAGTTTCAGTGTCGTTTGGCGAAAATAAAAAATTTCAGATTTTTCCTACCTTCAGTTTTACCTAAAAAATAGAAAATATTTATTTGGCTTTCCATTAAGGTGAAACCTCGTGTTTTGACTAAATTGAGGGTGCTGATTACAAATCCGGTTGCAGTTTCAAGTTTCAGTCTCGTTTGGCGAAAATAAAAAATTTCAGATTTTTCAGACCTTCAGTTTTACCTAAGAAATCGAAAACCTTTATTTGGCTATCTATTAAGATAAAACCTCGTCTTTTGGATAACTTGAGGATGCAGATTAAAAATTCAGGTGCAGTTTCAACTTTCTGCTTCGTTTGACAAAAATCAAAAATTTCAGACCTTTCAGATCCTCAGGTTCGCCTAAAAAATCGAAAATCCTTATTTGGCTTTCCATTAAGATGAAACCTCGTGTTTTAACTGATTTGAGGGTGCTGATTACAAATCCCATTGCAGTTTTAAGTTTCAGTGTCGTTTTGCGAAAATAAGAAATTTCAGATTTTTCAGACCTTCAGTTTTACCTAAAAAATAGAAAATCTTTATTTGGCTTTCCATTAAGGTGAAATCTCGTATTTCGACTAATTTGAGGGTGCTGATTAACAATTCGGATTCAGTTTTAAGTTTCAGTCTTGTTTGGCGAAAACAAAATTTTCAGATTTTTCAGACCTTCAGTTTTACCTGAAAAATAGAAAATCTTTATTTGGTTCTCCATCAAGATGAAACCTCGTATTTTGACTAATTTGAGGGTGCTGATTCCAAATCCGGTTGCAGTTTTAAGTTTCAGTGTCGTGTGGCGAAAATAAAAAATTTCTGATTTTTCAGACCTTCAGTTTTACCCAAAAAATAGAAAATCTTTATTTGGCTTTCCATTAAGATGAAACCTCGTGTTTTAACTGATTTGAGGGTGCTGATTACAAATCCGGTTGCAGTTTTAAGTTTCAGTCTCGTTTGGCGAAAATAAAAAAATTCAGATTTTTCAGACCTTCCAGTTTTACCAAAAAAATAGAAAATCGTTATTTGGCTTTCCATTAAGGTGAAACCTCGTGTTTTGACTAAATTGAGGGTGCTGATTACAAATCCGGTTGCAGTTTTAAGTTTCAGTCTCGTTTTGGATAACTTGAGGGTGCTGATTAAAAATTCGGGCGCAGTTTTGAGTTTCTGCCTCGTTTGACAAAGTCAACAATTTCAGACCTTTCAGATCTTCAGGTTCGCCTAAAAAATCGTTTATTTGGCTTTCTATTAAGACCAAACCTTATATTCTGGACAATTCGAAGGCGTTGTTTACAAATCGGTCGCGTTTATGCTACTAGAAATAATAAAGAATAGCAAGGCAATGAAGAAACGCATTCGCTTCAGCTTTCGAGTGCAACTGTTCGTTCTTCCTCAACTCTCACTTGTCGCAAAAGTGTGTCAAGCGCCTTCTCATCGAATAGTCTTTCTTTGGTGTAATTCTTACTTATTTACAATGGTACCCCCCGAACACAGTTTCATAAGTACTTGGTCTGCAATACAATTACGTCGGCCATACCTCAACATGAGTCAGTTCAGTGTACTCGCATTTTCAGTGATTTTTCTGGGATTAACATCCGCAGATAGTCCGTATACTAGTAAATATGATAACGTCGATGTGGAAAGAATTTTGAAAAATGACAGAGTGCTAGCAAATTATATAAAATGTTTGATGGAGGAAGGACCCTGTACAGCTGAAGGGAGGGAGCTTAAAAGTAAGTTCTGAAAGTTGTTTCCACACCAGTGTTTCCTATCGACACATGCGGATGTTTCATACCTCATTACATTCCTCTAGAATAGAACTGAATTCAGAGTAATCAAGATTGTTAAGACGCTGAAAAACTTAAAACTTTGTGAAAACTGATAATTGCATTGCTGCTTTATCATTCTCAATCGTAGGTGGCAGTGTAATAATGTTTAGAAACGACGAAAAAGTCTAGCATTCTTTGAAAACTTTGTTTTTAAACGCTACTAAGTTTCTTGACCATTATCTATATTTTTGTTAGGGTGGTTATTCTAAACTTTTATTCACTTTATTAATTTATATTTGTTTATAACTATACAGGGTTATTCACGTTATTCGACACGGAGCAGTATGGCTAAAGTATTTGATCAAAAAGAAAATAATAATTTCGGATAGATAGAGACCCATAAAGGCTACATTTTAAAAATATTTTCATGTTTTACAGGGTGTCCCAAAAACACGAAATGTATCAAAGTTGTTTTCTTAAATGGAACACCCCGTATATTATTGCATGCTCAGATCCCTTGGTGAATTCTAGTGCGACTTTATGTATCATACATGGGACTTAAAGGGAACCGTTTAGGTGTAAATGACCATTTTCGGTATAAGTAGATATTTGGAAAGAATTATTGAATATCACAGAGATTATAAAACTTGGAAGGCTGTGACTTTGCCGTATTACTAAGCATAAAATGCGTCAGCTTTGATGAAACTGTCAAATTTAAATTACGTTTATGCTTGGAGAAATCGGTCGATTAATTAAGGAAACTTCGATCAGCGATAACTTGATTTTTTCAAATGGGAATGCCTAATTTTTGTATACAGTTAAACGTAGAATTTGATAACCTTTCTAATGATATAGGGTTGTGAATATCAATCTCTGGTATTTTTCATTTAATTTTAAATTTTCAAACAAATCTGCGTTTTTCAATTTTCCTACCTATAAGCAAAGTAGGAGGCCATGAAATATAAACAAAAACCTGTTCAGGCAGAAGAAAACAACTAACTTAGCTGAAAAATACACACGAGCTAGACTAAAGGGACAAGATTATAAAAATTACTCACAACAAACAAAGTCTAACCAGAAACAACGGCGGTAACATACCTTTGGTCAAAGAGAAGCTGGAGTATGGCAGAAATGGATTTTTTCACGGCCTATTACCTGCTGCAATGTACTAGAGATTGGCAATTTCCAAAACCATTAAAAATTCTGAAATAAAATAAAAACTACTAGAGAATGTCGTATGCAGTTTATTATTTTCATAATAAAGTTTTCCATTTAATGATATAAAAAAGTATGCCATTCTGTCAAAACTCAAGTCAAAAGTACCTCTGACTGGAGTGCTGAAAATTCTTCAGTACCTATTAGCAAGAACGCAGAAAATGAAGAATGAATTAAAATTTGTCCAAATTGTAAAACATAACTTAAATGGCAGAAAATTTAAATCTGATTTGTCAGTATTCCTTTTTTGCAATATTGCTAATAGATATTGAAAAATAGAAGGGCTCCATTCAGAGGTATCGACTTCGACGCAAATTACTACGTTTTTACACCATTACATATGATTGATAATTGCGTGCTGGAGCAACGGTCGCTGGTTGTTTCTGTTTCATATCAGGGTTTTTAATTGTTTTGAAAATGTTTAACCTCTAGTAAATTGCGGTAGCCAGTAGACTGTAAAAAATATCTATAACTGCCATACTCCAGCTTCTCTTTGACCTTAGAGATGTTATCGCAGTTGTTTTCTAAGTTACTTGCTTTCTTCCATCTGAATCAACATGTTTTTGTTATATTTTATGGCCTGCTACGTTACTTATAGGTTGGAAAAGCGAAAAACGCCGATTTGGTTGAAAATTTGAAATTAAGTAAAAACTATCAGAGACTGATCTCCACAACCTTATATCATTAGAAAGGCTATAAAATTCTACATTTAACTGTATACAAAAATTAGGCATTCCCATTTGAAATAATCAAGTTATCGATGATCGAAGTTTCCTTAATTAATCGACCGATGTCTCCAAGCATAAACGTAATTTAAATTTGATAGTCTCATCAAAGCTGACGCATTTTATGCTTAGTAATACGGTAAAGTCACAGCCTTCCGAATTCTATAATCTCTGCGATATTCAATTTTTTCCTGATATCTATTTATACCGAAAATGGTGATTTACACTTAAACGGTTCCCCTTTAAGTCCCATGTATTACATAAAGTTACACTAGAATTAACCAAGGAATCTGAATATGCAATAATATACAGGGTGTTCCTTTTAAAAAAACATAATTTTGATACATTTCGTGTTTTTGGGACACCCTGTATAATGTCAAAAAAAAATATAATAAAATATTTTTAGAATTTAGCCTTTATGGGTCTCTATCCATCCAAAATTATTATCTTCTTTTATATCACATACTTTAGCCATAATGCTCCGTGTCGAATAACGTGAATAACCCTGTATACACTGCCTGAAAGGACTACTCCATTTACCAGTCAGGATATGCGCAGAGGTTTATACAAAATAAACTGAGACGGTAACAGTCAACCAATGGCTTAAAAAACCTTTAAGAGTTCATTTTTACAACAGAAAATGTCAACTTCACTTGCACTCTCACAGACATTACACATAACATAAATTGGAGAAAATAACGACGAGTACGTAAACTAGGGACGTGTAGACAAATTTTCTCTAAGAGTGAGGGACAATCAATACGTCTATCAAACAACTTACAGAAAAATGTAGCAGCAGCATAATTTCTACGTTTCCCTAAGTTTGATAGGTTGAATCTATGCTCGATAGTATGTCATTATATTATTATATATCCGTCTCATCTTCTTTGTACCACATGTACACAAAGCACAGTTTGATTATCTCAATATTATGGACATGAACATCATAAGTAGGGCACCATATAGCATAGAAGCAATACTAAAGGAGAAGTCTAAGAAAAAAAAGTATAGCAAAGTTGGAGTTTTTGATCATTGAACTGTCTACTATTTCTGATTTCGATGAACCAGGGTTTTTGTCTGCTTTTGCTGTAATTATATATAGGTATGTGATTTAGAAATGCCAGCTTGGAGTCGAATAAAACTCCCAAGTTTCTGTACGTCCAATTTCAAAGTCAATACATATTGATTTAATTTTACGTGTGAACGTCACCGTACAACAAAGACATGTTATTGTCCTTACAGCACTGATGTATAAGGTCTGAATATATTTGCAATTTTGCGGAAAAATTTTATTTATTTTTTAAAAGACGATCATCTGTACTATTAGCTATGCGCTATATTTTATTTCGAGTTTTGGTTGCCCTCCTGAAGATGTTAATATATAGTTTATTGCACTTCATAGTAATAAGAAATACGGGCATTCTACTACAGTGGTCAATCATTAATTCTTCTTCAACATACACATACTTTTGCCTCTAATGTTTTATGTCAAATATCAAACAAAAACCAGTAAGTCAATCTTAATATAGTAAAGCGGAAAGTTTTGTAAAACTAAAACATGGTTATTAGTATCAGATAAGACTCAGAAAAACGAAATCTTGCTTTTTTGCATAAAGATAATAAATTATACATATAGCTGTGAGTACCTAATACAAATTGTGTCGAGTGATTAATTTTAAACTAATAGCAATACAGTGTATGAAAAATTGAAGTTGCTATTATGCTTGAACTGATTAGAAAATTATTTTTTGTCACGCAAAATAGATACAATTGAATATTATTATATAAAGAGCGAGCTCTGGAGCTTGAAAAAATAGCAGTGGTTCAAAAGTTTTAAGACCACACCTACAAATTTGAATATGCTAACAGTGGTTTACTCCTATGTTTCCTAATCACAAGCTAAAAAAACATAATCTCTTACCCTTAGGGTGGTGGTGGCATCTAGGCGTTATTTAAAAAGTTTTTCGTCAGCCATATCAGACAGCCTTGAGACTGAGAAAAATTTTAAGTGCGGCCTATTTCAGTTCGCTATACGGGAGTGGAGTAACTTTTGGAGGCATTCTGTTTCCTATAACTACACATTTGACTCTGGTATGATCCTGTATTTTTCGAGCTTCGTCATGTACTCATTTGACTTAATACAAAAATTTATATAATTTTTTTTTACTTCTGTGTCATCGGCATCGACTGCTCTGGTCATTAACCTCGCGTTCTGTTTAGGCTTTGTTGCTGTTTCCCGGCGCCACTCTAGGAACAGCACTGTTAATTAGAAGCCAACAGTGAAGGTTCAGGTGGGGATTCCTCGCTGAGCTTTTTTTAAGAATATTTATTTTTAATTGCAAAAACCAGAAATAAATCTCCGCCTCTGACGAGAATCGATTCCGGGACCTATCGGTCACGAACCATCGACCTAACCACTGGACCAACCCTCCTCCTCAAAAAGTTATATATTTTCAGTAGTTGTAATTTTTTTTCGTATAACCGTATAACCTGAGAACCGCTAAAGTAATTAAAATAAAAATTGACATCTACTGCTACTATCGTGAAAGAGTATTGTTTGTGTAATCGTTCCACTTTTGGTGGACCAATTATATAACAAATCATAGTTTGAAACTCAAGAAAATACGTTTGTACAAAACAGAACCTAAAAACAAAAAAATGTAATAATAACCGTATAGCAGTTGGTGCCGATATACCTAAAAAAAATTAATTAATAGAAGTTTATATAACATCGGCGAGCAGCCCATTGTTTCTATGCTAAGGTAAACAGACTGATAAGCTTATATTAAGGTATACCTAATTGTGACGAGAGTCATTTGATTCTTTCAAGTGTCAATATCAGACTTTTCAAGCTACTGTCCAGTAAAAACGAAAAAGTTCTTTGGAACAGAAATGTTGCGTATTGCAGAATTTTGACCAAATATTGCCTGGGAAAACCACGAGATTGAGTTAACATGTAGTGTGTGCCTTTTCAGTCAGTACCAGTTATTTTTAATTTTTTACATTAAATTTGCCTAAAATTGTTTTAAAAATAGACGTACCTAAGGATAATACAACTGATGGAAAGAAATAATTTGAATAGTCACCAGTTGAGACAAATAACAAGTAATGGCTGCTTTGAATTTACACATAAATATTTCTTGAAGTAAGCACTCTAAATCTCAAACGTTCATCAACTGTCAATCCTAATCCTTTACGCTCATCCAAATCTTTCCATTTTAAGTTCTAGGAAATTCTGAGAGCATAATATAAAAACTTAAGCTCCATGGCATATAGCGACATCCGGTAGGTAACTCTTTGAGATAAATCGTAGAGAGATAAATAGCATACTTTTAAGTGTTTTGTTTAAAAATACTTTAGTTATGCCCATATATGGAAATTTTAGAACCCTTAACTTCAAGCTTTCGACATGAATTTAACTTCTAGATATACACCCTGCCCTATAAATATCGGTCAAGGTCGAATTTTACATTAAAACAAATTGCACTAGGAAACATAAAAAAAAAATTACAAGCATACCCTCAATACTGTGTCATTTCTGAGATAGTGTGTTGAAGATTTCTTATAGTTTTCTGCCAGAGCACACTAAATTATTTAAATTATTGAAGTGAAAGTCGTATCCTGCTTCATACTGATAATTTTCATAAGTTTGACGACGTATTTATACTGGAATAATATAACTTCTACACCACTACACTCTGGGATGAGAACACCGAAATTTTAGCCAAAAACCATTTCCGATACATTTTAGTGTTGAGCAATTTTGTGTACGATATATTGGCGCGTGCCAAATGAACGGAAAATAGCAATAAACTTGAAATTTGAAATTTGTCAGCGTTGTTTCAGATCACGTTGCAGTTTTGAAGTTTTAAGCAGTATTTTGTATTAGATTTGACAATAATCACCTTGCTGTTGTTTGTAGTTTGTACACAAGGTAGATGTTCTAAAGGATCTGTTTGGAACTTTCATTGTCTATAACATTTTGAGCACAAAGTTTCGATTGATCATAAGCGTACCAGAATTGCTACCTGTATAGGGTAACTTGCTTTCCACTGTTGATGACAGGCTGTGATGAAGTCATGCAAGTCTACATCAAAGCTAAAGTATTGTGAATAGTGAAAATCATACTTATTTCAATCAGATATCATCACTGGAGCTGCAAAACAGTTACTGCAATTATTTATTTCAGCGAGGCTCAAAAAAAAAGTTTATTGATTGATCAGTTTTATAAATTTTTTTAATTATTTTATTTATTTATACGCTTATACTAGTATTAGTGATCCTATCGAGGTTTTTCCGGGTCCTCCACTCCAGTTGTGATCCAGCAGGGAGGCTTTCAGTTAGGTTCCAAGTTGGTATGTGGTTCTCTGTTAGTCGCCACTTCCGCATAGTACCTCTTTGGTTACTGATTTGGAGTCTGTCAGTGGATTTGTTGTCATAATGTGTCCAAATGGTCACTAAAATAGGACTATCCTTTTTTATACTTTCGGAGGCAGCTTCATATACAGGGTGAGTTTTTAGTATACCGGCTCGCTCGATAACTCCACTACTGTAGAAGCGAAAAAAGTTGTATATAAAAGTTGAAGCCACGGATGTGCTCCTTACTCAGAAAATACCTTGATTTATACAGGGTGATCCATAACTACGTGGTGATGCAAACATGCATTTTTTTAAATGAGACACACTACATATTAATCCATATTCAAATTCTACTAATGATTTCCGTTCTTCCAATATAGCGTATGGTTACATTATACAGGGTATTTCAAAAGCTATGACCATTTTTATCTCCAAATCGCTGTCAAATTGACCTATTGTATATCAAAAAGTGATGAATAAAAATCATGTTTTTTACACGGATGGTTAAAAAATATCATCTAATTTTAAAATCGGCTATAAAAAAGCCCACGACGCATATTCTTATACAGGGTGATGTAGAATGCAAAATCCAGATTTTCTCTTTTTTTCAAATATTTTATTTGACCAAATAATTCCTTTTAATATGCACTTTCATCTTTGTATAGCACTTGTTGTACCTACGTTCATCAGTTTCCGAGATATTTCGATTTTTTGGTAAATTTAAAATATAGCTTCTATTATTTGTGTACTGAAATTTATTTATTTTGAGAAGGTACTATTGATTTTGTTTTTTGTTTAACAAACAACTAAATTATAAGGTCATGATAGTATTGGATGAAGTCAAAACCCTGAATCATCGAGCTAATAAAGTCAAGTATGTTGAGGAAATTTTGTAGGCGTGATGCATAATTATCAAGCAGATGTTTAGGTGTGCTTTTAAAAAGTGACGGTTTTCATAACCTGCTTAATAATTCCGTACTGTGTGAAAAACGAGCTTTGAAAATTAATTTTTCCATTGAGGGTATTTAGGAGAATCTTTGCATGAGAAGTTGCCTACTTTCCTCTAGAATATATCAGCTATGAACAGCAATATCCAGAACGGAGGCACTCTAAAACTAATGTGTCTGAAAGATTGAAGAATCGTTTTATTTGGACCGTGTCGTTTAATATTTCATAGCCTACCTTATAGATCTGCTTCAAGTACTATTATGGCCTTATATTTTAGTTGTTTGTTAAGCAAAAATAAATTTTTGTAGTATTTTCTCAAAATAAATAAATTTTAGTAAACACATAGGAGGTATATTTAAAATTTGTAGAAAAATCGAAACATCTCAGAATCTAATGAACGCAGCCATAGCAAGTGCTATATAAAGATAAAAGAGCATATTAAAAGCAATTCTTTGGTATAATAAAATATTGGGGGTTACATTTACAAAAAGAGAGAAAATATAGATTTCTCATTCTACATCATCCTGTATACGAATATGTGTTGCGGGCTTTTTTTATAGCCGATTTTATAATTAGATGGTATTTTTTATCCATCCGTGTAAAAAAAATGATTTTTGATTTATCACTTTTTGATATATAGTACGTTCATTTGACAGCGATTTAGATATAAAAATGGTCATAACTTTTGAAATACCCTGTATAACGTAGCAGTACCCTATATTAAAAGAACGGAAATCATTAGTAGAATTTGAATATAGAATATATAGGGAACCTCATTTAAAAAGTGTATGTTTGCATCACCACGTAGTTATGGGTGACCCTGTATAAATCAAAATATTTTTTGAGCAAGGAGTATATCCGTGGCTACAACTTTTATATACAACTTTTTCCGCTATCTTCTATAGTAGTGGTGTTATCGACCGAGCCGGTACTAAAAACTCACCCTGTACATACACTTGAGGTTCCCACGGCTAGAACCGTTTCTCGGTTCCCAACTTCCATCTTCTCCGGTCTGTCCAATCTTCATCTTGCAGACCTCTTGCCTCCATAGCTTCCTCTATATCTTTTTTCCAACTTCTAGGTGGTCTTCCTCGCTTTCGACGTTCTGGAGGTATCCATTGCCATACTTTCTTAGACCATCTGTCGTTGTTCATTCTTTGGAGTTGCCCATACCAAAATAACCTTTTTGCATCTATAGTGTCTAGAATGCTAGATTCTAGACCCATCGTACCTCTTATGACATTGGACTTCAAATTATGCAATTTATTGGACTTCAATACGCCTTACAAACTTTGATTTACAACATGTAACAGATTCTATCAGGTCTATTCAATGTTTGGTGAAAGTACCATAAATAAAAATGAAAATTGAGTAATACAATACGTATGCATAAAGTTTCAATTGATTCATGCATGCAGTGGACGAAATCATGCTTACAGCTTTCACATACGTAATTAACTTCATCGCAGTGACAATAATAAATAATCAGTGATTTCGTAAATGGTAATCATTGCTCCTTGGATGTATTACATAATATTATAGCCCAGGAAGAATCCTCAAACAAATTTTAACAGTATTTCAGAATACCTACTGTGATGGCTTGTACAATGTAACACATATTTTTTAAGCAGTCACAAGGAGAACAAAACATCCAATGATGTTTCTTTAATATTGAAAACCGAGTGGCAGTTTCCCTTATAGTCTTCTGGTCTCAGGCTTCAGGTAGTAACAGTGGCGGTAGTAGTTGATTGGGATGATCATCTATAGTATGTCTACCTCGATGATAGTATGGCATTTGGTACTTCTTTCTTGGATGACGTACCACAGGCGTATACAAGGGGGGGGGTTATAGGGGTAATTACTCCTCCCAAGATTTTCGAAAAAACAACTCAATCCAACTTTGACCTATTTTATTAGACTTGTTTATTTAAACAATTGTTGCACTGAAAAAAAATCGTTTTTGCAGTAACTAAATTACAAAAGGGTTTGTTTTGCATTATTACAGTGATGCATATCTAATATATTCCCATTGTTACGTAATCAGTTGAATGTCCTATACAACGTGATAGCTTGTCACAAAAATTCACCTAACTCTTTAATTCCCTGTTATGAAAATTGCACCGATTAGAAAAGTTAAAACGCTAATTAAAAATAATGGAGTACGTGTTGTTGGCTACTAGGGTACCAATAAAATGTTCACGGATGATACGTATTACATATTATTTCCGTAAAATTGAAATTGATCAATGCATCAATAGATTTTTTATTTCACCTCCCTAAAATACCTGATACTCTACTGTTTCACTTGCCGTTTATATCTTCTTTTTTATTTTAATACTGTTAACATTTTCCTTTTTCTTGCACCAACGCCCTTCACGAAGGTATTACAAAAAATGGTGAAAGCACACAAAACTTCATGCCCCGCTACCCCCCCAAGACTGAAGTCTGGATACGCCCCTGTGACGTACTTTACGTATAGAGTCTCGAAGTCTCTACGGAGTGTATTGTTTGAGATATACCATGATGCGTCAGAAATGCTTCTGAGGAATTTGGAATGAGCCCTTTGGATAACTGCTGTATCTGATTTGCTGGCTCAACCCCAAAGTTCAACACCATATGACCAAATCTGTGTAATAGCAGCTTTATAAATGAGTAGTTTATTTTTTATTGCTAGTTTGGACCTCGATGAGCCAGTTCAGCTCCATTACTTTCATGTCAATTTGTTCCCTTTTCGTTGTTATCTTTTAACTTCCACTTGAGTTTGCTGTCCATATGCAAACCTATAGGTATTTAATATTTTCCTGTTGGGTACTGGTATTTAGCTTAAGGTTACTGGAGCGCATTGGCCTTTACGGAGAGTGATACCTTAGAGCAACTTCTGCTGCTCTACAAGGCGCAGATCCGACCATCGCTGGAGTATTGCTCCCATGTGTGGGAATGTGCTCCGAAGCACTCTTTAGAGCTTCTGGACGCTATCCAAAAGAGAGCAATTTCACTAGACCAATCGATACGTCTAACCTTTTACAGATTATATCACGGCAAATATTCGAGTGAGCTCTTTCAGATAATAACACCAAAGGCCGTCTGAACGAGGAACACTAGAGAGGATTTTTGCGAGCTCATTCTTACCAGGTCGAGATCCCTGCTTCCCGAACCAGTCCCCTCCAGCATTCCTTCTTTTGGAGAACTTCGACGTTGTGGAATGATCTCCTGGGAAAATTGTTTCCCGGCGGTTACAACCTGAAGCGTTTCAAGTCTAACGTGCATGAGGCTAACTATAAAAAAATCACTGACAAAAGACAGTACTCCCAATTTCACTGCTTACAAGCAATCTTGCAAAAGTCTTATTAGCTCAAAATCAAATATTTTTGTAACAATCTACAAGTAAGGGGCTGAAATGTCTTAAAAATCTACTCATTCAGAGTACTGCAAGCACATTTTGCATTCAAAAAAATCTGTAGTTCTCCCAATCATTCACCTTCCACCCCAATCCAATTTTACTGTAGGGGAGAGGTCCAAAAATGCCACAAGCGACTCAATAAAACACCTAAAAATAGAATATGAATTCTTAATACTATACTAAATTTCAGCAAAACCGATTCATCGGTTACCGAGATTATGCGATGACAAACAATATGTTACAAAATACAAAAATACAAAAACGAACAATAGTACTCCCACCTGCAACAAGTTATTAATAGTTAACTACGAGAAGACCTTTTTCATTTGCGTCCTACAAAAATCATCTACCCCAATACAATTTCACAACTTACTATGGGCAACAATTCAGTTAACATGACAGGGAAAAATTACACAAAATATTTAGGCATATATATATTGACAGTCATCTTAAGTGGGACATGCATGTTGGTTACGTCGTGAGAAAGCTGAGAACTTTACTACCAAAATTCAGACATCTTTCAACTTTTCTTGACTTACAGTCACTTAATACCCTTTATCTTCCTCTTGTACATCTCACCTACGGTATTTTTTGGCTGGGCAGGAGCAACAGTCACCCATATGAGACACCTTGAAATTGCTCAGAAGCGTATCGTTAAAATAATTCATAATTAACCAAAGACTTACCCTACCAATGAGTTATATCTACAAACTAAAGTATTTGACGTAAGACTATCAACTATTTATATTTCAGTACAAAAACAGAAGAATTCAAAACTAAAGTTGACCATACATATGTCACCCGTCAGAAGGCACAATCGGTACCGAAACCGGAAAAATGAAAGCTGTTGAGGTCGTGGATGTTTCTTGGACCCAAACTGTACAACAATTTGCCTTTAGAATACAGGTCATTGAACTCTTTGAATTTATTTAAAGTGAAAGTCAAACAATGGATATATAAAATCCCTAGAACAACTCTTCATGAGTATATAGAACAAAAAACATTTAATTTGGTGTTCTTTTCATAATTCTTTTTACTACTAATGTACTTATTATAATAACAAAATTAAAATAGTAATATAGATGGAGGTCAGTATCACGGACAGAGGTTTGTATTTAATATTATTATGTGTATGCTTAGAAATTACTGTCTCTGTTTCTTTTTTTCCAATACTCGACCATACAGAGTTTTTTATTGAAGTTGTAATAGTCGGACACCATGTTTATGCTATTGTCCCCTGATATATTGCAGTTTTTGTTTCAGTTTTATGTAGCGCGTCGTATCAAATTATTAGTTAATATTTTTACTCATCTGTAATTTTTTTTTGTTTTCTTTGTTTTAATCAGTACCTATTGTAAGTTTAAGATTCTTTTTACAACAGTTATTATACTATTCAATCATTGGTTTATGCCCAGCACAAGTTTTACTTTTTGGGCTTCTCCAAGTTTGTTGTGCAAATATTCCATTTAATGTATATCTGTGTACCTATTATCACAATAAACTACTACTACCTATAGTGTACCCTGAATTGAAACAAAATTTAGATGCGGTACATTCACCCAATGCTCACAACTCATTGTTTGCTCTATTCCAGAGACTCTGCCAGATGCCCTAGCAAGCGGATGTTCGAAATGCAACGATAAACAAAAGCAAACAGCTGAAAAGGTGATCAAGCATTTGATGACGAAGAGAGCCAAAGACTGGGAAAGACTGTCCAAGAAGTACGATCCTGAAGGTGTCTACAAACAGCGTTACGAAGGATTGATCAAGAAATCCACCTAAATTAATATCAGAGTTTCGATAGAAGCAGTTTTAGCTACTGAATAGTCTGTGAAATGTAAAATAAGGATGTAAGACATTTATGAAAAGAATGTGTAACGTTTTATAGTCTTATTTCTTGTTTTCTTCGCCTTCTCATGAACGAATGTAGAAAAGAGTAGGCCCTTATAATAATAATACTCTTTATTGCCCAACAGATTAACCAATTACAGGGCAAACAATAACAAAAAATTAACATACAAAGTAACAAGAAACAAACAATATTCTTCTTATGCACCGGAATGTCGCCGAAATTCACATAGAATGGTGGGAACTGAGTCACCAAATATATCACAGTCATTTGATATTAAATTGAAGTTAGCACACATTGTATTAACTGGTGAGTATTGCATAACATTAGTACGGCAATTCTTACAATAAAAAGTAGGAGATCTACGTGCATTTAGCCTAGGGATAAATAAGTTTATTTGATCCAGCAAACCTGTGCAGTCGATTGAATTGTGTAGGAGCTTATAAAGAAAAACTATGGCGGAGTTGCAGCGTCTCAATTCAAGACTATCAAAATTGAAACGCTCTAGAAGACTACGTTGACTGGCTCCTCTCTCCGGGTATCTACCATCAACTTTGAACGAAAGATATTTGAGTAATCTCCGTTGAATACTTTCCAACATTTGTATATGCGTAGAATATGCCGGACTCCAGACAATAGAAGCATATTCGAGTTTTGATGCACCTTATGCACCTCCCCTTACCCTAGTTCCCAAGTCCAGCAATCATCGCAAAGGTGAGGATGGTTTTGGGTACCCAATGGCTTCACAGCGACATAGAATATGTGCTGAAGACTTCTTCTCCTCACCACAGCGTGCACAGGTCGGGTCGCTTGCCACGCCCATCACATAAAAGATTGAAAGTGTTATGGCCACATAACAGGCCCACAAGTAACCTTAGCCAGCTTCTGTCCAGTGAGAGACAGAACCACCCCACCTTGGCCAGAGGTCCCAAAATAAGTTCTCTAGCTTGAGAAAAGTATTCCTCGACCCTCGCCTTGCGAGAACTCCAGCATAATTCTGCACCCACATAAAAGACACCTGATGTCTTGCCGAAATGTCATCCAGGACCTTCCTACATTGCAGAACGAGCCTTGATGTAAACATAAAAGCATTCAGTGCTTTTAATGCTTGTTGTCAGTGCAAATAATAATCCACCTCCTAGGCTCCCAAATTTCGTGAATGTGAGACACAAGCTAAAATCGCATATATTGGCCAAACATTTATATTATCTTTCTAACAAGGTACTGTTCGAGATTATTCATAAACAGCACCGATCCCATGATCCACTTTGTGCGAGAGCACGAAAATGCGGGTAAAGGAGTCTTTCTTTTTAGCGCAGCGAAACGAGCAGTCGAGGAGCTCAGCCTCACACTCGACTTCAAGCGGAGGTGTCAGCAGCCCATTATGGAATTTGCTCCCGCACAATTAAAATCCCACAACAAAACTGCCGTAGTCGACTTCCTTTTAAGACTTCATAATGATAAGCCAATGCATGGAATCTTCTACAAACATCTGGAAGACCATGGCTTGTCAGAGCAGTTGACCTTCTCTTTCCTAAGGTGTAGTGGGTTGAAGTCGGAGACTGAGGGCTTTATAATGGCAAATGTACCCGACACCCGTTGTAGAGCTTGCCGACAGGCGCCAGAGACGCTTATGCATCTCTTGTCGGTGTGTAAGGCGTACGCTGGGACGGCTTACGTCCATCGGCACAACGCGGCTCTACAAGTGCTCTACTATCATTTAAGGCACTCATACGGTATCGATGAGACACCGGTGCTGCCATATGCTCCAGGGGATATAGAGTCCGTTGTGGAGAACGAGAGATGCCGAATTTACTGGAACTACTCGTTCCCCACGCTCGAGCTTGTACAGACAAACAAGCCCGACATAGTCTTTCTCGACCACCAACAGAAGATGATATCGTTATAGAGTTCTCGGCACCTGCCGAGGTGAAACATCGTCTCTAAGGAGTACGTCATGATGTTAAGTTACTGGTCAGCTACTAAATTCACAATAATAATTATTCTAGGTGCACCAAACACAGTATATTTAGAAGCTCGTAAAAGTAATCCGATCAATCCGCAATTTAAAAAAGACCACGGATCATAATAAAAGAAAGATATAAACAACGACATAATTACGGTAAATAGGCTACAAAGTGGACCCTTTTGCACCTCTATCCACGCTACTTTCCAAGTCCCACCTTTTTCATTCAAAGCAAATACTGGCTGGGGCCGAGCCCACCTACATTTTTTGGTTGCAACACCTCAGATCCCAGAATCTACTGTTCATCTACTCAGCGTGCAGGTACAGGTGCACGTACAGTCTCAGTAGTTGTTTTTTGTCTATAGATGCAGATGGAGACATGTATGTCCCTCTCTGGCTACAGGCTCCACTATGAATTCCTTAGCAATGCGGAGATCCCTGGAGTAGTGTACCATCTTTGAGAGTATTGATTATACATAATATTATTAATCAATAAAAATTGTCCTAGTAATATTGTGATATGTAGGTATATTTTTTTTATATCATATTGTATATCCACGCACAGGCAACGCCTACTGTGGATTTATTTATATTTATTTACTACACTGTAATTATGGTGAATAAATATTATTATTATTATCTGACTTTCTAAGTTCCTCTCGCATAGTTGCGGTAGCAACAAGTGTTGACGGGCTGTGCCAAGTCAACACCCGGACTATTATTGATCGGAATTTAGGAAGGATCGTACAATATTACAGGTCTTTAGGATTACAGACTTTTGGAATACTTTGTGTAACTTTTCGTCCAGGCCCAACTGTTGAAGGTGTTGTGTAAACGTGCTTGGTGTAAGGCCTGAGACAGACATAATGAGGGGGACAATTGTGACTTTGTTTTGTTTCCAAAGTCGTTTTATTTCCATGGCAAGGTCCGTGTATTTAGATATCTTCCCAGCGTAGGTGTTTTGGATATTCACATCATTGGGAATGGCAATATCTATCAAATAGGTAATTTTGTCGGCCTTTGACTGCAAAACTATATCTGGTCTATTGGCTGGGATAGTCTTGTCTGTATGTATTTCAAGGTCCCAGTATAGTTTGTATTGATCGTTTTCGAGTACTGATGTCGGAGTGTAATTGTAATACGGATCTGTGTTTTCTATTAGCTTGTTTGTTGTGGCTAATGCTTGGTGTATGACCTTGGCCGCAGAGTTATGTCTGGCTGTGTATTCGGTACCGGCAAGAGTTTTGCACCCGCTTGTTATGTGATCTATTGTTTCTTTTTGTTGTTGACATTTTCTGCAATTATCGTCTGTTATGGATGGATCTTTAATTATATATTTTTTGTAGTTTCGTGTTGCAATCACTTGGTCCTGGATAGCAAGCATGAAACCCTCCGTTTCTGGGAACAGCTGGCCATCCTGCAACCAGGCGTATGACTGTTTTTGGTTAATGTGGTCTTGGGTGACACGGTATCTATGTTTGCCGTGCAGTGCTTTCTGCGACCAGGTGTTTATTTTTTCTTGTTGTGATTGGATATGATTGTATGTGTCTGCTACGTGATCTGGACTGGAAAGGTTAAGTGGTGTATAGTTTTTGTCTGCTTTTACTATTGCTTTATGTAAGTTAGTTTGTTTGGTGTGGAAGAAATGTCTGAGTGTTTGTATCTGTGTTGTGCGAAGTGACTGTATATCTATAATTCCTCTGCCACCTAGTTTTCTGTCTATGGCGAGCCTCTCCTTGCAAGCGTTCGGATGTGACATCCTGTGTTTTGTGAGTTCTGTTCGTATAAGTATATGGATGTTTTCTATGTCCGTGTGTGACCACTTGATGATGCCAAAGGAGTATGCGAGTACCGGTATCGCAAATGTATTAATGGCTTTTGTGAGATTTTTAGAATTCAATTTTGTTTTTAATAGTTTAATGAGGCGGTCTTTAAACTCTTGTGTTAGTTGTGCCTTAACTTGTGTATGGTCTATCTTAACGTTCTGATTGAAGCCCAGGTACTTGTACGTTTCGTCTTTATCCATGTTGTCCAGTGGTTGGCCAGTTACTACTTCCTTTTCGCGTTGGTTTTTCCATTGGCCTTTATTGATGTGGAGCACCTTGCATTTACTCATTCCGAATTCCATCCTGATGTCTGATGTATAAAGTTCTGTTATTTTGAGTAATTCTCTCAGTTGTACTTCTGTGGCGGCATATAGTTTTATATCATCCATGTACAGGAGATGATTGATTTTGTGTTGATCTGCTTTATGGTGTCTGATGTTGAAACCATGGTTTGTGCTGTTAAGTGTGTTGGAGAGCGGATTTAGGCAGAGGCAGAACCATAGTGAACTAAGAGAGTCACCCTGGAAGATGCCGCGTCGTATATGTAACTCATCCGTTTGAATATGGCCATCGTGAGTTTGAAGGTGTATGTTTGTTCGCCATGTTTCCATGGTGCTCTTAAGAAACTGACGAAGTCCTGGGTTGATTTTATATATTTGAAGTGTTTTCATTAGCCAGCTATGGGGTACAGAGTCGAATGCTTTTTTGTAATCTATGAAACAGGTATGGAGATTCCTATGCTCTTTTCTAGTTTGCTCCATGATCACACTATCAATTATAAGTTGTTCCTTACAACCCTGGCTGTGTTTTCTACATCCTTTTTGTTCTTCAGTCAGGATGTTGTTTTGCATTAGGTGTTGTTCAATCCTTCTGCATATTGTTGCAGTGATAATTTTGTACAAGGTGGGGAGACAAGTGATTGGGCGGTTGTTGGCAGGGTTCTTGGTATCTGCATTTTTGGGTTTTATATACGTTATTCCTTGTGTGAGGAATTTGGGAAGCCTATTAGGTTGGAGTATGGCTTTATTGATTTGGTCTGTGAGCATTTCGTATGTTGAACTGAATTGTTTGTACCAAAAGTTTTGCACATTGTCAACGCCTGGACATTTCCAATTGTGAGTATGTTTTATCGTTTCAGCTATTTCCTCAGTTGTAAGAATAACGTTTCCCTGCTCCGTTATGTGTTGATGTTTTGTCTCTTCTTGTCTGATCCATGGAGCATTTTCATTATGGGTTTTGGGTTCTGACCATAGGCTTCTCCAAAATGCAGTTAATTCTTGTCTGCTTGGAGGTTCTATTGTTGTTATCTGGTTGTTTGATGTTATTTTTTGGTAGAACTGCTTTTCACTTTTCTGAAATAGATTGTTAGCATCCTTTCTGTCGTTGGATTCGTTGTATCTGCGGAGTCTAGCGGCATAAACTGCAAGTTTTTGTTTAAGTGTATCAGCTATTTCTGGTATTGATTTTTGTGGTGACTTTGATTTCATTATATTTACTGTTCTTTGTATGTGTTTTGAAGGATGGTTGTTATTGTTGGAGTATTGCGCGAGGTGTGCCAGATCCTTTCTGAGCGTGCTGATTTTGTTTTCTATTCTTATTTGCCATTTAGGTTTAGCTCTATTGCTTCGCTGGTCTTTAGAACGTTTTTGAAGTTTTTGGCCGTTAACTATGAGTGTTGTTGCTGCGGCAGCATATATAACGGTATGGATGTCCTCTAGGTTACTGTTGTTTGTTATGAATTGTGGTATTAGGTTAGTATTTATTGTGTGTAGTATTTGCTGAGTGTTGTTTTTGAAAATTAGTCTGGGCAGGGGATCTCGCAGTGCAGGATTGGTGCCACACCATTTGTTAAATTGTGTGTTCATCACCTGTTCCGCAGTTTGTGTGATGGAAGGTGATCGAGCAATGTTTTGATTTTGGTTCTGTGTAGTTGTGTTGCACCGTTTGTTAAATTGAGTTGTTCGTGAGTTCGTCATTTGTTCCGGTTCGCCCGAGATGGAAGGCGGTTGAGCGGTGTTCACTGCTTCGGCAGATTGTGTGACGGAAGGTGGTTGAGAAATTTGCTGGCTTTGTGTGGTCGTGGCGGGTAAGTTAGTGAATGTTATGTCAGGTGTATTTGGTGTATGTTCATGCTGTGAATCTATTTCTGACTGTATGCTAATGTTGTTGGTTGTGGCTGTGTTTATTATTATTATGTTTAAAACAAAAAAGTGCAGCCCGGGCTCCGACACACCGGGCTGCTGTTCCATTACCCAATGACTACTCCTCACACCGTGAGGTGAGCAATCACTGGGTCCGCGAATCGTGCGCCCTAAGTAGACGAAGGGACCCAAGGATGACTGCCTTCTGCATTCTGGCGGCTAAGATGTGCGCCGCCGCACGACACACCGGTATTTTGCGCAGTGCAGAGAGCAGCGTATTCCTCATTCCACCTAGGGATCCAATGACCATAACCAGCAGACTTACAGTGTAGTCTGGCCAGAGCCTGCGAAGTTGTCCGAGCAACTCCTGATATTTGGTCCGCTTTTCCTCCTCCTTAGAGACGATGTTCACCTCGGCAGGCGCCGAAAACTCAATAACGAACATCGTCTTCTGTTGGTGGTCGAGAAGGACTATGTCGGGCTTGTTTGCCTGTACAAGCTCGAGCGTGGGGAACGAGTAGTTCCAGTAAATCCGGCATCTCTCGTTCTCCACAACGGACTCTATATCCCCTGGAGCGTATGGCAGCACCGGTGTCTCATCGATACCGTATGAGTGCCTCAAATGATAGTAGAGCACTCGTAGAGCCGCATTGTGCCGATGGACGTAAGCCGTCCCAGCGTACGTCTTACACGCCGACAAGAGATGCATAAGCGTCTCTGGCGCCTGTCGGCAAGCTCTACAATGGGTGTCGGGTACATCTACACCCATAACCCTTTTACGGTACACCAAGGTGTTGAAGACACCGTCTTGGCAAGCCATTATAAAGCCCTCAGTCTCCGACTTCAACCCACTAGACCTTAGGAAAGAGAAGGTCAACTGAGTAGTATAGATATGCCGATTCTGATCCTCCCGAGGTCATTTGAAGGTCATTTAAATGGGGTGTGGATAACCTTGAGATGTGACGTGGGCTTTTCTTATAGGTGCCGATTCTGATCCTCCCTGAAGGTCATTTTGTAACGTTGTGTTTTCAAATGTGATCGTATCTGAAGGGCTTGTTTCAGTGGGGTGTTGGGTAACCTTGAGTTTTTTCGGTTTACAATGTGCCTATAGATAACGATTTTGAAATATTTGTTGTTAGTGTTTGAATTGGTTGTTTGTGTAACCTTGAGTTTTTTTTGTGTTAGGGTATAGCTGCTTATTTTGAACGTCCTTGAATGTGACTATTGACTGGATAACCTTGAGATTTGACGTGGTGGATAACCTCGAGATTTGACGTGGGGCCAATTGCAATCCTCCCTGAAGGTCACTCAGATAGGGTGTGGATAGCCTTGAGATCAGTTGTATGATTTTCTTACGAGGCTTGATGGTTTTGAGAAGAATGCACGGTGACGTATTTTGACCTTGAAGGTATCTGTATAAATAGTGTAATAACGGGCTAGTGATCAGTAAAAGTCGAGAGACGATCAGAGTATAGTCCCGAAGTATATTGTGTACAGATATAACTTGGTGAGCACCCTTTTTATATTATTTATCCAACAGTAACATTATTTGTTTTTTCTTTAAACAATGTCTGTCGCTACCTCTGAATTGCATGAAATTAACAATAAAATCAACTGTGAACTCGATAACAAAATACTTTTCAGAACTTTATCTTCACTAACTGTAAACAAAGCCCATACAATTAAGAATCTGTCACCCGTCAAATCAAAATTTGGTGAATGTCTAGTAGCAACACTATTAGAAGATGATGCTAATGAGTTCAAAGTATGGTTACCTAAAAGAGTATCGGAGCATATGTCTGAAGCAGTGATTAAAGAGATAAATGAATCTCAAAATAAATATTCACTAACATATATTGGTCAAAGTTCACCTAAAACACCAGGCGCGCGCTCCAAATGTTTGATGAAATTTGATTATATTCAACAATAATATATTTGATGATGAGGTAGTACAGATTGTGTTGGGTATAAATAATATAATGGTTACTCCCATGTATTGGACCCGCGATATGTAGAAGGTAAATTCGAGATAAAAACATTTATTTGCACCTAGTTGGTATTAGACGTTCTGTTTGTTTCAGAAGCAGACTAACTTTTCATTCCCATTATACAATGTGGATGCAGTATTCAGCAATGGGGTGGCCTGAAGCAAAAGATCTACGTACAGCCATCCAGAGAATTGCATGTCAATTGGTAGATTTGATTTTCGATGAGGAACATTCCACGGTCTATGACTTGAGTATCTGCTGGGATGATGAAGAGGTCGAACGGAAGAGGATGCTAATCAGGAAATATGAAGAAGGGGAAAAGTTATGCAGACAATATTTACGTGAAGAATGTACCATCGATCAACTATGTGATGGGATGATTAGTAATGAACTCAAACCATTTTTGTATGCAATAGAGGAATATTTACCTCAACATATAATTACCAAATATAGTTTCGTAGATAAAGAATGACATTTGTACGCATCCGGCTCACTTCTGTATCATATTTATGCATAAATAAAAAAACAAATGTATTAAAAGTGTTTTATTTTTGCCATGACAGCTATAATAAAAATCAAAATACATTTAATATGAATGAATAAGTCCATTCTGAATAGATCCATCAAAAGCGTTGTAACTAATACAAGAATCGTGAATGATTAATGCATACACTTTAGTGTTAGCTGGGAAAGAAGATTTTCTGGTTTCAAATTCCAACGATATATCCACAGTTGACAGCTGAAGGTTATCAGGTTGATGACTGCAGTCGATTACAAATAGTGGGTTATCATTGAACTCCTTAATATTGAATAATGGTTCTGCCATTCCCTTGTTGTAATACGCACTTTGGAAGCTCTCAAATGCATAGTAAGCCGCAGTGTTTAGCTTCTTCTCAAAATCCAGGTTCCACCTTTCATATGGGTATACCTGGTTATTCAGCTTCAATCGAATCGAGTTTATGTTGGCATGAATGAACTTAGTGATGTCCTTCTTAGGATCTTCTGCTAATTTTGAGTCTTGAAATCCAACGATAACAAACAAAGGTCTCTCTAGCTTGTTGGTTGTTCGAATTGCCCAGACGTCTGTTGATGTTGAGCGAAGTGATGGTAGTTCATACAAATCCCAAGAGCGAAATGCCACCTTAATCCTTGAACTCAAACTGCTTTTGTTCAGTCTCTGTAGAAGTTTGACCTTGTAGCGGTCTTCAGGAACAATCTGTTGGACTTTCCATTCAATCTTTGATATTGATAGCTCTGCGTCACATTCACCGACAAAGCAGTTCTTAAAGGATCTTGCAATGACTAATACAAGCTCTTGTTTTATGTTTAGAATTCCTTTTTTATAGTCCTCAGCAAATCCCATTATATGTTTTAGAGGTATTCTACCACTGAAGACCTTACTAGTTGAATCCCATATCGCTGAATTGTCTTCATTTAAGCCCCATCCTGTACATAATAGTGAATGGGCGGCACTTTTACCATGAGAGATCATTGTTTTCATTGTTGACGTTATTCCAGGATTTCGTACAATGACAACTTTTTCACCACCCATATGTAGAGAAATTTCATCAAACAGAAAAGACAGAGCATTGTTAGATAGATAGCAGGACTTCGTGGCATCGCTTGGAGTAAACGTTCCTTCGATGAAAATGTAACTGTCAGCAATATTTAAAATGAGATCTTGGAAGTTGATTGGTATATGAACAATGTCAGAATTCTTGAAATATGGTGAACCATACGGCTTGTATGTGTATTCATGTAAACTTGCTAAGGAGTGATCCAAAATCGGTTCCTCAAAAACATCCAGCTTCTCACTTGATACGTGCAGAACCATATTTTTCAGTTAGCTTTAGTCCTATAGACTCCAGAAACTTACGATTTTGTAGTGATAGCTTCGACGTTGTGCCTTTGGCAGCTGACGAATGACGAATAAGGTTATTCCTATGTGTTCTTCGTATTTTATGGTTGTTTGTAAGGGCTTTATCGACTTTTTTCAATTGTTGTGCACCTATGTTATATAGAAAACCCATCCTATTCAATTGTGGAGTTTGCTCAAGCTAACCGACGCAATTCCAATTTAACGATAATTTTTTCACCACGGAAGTTAATCAGATTTCCCTCGTCATCCAAAATTTTCAGTGTGATGTTATCGATAAACTGACGACCACTAGGCATAACGCTCATATATATTACATTCTGTGGCTCCTTTGTTAATTTGAATCCAGGCTCAACGTCTATGTCGAATTCATACAGAGTGTGCATTTCACTTCCATTGTGGTAGGCGCCAGATATCAATCCGCAGTCGACCTTTATTAGTCTGACTGTCGTTATATTAACTGGTAAGGTTGATATATGTTTTTTGTTGCATTCGAAAACCTCCGGCTCAAATCCAATCAAAGATGCAATTGAGTTAGGGAAAGATAAATCAACATCATATATTGAATATAATTCACATTTCATTGTATTGTTGTTGGCCTTCAGATAAAACAGCTCGTCAGTTGTAACATTATGTTTGTATCGAACTATGGACTTTATTATCTTTTGTAGATATATGTTGAGTTCATCGATTTCGTAGGTGCCTGGTGGAATATATGTAATATTCATCTGAGAATCATCTGAAGGTTGTTTGAACACAATTAGATTATTACCCTCATGAACATTGAATATTGAGTTGTAGGAGTAAAAACCTATTAGCCCCAATCCGTACTGCGCATTGGTATCCAGCTCTATTGGCGGATAAAAACTAGCAGACAGCACACTGTCATAACCCGTCAAGGTAAATGTATAAGACATGACTGCGGTGATACAAAAAAATAACACTTTTATATATTCAAAATTTTATTGATTACAACACTTGTTTGACTCATTACTGCTTGTCATAGAGATATCTTGCAAATTACAGTAACAACAAAATATTTTTCTTGGTGGCGGCCCGTCTGCTTCATCTCCGTTCTGGTGTGTATTATAGTGCTCCCAACAGAACTGGAATCGTTGTATATCCACATCTTCCTTCAAATGCAATGGCAGTTTGTTCCATACAAGTGCTATTTCGTTAGGTGTACATACCATCAGTACTTCTTTGGGTATGTGGGCAAGTTCTTCTTGTGTCATGTTCAACAGGCTTCTTTCTCTTGAAAATGCTTTAAGGGAATTGCTCATCTTTTTAAGTGTTTCACGATCCATTTTTCACAGATTTTTGCTTCTCTTCAGAAAGAAATCGTAGACACAGGTGCCCGCACCAAAAGGTATTGAAGTTCTGCTGTCGTCTGTGATTATACAGGATCTGAATCTTCTTAGATTTTTTGAGGAAATATTTCACCAGTTCGCTGGTTGGCGGTAGGTTGCCGAAACTGTCATAATAATATACCACCACTCCGCGTTTTATATATGAAACCCAGTGTGAGCCATCCCCACTCTTGCTGTCTAAATTAATGATGGCTGACTCATTCCTCAGTGGACCTTGCTTAGGCAGATCATCGCGCATAAAAATCCCTCTGAAATATGGTATTTCTAGCTTTTTAGCGTAATACACAAGGTCATTATCTGTAAGCGGTCGTTGGGGTAGGGTTTTTAAAAGTTTTTTGAAGTCCTAGGTTTAACAAACAAACCAAATCCTTTGCGGTATGGTTTCAAATATATACCGTTTCCAATTTTACTTATACCAGAAGTAGATGTTGAATCAGTTGTATTCCTTTGTCGTGCTGAATTAACTGCTTTAGAGGACCTAACAATATTTGCAATACCCCCAGCGAGATTACCTAATGCTGAGAGACCGGCAAAAATTGGAATCAAAGGAAGAATTCCACCTACTTTGGGGATAGGTATAACTCGCGGAAGACGAATATGCCGTTTGCCCCCAATGGACTTGATATACTTCCGGGTAGCTAATAATGCAGCAGATGTTGGTTTTCTTAGCACACTGTTATCTTGCTTGTGGTTCGAAAAATGTTTCATATTTTTGCGAACTCTGTTTAGTATTCCTGAACCAAAGTGCACCTTCTTTATAGCCTTCCTCATTTTCCTACGTATATTATTTTTATTCTGCCCTCGTCGTCGTGATGCATAACCCATTCCTGCACGATGTTTTACACCTACTAATTTCCTCGATTTTTCACGCATGCATTTCTTCTTATTCCGTCCACGTAGTGTTGCAAGACCCATTCCAGTGCGTCGTTTGACCTTCATAATATTTGTAATTAACCAAGCAGCTGCTTTTTCTCCAAGGTTCGCGTCAGCTGATTTGACTCGTTTCCAAGCTTCTTGCTCAAGTTGGTAGTCAGCTTTATGTCTTGTAGCTAAATCGGATTTGCGGTATGCAAGGTCGTGTTGTAAGCAGGCCGCGTCTAATCTATTTATTCCTTTTTGGCCTAGTGCGATCCTTTCTTCCAATCGAGTACCCGGGCCGCAATACTGATAAAAAGGCAAATGTGCTTCGAATGGCAGCTTATTTATCAACTTATTAACAATTCCACCACCAGTTTTGGAGATGCTACTACACCTTCTCTCAAGAAGTAGCGGCATTTAAATAAAACACATATAAACAACTGCAGCTTATATATGGTCAAGTCGTTGAACGATGAAGGTGACAAAACAGGACCAGGAATTAGACATTAGCAATATAGATGTCAATGTTACTGATCCGGAAAATAATACTTCTCGTCGTCGACATGGGGTACTACTACCATCAACAATTCGATGTATTATAGTTGGACCATCAAACTGTGGAAAAACCAATGTACTAGTATCTCTCCTGTTACATCCGAATGGGCTGTTTTTTGAGAACTTATATATTTTTTCAAAGTCGCTCAACCAACCCAAGTACGCATTCATTGAAAAAGTAATGAGTTCGATAGATGGACTAGGATATTATGCATTTGCTAATAATTCCGAAGTTCCACCACCGTCAGAAGCCAAACCAAACTCAGTTTTTATCTTTGATGATGTGATATGTGAGAATCAAAATGCTATACGAGAATACTTCAGTATGGGGCGACACAAAGGTGTGGATTGCTTTTACTGTGTGCAAAGTTACAGTTGGGTACCGAAAAGAGTGATTAGAGACAACGCAAACCTGATAGTTTTGTTTAAGGTCGATAATACAAATTTATCACATGTTTTCTCTGACCATGTGGCTCCCGATGTAACTTTTAAGCAATTTCAAGATATGTGTGCAATATGTTGGAGGGATAAATATGGATTCCTAGTTATCGACAAAGATAGAGAAATAAGAAACGGCAGGTACCGGAAGGGATTCGATAGCTTCATAAATCCACTGCAAGACTAATAATATCATCAATTGAATGTGAGACTGCAATCAGCATACATCACAGTGGCAACATTACATATACCAGAATGAAACAACAACAGAGCAATGATGAGGTAGCTCTAAAAAAAGAATTAGTTAATGCAACAGAGTCAGTGCGGAGAAAATTCAACTATGTAAGGAAAGCCCGCGAAATCGGTAACACTTCATTGGAACAGATATATGAGCCTATTACAAAACAGTTGAAGACAATAGCAAATGCATCCAATCCTACGCTACCGAAACAGCCAATTCAAAATGTTGGTCCTACGAGCACTCCTAAAAAACCACCATCTACATATCCAAATCAAACCCTTCCCTCTACTAGCACACCAAAAGGGCCGAGATTCGAAGATTTGACTTCCGCTGCTTTTTCCGGTATAACACCAATAAAGGAGTTACCTGATACACCATCATCAATTAATGAGAGGGAAAGAGATTCAGTCACTCAGTATGTATCTACAGCTAATTCAAGTGTGGATAGAGAGGCAGTTGCTGAGGTGTTGAAAAGTCATATAGATAATTTGAGAGCAGGACATCCGGCCTATGGAAGTGTTTATAATGTAAGGATCGACCCACAATCACAGAAGCTGTTAATGGGTGTACATGAAGTGGAATTTGATGATAAGGCGGTTCATTTATCATCGGGTGATAAGACTAGTAAATTCAAAATATCCCCACACTTACTAGATATGATGTTTGTAGGAGATACACGAAACTCCGACTCGAAAACTCTACACACATTCAGGTCCATATTGAATCTAACTAATGTACTTCGCAAAGATTACACACCTCTTAATATTTACAATGTCGACGGATCTGAGTATTTCAATAAATTATTTAATATCCTATCTACATCATCCCCCATGCATTTGAGAGCCAGAGTTGGTAGGGGACATACACAAATGAAGATACCTAAGTATAAGATATTTAACACTAATAAACGCGACTTTGTGTATTGGAACGACATCAACGAGCTGATTGATCGACTGAAATTGCTATACAGCTCAAAATCCGCGGGTCACACAAACCACGATAACGAAATTTTATCTATAATAGAAGAATTGCGTGAAGAGGGCGTAATACGCTAATTTTGGGGTATATATTTGCAAGTTGAAAGATCCCACTAATAGTATAACGCTTTCGTAGCGATGCACAATACGATAGATAAGTTTGGTCGTCGCAGTTCTAAGCATACAACTGTACGTGGTATTCCAGGTATTGGTTTTAAACTTACACAAACTGGAAATTATGATATCAATGGAAAGCAGTTAAAGAATGTTGGTGATCCTACAGATGAAAATGACTCTGTTCATATAAAGTATGTTGAAAAAAAACTAAAAAGTACCACTGATATGCTTGAAAGTATGGTGAATAGCAAAACGCTAGAATTGAGTGATGGCCTTGAGAAAAAGATTGATGTATTAACAACCAATTTGATATCCATTTTAGAGCAACTAGAGGTTGTATATAATTTTTGCCAGAAATTAGCTAGTGAAGTCAAAAGGGAATTCGATGTTGAAGGTGGCCCTGTTTTACCAGCGTGGCTTTCAGGCTACACTTTAAATCAACTCAGACCATAGATCAGTAGATTTTTCATGATTAATGATCAGTTTCTGTTCTACAATCACCTGAGTCAGACCTCTACATGTAGATATGTCAATTAACAGCGCAACAAAACGTGGCATAGCAGAAGAGTTACACAGGGCAGTTCGGAAGAACTTTCGCCGTCGAAAAACTATCATAAAAGGTTTCGCTGACTTATGGCAAGCTGATTTAGCGGAAATGCAACCTTTCCATAAAGAAAATAATGGATATAGATACATATTGGTAGTCATTGACTGCTATTCTAAGTTCCTATGGTGTAGACCAATCAAGAAGAAAGATATGGTAACGGTAACGACAGCAATGGGCGATATCATAAGGGACGCAGGATATTATCCAATTAATCTACAAACAGATAATGGAACCGAATTTTACAACAGAAAATTTGCTTCTCTCATGAACAAGTATGGAATTAACCATTATTCCACATACAGTACAAAGAAGGCCGCAATTGCTGAAAGGGCTATCCGTTCGCTAAAGCACCTTCTGTTCAAAGAATTTTCCGCAAGAGGAAGTTACACATGGATCACTATTTTGGATGATATCACTAACGTATATAACAATAGAATACATCGAACAACTGGATTGGCCCCTATTGAAATTAATGTTCACACTCGATTGAGTGCGTATCGCAATCCAAAGGTTGCTGGCAAAAGCAAACTTAATCTTGGAGACGTTGTGAGAATAAGCAGATATAAAGGTGTATTTGAAAAAGGTTACACTCCGAATTATTCCACGGAGCTCTTCAAAATACGCAAAGTTAATATTACAGATCCGGTCACATATATGCTAGAAGATATGGATCGGCGACCAATAAGCGGTTGTTTCTATGAAGCTGAGCTAAGAAAAACACAGTTTCCAAATGAGTATTTGATTGAAAAAGTCTTAAAAAGGAGAGGAAACAAGCTCTTTGTAAAATGGTTAGGTTTCCAAAAGAACAAGAATTCCTGGATAGACGCTGCAGATGTACTGTGATGATTGATATGACGGAGCGCAGACTATGTTTAGCAGTAATAATTTCAATGTGTATATTTGTTTCGATACTTTTGGAAATAAAATAGCAGTTTTTTCAATTTACTTTTATTATTTAATTCTACCTTAATCTCTAATACATAAAATACACCTAACCTAAGATAAAAATTATTTAGTTATATTGTTGAAGCGCACCACCTCGCTTCTCCTCCACAGCTTTCTCTCCCTCTTGGAGAGGCAAGGGGGAGGATCCCGGATTACTTCTCTGTTCTGGAGATTCGGCCTATACGTGGGATAATCATCATCATCCCAGTTTTCTGAAACAATAGAAAATATGGTTTTGTAATTTATGTGAATGTGGGTAAGATTCAGAAGGTTGAAAATCTATGTGGATGTACTGAAGAATTTTTGTGTGGCTTGATTTATTTAAAATTTAGAGTTATACAATATGATTGTATCAGTGCAAAATTAATACAATGATGTTTAGTAGAGATCAATTTTCTGTGACTTCTAGGATAAAGATGTGCAAGATATATGAAAAAAGAAAAAAAGTTTTTGTCGCAGAAACGAATTATGTACCTTCAGGCTGAACCTCCACATCTCTCCGGCTTGCGAGGTGATGCTGTGGTGGCGTGGTAGGCACGTTCTTGGTAGGCAGCACGTTCTTGGCACACCGCAGGAGGTGCATTCCCATCGACGTAGGTTTGACCCAATGCGCTGCAACACGCGGACATTGCACTAGTCCGTACTTCGATGGGTCCTGCGGTGGCGTGGTGGGGTTGCTGGCCTCGGCTTCCTTATGGCTTCCTGTCTGGGTGGATGGCTCTGCAAATAAAGAGATATTTTGTAGAACAACTGTAAATTTTGGATTATTCTGTTATAAACTAGTTGTCATTTGATAGCTTGCTCGTGTAGGGATATATAGTGAAATGAGGAAACTTACCTTTACTTAGATAGGTAGCAATATATTGTGGCCAATTCACCGGACCACAACCCCGGAAAGGGCAAACCAGCAAATGGTCCCAAATTGTCCCACGCCGCACCTCATGTTCACCATTGTACGGGCAGGGGATCAACTTCCTCGAATACTCCATTTTCAAAATAGTAGTAGTAGCGGTAGTATAGTAGTAGTAGTAGTAGCGGTAGCAGAACTGCACTGAAGAACTCTCATTTCACCATCATATTTATACAGTTCCAGGTAGGTAAGCCTCCCTCCTCTACTGTCTTCCCCCATCAGTGTATATCGTTAAAGAAAGCAAAAAAAAAGAAGATCCGCCTACTTGCCAGCTGGTGTACGTAAGATTATTAGTGGAAATAGAGAACATTTCGCTATACGCGCCGACAACGCATGCGCGCATTGATATCAGCCACTTCGAACGCGCATCGTGATTGACCGAACTGTGAGTGAATCCACCCGTAAACGCTTATTGGTTGTGATACATTTCAACCAGTCCTCTCATTGGTCTATTACAGTGTACATCGTTAAACAGCTGCACTTACACCACCCATATTGATATTTCAATGGTCCCCTCTCAGATTTTACTACTGCCATGTAGCATCGATATCGGTGGCTTCTAACGGACATCGTTATTGACCGAACTGTAAGTGAATCCGCCCATAAACGCTTATTGGTTGTGATACATTTCAACCAGTCCTCTCATTGGTCTATTATAGTGTACATCGTTAAACAGCTGCACGTACACCACCCATATCAGTATTTCAATGTTCCCCCTCTTAGATTTTACTACTGTCGTGTAGAGTGTTTTCTGTATAAATACAAGTCTACTTTCAATGGTTTATCAGTTCTACAGTCTTCAAAGAATCATACTGTTCCGTAGAAAACACTACATATTACGTACATCATCATGGCCAACCAACCAACAAAGAACGAAGACGCTATTAGTGGCGATTGCTTGCAAGCCATTCTGGAGGAACTGCAGAGTGACGGGGTGCAGTTTACACAGTTGGCAGTAGAAGTCCAGGATGAACTTCACGAGTTTATTCATGTGGAGCAGCCAGACCGGAGAATCGCGGAGGATGCTAATGCGGTGGTAGAAATAGATATGGATGTACCAAGAGCATCAACAGATGCAGCGATAGCGTCAACAAGTGCAGCATCGATGCCGCCAGTAGTTGGAGATGGAGCGAGAACATCAACGGGTACAGCGTCAACAGTGCCAGCAGTGAGAAAGTCGAAACAGGCAGCATCCAAACCAGTTAGCAACATTTTAAGAGAAACACTACTTAAATCGAAGCAACCTCCAATGGACGACTTCGACGAGAAGAGGGATGCATTGAGAAGTAGTATTCAGCGAATTAAAGCTGAAATAATAAGTGCAGAAAAGAAATTGGCAGAGGAGATGGCCCATTGTGACAAGCTTCAGGCAGCCCAGGCAGCGGATGATGAAAGAATAAAGCAGTTAGATGAAGAAAGAAAACGTGTCAAGGAGTGCAGAAATAAAAGGAAGCGACAGTTAGATGATTGTCAGAAGAGGATTGATACTCTTAGTATGAAATCTGAACAGAAAAGGACAAAATTGAATGAAGAAAAAGAAACTGTTTTATCTTTTTTCGATGTATAAAGTAATGTTCATCTTGAATAAAATAAATAATGAATGAAATAAAAAAGAAGCAATATTTTTTCCTTTCTATATCCATCCCCTCATATAATAATACAATTACTTGTTCTATCAATAAGCGCTCAGTAACTTAGTAATTGGTGATACTTGAAAATAGTATGAAGCATGAGTGCCAGTGTGCTAACAGAAACGGTAAATGCGCCTTGAGCGTTTGTGAGATTATTGTGTCTTGGTTTGGGGCACGCATATAAGTACCCACCCACCAATGCCATCGACGTTCCATCCAATAACACACTAAGTTTACTTCTAAAGATGTATAGATGAAGAGGGGAGGAGGTATGGAGGGGGCTTTAGTGTGGGGAACTAGAAACATAAAAACGAGAGTTCTTGTCAATGAAAATCATACTGTACAATCAAGTGACGAATTAACACATTTAGCAGCGAAATGACTACAGAGTCAAACGGACCTTGCGACTCAACGTCTTGGTTAGATGACGACAATGATAACTCCAGCATATGGAGTATCGAGACTGCGGTTCCTGATGGTGAGTTACCCGACCAATCACATTGGGCGGTGGCGAGGTCACCGATGGACGATGGACCGTGCGACTCCACAAGACAGCCACTGGGGTTCCTGCTGTTTACAATTGACAGCTCATCTGATAACAGCGACGATGATGATCCTGATCGTCCGGATGGTCCAGAAAACCAGAGAGTGGAATTACCTTTTCCTGTAGATAGCGAGGAGGAGATATGAGGCGCTATTTTTGTGAATTATAAAGAGATTTTTTGTTTGTATCAACCAATAAACTTGTTTTTTTTTTTAAATCGTACTTTATTCAAAAACCTTACCACCGTGACAGAAAAAAATTCATCGAGCGTGGGCGGCTTCACCAATGAAGGATCTTTCTAAAAATTTTATTTAGTGGTGTACTTTTTTATCAGTCTTACAATTTTGTCTATCTCGATTTTTTCATGCTTCTAACGTTTTTTTTTCAGTCTTTTTTCTGAAAAAACTACCGTTTTGAAGGACCCTTGAAGATCACATTCGCCCCTCAAAATGCGTCAAAATGGGCCTCCGCCGAGCCTTTGTATGCGCGGCGATGTTAGTCGACGGCGCAGCAGTCGACCTAACCTCCACCTTTACCGAAACTTAGCACGACCCAGTAAGCACTATGTGTAATTGGAGACTACGCACTAACCTGTTGTCTTAGAAACCAACCTATAATTTTTTTCACAAATATTTTTCATAAACTAACCTATTTGTTTTTGTCAAATACTTACGAACTTTTTTTCACAAATATTTTTTTTTTCATAAACAATTTTTTTTTTTGCATATTTTTTTCTCATTTATTAATCAGAAATAAACTAGATTTCAGAATCGATATATATCTATTTCAATTTCTTTATTTTTGAATTATAAGATACATAAAAGTTATTATGATCAAAAAAATACATTTGTATATTACTACTATTCTAGAAAAATTTACAGAAATATCTAACAACTACATACAAATGAATACAAAATTTAAAGACACTTTTTTTTCACAAATACTTTTTCATCAACTAAAACTTGTTTTATATATTTTCTCAATTATAAGATATACATAAAAATACATCTGTACATTACTACTATTATATAAAAATGTACACAAATCACTAACCCCTATATACAAATAAATACCTAAATTTCAACATTTTTTACAATTTTTTTTTTAAATCTAAATTGTTTTTTTTTTGTTGTATTTTTCCACAAATATACATTTTAATTTATTAACTATGAAAAATATCAAACTAAATAAAAATAAATACATAATGCTAATTCTAAATGGAAAAATATACAGGGTGAGTCAAGCTCAACGCCTCGGACTCTTGTGACCAAACAATACCACTTTTCGAAAAATCGACTTTGCGAGTGTATGTAGGTCGAGTTGCACTACATTTTAAAAATAATGACTTTTATACAGGGTGTCTAATAAAAGTGTGGCATATCAAAGTTATGTTTTTTTAAATGGAATACCCTGTATATTATTACATATTTAGATTCCCGGGTGGATTTTAGTGTGACTTTATGTATCACACATGGGACTTTAAGCGAACTGTTTAGGTGCAAATCACAATTTTGGGTATAGGTAGATGTCAGAAAAAAATTGAATATCGCAGCTATTATAAATCTTAGAGGGCTGTGACTCTGCCGTGTTACTAAGCTTGGAATGTGTCAGCTTACGTTAGACGGTCGGGTTCGAATTACATTTGTACTTGGAAAAATCGGTAGATCAATTAGGGAAACTTCAATCAAAGGTAACTTGATTTTTTCAAATGAGAATGCATAGTTTTCTTTATACGATCGAATGTGCAATTTGATAAGCTTTCTAACGATATGCGGTTGTAAATATCAATCTCTGGTAGTTTTGATTTAATTCCGAATTTTCAGTAAAACCGGTGTTTTTCGCTTTTCCTACCTATAAGCAGCTTAGCAGGCCATGAAATATAAACAAAAAACTGTTCAGATGGAACAAAACAACTAACTTAGCAGATAGTTACGGACGAACTAGAGTAAAGGGACAAAGTTATAAAAGTGACTTATAACAAATCAATTCTAACCAGAAATAGCAGACATAACACATCTAACGTCAAAAAGCAGCTGGAGTATGACAGAAATGGGTATTTTTCACAGCATACCGGCTACTACAATATTCTAAAGATTGACGATTCACAAAACCATTGTGAATTTTGAAATGAAAGGAAATCTACCACGTAATGTTGCTGGCAATTTAATAGCTTCAGAATAAAATTTAACATTTCATGATTTAAAAAAATAGTACTCGATACCTCTGACTAGAGTTCTGCAAATTCCTCAATACCTACCTATAAGCAGGATCGCCGAAAATGAAGAATAAATTAAAAATCTGCTCAAATTATTAAACATAATTTACCTGGCAGAAAATTAAAATATGATTTGTCAGTATTCGTTTTTTGCGATCTTGCTAATAGATACTGAAAAATTTAAAGGACGACAGTGAGAGGATCGTTACTTTTGACTTTGACGGAAATGACTATTGTTTTGTACCATTAAATGTGAAATTGCATTCAGAAGATATTAAACTGACGGCAACGATCGCTGAAAGTTTTGCTTTCATTTCAAAGTGTTTAGTGATTTTGGAAATTTTTCATCTCTAGTACATTGCAGTCGCTCGTAGGCTGTAAAAATTATCCATTTCTGTCGTACTCCAGCTTCTCTTTAACCTTAGACATGTTACCGCCGTTGTTTCTGGTTAGAGTTGATTTGTTGTGGGGAATTTTTATAAACTTGTTCTTTTACTCTAGTTCTGCTGGATGTTTTTGCTAAGTTAGTTATTTTCTTCCATCTGAATACGATTTTGTTTATATTTCATGGCCTGCTAGTTTGTTTATGGGTAGGGAAATTCAAAAACACTGATTTCATTGAAATCTCGAAATTTAATAAAAACTACCATAGATTGATATTTAAAACCTGATACAATTAGAAAGCCTATCAAATTGCACATTTGATCGTATAAAAAAAATTATACATTCCCATTTGAAAAAATCAAGTTACCTTTGATTGAAGTTTCCTTAATTGATCTACCGATTTCTCCAAGTACAAATGTAATTCGAACTCGACCGTCTAACGTAAGCTGACACATTTCATGCTTAGTAACACGGTATAGTCACAGCCCTCTAAGATTTATCATAGCTGCGATATTCAATTTTTTTCTGACATCTACCTATACCCAAAATTGTGATTTGCACCTAAACGGTTCGCTTAAAGTCCCATGTGTGATACATAAAGTCACACTAAAATGCACCCAGGAATCCAAATATGCAATAATATACAGGGTGTTCCATTTAAAAAAACATAACTTTGATATGTCACGCTTTTATTAGACACCCTGTATAAAAGTCATTATTTTTAAAGTGTAGCCCAACTCGACCTACATACACTTGCAAAGTCGATTTTTCGAAAAAAGGTATCGTTTGGTCACAAGAGTCCGAGGCGTTGAGCTTGACTCACCCTGTATACATACATACAACTAACTCTAAATATACACAAGTTAACAAAGGAAAAACAAAGGAAAAAATATATACATAAAAAAACTACTGGGATTGGGACAGACAGATAGGGTCATCTTCATAAGCTATGACCGTAGCCATCCGTCCCACCAGTTTTTCCTTTTTTCCTTTCAGATGCGCTACCCTTTCCCCAACGATCCGCTCCCGTTCCTTCATATTTTCACCAGCTTGCTCCGCACCATCCATCTCTGCCAAACGCTGGTCCAACTGCTGGAGACGCTCCTGCAGTCGCTGCCTTTCCTCGACGACGGTTCGTTTTAAGTCAACGAGCGTCTGCAGCGACTGCACTTCTTCGGACAACTGCATTTTTTCCGCCTCCGCCTTCTGCAGGTCCCTTTCGACCTTTTGCAGTTGGCCAGCATAGAAGGACACTAGTGGGCCAAGCATAGTGGTTTCATTCGTAGTAGCCACTTTCTCACTGCTACTGCTGCTACTACTACTACTACCACTACAACCACTACTGCTAGAGCTGCCGCTCTCCTTAGATGCCGAAGATGCTAGCGACTCCTGGGACGGTTCGGTCGCTAGTATCTTCGGTGTCCTCGGTGTAGCTGGCAGCTTACGGGATGGCGTCGGTGAGGGTGTACGATACCGCTCCGGGGTTGACGGTCTTTCATCGGGCTCTGAAGGTGCCTTCGTTGATAATTCTACTGGAGCGGTGACTAGCAAATTTTCATGAACCACAATTTTTGCTTGACACCGTTCCGGTGGAGTTATCGACGACGACACCACACCAGGCTCCTCAAGTCCAGCCAACACCCGGATAGGTGACTTGCGAAAACAACTTGGATCCGTCGTAATCGGGGCCTCGTTAAGAAACGAGAAATCCACTGTCGACTCCGGTGCAGCAACTGAAGTGAAAAGGAAGGGCTCATATTGCTGGTATTGAGCCGCGTAAGTCTTGTATGCTGACTTACACGACTTCATTCTAGCACCCTCTTTTCGCTTCTTTTGCGGCATCGAAGTCGACGGTCGGCTTTCCTTCGTCTTCCTCAAAGGCTTTGATTGCTTCGCAACCAATTTATTTTCGGAAGCGCTACCTTCCTTCTTCTGGCGTTTTGTGCCAGTCGTTACCTTCACCGGCGCCGTCCTTTTCCTAGTGGTCGGGCTTGGCCCCGCCACGGAGGCGGATGGTTGCGGTGCTGGTCGCTTAGCTGGTGAAGGTTGGAAGTCGTCATCGTCGGAATGGTACAGGGCATCGGTGGTCATCTGTAACAATAAAAGAAAAAAATGCTTAGAAACGTATATCATTGCCAACAGTTGGCAGAGCAGTCCCTCAAATTATACCCAAATTATTTATACTTACATTCATCTTTGCAGACATCCTCGAATTATTCGCTTGTTGCTGGAAGGTGGCTGTAGCTGCTTGTCTGTTATCGAAAGCTAAACAGAATGACCTCTCCTGGTTCCGACCAGCAGTTTTATGCCTTAAACTCCTACCCTAATCGCTTGCTGATCGCCCTCTCCCCATTTTTGATTGGTTAGAAGGAAGAGTGGGATAGAGGTATCCGCCCACTACTTTAATAGGTCGAATCGCTTGAGTGGAGGGAATGAGGGACAGCCCCCAAAACCCTGCCATATCTACTGCCATGTTGCCAGACGTTTTCGGTAATCCCTGTGTTTCTTACACGTCTGGCTGTAACAACATTTCTTGAATAAGGTTAATTTTTATACTTCGAGAAATGAATTAATTTTGCTAACAAAACTTCAATATGAGCCACCCTATACACTTTGGCATGTATCGTGGTATGTATTAAATGAAACAGTCTGATATTTTTCTGATGAATATATTGGAATACTAATACAACCTATTCAACAAAATAACATTAGTAATGTAACTTGGAATTCAAAAATATTGGTCGTCTTGTAGTAAATGAAGATTTCCTTTCTGCTCTTTGATGGTTGAACGGTATCTCCTTATCCACAAATCAATCATCGTGCAAACACTCAAGGCACACCTACCGTTTCTGTTTTGGGAGTGATAATTACACCTTATTACATCATCACATATTGATTCTCTGTTCAAGTTCACGTTAAGCTGGATATCATTGTCGGTCTCCAAATTCACTATCTCCACGTTTTCTAAGCTCAGCTCAGCAACAGATTTGAGTAGATAGATATATTTTTGATGGCCCTTCAGAAAGACTATATCACCGTTGTTAACGTGATGCTTGATTATTTTCATTATTTGGTTACCATCTGTATTTCCTGCTTTGTATCTAATACCATGATTATACTTTTCCACAAACTTAACAGTTCTCTGGTCTTTCACGTTCAGTCTACTGAAGTGAACCATAGGTTTAACAATGTAATGGTACAATATTCCATCTTTCTTAAATGCTATCTCTTTTGGAACAAATTTTGATTCGATATGATATCCTTGAATATCTACAACAACTGTAGTCATGTCGTTTGCCACTGAATATGATGTTGGTGATGAGTAGTGTCAGTTTAGGCGCAAAAGTTGAAATAAAATGGCCAACTTTATTCTTCAAGCATTTATTCAATACTATCCTACTTTACAAGCGTACAGTAACTTAAATCTAATATCTAGAAACTTCGGCTAACATTAATTGTATAAGTAGATCCAAATTACCATCTTCAGGAGCTTCGCGCGTTGTCATCTCATTAATAGCATCGATAGCATATTTTACATTCGTTGTGGGGTCTGTTTGGTAAAATTCAATGTCAGAGTGCCCCCAGGGTAAAGTTTTTGTTGTATTTGGAATTATAAACCTTTTATCATCGTTGTGTGCTAAAGCTACTTTATTTTTGACTTCTGTATATACATCATGCAGCCTACTTTTGAATGTATTCATTTTTCTTAAAATCAGACCACCATTCTCTATTATATGCTTATAATCATTACCACATAACTGATTTTGTATTACTGCTTTTTTAACACCCTTTGCTTTTTTCATTTCTCCCTTAACTGACTTGATATAGTATGCTTTCGCACCTGTTCCGTAAAAACTTATTATAGGGTCTTCTGGAAATTCGTCTTTCATTTTACCCAGAATAGAGTCATTGACTGGAATTTTGAACTCATTGTTTTGTTTATAATTTGAAGTATCAAACTCGCTGATATTATTTCTCATAAATTCATAGAAGTCGTCTGTATGAGTTTTCAAAATTTGCGAATCTGTATCACAGTAAAGCATAGATACTTTATCGTTGAACTGCTTTTTAAGAAAACCATAAAAAAAATCATACATTACTATTTTAGATATGTCTAGTATACAGAATCCCACGTATATTGGCTTGAAATAATGTACCCTAACTTTTCCTAAATGGATAGCTGCAAGATTTTCGTTAAATATGGAACAACTCTTAAAATTTGGACGAGCTACTAGTGCTCCCACACCGATGCTATTACGATGATTTTCCCAATGTGTGACCAACTTTATATCTCTTCTATTATCTACATTTTCCATAGTTTTTCCAAAGATTGCATTGTTTAGAAGCTTATAGAAGTCCCTTTCAAATTTATTATTTGCTTTATTACGCATTGTCGTATTGAGATCGATATACTCCTTCAACCAGAACGATTGTTTGAACTTAAGGATCCTGTGAACCTTAGTTACTTGCAAACCATACCTTACAGCTTGTTGAAGGACGCGATAATGTACAATATATTTTTTCTTGTCGTACAGATTTGGGATTAGTTTCGGAATCTTTGTCTTGGCGTTTGGTGGGATAATACTTTCCACCAAAAACGGAAGGTCGCTATGTGAATCGTGTAACCCTTCAGGATATCGCACATCAACCTCCAAGACATAGCCATTCTCACCGTCTATTTTGGCATTTTCTAAATCGAATGTAGATATTTCCGAATCCCCCATCCATTCGAAACCCCCAGTTGGAAGAGGTGATGACATAGCATGCCCGTAAAGATTCGTGGCGTCGAGATATGATATAAATGTTGACTCTTTAGATGGATCATAATTTGGTAAATATTTATTATTTGCTTCGTGCATTCTATCGCTGCATTGACTTATCCCCCCGCGAATACCATTCTTAAAGAACCCAATCATATCTATGTCCGTAAGGAGCTCAAGGCTAATTTTGGTATACTTTAACATCGCATCCCAAGACAATCCAGGGGTTGTGTAGTAGTGTGCTGGATCCAATTTGTAAATATTCATACTATTCCTCCTGAACCTTTCAAAGACATCACACAAGAGAAGAACATCGGTCCGTAAATAAATATCAGAATATTCACCCAGATTCCTACAGTTAAACGTTCTCCATACAGTTATTGCCCTCGCGTATTCCTCCTCAGATATATCTTTCTCATTTAACTTATCATAAAACTCTGCCTTTGATGGTAAATATTCCTGGTCCAGTTTCTTTACATCATCCACATAATTGTAAGGAAATACACCTTTCTGTCTAATTAAATTAAAGACTCTAGGATCTGAAAAATACTTTTTACTCTCCAGAAAATCCCTATTAGTCAAACTGTCTGATAATGCTTGCAAAGATCCAGGTAGAAAACGACAACTATCGATAAATCTCATTTGTAAAAACTTCCTCCTTATTCTACCGGTTCGGTCCACATAGTCATGCATATACAGACTTTTTGTAAATGAAATGTATTTTTCCTTATTCTGGGCTACCACGTCTATCTTATCTCCATGAGAAGATAGTTGTTTGATAAATAGGTGACAATCGTACCCACTTAAATTGTGCGTTATAATTGGTATAAAATTTGGTAATTTGAAATTTAAATTACATTTCGAATGTGCAGCCCCAAATCTAACTTTACCAGTTATGTGGCAGTGATCGCGAACTTTAATATCGGATCCTGAAAATGGCTTCTCACAGATGTTACATTTCGTTGAAGTGTCAAACTCAATCTGCTCTTCCGGCGTTAAAGGGATCATGGGAGTTACATCTTTCAAATATTTGAAATATAGTTCTTTAAGATCAGCTTCTAGCCTTGTCACGAATTCTTTCGCCGCGTCCTTACCTCGATACAAGACGAATTTGGATAAGTCAGAATCAAATGAAGATTTAATAAAATATGAAAATGAATATGGTTCATGTGTGTGGGTTTCGTTTGTATACGAATATTCTGGGTTGGGTTCACAACTATCGATTGGTTTTAATAATGACTCAAAATCCGCATACACCACAAAGGGGACCGGCATTTGCTTTTCAAAATTCTCGAATTTAAGTATGTTTTCTGGAACCTGATTACCAAACTTATCAGTTCGTAGTTTCTCTGTGGGTGTTATTGTGAATATATGATTGCAATCGTTCCTTTGGTGAATATCTAGATATGCCTTAGTTGAAAAATATAACAAACAACCGTCACAAAAGTACCGCTTATGTCCGTTTGAACTTAACTGATTTGCAACTAATCGCGAAAGATCTCTTATCCAACAATAGTGACCATTCCCTTTATCATCCGTTAAATAGAGCAGATTGACATGTAAAGCTAATTTCTTCTGAGCATATCTCAATGGACCAACTATTTCATATGTGACGTTACCATCTTTGATTATTTTTTCAATCCCATACACATTTATAGAGATATTATTATTTCTCTCGAACAATGAGATATCTTTAAGAGTAACGGGAAAGTTCATACCATGGACATTCAAAATGGTTGAAAAATGCGGGTAGGACGACACTTCCACTACTCGGGTGCTTGCTGGTAGTAGCGCTGATGTGACGGCCCAAGCGAAACAACACTGGTCTTGATTTCGCACATTTATCACTGCCTTCTTCTTCTCTATAAAGTATGGTAACTTTATATAAGATGATCCACCCAATGGTGAAAACTTGTTAATGTTCACTTCAGCATAAAGGATACATTCAATCGCCCACCCTGAAAAAAACAACAAAGGTTACTATCTTAATTTATGCACTTCTCTAAATATTTAACATACCAGAATCCTTCTCCTCAAACTCAGATGACTGGGATGTAATTTCATCAGCAAATTGTTGATAAACATCAGACAGCTCTGTGCTTTCGTCTATTACTTTATTAACCGTATTGAAGGATTTGATATCTGCTACATCACTCGTCTGTAATACGTACTTCCCGAATACTTCCATGTTCACTTTCAGAGCTCTGTGCACTCGAAGTTTCTCTTCTATTACATCTAGCGTATTTTGCTTAATATTTTCGAAAAACTCTTTAAAAGTCGGTGTACAATTCTGATGTGCTAAATCTATAGCTGGCAATTCTACATTTGAATGCACTTTTAATAAGTCTCACACCATCACTGATCGGGATCGATGAATTTGTTCTATGTTGTAATGTCCTTGCGTGAGCAGCCATTCGATTGTTCGGAAGCGAGACATTGCAGCAAGGACATATCATATTCGGAGGTGTACTATCCAATTTAGTTTTTTTAGCTGGTGGTCCATTTGTGGGATTCACACTGCAAATATTTCTCTTATGCCGACGCAAATTGTCCGAACGCGTAAAATGTTTACCACAATCACTACATGTATGCATTTTATTAGAGTATATGTTAGTCACTGTGAGTCAGGCAACTGTAGCATCGATGCTCGAACCTCCTCGATTTATAGCTAGATCCTCAAGGGCATCGTACCCCCACCTCCGGTTGCTTGCTTATGGTGGCAAGGTCTGACGTTAGCAGAACACGTTCTTCTGTGAGATCAAGCTCAAGGCTATTCCCACCCCAGTTGAATGACTTTACGGGAGCATCACTATCAAGCCTCATAAGAAAATTATACAACTGATCTCAAGGCTATCCACACCCTATATCAGTGACCTTCAGGGAGGATTGCAATTGGCCTCACGTCAAATCTCTAGGTTATCCACCACGTCAAATCTCAAGGTTATCCAGTCAATAGTCACATTCAAGGACGTTCAAAATAAGCAGCTATACACTAACACAAAAAAAAACTCAAGGTTACCCAACACCCCACTGAAACAAGCCCTTCAGATACGATCACATTTGAAAACACAACGTTACAAAATGACCTTCAGGGAGGATCAGAATCGGCACCTATAAGAAAAGCCCACGTCACATCTCAAGGTTATCCACACCCCATTTAAATGACCTTCAAATGACCTCGGGAGGATCAGAATCGGCATATCTATACTACTCAACTGCTCAGACAAGCCATGCTCTTCCAGATGTTTGTAGAAGATTCCATGCATTGGCTTATCTTTATGAAGTCTTAAAAGGAAGTCGACTTCGGCAGTTTTAAGGTGGGATTTTAATTCTGCGGGAGCAAGTTCCGTAATGGACTGCTGACACCTCCGCTTGAAGTCGAGTGTGAGGCTGAGCTCCTCGGCTGCTCGTTTCGCTGCGCTAAAAAGAAAGGCTCCTTTTCCCGCATTCTCGTGCTCTCGCACAAAGCGGATCAGGGGATCGGTGCTGTTCGTTACATAGCAGGCAGTGGCCAGTACTACTCTGTTGTGCAGACGCTCCAAACTCAATAGTCCACGCCCTCCCAGGTGTCGCGGGAGGTATATTCGCGGGACAGAGGACTTAGGATGCAGGCTTCTCTCCATATTCATCCTTTTGCGGGTCTTCGTGTCGATTTCCTTCAGCTCGTTCACTTTCCAGTGTATAGCACCAAAGGTGTATAATAACAATGGGACCGCAAGCATGTTTGTGGCAGCGACTTTGTTCTTGCCGGACAGTTCTGACGACCAGATCTGCCGGAGTCGGTGCAAATACTTGCGGCGGAGACACTCTTTAACCAATGCTGCCTCTTGGACATGACGCTGCGCCACTCCAAGGTAGGTATAAGTATCTCCGGCATGCAGTTGTCGCAAGATGCTCCCATCAACGAGCTGTTCCTCATCTCCACTATCTCCGCTTCGTCCTTTCTTGAGATGAACCAATGCACATTTGTCTGTCCCGAACTCCATTCCGATAGCATGACTGTACTCCTGCACCACCCTCAGCGATTGTTGTAGTTCGCGTTGGCCGGAGGCATAGATTTTTAGGTCATCCATATAAAACAGATGGGTGACCTTGTGCCTCCGGTTATTGGGCGTGCCACAGCTGTATCCTTTAGTATTTCTCAGCGCTATGGACAGAGGCAAAAGTGAGATGCAAAAGAGCAAGGGACTCAAGGAGTCTCCTTGGAAGACACCTCTTTTCAATGACACCAACTCTGTCTGAACCCGAGTTTCACCTGATATTATAGTGAACCGGGTCTTCCAGAGTGGCATCAGTTGTTTGATGCATCCCACTATCTGATTATCCACCGAGAGGCATTCCAACAGCCGCACAATGAGCTCATGAGACGTGCTGTCGAATGCCTTGCGATAGTCAATCCAGGCCATAGAAAGGTTTCGCTTGTACTGCACGGAGTCCTGCGTGACACATCGGTCAATCAACAAGTTCTCCTTGCAGCCAGCTACTCCTTTCTTTGACCCTCTCTGTTCATACACGTCGAGAAATACAGGATTCACAGCTTGAAGGAGACGCATGTACAAGATTCTGGTGAAGAGCTTGTAACATGCGTTCAGACATGTTACTGGCCTGTAGTTTTTGGGATCAGACAAATCTCCGGTCTTCGGGAGAAGCACGGTTCGACCCTCGACAAACCAAGCCGGAATTGGCTGCTCCTGATTTAGCCACGAGTTAAAAACTCTAGCTAAATGCCGGTGGCAACTGGGGAATTTTTTCCACCAGTAGGTGTTTATGCCATCCGGGCCAGGAGCTGCGAAATTCTTTGCGCCTCGTAAGGCGTCAAGAATTTCTTCCGTGTTTATCGGGTGACGCAGTACATTTAAGTTAGGAGTCCTCCTACAAACGGACTCGAACTGCGCCAAGGCCGGAGTGTCTGCTGAGAGAGGTTTGGGCTGTTCGTAAATGTCCCTCCAAAAGGCCTCCACGCGATCAGCAGTTGGCGGCTGCTCTATGGCTGGAGGCGGCTGTTGGAAAAGGCGAGAAGGTCTTTCGTAGAACATTCTGTTCTGTTCCAGACCTCTCGCCCGCGCCACCAACGATCGCTTAGCAGCGATTAGCATCCGTATCCTGTCAAGACAGTGTCGCTTGACAACAACCAGTACCGCTTGACTGAGTGTATGATGGTCGCGCCTCAACCCGTAGGCTACCTGGCGCACTCGGCGCGTAAATGGCTTCCCAGCCGCTCTATATTCCATCACACACTGGATACGGGATGCTTCCTGGCGAGCCAACTGGATTTTCGCTTCCATTTGGCGCACCCGTCTCTGTGCTCTCTCAACAGGAGAGTCTCTCACTCTCCCCTGTCTAGCTAGCCTCAGAGCCGCAGCGTAAATTTCGCAATTGATGCTCCAAATGTCAGAGGCCTCCGATAGACGTTCACCAACAACCTCATCCTCTCTCTTTAAATCTGCCAGCTTCAAGGACCTTCCGTTGTTATGCAAGGCCCTTCGGTCTCTGAAATCCCCAGGTGAGACGATTTGGTTGATTTCCCTCTCAGCGGGCCTTACCGGCGAACTTTCAGCCTGGTTAACAGGCCTTCCGTCCGCCGAAGGGGCAGGCTGAGCTGGAGCACGAACATATCCCTGCCTCCGGAGGTATGATACATAATCTCGCAAATTCTGAGAGGTAAGCGTGCTATGCTCTGGGTGCATTTCACACCACCTCTCATACATGCGGGACATGTATCCCCTACGGCGCGGGCTACTGCTCTCGTAGCAGCTCAGCAGGTCATCCTTGAGCTCCGTCGTCCACCTAAAACGGTCCATGTCATTGCGGGGGTCGTCATCAGGGCAAATCGAAGCACCGCCACCTTGCCCAACGCCGGCTTCCGAAACCGGCTCGGTGTGGGTGCTTTTCCTTCGAGGTGGTCGAACCCGAAGATAGGGCCCGTCAGGTGGTTAGCCTTAGGGCCCGCAGCCGACATTTCCGGAGGCAGCCGTCCAAATTGCCTCCAGAGGATGGACCTGTGAAGGTTGCCGACCGACTTACATCCTTTGGCTTCGGTATACCCCTCGGTGTCGCCACGCACCGAATAGCCTGTTGATGTTGGGCGGCTTCCTGGGGGTTTATGAAAACAGCCGCTTCTAACATGAAGAACAGACGCTGTCGGAGTACCGCTCCTCACATGGAGATCCGTCGTGTCCTATTAATTGTGGAATAGCCGATCCTCTGGATGCTGACGCTATTCCACTGTGCTAGTTTTGGTCCGCCCCGGGTATTTCATTTCCCCGGTACCACCCATATCTGGGAGGCATTCCCCTATCCGCCACCTTGGGGAGGCGCCACTGAGAGGATCTAGCAACCCCTCGCGGGGTATTATTATTATTATTATTATTATTATTATTATTATTATTGATGTTGTGTCCACTCCTTAGTTAACTTTCTAATACATTTCGCTGTTTTTTTATAGCTAGTTCAGGTCCTATGAAATTCTTCCTTGAACCCCCTCTCCTCGTCAAATCATCCGCTAATTCGTTATCCCAAAGGAGTGAAATTTGGAATTTTCTCATACTTGACGTAATTCCAAGCACTTGGTGCTTCTGTTATCCTTTGGCTGTCACTGCAGATCGATACCTGTGATAGCACTGGGCAAGGTGTTGCTGATTAGGCTAGCCCTGACCATTTTAGGTGGACGACGAAACTGAAGAATGACCTGATGAACTGCTACGAGTGCGCTAGCCCGCGCCGTAGAGGATAGATGTCAAGCATGCATGAGAGATGCAATGACCTTACATAACAACCAAAGGTCTTTCAAGCTGCCAGATTTGAAGAGAGGGGATGAGACAGTCAGTGAACGTCTACAGGAGGTCGCTGACATTTGGAGCATCGATTGCGAAATTCACGCTGTGGCTCTGAGGCTAACTAGACACTAGGTGAGTGAGAGACTCTCCTGTTGGGAGAGCACAGAGATGGGTGCGCCAAATGGAAGCGAAAATTCAGTTGGCTCACCAGGAAGCATCCCGTATCCAATGTGTGATGGAATATAGAGCGGCTGGGAAGCCTTTTACGCGCTGAGTGCGACCATCACGTACTATGTCAAGCGATACTGGTTGCTGTCAAGCAACACTGTCTTGACAGGATACGGATGTCAGTCGGTGCTAAGCGATCTCTGGTGGCGCGGGCGAGAGGTCTGGAGGAAAGGCCTTCCCTTCGCTTTCAACAGCGCCCACTAGCCATAGACACCCACCAACTGCTGATCGGGTGGAGGTCTTTTGGTCTTTTACCAACAGCCCAAACCTCTTCTCTCAACAGGGAAGCAAAGACAGGAACTAAAACAAAACTTCACTTTTATCATCGGCTCTCAGACTATAAATAAAAATTGTCACGCATTGTCGAAATGCCTACACCAATCGAAAAACCGGTGACGCAGAATCAATTCAAATTACCATTTGGATTCCATGTTACAGACGCGTATCTTTCAAGATAAAGTTACAAAAGCGCTCAGGTAGCGACTCATAGCTATAGAACAACTGCGGGAAGATGTTGTAAAACTCAAATCATGTTTATGTTAATTAAAACAAACACTTCAATCACATTGTTATCAGATACATGATTGATGTATAAAATTATGGCATCTTCCAGGCATCTTTAGTCACTTATACATCTACACATTTATAAGTGTCGATTAAGATCTCGGAAGAAAATGTTCTTTCATTTTCTTCTAATCGTAGGGGCTGTGGCCCTTGCGAGGTCAGAACGTAAGTACTATTATTTTAATCACCATCATCATAATAATTATGAGTACCATCATCCTCAATGTCAATACCATGTGGTAGTAACCACTAATGTCTATCAAGTTTTGAACCCTTCAGTTGGTGGCATGATTTGAATCACATGAGCTTCTTGATGTCTCTTTAGTATGATAGTCTGACCCTTCCTTGATCTTCTTTCGAACAACTTACTTTCAAAAATATCATTACTTTTTCGTTCCATCTAGCTTATCTCATGTAGGATCGTATTCATAGTTAAGTATCCACTTGAGAGTACCTTACGCAAGTCAAATATGAGTCAATTATGCTTATGCCTATGCATTTTCACGTCTTCTGTTATCTGCCTTTATCTTGTGCCAGTGTTTCGTGTTTTTGCGGATGTGACAGAAACTAACTCCTAAGTTAACCTACAAAATCACCTTGACCTTAATGAAATATCATGTCGACATTTTGTTACTTCTTCTTTTTCTATCTGTACCGTTATAGCTTCTGCGTTTTCCATACAATCATCCAGCCCTGTGGTGAGATCCAGGAGAGTCTGACTCTAAAGGGCCCCACAGACATCGTTCCTTTTCATCAGGTTTGCACGACGTGTCAACCGATGTCGGTTAAACCGATGGAACGATACCTCCACACACTGTTCGGTTTTCTCTCAGTTCCTCGCAAATTTTTGGACCGTTAACATGGATAATACTTTAGCATTGGCGGCGGCTTTAGCTATTAAAGTGAAATACAGCAAGAAAGAACGTTCTAAATTGGGTGAAACAGTGGCTTTTAAAAAGAGGCCAATTTCCGTGGTGTCTCCTGATCTGTTAAGAATAGTAGTTCAGTGAAATACCAAAGGTGTGGATGATATATATCATCAGCACTTGCGCCTGATTTCTTGGATGCATTTACATTTTTTAACTCCTTCCTGAACGATCCGCGAATGGAGTCAATCTTCCTTTTCACTGAACCTGTATTTGCAAAGGGATCTATATCTCTCCATTTTTTCAACAGTTCTCCGTAGGCCTTATTTTTCTTGTCTCTGTCTGCATACTCAGCGGATTTGACTTTCCAGAGACAAGGAAAACTCCTATACATGTGTATGAATTCCATCGTAAATTGGTTGCTATGTTGCCGTGTCTGCATTTTTGATAGGGGTCGCTAACCCTAGATACGCTTACTCGAAGGCAACCAGAATGACACTGCAAAATCCTGCCGTGATTACACGATGAACGGCCACACATGTACCGAGTTGCACGATGGCGTTCAAATCCGACGAGTAAAACCAAGCTCGGACAGATTTTTTGGAACGACGGTCAACACGACGGTTTTTCGGCACACACGGACCGAAATGAGTGTGATCGGTTGACACGTCGTACAAACCTGATGAAAGAGAACGATGTCTGTGGGGCCCTTAAGCCATTTCAACGGATCTCTAATTTGAATGCTTCTTCTCAAGCAAATCTCGAAACTATCATTATAATCACATAAAAATATGAAAGCGTGTTATACTATATCGAAAATGTAAAATATACAGGGTGTTTTAAAAGTTGGGACTTTACTCTTCGGAAGCAACTTTCTTTGAAATGAAAAAACTAATGTATGGCGAATCAACAGCAGAAGAATAAGATTGATTGATTGTAAGAAAATACTTACTATTCGTTCCCTGCGTAGTTTTAAGTGCCGTCCTGTCACACGAATCTCATGGATGCGATTCGATGAAAATCGATGAATGTATGGTGGAGCAATTAGAAAAAAACAAAAAAAAATCAGATATTTAGGGGTTCCTGCTCATTTCTTTTCTTTGGATGGGGGTGAAATTGGGATAGTTGTGGTGGAGGTTGTAAAATTGAAAATATTTTTGAATTCATAATAGGCTGTCCATTTACTTGTGAAAGAAAGACCTAGCGGCATAACACACTTTTTTGACTGTTGACTTCATTTTACTTCCCACACCAATAGGTGAGGGGAGTATTGTGATCGCGAAAATTTTCGATTTTGGGATAATATGCTTTTTGGGCGTTTTATGATATCTACATAACGAAAATCCACGTCACTCATTTCCGTCGGTCTGTCTGTCGGTCTGTCGGTCTGTCGCTTTTTTCTACCCTCGTAATCTCAGTAACCGCTGAATAGATTTTGATGGGCAGCGATATGCTGTAGGGTCGTAGTAGATAATGTTGCTACAATTTTGAAAATCGGTGCACGGGCGGCGGAGTAATTAACAAAAAACGAAAAATTTCAAATATGCCTCAAACTTTGTTTTTAGGCGTTTTAGAGGTTCCTGATCATTTTCTACTGTTTTGGGGTGGGAGTGAAATTGGTATTATTAAGGGGTGGGGGATTGTAGAACTGAAATATTCATAATAGGCTGCCCGTTGACCTGTGAAAGAAAGACCTAGCGGCATAATTCACGTTTTAGGTCCATCCGAACATTGCCTTGCCGATTACAGAAACCAAGGGACTTAAGCTTTCTGATGCATACAAAATACATACGGGTATTACTTTGGATCGTTCTGTATTGTGTACGTGAAAACTTTTGAATTGACTTTAATGGCATTTTGACACAGATTTATTACCGCGACAAGTATGGAAAGCAAGTATGGATTTTAGAAATCGTTTCAGTGGCGGCGCGGTAATAATAAAAAAACTAAAAATATAAAAAACACCTCAAACTTCGTTTTAGACGTTTTAGGGGTTCCTGATCATTTTAAATGTTTTTTTTGGTTGGGGGTGAAATTGGGGTGGTTCGGGGGTGGGGGTTTGTAAAACAAAAAAAATTGTTGTATTCATGATAGATTGTCCATTGACCTGCGAAACAAGCACCTAGTGGAACAAAACGCTTTTTTGCGGTCGGGCGAGCTATGATTTGGTTGCAGGGGCATCTAGACTATAGTTTCATGCTGTGGAAAAATAGTAAAACTGGTATCATCGGAATGTGTGGGAAGTACTGAGTCAATCAACTTGACTTCATTTTTTCCTCTTGTTACACCGAGAATACGAATATTCAAATTTTTCAGCGACTTGTCCGAAGATAGATGGCGGTACTCCAGTCTTCTTTCCACATGAAACGAACTGTTCTTTATTCTACCTGTGCTCCAATGGTGTCCCGATAGTCATGACCTGCCCACCGCACACCGAATTCAACCCAGTGCTGCAGGTTTGCGACCATCCGGAAAGAGCAGGTTGCACGTCCACTACGACGAGTGTACCAGATACTACAGAGTCCACTGAAACGTCAACGGATGAAAGCACTACAGAAGAGCCTACCGTGATACCAACTAAAGCTCCAACTCCGACTCGTTCTACTCACAAACCAGAACCTACTTCTGCACCCACAACTTCCTCAACTGAAAGAACTCATTGGACTACAGATGCGCCAACTCAAGAGCCGACTCATGCTCCTACACATAGAACTACAGAACGGACAACCTATAAACCAACGGAAATCACGACGAATGAACCAACTCAGTGGTCAACAGATAAAACAACTCATGTACCAACTGACAAACCACCAAGAACAACTTCACCAACTCCAGGACCTCGGCCAAAACCAACTCCTTTTACACATCCACCAAAACCTACTTCTGAACCAACAACTCCCTCAACTGAAACAAATGGTTGGACTACAGATGCGCCAACCAAAGAGCCGACCAATACGCCAACTCATGTTCCTACAAAACCAAGTACAACGCCCGGACCTAGTTCAAAGCCTAGGCCAAGTCCGACACCAAAACCTACTTCTGAACCCACAACTACCTCAACTGAAACAACTCATTGGACTACAGATGCGACAACTAAAGAGCCGACCAATACGCCGACTCATGCTCCTACAAAACCAAGTACAACGCCAAGACCTAGCCCAAAGCCTAGGCCAAGTCCGACACCAAAACCTACTTCTGAACCCACAGCTTCCTCAACTGTAACAACTCATTGGACTACAGATGCTCCAACTCAGGAGCCGACCAATGAGCCAACTCATGGGCCTACAAGTCCAACTCCAGGACCTAGTCTAAAGCCCTGTCCTCCAAGACCAAGTCCGACGCCAGAACCTGGTCCAACACCTGCTCCAACAACGACCACTTCTACACACTCACCAGAACCTACTTCTGAACCCACAACTCCCTCAACTGAAACAACTCATTGGACTACAGATGCTCCAACTCAAAAGCCGACCAATGAGCCAACTCATGGGCCTACAACTCCAACGCCAGAACCTAGTCCAAGGCCTTGCCCTCCAAGACCAAGTCCAACGCCAGAACCTGGTCCAACACCTGCTCCAACACCGACCCCTTCTACACACTCACCAGAACCTACTTCTGAACCCACAACTCCCTCAACTGAAACAACTCATTGGACTACAGGTGCTCCAACGGAAGAGCCGACCAATGAGCCAACTCATGGGCCTACAAGACCAACATCAACACCAGAGCCTAGTCCAAGGCCCTGCCCTCCAAGACCAAGTCCAACGCCAGAACCTGGTCCAACACCTGCTCCAACACCGGCCCCTTCTACACACTCACCAGAACCTACTTCTGAACCCACAACTCCCTCAACTGAAACAACTCATTGGACTACAGATGCTCCAACTCAAGAGCCAACCAATGAGCCAACTCATGGGCCTACAAGGCCAACTCCAACTCAAGAGCCGACCAATGAGCCAACTCCTGGGCCTACAAGGCCAACTCCAACGCCAGAACCTAGTCCAAGGCCCTGCCCTCCAAGGCCAAGTCCAACTCCAGGACCTAGTCCAAAGCCCTGTCCTCCAAGACCAAGTCCAACGCCAGAACCTGGTCCAACACCTGCTCCAACACCGGCCCCTTCTACACACTTACCAGAACCTACTTCTGAACCCACAACTCCCTCAACTGAAACACCTCATTGGACTACAGATGCTCCAACTCAAGAGCCGACCAATGAGCCAACTCATGGGCCTACAAGACCAACTCCAACGCCAGAACCTGGTCCAACACCTGCTCCAACACCGGTCCCTTCTACACACTCACCAGAACCTACTTCTGAACCCACAACTCCCTCAACTGAAACAACTCCTTGGACTACAGATGCTCCAACTCAAGAGCCGACCAATGAGCCAACTCATGGGCCTACACGACCAACACCAACGCCAGAACCTAGTCCAAGGCCCTGCCCTCCAAGACCAAGTCCAACGCCAGAACCTGGTCCAACACCTGCTCCAAGTCCGGCCCCTTCTACAAACTCACCAGAGCCTACTTCTGAACCCACAACTCCCTCAACTGAAACAACTCATTGGACTACAGATGCTCCAACTCAAGAGCCGACCCATGAGCCAACTCATGGGCCTACAAGACCAACGCCATCGCCAGAACCTAGTCCAAGGCCCTGCCCTCCAAGGCCAAGTCCAACTCCAGGACCTAGTCCAAAGCCCTGTCCTCCAAGACCAAGTCCAACGCCAGAACCTGGTCCAACACCTGCTCCAACACCGGCCCCTTCTACACACTTACCAGAACCTACTTCTGAACCCACAACTCCCTCAACTGAAACACCTCATTGGACTACAGATGCTCCAACTCAAGAGCCGACCAATGAGCCAACTCATGGGCCTACAAGACCAACTCCAACGCCAGAACCTGGTCCAACACCTGCTCCAACACCGGCCCCTTCTACACACTCACCAGAACCTACTTCCGAACCCACAACTCCCTCAACTGAAACAACTCCTTGGACTACAGATGCTCCAACTCAAGAGCCGACCAATGAGCCAACTCATGGGCCTACACGACCAACACCAACGCCAGAACCTAGTCCAAGGCCCTGCCCTCCAAGACCAAGTCCAACGCCAGAACCTGGTCCAACACCTGCTCCAACACCGGCCCCTTCTACATACTCACCAGAGCCTACTTCTGAACCCACAACTCCCTCAACTGAAACAACTCATTGGACTACAGATGCTCCAACTCAAGAGCCGACCCATGAGCCAACTCATGGGCCTACAAGACCAACACCATCGCCAGAACCTAGTCCAAGGCCCTGCCCTCCAAGGCCAAGTCCAACTCCAGGACCTAGTCCAAAGCCCTGTCCTCCAAGACCAAGTCCAACGCCAGAACCTGGTCCAACACCTGCTCCAACACCGGCCCCTTCTACACACTCACCAGAACCTACTTCTGAACCCACAACTCCCTCAACTGAAACAACTCATTGGACTACAGGTGCCCCAACTCAAGAGCCGACCAATGAGCCAACTCATGAGCCTACAAGACCAACACCATCGCCAGAACCTAGTCCAAGGCCCTGCCCTCCAAGGCCAAGTCCAACTCCAGGACCTAGTCCAAAGCCCTGCCCTCCAAGACCAAGTCCAACGCCAGAACCTCGTCCAACACCTGCTCCAACACCGGCCCCTTCTACACACTCACCAGAGCCTACTTCTGAACCCACAACTGAAACAACTGATTGGACTACAGGTGCACCAGCACCAACTCCAGGACCAATAGATCCACCAAAGCCCTGTCCTCCAAAGCCAAATCCAATGCCGAATTGTCCACCCTGGCCTCAACCTTGTTGGAACAAGCAGAACTTTTCCAAAGACTCTAAAATCAAGAAAAATTGTAGTAACAAATTTACCTATATGAATATAAACGTAAACTGATAACGTCTATATAAAGTAGCTTTCTCAAGAACTTAGAAATGATAGCAATTTAATTTCATGACTAATGTTTACAGTATACAGGGTGTGCCAGAAGTTCACGTCCATCGGAAGCCAGTTAAATATTTTAAAAATCAAACTTGTGTTCGAAAATATCTTCACCTTGTTATAACCTCTTAACTGTTACAATTGCTACAAATTGTTACTGTTTGTCAATTTAATCCCATTATGTAATCCCTAAGAATGCTTCTGTAAACTGCTGTCTAAAATTAAAAGCTAACTGCTCTAGTTTGAAAAAGAATAACTTTTTTCCGACTCTAGAACCAAAAATTCGTGCACTTTCAACTGACTGTTCTAGAAGATTGAAATTGAAAGAGCATCTTATTTTCTGTGCCGGGTGTCCCAAAATTTACTTGACACGGGATATTTTCGTAACGGAAAACGGCTCAAGCAAGAATTAAGTTATTGGACTCAGGGTACCATAGGGTCTATCATACCATGCATTCAAAACATTTTTTTTGTACGTCATGCCCGAAGACTCACCCCTAACTTTTTGTTTTTAAATAGCACCTCATAGGTTTCCCCACATAAATGATATCGCTAATTTATTTAAAATCTTGTAGTACCTTTGATGTTATACGCAAACTTATTTACTTAAGAACTTGAATAAGAATTTGTTTGACGCCTAATATTTTTGCAAAAAAAACTGATAGAAAAGAAAACTAAGTAGACTCTTAAAGGTACGGATAAACCTATCTTACCATCTTTTCGAAGACAATGACTTTTTTATCCTTTTTGATTACGCAGATAGCAGATATGACGCCTCAAATCCTTTTCTTATGTTTATGACTAGTTGAAACAATATTGGTTTGTGTATGAAATCAAAGGCACTACGAGATTTTAAATAGCTATGGGTGATATTTGAAAAAAAAAGTTGGGTGTGAGTTTTAGGGGTTGAAGTACAAAAAAATAATTGCAAAACCATAATATGATAGGCCATTCAATACCCTTAAAGGGCCCATTTGATTTTCGTTTTTATCAGTTATTACGCCTCAAACAAATTCTTAGTTTATTCGTCTTATGCTTATGACTTTCTGAAAAAAAATTGTTTTTGTATAAAATCAAAGGCACTACAAGATTTTATATAAAATAAAGACTTAGTTTGTGTACGAAAAACTATTAGATGCTATTTGAAAAAAAAGTTGAAGGTGAGCAAAATAAAATGTTTTGATAACATGGTATAATAGACCCTACAGTATTTTCAAAAACATCACTGGCTTTGATCTTTTCTTTCTTACACGAGAATATCACGCGTCAAGGAAATTTTGAGACACCGGGTATACATGTTCATTGAATTGCAGCTTGGAGATAAGCTATAGTCATTTCTTAATGTTTTGTTTGTTCAAAATTGTTGTTGACAAGATTAGTCACGCCAATTTTTTGAAGGAACGTACTGTTTTCTATAGATTCCATACATTCTATGATATTTGTGATAATAAATAGCAATCTCTTTAAAGGATTTTATTTATGTTCATGATTTATGTTGATGACTCCTGTGTAGTTAGCGACAATTCGCGCCCCTCATAGGCGTAGTTAAGTCCCTGAATCTGGGGGGCTTAAGTCCCTGGATCTGGGGGGGGGGGCTCAAGTCGCTGCTCTAGATACAATGAGCTTAACAGAATGAATTATTTTTCAACTTTTGGGGGGGCTGATTTCATTCTCGGGGGGACTAAGCCCCCCCAAGCCCCCATCCAACTACGCTTATAGCGCCCCTAAAACCTTACATGTGTAAACCCTCCTTAAGCTGCGTTTCCACCAAAGATGAGCTAGGAAAATGTGCGCAGCGAGGATGTTCTTGCTTTTCAGAGCTTTCTTTTGCTCTCCTACATCAACTCCCACATCCCTTGCAACGAATTTCTAGCGCACATCTTTCGAAACACATTAGTAGCACACATTCCTCGCCATTCGCCAACATGCATTGTCTTGTACGTACAGAAACTCCGCTGCGCTAAGCCGTTTCCCAGCAACTTTCTTTTTATGTTTATGATTAACGTCTTTGTGATTCCAGATACGCGTTTCGCTCTGGTAATATTCCAAGAACATTATACGTTCGACCAGCCACTCATTTTGAATAGAAAACTATACCTCCGCTCATCACGCAATCACAGCGGCTACTAAACGCGCACCAACGTGTAAATGCGTCGCAAGCGCTTGCCGCAAACATCCTTTGATCTGTGTCAAAAAACCGACACCAGTCCCGATCGGATACAAGCACAGTATATCCTATTGGATATACTGTGATACAAGCGTCCGCACGTTCACGCAAGCCAAGCCAAACGGCCTCTTTACACGCTTGTGCTTGTGGATGATTGTCGAGGCTTGGCAAGCGTGGAAATGCGGCATTACACGCATGTGCTTGTGGATGATTGTCAAGCCTTGGCAAGCGTGGAAACGTACCTCCCCCCCCCGCAAGAACCTTTCCGTGGCTTTTCTTTTCAAAATATATTATGTATATATATAGGGTGAGCCCTAAGTTAAAATAAACATCTTTCTCGAATAGCTTTTTTTCCCGAAAACTGAAAAGTGAGATACAGAATCAAATAACCTAGTCTGTCTATGTTTAGTTTTTATGTCTGTTTATGTTTAGCTTTTCGCTCAAAAAATGTTTGTCTTATCATCAGGCAATTAATATTAATACACCAGTCACATTCAGTTTATCGTATAGTTAATTCTAAGTTGCTAAATCTTAAAAGTTTCGTTCCTAATAATGTGCCGCTTTTAGTATTTACCAATTTAAAATCAACAAAGATGAACAGAAAGTAACTACTGCACTATCGACAAGTGCAATGCCTAATCGATAAGATAAATATCAGAGAAAAAAACTAAAGATAAGCAGACTAGGTTCCTTGATACACAAGCCCTGATTTACATGTTTTATTTTGTATCTCGTTTATTTTTCAGTCTTCTGGAAACTTGTTTGAAAAAGTAGTTTACTTCAAAGACTTCTATGAACAGTTAAAAAAGTTATCTGCTCACCCTGTATATATTAAAGAGTAAACATTGGGGTTGTGGCCAAAATTTTGAAAAGAAACTGTGGGTCACTGCATAAAGGAGACTATGGCATTAACTGTCAGGCTTTCGACAATTTTTATTGCCAGCTTCCGGGCTTAACGTTGGGGTTTGCTCACAAAAACAACGACCTTATATGTTTTAATCATCCGAAAAATTACAAAATTCGTGGTACGAAAACACAGATTTTTTGATTTAACTTTTTTTAAAGGTCGTTGTTTAGTTTGTATTTTACACGTTTGGGTTAGTTGTTAATGTGATCTGTGTTGTGAAAGACAGCGAATTAAATTAGCCAAAAATTTTTTGGGGTATGCTGTCTTCCCGTATTTTTCCATTTACTGCCGATTCTCGGCCGATTTTTAGGGTTTAGTTTAAAATTCAATACTGTTCCACTTTTTCGCTGATGGGTATGCATCTTGGGGTTCATATGTTGAAGTATTATTTGTAAAACATACTAACATACAAGGAAAGTGACCTTTAACTTAGTACTTTTTTATTGCACAAACGATGGTGGTTGAGGAGCCTGGGCCTCGAGGACTACGGAGCCCCCAAAACCTCAGGGCACCCCGCAGCTGCGGGCCCTGCGGGCCCTTAGTTACGCCCCTGGTTTTGAGTTTTGAGAAACTAATTCTGTAATGTAAATTCGGCTTAAGAGCATGGAAGTTTCTCTACCGTAATTTTTCCGGTGTAAATTACTTTACTCTAATGTTCAAGAGATATACTTTCAACCAATATCACAATCGTTTATTAACTGATTCATCAGATAATAATTGATTACGTTAGGAACCTACAAAATTATTACTGTATTACGCAGTGGCGGATTTGAAAGAGAGTTCACCGGGCCTACTAAATACAATAGCAACTTAAATTTTCTTTATCCTAGTTTTTTTATTGTCTCAGAAATATATTTTCAACTACAAACCACACTTATTGTCATACTGGTAGGTACAGCCTGACAAGTGTAGCAAGAGGCTTGGGGATTTCGCCGCTGTCTCACACGCACACGTTATTTCATATCCTCTCGTCTCTTGCTATCCTTGTCTATTTCATATTTCTCACAGCCCTTGTTACACTTGTCAGGTTGTACATGGTCAAATAATATGTCGATTGTTTTTTGGATATTGGATCAGCTGAGTCTATCCATGTTCTTCATATCGTCAAATATGATGATGACTCCTTTTGTAGGAAAGTTTTAGGTATTTTCACAATTCTTTAATGAACATCAAGAATGCTGGGTGACATAGGTAAAATCAAAGATTCTCTAAAAGTGTCTGAAAAGGCCAATTCACATAAATAAGCAAAAATTTGCATACAATATGATATAGCATTATGTAAAAATAGAGTAATACCCAGACATGGTTGAAATATAAGTCCTTAGGACTTAGAAAAGTGAAGCCATTATTGTATTTAGTGATAAAAAAAATTATTAGAAATTATGTATGTGGTCACGTAGAGCATCGAGCGTTGATAATTTCTACGTATATCTTTTGGAGTGTTTCCTTCTTTCTCTTACAACTACTGAACTGTTGTAGAATAGTTGATAATCTGAGCTTGATTTGGCTGAGGTCAAAACAAAGACCTTTGATTATTCCTGTTATCGTTATTATATTATTATTTTGCATTTCTTATTTTTTCTCACATGGTTGCGGTAGTAACAAATATTGACGGGCTGTGCCAAGTCAATACCTGACCTATTATTATTCTGAATTCAGGAAGGACCCTATAATGCTACAGGTCTTAAGGATTACAGACTTTCGGAAGGTTTTATGTAACTTTTCATCCAGGCCCAATTATTGCAGGTGTGGCGTAAATGTATTTGGAGTAAGACCTGAGACCGATATCATGAGGGGGACAATAATAACTTTGTTTTGTTTCCATAGTCGTTTTACTTCTATGGCGAGATCGGTGTATTTCCCAGCGTAGGTGTTTTGGATGTTCATATCATTGGGAATCGCAATATCTATTAAGTAGGTCACTTTGTCTGTCTTTGACTGGAAAACTATATCTGGCCTACTTGCTGGGATGGTTTTGTCTGTATGTATTTCAATGTCCCAGTATAGTTTGAATTGATTGTTCTCGAGTAGGTACTGAGGTCGGTGTGTAGTTATAATATGGATCTGTGTTTTCAATTAGCTTGTTTGTTGTGGCTAGTGCTTGGTGTATGATATATTATTATTATTATTATTATCAAACGCACTTTAATACTTGAAGACATTTGCTAATTTATCAGATCCGTTTGCACTATAGTTTTGATACGCCTATGTTTTCTTTTCTGACAAGTAAATGCAACATGTCTGCAACTGATGGAAGTTGGCGGCGTTTATCTTGTCAATATTTAGAAGAACGTTTCACGGATGGTGTCTTTTTCTGGTCAGACTCTCGCAAAGGCTGAAAGACTTTGGCGCTGTACAAGCGCTGCGAGAGAAGAAATGTCTGTGCACGACATACATATTTGAAACACTGGTTGTAGCCGTCGGAATACAAATTCCCCAGCAGCTCATTCTACAGCGTCGAAGTTGTCCAAAAGAAGGAATGCTGGAGGAGATTGGTTCGGGGAGTAGGGACCTCGACCTGGTATAAGGATGAGCTCGCAGAGCCTCTCTAGTGTCCCTTGTTCGGACAGCCTTTGGTCTTATTATCTGGGAGAGCTCACTCGAACATCTTCCGTGATAGAATCTGTAAAACAGGGACAGGTCAGCCACCCTTCTTCGATGTTCCAGGCTGTGGAGGTCCTTTGTGAGGTTAGGCGTATCGATTAGTCTAATTGCTCTCTTCTGGACAGTGTCCAGAAGTTTTAGAAGGTGCTTTGGAGCGCATTCCCACACATGGGAGCAGTACTCCAGCGATGGTCGGATCTGTGCCTTGTAAGTAGCAGTAGTTGCTCTGATGTATACAGCTTCCTACAGCGGAACAAAACTCCAAGCTTCTGGGATGTCGTTTTAGCAATACTGACGACGTGGTGGTGCCAGGACATGTTATTGTTGGTGTTGATCCCCAAAAGCTCGACGAAAGGTGACTCGATTGTGGAGTGAGCTTACTGCACGTTGAACTGTACTTTATTTACTCATCCCCGCTTGACACTTGTTTTGATATCTACGCTGATCTGTGAGGAATGTTGCTTTCGCCGACGAATCTTCCCCTGGGATGATAGTAGCTTGCCTGGTTCCATGCACGATATTAATGTGGTGTCGTCTGCGAAGCCGTTGATTGGATTGGATGTTATTTCCAGCAGCTCGTTGATGCAGAGTAGAAGTGCAGTGTAGGGGATGGCGTTTATTGAAAATAAGTCTAATAAACAGCATTCGACTACAACAGAGATCGGTCATTCAGAAAGCTATTCAGCTACTGGCGCAGGCCAGGTGGCCTCAAGCTTGGTCAGAAATCCCTCATGCCACACTCGAAGGCTTTCGATATGTCAAGTGCAACAACACGGGACTCGCCATGATTCTCAACTGTTCTGTTGCTATCCAGGTATTTCAGGAGCTGTGTGTCAATATAACAGTCTCCTGCTAAGATGAGCCACAGGTCTATAGTTGGTGGGATCGGTTTTTTGCCTTTCTTAGGGATGGGTTATATGCAGCCAATCTTCCATGAAGCGGAAAACACGCCTCGCTGGTACAATAATTTGAAGAGCTTGGAAAGAATAGGTGCACGCTCAGCGGAACAGTGTCCAAGGACAATGGCTGGAATTTGGTCAGGACCAGTAGCTTTCTTCGTGTTTAGATTTTGGAGGATGTTTTTACATCTCGATGTTGAAATTTGACCTCTGCCATTCTCGAGTTCACGTTTATGGTGGTGGTCGGAGTACTTCTTTGGAAGTCCACAGTAGTAGTTGGCTGCGAAAAGCCTCTCTAAGATGCCTGCGTTTTCTTTAGGAGTAGGAGCGATGGACTGCCCTCTCTGGTCTAGGGTGGTATTGACGAATAGAAAAACTTCTGACTACCAGCCGTAGCTACAGACCCGAATGTTTTGGACGAACTAGGACATGAGAGGAGCTTGATATTAATTTTTTGGTTGTGTTCCTCCTTGCTGCTGACAATCACGCGTTTACAGCGATTTCTTGGTTGCTAGTGATCTATAAAAAGGCCATACCTACAGCTACAGAAATTCATCGCGCTTCACTGTCCATAATTAAAAGATTGTTTGTTAAGATATAAGTGGCACTTATACTTATTCAAAATCATTGTTCGTTCATTTAAATCATTTTTACTAAGCATGTAGATAGTGGCTATAATTATGGACTGATCAGGAAAACAAATTTATCAGCTGAGGGGCATCCAAAATGTACTTTCCGAAAGAGTACACAATCGAAATATAGTACTGATCATAAAAAAGAACAGTCATTGTAACAGAAATATTAGATAAGATTAGATTATATTTAGTCGTTTGGTCCACACACGTCAACTGAAGTTCGTTGTGTGCCCATGACCAGGTCCTGGAGCTTTTTCTCAATACTATCGTCAGTTTCGTCATCTTGCCCAAGTCCAAAATGACATGTTAATCAGTCGCTTTAACTGATGGAAAAGTCTACACTCCTGTTCTCTATTAGGCACTCCAAGAGTGAGTAGCTCTCGTGTGAAGTGGCTATGTCCAGCAATAGGAGCAAAAATCTGCTTGATATCCTTTCAAGCTTCACTAGCCAGCTAGTGTCCAGAGTAGGCTCACCGACATTGTTGGCGATGTTCTTCGTTTCACCTTTGAGTGATAACTTTTTGAACGGTAGCTTTGCTTATGCCACAGCTTGGTTCTCGACCGAAGAAGCCCAGAGGAGGTTCCTCATTAAGGTGCAGTGACGCGCCCCCATCACCAAAAGAAAAGAAAGAATATTTAGTAGATCTGCATGCTTTGTAGGTAAAACACAGTGCTCAGACTATAAAAAGTGCCACTCGTAGCACACTAGCTCGGACTATAACCAGTGACACGTCACGTGACTGTCTGAGGGCCAAGGAACCAGTAGCGCACCGAAAGCACTCCTATTGGTCAATCGTACGTTATTCGGTGCTCCTATTGGTCAATCACACATCAACTGGCTTTGAAAATGACCAATGAAAACCAAAGAGTTACAGGTAATACATCCACAGCTTGGTTCTAGACCGAAGAAGACCCAAGGGCGGTTCCTGCTTAAGGTGCAATACCGCGCGTCCCCCTTATCAAAAGAAAAGAAAGAATTTTTAGTAGATCTGCATGCAGTGTAGGTAACACACAGTGCTCAGACTATAAACACTGGTACTCACAGCACACTAAGCTCGGACTATAACCAGTGACACGTCACGTGATTGGCTGAAGGCCAAGGAACCAGTAGCGCACTGAAAGCACTCCTATTGGTCAATCGTACGTCATTGAGTGCTCCTATTGGTCAATCACACATCAACGGACTGTGAAAATGACCAATGAAAACCAAAGAGTTACAGGTAATATATCCACAGCTTGGTTCTAGACCGAAGAAGACCCAAGGGAGGTTCCTGCTTAAGGTGCAATGCCACGCGCCCCCCTCAGCAAAACGAAAGAAACAATTTTTGGTAGATCTGTATGCATTGTAGGTAAAACACAGTACTCAGACTATAAAAAGTGGTACTCGCAGCACACTAAGATCGGACTATAACCAGTGACACGTCACGTGATTGTCTGAAGGCCAAGGAACCAGTAGCGCACCGAAAGCGCTCCTATTGGTCAATCGTACGTTATTGAGTGCTCTTATTGGTCAATCACACATCAACGGACTTTGAAAATGACCAACGGAAACCAAAGAGTTACAGGTAATATATCCACAGCTTGGTTCTGGACCAAAGAAGACCCAAGGGCGGTTCCTGCTTGAGGTGCAATGCCACGCGCCCCCCTCTGCAAAATGAAAGAAATATTTTGGTAGATCTGTATGCATTTTAGGTAAAACATAGTGCTCAGACTATAAAAAGTGGTACTCGCAGCACACTAAGCTCGGACTATAACCAGTGACACGTCACGTGATTGTCTGAAGGCCAAGGAACCAGTAGCGCACCGAAAGCGCTCCTATTGGTCAATCGTATTATCCGTTTATTGTACCGAGATTCAGCCAAAAAACGACCTGACAGGTACGATGGCCGTCTACCTACCAATAAGCAAATAGATGGGTAATAAAAAGAGAAGTATGGGTGCCGTAGTACACGCCTTGGTCAAAATCAGTGGCGTGTCTACCAGTTTTATGCTATAAGATATAAACCAATAGTCAGAAACATACGAGTATGTTTACATTTTTTGCGAGCAAGGTAAAACCCACAAAAACTGAACACCTGCAATCGGCAAAGCAGTCAAAATGAGATCAATAGTTTTTTATTTTACGCCTATAAAATACCGAGGAATCTATCGCCACTACTGGCTTGCGAACCACGCCCGGTGACTCACGTTCCACGACTGAGGCAGGTAGCCGGCAGGCGGACCCAGACGACCCAGGGGGAAATGATTTATGGCTTTTAAATCTTGGTAGAGTAACACGTCTGTACGTTATTGAGTGCTCTTATTGGTCAATCACACATCAACGGACTTTGAAAATGACCAACGGTAACCAAAGAGTTACAGGTAATATATCCACAGCTTGGTTCTGGACCAAAGAAGACCCAAGGGCGGTTCCTGCTTAAGGTGCAATGCCACGCGGCTCCCTCAGCAAAACGAAAGAAACAATTTTTGGTAGATCTGTATGCATTTTAGGTAAAACACAGTGGTCAGACTATAAACACTGTCACTCGCAACACACTAAGCTCGGACTATAACCAGTGACACGTCACGTGATTGTCTGAAGGCCAAGGAACCAGTAGCGCACCGAAAGCACTCCTATTGGTCAATCGTACGTTATTGAGTGCTCTTATTGGTCAATCACACATCAACGGACTTTGAAAATGACCAACGGAAACCAAAGAGTTACAGGTAATATATCCACAGCTTGGTTCTGGACCAAAGAAGACCCAAGGGCGGTTCCTGCTTAAGGTGCAATGCCACGCGCCCCCCTCAGCAAAACGAAAGAAACAATTTTTGGTAGATCTGTATGCATTGTAGGTAAAACACAGTACTCAGACTATAAAAAGTGGTACTCGCAGCACACTAAGATCGGACTATAACCAGTGACACGTCACGTGATTGTCTGAAGGCCAAGGAACCAGTAGCGCACCGAAAGCGCTCCTATTGGTCAATCGTACGTTATTGAGTGCTCTTATTGGTCAATCACACATCAACTGACTTTGAAAATGACCAATGAAAACCAAAGGGTTACAGGTAATATATCCACAACTTGGTTCTAGACCGAAGAAGGCCCAAGGGCGGTTCCTGCTTAAGGTGCAATGTCACGCGCCCCCCTCAGCAAAATGAAAGAAAGATTTTGGTAGATCTGTATGCATTTTAGGTAAAACACAGTGGTCAGTCTATAAACACTGTCACTCGCAACACACTAAGCTCGAATTATAACCAGTGACACGTCACGTGATTGTCTGAAGGCCAAGGAACCAGTAGCGCACCGAAAGCACTCCTATTGGTCAATCGTACGTTATTGAGCGCTCTTATTGGTCAATCACACATCAACTGACTTTGAAAATGACCAATGAAAACCAAAGGGTTACAGGTAATATATCCACAACTTGGTTCTGGACCGAAGAAGACCCAAGGGCGGTTCCTGCTTGAGGTGCAATGCCACGCGCCCCCCTCTGCAAAATGAAAGAAATATTTTGGTAGATCTGAATGCATTTTAGGTAAAACATAGTGCTCAGACTATAAAAAGTGGTACTCGCAGCACACTAAGCTCGGACTATAACCAGTGACACGTCACGTGATTGTCTGAAGGCCAAGGAACCAGTAGCGCACCGAAATCACACATCAACTCACATCATCAATTGGTCCATCGTACGTCATTGAGTGCTCCTATTGGTCAATCACACATCAACTGACTTTGAAAATGACCAATGAAAACCAAAGAGTTACAGGTAATATATCCACAGCTTGGTTCTGGACCGAAGAAGACCCAAGGGCGGTTCCTGCTTAAGGTGCAATGCCACGCGCCCCCCTCAGCAAAAGGAAAAAATATTTTTTGGTAGATCTGTACGCATTGTAGGTAAAACAAAGTGCTCAGACTATAAACACTGGCACTCGCAGCACACTAAGCTCGAACTATAACCAGTGACACGTCACGTGATTGTCTGAAGGCCAATAAGGAACCAGTAGCGCAACCGAAAGCGCTCCCATTGGTCAATCACACATCAACTGACTTTGAAAATGACCAATGAAAACCAAAGAGTTACAGGTAATATAAAAACAGAAGCTGCTTCTGCTGGCTCGTCTCACTGCCTCAGTCATCTTCTGTTGTTCAATTGGCTACGTGTTGTTTACATCGGCGATTCTAACCTACTAACCTATTATTTAAAGCGGTTAATCGGTTCAACACGTTGCTTGAAATAAAATTATAAATAAATTAAGTAGGTACTACTAATGTAAAATGTTTTGCCAAAATGAAGCAGACAGCGAGACAGCTGCTTGGTTCAATAGGTTGCGCTAAGGCGTTCGAATCAAATGTTGGGGGTTCGATTCTCACGCTAGACGATTTTTTTTCATGATTAGGCGGGATGATAAATGAAAAAACTTTTAATAGACAACATTTTGTGATGAGTGATAAGTAAAACATTCTTAAGAAATAACGTCTTGTGATACTAGCTAGCAAATACTTTTAGGACATAACTGTTTGTGGAAACTGAAAACTCTTTATGTGCAGGGTACAGCTGCAACCTCAACAATCTTTAGTAGGATTTTCTGTAGGTCTTTTTTATTTTAAATTTTGTGCGCAACCCCCCTTTTTTCGATTATAATCAAAGAGAAGCTATTCTCAGTATAATCAGTAATTTATTGTGCACTTACTGTGTTATAAAACTTTGCCTAGTCACTATATTGTTTTAAAATGCTTATTCACTGATTGCGATATTGTATCACAAATTATAATAATTTGTTAATCTGATACCTAATAGAGATGATACTAATTTTTAGTCAGTGATTTATAATAAACCAAAAATGTTCAAACCCCCTCATGATTGCTCACTTTTGATTGGAAAATATTGAAGAAAGTTTCAAATAGCACCAGCGAATTATGCACTTCAAAAATCCAAAAAAATGAACCTAATTTACCTACCATATTTTATTGTAAAAGTGTTAGTTTATAAGCAATATACCCCTTAAAAATTTTATAAAACTAAATAAATGAGGTTGGCTCGTACTTTAACAGTTATATTTTGATTAACTAGGTATCGATCATTTTTATACCAGTAATTTGATGTTTATGTTTATAATAATAATAATAATAATAATAGCGTTTATTGTAAATATAAAATAAATAAAATACAATAAACAACAAGTGACCCAAAAAAAGTTAAAAACTTGTGCTTGGGTATAAGTAGTTATTATAAAATGGAAACAACAAATAAGGGTCAATTCAGGAATATTTATATTTAAATATTATGTATTCCATATATATCAGTAATAATAGGTATTGCATATGTCTACAAGTTGGTGAATTTTAATGCGCTTATTATTTACTATCCATTGTTTTAAACCACACTTGAATGAATTTAAAGGCACTAGACATTTTATGCTTTCTGGTATCTCATTGTATAGTCTTGGAGCAAGAAATGTATGACATCGTAATAAAGTATTTTTTCTTGCTTTTGGTACAACATTACATGCAAATCTTATGTCATATTTATGTTCGTGTTTTGTCAAGTTTGATTTATTTTTATATTGGTAAATACCTAATGACATGAAAAATGTTTGGCGGATATCTAGAATTTTTGTTTTAGAAAATAACAAGTCACTAGGATATGTACATTTAACTTTATATAAAATTTTTATTAAACGTTTTTGTATAATTTCTATTGCTTTTATATTATTTTTACATGCTGCGCCCCACACCACAATACAATATCGTATATGACTATGAACAAGTGCTTCGTATACAATGATCATCTGTTCATAGGTAAGTATAGTGGAAAGGAGTTTAAATTTGCTTATAACGTAACGAATCTTTTTGACAACATATTCGGTATGCTCTTTCCATTTGATATGGCAATCTAGATATATTCCTAAGTACTTGATACTGGTGACCATTGATATAGGAGCTACCTGTTTACAACTGATTTGTAAGTTGGTGTATTTCGGTAAGCCGTTTGCGTATGATGCGAATGGAGCAAAGTGAGTCTTGTTGAAATTGACTGTTAAAAGTCGACTACTGAACCAATTGAACATTTTTTTAAAACCATTTTCAGCCTTTGATTTTAATATTTCCCAACTTTCAGCAGAAAATATAACAGCTGTATCGTCTGCAAAACTCACTATATCTCCGCTCACATCAACCGCAAATAGATCATTTATATATATGTTAAAGAATAATGGTCCCAGTACCGTTCCTTGAGGAACACCGCATGTTATAGGCAATGGAGAACTAGAGCATTTATTTATCACAACAGTTTGTGTTCTATTACTTAAGTAACTTTTAATTAGATGATAGATTTGACCCCGTATACCATATTTTGTAAAGTTTTCATGAGTATCATATTCCTATCCATCCTATTACATATGTCACCGCATCTTCAGTAGATTTATTTTTTTTGAAACCGAACTGTTTATCAGAAAATATGTTATATTTCTCTAAAAATTCTGTCAATTTGTTCTTTATTATATTTTCAAAAACCTTTGCCAAACAGGAGATAAGTGAGATAGGTCTATAATTGGATAAATCATATTCATCGCCAGTTTTATGTACAGGCATCACAGTCGCAATTTTGAGTATAGATGGAAAAATACCCTTTCCCAGACAACAATTAATTATTCTAGTGAATGGCTCCGAAATCAGATGTGCTACGATTTTGAGTGTTTCAGCAGTTAAATTGTCTATTCCAGGTGTTTTGCCATTTTTCAGCAGCATTATTGAATTAATTACTTCTTGTTCAGTGATTTCTTGTACTACAATGGAGTTTGAGAGTCTGATTGTTTGTGTGTCTAGGTATCGGATACTTGATTTAATTTTTTCTGCTAGATGTTTACCAATAGAGCAAAAGTATCGGTTAAATTCATTACTAATATCTAAGTTAGTGTTCAACATGTCTCCACTTTGAGACATAATTTTACCAATGTCTTTACCAGAGTTATTTACACCTATAACGTTATTCACACATTTCCATAGCTTTTGTGTATCGTTGGTATGGTTCATGATTTTATCTTGATAATATGACAATTTTCTAGCTCTGATTAAATTTGTAAGCTTATTATGATATTTTTTATATTTTTCTTTATTTTCTAACGACGGATCATTTATCATTATTTTGTAAAGCCTATTTTTTTCATTTACGGAATTTATTAAAGCAGCAGTGATCCATTCTTTTCTTTTATGTTTGTTCTTTTTTATTCTCACTTTTGTTGTACAATTTTTAATGTGTGTTGTCAGAGTTGTAATGAATGTTTCTGTTGATTTTTCAATTTCACTAGCGAAATACACCTCATTCCACGATTCATTTTTTAGTTCATTTAAAAGTTTATTTTTATTCAAGTATTCTTTGTATCGCAACATTTCACTATTAAGTGGATTATTTGTTCCTGGAAGTAGTATCTGTATAGTACTTGAGAAAAATGATCTGTAATTGATGTTTCAACGATAACGGGAATTATTCTCACATCTTTAATTTTGTTATTAATAAATATGTGATCAATACACGATTTTGTACTATCAGTTATTCGAGTGTAGCTGTTTATTGCAGATGTGAAGCCATGAATGCTTAAAATATTAAGACAGTCCTGAATGTTGGTTTCTTCTCCAAGAATATTGATATTTATATCACCTATTATAACATGCATATCTGCAGATATGCATGCTGCAAGATAGTGATTGAGATTTTCAACAAATTCATTTACGAGCGTTTGTGGTGATCTATATATGCACGTAATCAAAATTCTTTTATTACACTTAGTGAAGTATATCTGGACGATTTTGATATTCCCAATAATAAATGTATTATAACTATGTAAAGTATTTTCTCTTATATACACTACCACTCCATCATTTTGATTCACATCGCCATTGTTGTACACTAATGTGTATCCATCAAGCTTATACAACGATATATCATCTAGCTTCCAGGTTTCAGATAGAATTATGAAATCTAAACTAAAATTAAGTTCACTTAGTAGTAATTTAAGTTCATCTAAATTTTTGTTTAAACTCCTAATGTTCATATGAAACATATGCAAACTATTCTTACTTTTTGTAATATTTAGTAGGTTATTGAGATCATATGTGTCTTGAGCAGTATGAGTATTAAATGTTTCGATTTTAAAATCTCTAATATAACTATCCAAATAATACTTTATGTATAATTATTATCTACTTTTATTTTCGTTCAATCAAATATAGCTTAAAATTCAATGTTCGAAAGGTACTGAGATTGAAAATATTTGTAAGTAGGACATTTCTGATCGTCGGATGTGTGGGTAACATCGTAATTCCTATTAAGGGTCTCATTATAATATGTACAATTAGAACATTTCACTAAATTTTGTTTACATGATTTACTTTCATGATTTTGACCACATATCGCACAAACATGTGAATTTAGACAGTGTTTTTCTGTATGATTAAATCGTTGACATTTCCGACATTGCAGTACTTTATTATTTTCGTAAACGTTTAAAACTTGGAAATCAACCAATAGTTTACTACTATAGTTTTCAAAAATATTCCTAAATAATCAGACAATCCATCAATATTTACATCTCTTTGATAACCATTAGCTTCTATAATCGCTGATTAAACATCTGTCTCATATGACTGATTGCGGATTAGTAAACATGTCTGCACAGAAGCAAAAATATCATTAAACGGTTTGCATATAATCAAAAATTACTAATATTATATCTGATACCTCTCTGGCTTAATTGAAATTTAACTTAATTTGACATACGTTTTTCGTCAATTTCCATTTTTTACTGATCCTTTAATATGTAAACCCTATAAGAAGATAAGCGCTTCATTGGTCCCTATGGCCATTATCAAAACGCAAAATTTAAGCAAAAAAAGTATTTGCAGTAATTGACACTATTTGACGGCTGTGCTAGGATACAGCTTCTGTTTTTTCTTTTTACGAACAAACACAAAGTTCATCATCATCATCATAGTCACAATGTCTTAACAGACATGTTGTGAACTCGTAAAATGCATTAAGTCGGAGCTAGAGTATTGCCGACACGAATATTATCAATAGTTTGGAGAACTGTAGCTCGCCATCGTTCGCGATTTACTGTCAGTTCAGTAGCGCTCTTGATACTCATATGTAGCAACTGTTTCGTCGTATCCACCCAGCGTGTAGGGGAACGGCCACGGCGCCGCCCACTCGGGGCGTGACCCTGAACTGCAACTTTCTCCATATTATCGCTTCTGTGAATATGTCCGAAGAATGTAAGCATTCTCATCGACACAATGGAGGATAGTCTCTTTGGATTACCGAGCTCATCCAGTATGGAAACATTAGTTCGATGGGCGGTATAAGGAATTCTCAGCATTCTCCTCCACGTCCACATTTCAAAAGCATCTTTGCGAGCTCTATCTGCCTTTTTAACAGTCCAAGTTTCCGAGGCATACAAAAATATGGAGAACACAAGAGACTGAACCAGTGACATTTTGGTAGCTTTAGTGATGTTATGGTCACGCCATATTTTAGTAAGCTTTGTCATGGCCACCCGTGCCTGTTGAATGCGCCGTCGAATCTCATTCTCACAGCTACCTGAATTGTCGATCAAAGAACCGAGGTACACAAAACTTTGAACTACCTCGCAACGGCCTATTGACTTTATTTCTTGATGATTGTCATGCTCTCTATCTACGATAATATCTTTGGTCTTGTTGTAGTTAATACCAAGACCATAGGCTGCACTGTGTTGTTCTAAAACGTTCAATAGAGCTACTATAGTTCTTCCTGAGAAGCAGCAATAAGGGTTGTATCGTCAGCAAATCTTAAGTTAGATATTTTGCTTCCGCCAATAGTTATACCGCCATTCCAGTTGTCCAATACCTGTCTCATCACAAATTCAGAGTAAATGTTAAATAACATCGGAGATAATACGCATCCCTGACGAACTCCTTTTCTGGTTGCTGTTTGACCAGACAGGTTACCATCAATTCTTACACGAGCTGAGCTAGACTCATAGAGTTGCTGTATGAGAAATACTAAGTGGTAAGGGACTCCCATGGAGATAAGAATTTCCCACAGTTTAGGCCACTTTACGTTATCAAACGCCTTAGAATAGTCCACAAAGCAGATAAAAACGGGAAAATAATGCTCTCTGGCTTTTTCAATAATCTGTCTTAAGTTTAAGATCTGTTCACGCGTACCGTGTCCTTTTACGAAACCTGCCTGCGCCTGAGAAATTTACCAGCCATTAAAACCCTCCAAACGAGGCTGTAAAATATATAGTAGAACCTTGCTTGCATGAGAGATTAACGAAAGTAGGCGATAATTGTCTGGATTTGTTGGAGATCCTTTTTTATGAAGTGGAACAAAAATGGATGTGCACCATTCATCTGGCCTAACACCGGAGGACCTGACCCTCTTACAAATATTATATAAAAGAGAGATGCCGTCTTCACCCAAGCATTGTAATGTTTCGGCACACAAAGTTGGTGATTCGGAAATCTAAATTCATATTCTTCGAGATATAATCCGTAATCAATCAATTTTTAATTCGGCTCATGATGATTGATGAACGACATCTTTCATCCTTCAAGATCTTCACAACAAATCCCCTAATCTCAACATCCAGGTGCCAACGACATTGAGCGTACCTTGAAATATGATTGAAGTAAAGTTTCAAAACCAAAAAAGACCAACTGAAGGTCAACTGACACCAATAAGGCCATTGTTCTTGTGATGTAGTAGGTACTCATATTTAGTCGTATCTTTCTGGCTTAATAGGAATGCTTTGACGCCCTTCAGAAACTAGCAAGCCATAAAAAAGTCACAATTGGATTAGCTATGATTAGCTAGGATATGGGCCCGGGACCTATGCGCCAGGTCAATATAGCCCTGGACGACTGGGCCTACAAGGAACTGGCAAAATCCTGGTTAGAGAGAGAGGATTGCAGGCAAAGTAAAAGATTCATAGCGGGCCTCATATACAGGGTGGGCCAATAGTGCGTGGACGGAGGATTGTGGGCTTAATAAAAAATATTTCAAAAATCTGTCACTTGATCATGGTAGAGACCCTTAAGGGCTATAACTTAAAAATATTTTCACTCAAATTTTGACGTTCATACAGGGTGATTCATATCAAACTTACATTTTTTTAAATGGAACCCCCTATATATTATTGCATATTTGGATTCCTTGGTCAATTTTAGTGTGACTTTATGTATCACACATGGAACTTTAAACGAACCGTTTAGGCGCAAATCACCATTTTTGGTATAAGTAGGTATCAGAAAAAAATTGAATATCGCAACGATTATAAAACTTAGAAGGCCGTGACTTTGCGTTACAACTAAGCATGAAACGCGTCATCTTAGGTCAGACGGCTAAAATTGAATTCTTTTTGTACTTGGAGAAATCAGTAGATTAATTAAGGAAACTTCAATCACAGATAACTTGATTTTTTCAAATGGCAATGCCTATTTTGGTTTAAAAAATCGAATGTAAAACTTGATTACCTGTCTAACGATATAGCATTCTCGATATCAATCTTTTTTGGTTTTCATTTTATTTCAAATTTTTAGTCAAATCGGTGTTTTTCAATTTTCCTGCGTGCAAGCAACCTAGCAGGCCATGAAAAATAAACAAAAGCTCGTTAATATGGAAGAAACCAACTAACTTAGTAGAAAGATGCAAACTAACTGGAGCAACGAGGCAAGATTATGAAAATTCCTTGCAACATATTAGCTCTAACCGGATACAACAGCCCCAAGATATCTAATGTAAATGAGTAGCTGGGCTATGATAGAAGTGTTTGTTTTTCACAGCCTACTAGCTATTGAGCTCTACTAGAGCTTGACAACTTTCCAAAACGATTAAAATTTTGAAACAAAAGCAAAACTACCAGCGATTTTTGCTTACAGTCTAACATGTTTAGAATTTCACATCTAATGGGATAAAAAGATTAGTCACTTCCGTTTAGTTAAGTCAAAAGTAAAATCTCCAACTGGAGCATTCTGAACATCTATTGAAATAATTGCTAGAATTTTTTAATTACGCTATGTTGTAATAGTGTTTATTTCATGTAGTTTTCTGCAAACTAAATTATGTTTTACAATTCAAACAGACTGCAATTCAAGTTTCATTTTCCGCGATTTTGCTAATAAGTGGAAGTACCTACTGAAGAATTTGAAGTGTTCCAGTCAGAGGTATCATTACTTTTGACTTACGGAAATGGCTACTTTTTTATAGCATTAAATGTGGAAATTTATTCAGAAGACATAGATATTATACTGCCAGCAACAATTACTAGTAGTTTTCCTTTGATTAAATATTTTTTTACTTACTTTGGAAATTGACTAATAGCTAGTAGGCTGTGAAAAATGAGCGTTCTTGTTACCGCTATTGTTTCTGGTTAGTGCTAATATGTTGAAAGAAATTTTCATAATCTTGCCTCGTTGCTCTAGTTAGTTTGCATCTTTCTACTAAGTTAGTTGGTTTCTTCCATATCAACGAGCTTTTGTTTATTTTTCATGGCCTGCTAGGTTGCTTGCATGCAGGAAAATTGAAAAACATCGATTTGACTGAAAATTTGAAATAAAATGAAAACTAAAAAAGATTGGTATCGAGTATGCTATATCGTTAGAAAGGTAATCAAATATTACATTCGATTTTTTAAACCAAAATAGGCATTGCCATTTGAAAAAATCAAGTTATCTGTGATTGAAGTTCCCTTAATTAGTCTACTGATTTCTCCAAGTACAAACAGAATTCAATTTTAGCCGTCCGACCTAAGGTGACGCATTTCATGCTTAGTTGTACCGCAAAGTCACCGCCTTCTAAGTTTTATAATCGCTGCGATATTCAATTTTTTTCTGATACCTACTTATACCAAAAATGGTGATTTGCGCCTAAACGGTTCATTTGAAGTTCCGTGTGTGATACATAAAGTCACACTAAAATTGACCAAGGAATCCAAATATGCAATAATATATAGGGTGTTCCATTTAAAAAAATGTAAGTTTGATATGAATCACCCTGTATAAACGTCAAAATTTAAGTGAAAATATTTTTACGTTATAGCCCTGAAGAGTCCCTACCATGATCAAGTAACAGATTTTTGAAATATTTTTTAGTAAGCCCACAATCCTCCGCCCACGCACTATTGGCCCACCCTGTATAGCCTTGGCTTCTGAATAAAGGCAGAGAGACGCTAAACCTTCTGGTGGGGCTTCTCACTGACCATTGCCGGCTGAATAGACATTAATTTAAATTTGCGCTTCTTGGATTTTTGATTCCAAATGACGAACGTATCGGTAGTAGCGAACTTTGTAATGGAGAAGGTCGAACAGGCACACTTGAAGAGCGCTCAATACAAGCCCAAGATATGGCTCGGATACGTAGACGATACGTTCGTCATTCGGAATCACGGAAGAGAAAAGCTAGAAGAATTTCTAGAACACCTGAACAGCGTGCATGAAAACACCAAGTTCACCATGGAAGTAGAAGAAAACAAAAAACTCGCCTTCCTTGATGTTCTTCTAACAAGAAAAGGAGTTACATTAGGACACAAGGTTTATAGAAAGCCAACTTATACTGACCGGTACTTACATAATGAATCAAACCACCACCCATCTCAGAAGTACGGAATTATTAGAACTTTGACAGAACGGGCTATAAAAATGTGCGAACCAGAAGAACTCGACACCGAACTGGAACATCTAAAGAATGCTCTTAAGGCTAATGGTTACACAGAAAAGGAAATAACAAGATCAATGAGAAGAAATAGGGCAAAACTACAACCTAAACCGATAGCAAAAGCTTTTCTACCCTAAGTGCCTGGAATAACAGACAGAATAGGAAAAATGTTACGAAAGGAAAATGTCAAGACTCACAACACCAGGGGTTTATCGCATACCATGCACATGTGGGAGTGTATACGTAGGAACAACGAAGCGATCTATAAACACAAGAATTGCAGAACATAAGGCTAGCTGTCGACTAGGCCATACGGACAAATCAGCGGTAGCCGAACATGCAATTAAGGATTAACGTCTGCATACCATGCCGGACTTCACAGAGAAGCCATCAAGATACAAAAACATCATAATAATTTCAATAAGAAAGAAGACACACAGAAACGGACATGGGTACCCATCCTAAAGGACCTGAAGACACTACCATACATATCGCGAAGGGGCGGGGCTACCAACGCTACCTGGTTGGGCCACGTCACCATTAGCAGGTATAAATACAGGTGCAGAGCCACCAGCCGTCAGTATTTTGTAGGTCGCCGAAGTGAAATAGCTTTTGAAGATGCCATCCACTCGTGGTGGCGAAACGTCAAGCTTTAACGCTAAACGTCGCCAGCCTAAAAACCCAAGAACCACAAATTCATTGGACGATGGCCGCGAAAGCCTTGCACAGTAGACATTAATTTGTCACTCGTGGTAGGGGACCCCATCTGCTCCAGATGCTTTTTTATTATAGAGGGTTTAGGAAATCGCCTTGATCGCAACGACAGTAGCACTCGTACACCCGAAGGTGCAAGAGAGAGTGTGTCCGCCCGACGTTAAACCTGCTTGAGTCCTCTGATCGCGTGTCCAACGGGCGCAAACGCGTCCATCCGACATGTCACCACGGCCCGACCGGCTAAAACCCATGCGCTCTTACTAACCTCTGCTCTATCTCCATCTGCACCGGGCATCATCGTGAACGACATTCTTCGCAGTGCGAGACAAGGTAAATGATTATCCCAAATAGGAATATCTTCTTATCTTTATCTAGTCTTGTGGCCAAGCACGTGGGTCTGGACCCCCCCGAAGTGTTATAAAATAGAATCCACAAATTTACACCCCCCGTAAATTTAAGGTGGCAACATGGGCGCCGCCAGGGGGGGGGGCAAGGTGGAGCACTCCCTGGCAAATCAAATCTAACATACATACATGGAAACTGTTACTTTCTCCTCCTCCTGCGAGCGCAATTAAGATTTTCCTCTCTTTGCCACCTACGACTTGTTCAGTTGAACGTTCATTCAGTACGGTAAGGAGGGTTAACACTTGGTTGAGGTCAACAAGGGGCGAAAATCGATTGACTGGTCTATGTATGCTCAGTGTTCACAGAAAAAAATTGACTGTGATAAAACGCAATTCATAAAAACAGTAATCAACAAATTTGCCCAAGACCAAAGGAAGCTAAAGTTCGATTTCGAATAACTTCTCTAGTCTTTTTGCTAACAGTAAATACAAAATTCACATTTACGTTTTATAGTTAGTTTTTTTCAGATGTTTTTTTCTTGTTCTTTTATTATTTTTGTTCTTTATTGTTCTGTATTTTTGTTCTTTTATTGTTTTCCATTTAGATACTGTACTGAATATAGGTACAATTCTATTGTTCATGCATTTCTGTTATTTAAGATGTTTACCTCTTTTATTTTGCATATATTCTATGCCCCTACCCCTGGATTTGTCTGCCCCCCCCCCCTGGTTTTTTTCTGGCGGCGCCCATGGGTAGCAACTCTAATCTGGACCCCGCCTCAAAAGTCAACCAAGTGAGATCCATAATCTGGACCCCCCCAAAACCAAATCCTGGATACGTGCCTGCTTGTGGTCGTTCCTCTTTCTCCTTTGCAGAGAGTATTTTGTTCACCATTCCATGTATCTTCCATGCCTCTGCGCTGGATAACATCAGCGGGATCATAGTCTCTGGGGTTAGCTCATCGATCATCCTCCAGTTTTTGACTTGTCGCACAGAAACAGGGAACTCCAGATGCTGGGAGGAGGACGAGGCAGCGTTCCACTTCCTAGGCAGATGTGCTGTGTATCGCAATCTTAGGATTCAGGTATGTTCGGCACGATGAAGTTTGAGGAGGAGTCACTATACATTCAACGATAAGGTCGGACATACTAACTTTCATCAAGAGCTCTAGTAGGTTCGACAAGGAGCTTCCTCATCATCATCATAGTCACAATGTCTTAACAGATACCTTGTGAACTCGTAAAACGCATTAAGTCGGAGCTAGAGTATTGCCAACACGAATATTATCAATAGTTTTGAGAACTGTAGCTCGCCATCGTTCGCGATTTCTCACGGGATATATTAAGGATCTTTAATGCAGTAGTTTCCCATTTGCTTTCTACATCCTCATGCCGTTGACCAGATGTATGATGTATCTACTGGTTTATCCGCCTTTAGGGACAATTTCTCACCCCAAGTACAAGAAGGTGTCCTGACGCTTGTCAACTCGTCCACCCAAAGCTGTTGGTTGAGCAGAGGTTACTGCTTATACCTACAGTATTATGGTTGTTTTTCATGGGTTTCGGTCAACGATCGAAACTATAACTTTCCTTCACTACGTTTCGGTTTATTTTAATCTAAACCATCTTTAGGTGTCTATAAATGAATAGGAAATGATCTGTATATAATAAAAATAAGAATAAAATACAAAAAAACAATTAAATAAAATAATTATAAATTGTATGTGTAAAGTAGAAATATAACTAACTATAAATGTATATATAAAACTTTTAAACCTAAACTTAGTGACTTTATTTTCGTTTATTGAATATGAATATAAAAGAATTAAATTTACTGAGACAAGGAAAATAATACTAACAAACCTACTTACGTTAATTTCAGATGTCGGTTACATTTCTGTAAAATTGTTTTGTTTGTGAAACAGCCTCTACGGAATGAGAGAGCTGAATGACCAGTACGGCGTTTTTAGGATATTGTAAAATACACAGATGTCCTTAAAGTAGTGGGAAAAGATTGATAGAACAATAGGGGTGAAAGCTTTTGTATCTATCTATGTATACCTACATGAATATGGTTTGTTAGATTATTCCAAGATGCAGAATCCCTACTTTATTAAATTATTATATATCTCGCCTAATTGATTTATACCTCTTCTGAAATTTATTGAATTTGGGTGTTCTTAATATGAATTATTTCCTTTATATTTCTTTTGTGTTGGTTACATTCACGAGTTAATATTTTAGGATTGTTGAAATTAAATGTTTTTTAAATATTGTCTTGTTTGCCCAATATATACTCCGTCACAGTGTGTGCAGTCAATTTGATAAACGGTATTTGTTATATTATGTGTTTCTGTTCTTGGTTTGAAATTATTAAAGTATCTGTATGTTGAGTTTGAAGGTTTGTTAGCTATTTTGATTTTGTATGGTTGAAGACAATTTTGAATTTGTTTATTTATTGTTGGATTATATGGTAAGCTAATATATTTACTTTCTTCTTTATTTGATTGGTTATTTCGACGATTATTATTATACAAAGTATCGATTCTATTTCTTATTAATGGATTAAAAAACTTTGGTGGATAGCTGTTATTAATACACCGACAGTAGTTAGGTTCCTGTTAGTCGCCTTTTACGACACGCAGGATATACGTCATAATTTTGAATGGAATGCCCTATTTATGAAGTCTAACGTAAAAGTGGTAAATCTGACAACACTGATGTTAGCGTTTTTGAATTCTGTATGTTCAAAAACCCCCAAGTATTGAATTTCACCTCTCCAGCTGTGGCAGTTTTGGAAATATTTCAGCGTTCCGGTTCCGTTTACTTAAAAAGCGGTGTTGCCGTATCTCAATAATTAACAGTAACAAAATTTTGAAATTGTGAGTTCTTACTAAATTCGACATGCGCAATTCATTGCAATAACAATAAGTAGCGGATTCTATTTAAAATAAATTAAAATCGGGGATATGCTTAAAAATTTGGAAAAATAACTTATAACTTGGCAACGTCGCAAACGCAAAAAAAAATATTACAAGGCGAGATAGGGTATTAGTAGATATTTCGAATTAAAATAAAAAATAAAGGGTGTTACATTTAAAAAAACAAAGTAAAATGACCTTCAAGTTGCCGTTATTTAAAATTCTGCCAAAAACACCCTGTAGATACAAATTGCTGGTAACATCCAAAATAATATCCACTTAATATTCAGGTATGTCGGTGTATAATATTATTGAGAAAGGTTAAAGGAATATATCAATTTGGACGTATTATCCCAGAAATATTTTAGGATTGAATAAAAATCAATGATGGAAACTAGAAAAATTTAAGAAAAGGTTATAGTACGATATAAAAAAATCAAGTTGATCACTATCCTACTTTCCCGCAACACCCTGCATATTTCAAAATATTTTTATAATATGCGTCTTAAGTAACCAAATAACTTTTGTATTTGACATTTTCTTCTATCAGGTATACCTTGCGAGATATCGAAGAATTACACACTAACTGGACACCCTGTACAATGGGAGATATTCTAACCCGCCCCCACACGGAGCAAGGTAAGGAGCTTCCTAGGACGTAGGATTTTAGTGTTTTCAGTGTTGGTTTAGTGGGGTTGGCAAAAAGGGTCAAAGAATCTTTGACAAGGCTGGCCTACTTGCCTGGCTTCACCTCCCCATCACTACTACTACTACTGGGAATTGGAGTAAGAAGAGGCAGAAGGACCCGCTTGTAGGCCAACGCACAGGAAGCTCTTGTCACCAGAAAACCTCTCTCTTCATCCATTCATTCAGCCTATTCGTTTAGATAAGGGTTTTCTGAAAAGTACAAGAACTACTAATTCATGGAATCCTAGGTTATTTTTAAGATAAGTACTTATATATTTTAATGAGTATATAAATCAATATTGATATTATTCCGGGTAAAGTACCATTCAAATAGCGAAGTGCTAGTCATTGTACCTGTTATCACCATTGAGATTTGATGATGTATAAATAATTAGCAACGGAAACTACAGCTAATCAGACCTTTGCAGGTAGTCAGCGGTATATGAAATACCTAAACAGATCAAATGTGAGGTAGCATCAGAAGAAAATGTGGCCGCGTTTTCTTTTGACAGCTACCTGGGCAGTCACTGTTGCCCTAGCAGTGCGTAAGTACATAAATATTATTTTTGTTTTTTAACATTTTGATAACATAAGAGTAACACTATCAGAGGTAAAGTGCTAAGCTTAATTTATTGTAGCTGCTGAAAACATAAACATAGCGATTATGTCCTTCTTCTAGACGTCTTGGCTTTCTGTTAGTGTTATGATACCTACCTCATTTACAAAAGTCAGCTTAGAAACTCAAAACAGCGCCCGGATTTGTAAAAAGGGTCCACAAATCATCAGGACACGATGTTTCGTCCTCATAGAAGATCAATTAAAGATTTTAGATTTTTTGCGGGTGTACCTCAGGATCCGGGAGTCCACAATTTTCCATTTTCGTTAAACGAGATTGAAACTCAAAACAGCGCCCGGATATCTAAATAGGGTCCACAATTCATCTAGGACACGACGTTTTGTCCTCATAGAAGATCAATTCAAGATTTTAGATTTTTTGCGGGTGAACCTCAGGATCCGGGAGTCCGAAATTTTCCATTTTCGTTAAACGAGATTGAAACTTAAAACAGCGACCGGATTTGTGAATAGGGTCCACAAATCATCTAGGACACGACGTTTCGTCCTCATAGAAGATCAATTACAGATTTTAGATTTTTGCGGGTGAACCTCAGGATCCGGGAGTCCGAAATTTTCCATTTTCTTTAAACGAGATTGAAACTCAAAACAGCGCCCGGTTTTGTAAATAGGGTCCACAAATCATCTAGGGCACGACGTTGCGTCCTCATAGGAAATCAATTAAAAATTTTAGATTTTTTGCGGGTGAACCTCAGGATCCGGGAACCCAAAATTCTCCATTTTCGTTAAACGAGACTGAAACTCAAAACAGCGCCCTGATTTGTAAATAATGTCCACATATCATCTAGGACACGACGTTTCGTCCTCATAGAAGATTAGTTAAAGATTTTAGTTTTTTTGCGGGTGTACCTCAGGACACGGGAGTCCACAATTTTCCATTTTCGTTGAACGAGATTGAAACTCAAAACAGCGCCCGGATTTGTAAATAGGGTCCACAAATCATCTAGGACACGACGTTTCGTCCTCATAGGAAATCAATTAAAGATTTTAAATTTTTTGCGGGTATCCGGGAACCCAAAATTTTCCATTTTCGTTAAACGAGATTGAAACTCAAAACAGCGCCCGGATTTGTAAATAGGGTCCACAAATCATCTAGGATACGCCGTTTCGTCCTCATAGAAAATCAATTACAGATTTTAGATCTTTGCGGGTGAACCTCAGGATCCGAGGGTCCGAAATTTTCCATTTTCGTTAAACGAGATTAAAACTCAAAACATAGCAGATATTCATATGGTTCCCCCACCATTTTTCAGTGTGTTTTCCCGGAAGAAATACTTCATTCCCGGAAAGCTGGCTCTTTTTAAAAGGCAGCAAGTCGCAGGTGTTTTCAAAATAATTGAACATCTATATAATCCAGTAGTAGTCATGTAGGCCACCTTTAACCATTTTTGCAAAACCCATAGAACCAACTTAAAAAATTCTCATTACCTCTTAGAGAACTCTTTTTTATCGAACCTATCTGACCTACTGGTGAATGTATGTTGGATCAGTTTACTGAATATAGTGATTCCGCTTCCAATTCCGTCGTGTCAAACTTCTGAGGTCTAAGGTTGCAGCAAATCTGCCTAGGACGTAAAACAAAAGTTATTCTTGCACTGATGTCCGCCTCCTGGAGACTCAGACCGGTGAGGTAGTAGTTAGAGCGATGTTGCAGAACTTGGAAATGATGAGTTCTAATGGCAGTTGCAGTTCTGGCTGAACCGAATTGCGATGATCCTTTATGATAGACATTATTTCTCACACAAGGGTAATCAACTACCTCCTCTCAACTGTTGACTATAGAACGCATAGCTACATTTCTCGGTTTGCTCGAGTTCAAAGCATGTAGTTACCCCATTGACATTCTAACTTATTAGGTTATGATATCTATGGGTTACCCGTGCTTTTAGCGGCCATTGTCCGTGCATTGTCCAATGATTTTGTGATTCTTGAGTTTTTAGGCCGGCGTCGCAGAGCGTTAAGGCTTGATGTTTCGCCATCACAAGTGAATGGCATCTTCAGAAGCTATTTCACTTCGGCGACTTCCAAAATACTAACGACTGGTGGATCTGCACCTGTATTTATACCTGTTAACGGTGACGTGGCCCAACCCGGTAGCGTTGGTAGCCCGCCCCTTTGCGATATGGCAGTGTCTTCAGATTTCAATAGAAAGAAGAAATACAGAAAGTAAACCCTACATAGGTACCTACCCGTACCTATTTTGTGTGGGTACCTATCCTCAGGGACCTGAAGACACTGCCGGGCGGGCTACCAACGCAACCGGCTTGGGCCACGTCACCGTTATATATATATAGCGGGGGTCCTACAGCTTTCTTTGCCGCATGGCGCATTTCGTACGCCATACTCCTCTATCCATCCATTCGTTTTCCTGGATAGCTCTATCTTTCATGTTTTGTTCGATCCCATCCTTCCAGGACTTTAAGGGTCTTCCTCTATTTTGCGGTTGATACAGTAATGCTTTTTTTGGCCATCTGTCTTGTTCCATCCTCATCACATGTCCGTACCATAGGAGCTGTGTCGTCTGTATTCTCTCCACCGTCGTGAATATTCGACCTGTCCTTCGTCGTATATTTTCATTTGGCATGTGTTCTGTTCTGGATATTCTGCACGATCTTCTCAGGTAGTCCGTTTCTACTGCCTCAATAGCTTTCTCTTGTCTATCCGTTAGTTGCCAACATTCGCATCCATATGTTAAAATAGGCTCCACTATAACTTTATAGATTGTCAATTTGTTGTTCAGGTTAATTTTATCCGACCAGAGTAATGAGTTTAGAATTCGTGTAGCCTTTTTTTCTTGTTGCACTCTATTTTTTATATCTTCTTTCGTTGTTCCATCTTCCGAAATTATGCTTCCTAGGTATTTGTACTGTCTACACCGCCCAATCCTGTTTATTTGCAGGTCTGGATCTTCATCAGTGCTTCCTACCTTCAGGTATTATGTTTTTGGCATATTCATATTTAATCCCCATTTAGCATATTCGCCGTCCAATTTTCTAAGCATATAATCAGCATCACCTTCGTCTCCAGCTATAACGACTTGGTCGTCTGCAAAAAATAGAGTTGTTAGGCATGCATCTTCCATATCAATTCCCATTCTTGCGGTCTTGATTCTCCAGTTACTCAGAGCTTCTTGGATATATATTTTAAATAAGGTTGGGGATAGGCTACATCCCTGCCTCAAACCTTTCGAATGCAAGAACGGTTTCGATATGGTGCTTACTACCTTAACTACACTTTTTGAGTTTTTGTAGATATTTTGTATCGTAGGCCTTTTCAAGATCGATAAATACAAGATGGGTGGCTAGGTTCCTTGTTTTACGTTTCTCTAATATTTGTTGTAGGACAAATGTGTTATCAATGCATGATCGTCCCGCGCGAAATCCGTTCTGTTCTTCTATTTCTATTTATTTTTCTCAACCCTATTTTTTAATACTCTGCCGTACAACCTTCCCATTGCGCTAGTTACACTGTTGCCCCGGTAATTGCTACAATTCTTCTTATCCCCTTTTTTATATATTGATGTCATATATGCTATATTCCAATCTTCTGGGATTGCGTCCCCGTTCATCACCGTTAACAGGTATAAATAGAGGAACAGATCCACCAGCCATCAGTATTTTGGAAGTCGCCGAAGTGAAACAGCTTCTGAAGATGCCATCCACTCTTGGTGGCGAAAAAACCCAAGAAGCACAAATTCACTGAAGCCTACGTCTTAGAAAGCTCCCTGTCGAACCTACCAGACTTTTTGATGAAAATCACTATGTCCGACCATCTCAACATTGACCTGGCGCCTGCTAATTTCAAGCATAGGTTATGGACTGATGCAGGGGCTGCCGGCCCCTATCCTAGCTCTGTCGTTACCCGGTACACCGGGGACCAACAATAGGCTAACCTTTTTGTAGCTTGCGAGTTTCTGAAGGGCGGCATGACTGGGCAATAAATCACACAACCCTAGTTTGAGGAATTACATTTACTAAATTGTCGTTATAATGAATTAAGTTTGGTTAAATTGTAGCCACTATTACTTAAGCATCGCTATAACAATCTTATTTGTTTTCAGCCACTTGTCCAAGCAGCCACGATGGCACGCCGACCTACTTTCCTCACGAAACTAACTGCTCGCTATACTATCAATGCTCTAATGGTGTTGCCCACCTGAAGACCTGCCCTCAGGGCTTAGATTTCAATCCCATTTTAAACGTATGTGACTTTCCTGAACGTGCTGGATGCAGACCTATCACCCAAGCTCCTACAAGCACCACACCATCCACGTCTACAGGCTCAACTGTCACACCTGCACATTTAACAACCACTGATAGTCCAACTGAAGGACCAAGTCCAAAACCAACATCGGCACCAACTGTAAGACCGACAAGTGCACCGACCACACCTCCCACTCCAGATCCAACAACCAAGCCAACGGAAGTGCCCACACGCAAACCAACTACAAATCCAACTAGAAAACCAACTAGTGTCCCGACCAGAGGTCCTACGGCAGATCCAACTAAGAGGCCTACGACCAAACCAACGGAAGGCCCCACACCAACCTCAAATCCAACGAATGCACCGACCAAGCCTCCTACAACAAAACCAACTAGGAGACCTACCGCCAAACCAACAGTAAACCCTACAAAGGAGCCAACCCCAAATCCAACTAGGAAACCAACCAGTGCACCTACCAAACGTCCTACCGCAAGGCCAACGGTACGACCCACGAAGAAGCCAACCCCAAATCCAACTAAAAAGCCAACCAAAGCACCTACCAAACGTCCTACCGCAAGGCCAACGGTACGACCCACGAAGAAGCCAACCCCAAAACCAACTAGGGCACCTACCAAACGCCCTACCGCAAGGCCAACGGTACGACCCACGAAGAAGCCAACCCCAAATCCAACTAGAAAACCAACTAGGGCACCTACCAAACGTCCTACCGCAAGGCCAACGGTACGACCCACGAAGAAGCCAACCCCAAAACCAACTAGGGCACCTACCAAACGTCCTACCGCAAGGCCAACGGTACGACCCACGAAGAAGCCAACCCCAAAACCAACTAGGGCACCTACCAAGCGCCCTACTGCAAGGCCAACGGTACGACCCACGAAGAAGCCAACCCCAAAACCAACTAGGGCACCTACCAAACGTCCTACCGCAAGGCCAACGGTACGACCCACGAAGAAGCCAACCCCAAAACCAACTAGGGCACCTACCAAACGCCCTACCGCAAGGCCAACGGTACGACCCACGAAGAAGCCAACCCCAAATCCAACTAGAAAACCAACTAGGGCACCTACCAAACGTCCTACCGCAAGGCCAACGGTACGACCCACGAAGAAGCCAACCCCAAAACCAACTAGGGCACCTACCAAACGTCCTACCGCAAGGCCAACGGTACGACCCACGAAGAAGCCAACCCCAAAACCAACTAGGGCACCTACCAAGCGCCCTACTGCAAGGCCAACGGTACGACCCACGAAGAAGCCAACCCCAAAACCAACTAGGGCACCTACCAAACGTCCTACCGCAAGGCCAACGGTACGACCCACGAAGAAGCCAACCCCAAAACCGACTAGGGCACCTACCAAACGTCCTACCGCAAGGCCAACGGTACGACCCACGAAGAAGCCAACCCCAAAACCAACTAGGGCACCTACCAAACGCCCTACCGCAAGGCCAACAGTGCGCCCTACGAAGAAGCCAACCCCAAAACCAACTAGAAAGCCAACCAAAGCACCTACCAAACGCCCTACCGCAAGGCCAACGGTGCGCCCTACGAAGAAGCCAACCCCAAAACCAACTAGAAAGCCAACCAAAGCACCTACCAAACGTCCTACCGCAAGGCCAACGGTACGACCCACGAAGAAGCCAGCCCCAAAACCGACTAGGGCACCTACCAAACGCCCTACCGCAAGGCCAACGGTGCGCCCTACGAAGAAGCCAACCCCAAAACCAACTAGAAAGCCAACCAAAGCACCTACCAAACGTCCTACCAGAAGGCCAACGGTACGACCCACGAAGAAGCCAACCCCAAAACCAACTAGGGCACCTACCAAACGTCCTACCGCAAGGCCAACTAGGAGGCCCACAGCCAGACCAACGGAACGTCCCACACACAAACCAACACATAGACCAACTGCAAAACCTACCAAACCACCTCATCCTCCGACCCCACGTCCCACAGTAAGACCAACTAGGAAACCAACCGTAAAACCAACCAGGAGACCAACAAAACCTACAAAAAGGCCAACTCGTAGGCCATGGCCACCTAAACCTTGGCCTCCTCGTCCCTGGCCACCTAGGCCTTGGCCTCCACGTCCTTGGCCACCTAGGCCTTGGCCTCCACGCCCTTGGCCACCTAGGCCTTGGCCTCCACGACCTTGGCCACCTAGACCTTGGCCTCCACGACCTTGGCCACCAGTACCTCCACATCCTAGACCAGGACCAGTGCCTCCTAGACCAGGACCTCCACGCCCTAGACCAGGACCAGTACCTCCTAGACCAGGGCCTCCACGCCCTAGACCAGGACCACTACCTCCTAGACCAGGACCTCCACGCCCTAGACCAGGACCAGTACCTCCTAGACCAGGGCCTCCACGCCCTAAACCAGGGCCTTGGCATCACTAACAATAATAAAAACTGAAAGATGTACATCCTTATTCCTAATTTGAAAACGCCTATTTCTGACTTCCACTGTCAATACAATTTTTTAGTATTAAAATATTTTGATTAATTTACTATCATCAATAGTCTTCAAGAACTGCAGACTATAGTAGATAGTAAATTAATCGAAATGCTGTGATACTCAACAATTGTATAGACATTAGACAATGAATGAGATAGACCTAGTCCAAACCATCTACCTTAACTACAAAATTTTAACCAGCCAGCATATCATAATTGTTAATACACACGGTCACACGGTCCAGTCTTTTTGACGTGCTTTATTGTTGATAGGTATTAAAAACATTTTATTTTTGCTTACAATAAAATTATTATTGTTGTCTGTTCTTCACCTGTTTTCATAGTTATTCCCCACGATGCAGGGTGTCCCACGATGACTAAGACAAGCAATATATCGGAACTGGGCAGTAGTAGAGAGTTATAACTTTGTGGGTGTAAATTAGAGCAAATGCTGTATCGTTCCTTATTATTGTTTTACCCAATGAGGTACTTTTTTGGTCACATAACGTCCGATTCAAAAATTATTAATGGGACACCCTGTATATTTGTGCCTTACTGAGTTCCTCCCTATAAAACAATTCCAAAACTAGCACACTGGGGACTAAAGTGCTTCAATAAATATCTATAAATACATTAGTCACCACAAACAATATTATCCTTCTCGCATCTTATCTGGATCGTTTTGATTCAAACCATGTAGTCGGGATTAAAATTGTCTCAACCAATCGTCCAACATTTTCCTCCCCACTATACCGCTACCCGCTACCCTCTCATCTATCCCTTCGGGCATGGCCGACTTTACTCACTAGGCCGGAGCATGAAATATGGCAACACTGAATCAGCGGGCCGAGTTTTCATTTGTTGTTAAGTCATGTGTATTCTTCCAGGAGCAGAAAATATGGTTGGAAGGTGATTATTAATGTGTTTCTAATTATTTACCTGCACAAACGAAACTATAAAGATAACAAGATGCCTGCAAAGCCTGTAGTACCAGGTTACAGCCCAGTAGAGGACTACCAAACCATGGCCCAACATAACCTTACTCCAGATTAAAAAGAACGTTGCAAGGTGATTTTTAATGTGTTTCTACTTATTTACCTGCACAAATGAAACTATAAAGATAAAAAGATGCCTGCAAAGTATGTAGTACCAGGTTGCACTAGCAATTGTGCGTCCAATAAGGGACATGAACAGAAGTGGGTAAAAGGTATTCCTCGGAAGGGCTGGTTAAATATTTATAAGGATAAAGACAATAATTTACAAACATTTCCAAGGATAAGACCTATTTTAAAGCACAATGTGGTACCTACAATGTTTTCTGGACCACCCAAATATCACAGAAAAATACAGTTAATAGAACTCATCTGGGCATGGCCTGGGGCATACCTACGAAAGGATTTGATAGTGAAAGGGAAATCAAGACCAGCAAGAATGGCTTCACAGCGACCTAATAGTGAATTTTTCTAGCTCAAGTGACAATTTACAAAGTAAATTGAGTGTTCATCTAAGTGGAAGTGGAAGTGGCAGCAGGAAACAGGTTGCGTTTATTTTTATTTTGTAGTGTCTGACTGTGATGAAACAGACATCAGATGTAATTGGTATTAGTAGTAGTAGTTCTAAAAAGTATTTTTCTTAATTTATTAACCGAGATGAACTCTAATACATATAAAATGTAATAATTATTCTGAAACTATAGGGCCACTATATGACAGCTAAGCCACGTTGCCACATCTAAGGCTCCGGCCTAGTGTAGAGTCGGCCATGCTTCAGGTCTATCATGGGCGACTCTACTCACTAGGCCGGAGCATTGAAATATGGCAACACTGAATAGTCGGCCGAGCTGGGCCGAGCTTTTATTTGTTTTTAAGTCGTTAGTGTAATCTTCCAGAGTAAAAAAGAAGATTGGAATGTGATTTTTAATGTGTTTTTAATTATTTACCTGCACAAACGAAACTATAAAGATAAAAAGATGCCTGCAAAGTGTGTAGTACCAGGTTGCACTAGCAATTGTGCTTCCAATAAAGGACATACAAAACATAATCTTCCAGGGTAAAAAAGAAGATTGGAAGGTGATTTTTAATGTGTTTCTAATTATTCACCTGCACAAACGAAACTATAAAGATAAAAAGATGCCTGCAAAGTGTGTATAGTACCAGGTTGTGCTAGCAATTGTGCTTCCAATAAAGGACATACAAAACATAACCTTCTAGAGTAAAAAAGAAGATTGGAAGGTGATTTTTAATGTGTTTCTAATAAAGGACATACTAGGGTGTTCAATTTTCCTCAAGACGAGCATTTCAGACAGAAGTGGGCGAAAGGTATTCCTCGTAAGGGCTGGCATAGGCGTAGTTAGGTGGGGGCTCGGGGGGGCTTAGCCTCCCCAAGAATGAAATTAGCCCCCCCAAAGATACACAGTTAAGTTTATTGTATCTAGGGCGGGGACTTGAGCCCCCCCAGATCCAGGGACTTAAGCCCCCCCAGATTCAGGGTCCTAACTACGCCTATGAGGGCTGGTTATATTTATAAGAATAAAGACAATAATTTACAAACATTTCCAAGGATAAGACCTATTTTAAAGCACAATGTGGTACCTACAATGTTTTCTGGACCTCCGAAATATCACAGAAAAATACAGTTCTAATAGAACACATCTGGGCACACCTACGAAAAGATTTGATAGTGAAGGGGAATCAAGACCAGCAAGAATGGCTTCAAAGTGACCTAAAGTGAATTTTTCTAGATTAAGTGAAAATTTATAAGGTAAGTACACTTATAGTTGGTAGGCGTAACCCTTCCATCAGAGTATACATCTCAAATTACCGTCCTTATTCACAATAGGTGTTGTTAAAATTTTGATTTCAGGCCAATAGTAAGTTTTTGGGCAATTGCACAAAGCAGTTTTAATGAAAATTGCAAAAGAATACATCAGTATACATATAGATGAGTTTGTTTTAGACACATTTGTTCATGTAATCAACCCCAAACTGATGAAATTCTGCTTGAATTAGTGTTGTTAATGTAGCAAATATTTTTATTAATAATTACACTGAAACAGTTCAAGACAAAATACAGATTGACAAAACTAAAAAGAGGAAATCTAATGGAAATAAGAAATGTCTAACAGGAGGGAAAATCTCTAAATCTAAATACATGTACATTTTTGTACTGTTACTACTGGCATTTTACACCATTCTTATTTTTTCAAAAAGTATTTTTCTTAATTTATCAACCGAGATGAACTCTTAATACATATAAAATGTAATAATTATTATTCTGAAACTATAAAACAATTTACGGTAACCGGCCCACTATTGCACAGCTAAGCCACGTTGCCACATCTAAGGCTCCGGCCTAGTGTAGAGTCGGCCATGGGTCCATAGTTGGAACCGTACCTGTTTTGTGGTTGGAACAAAGCGAAGTTCTCTAACCAATTTAAATACCATTCCGTTAGACCTGTTGTGAGTTCTGATTTATTTGTTTTATGATGTTTGACTTTTGTCGATGTCAACGTCAGAAATGTCAGAAAACAGACAAGTGGAAGTAGATGATTTGGTGCTCGTTCTCGGTCGTATGGATAAATTCATAATATAATTTTGAAAGTACGTGCAATATCTGCATACGATTATCATCAAAGTTTAGAAAACGAAAAGTAGTATCGTAATAGAGTTTTTATAATGATGGCAGAATCGGACACTACAGTGGATGCAACTCGAAGATTGAACGTAAAAAAGCAAACGTTGGACGACGCTTATGCAGCTCCGGCAAATTTTCTAGAAATCGACGTTGTAAATCCTGTAACTACCATAGGGGTTGGAAAAAAAAGATTCACAGATTACGAAGTTAAAATGAGGGTGAGTTTGATTTATTGCATTATAACAACAGTCTCTGTAGAGGTTATCTAATATCATACACCCCCTATAAACTTTTATCATCAAAGGTCACAGTCAGTTGCACTTTATTTGACAAAATCGTGCTGTATATTTACAATACTTTGTTGATTAAATTATAAGATGATTTCTTATTTGTTGGGTAACTGGTTGTACCTCTCGGAAGATAAGAAAATGAACTCTGTATTATTGGATTATTTTTTTCTACAGCACTAATTGGATGATCTTCTTAGTAAAATAACCATAAACAGTGTGGGAAGGTCCTACAGGGGCTCAAACCCCCTGATGAACCTATGTAACACAATTTTTGCAAAACTATTTGGTGCAATATTTATTACCACCATCTTATTGTTAGATTAAAAGTTCTCATAAATCACAACAGATAATATTTAAAATCCACTCAAACATTGATCTATAAAGACTTTTATATCCCTTACTACAAATCCAATTTCTGGATCTGTCTCTAACCATAAAATACAAATCACAATAACTAGATACTATTTGTTCCTTTGTCTACCTTTGTACTCTAATTTAACAATGGAATTTAGTTTTATACTTTACACAGGATGTATCTAAATTGATCTGAAATATTACATAAAGGTGAACCTTTGATAAAAAAGGATGGTCATTAATATAATTTTTTGTTGAAAACCTCTTTCCCTTTGTCACAGCCCTTAGAACTAGGGATAGTAAATGTTTTTATTCAACATCTCCTCTATGGAATAGTTGAATAGTTGAGAAAAATCAAATTTTACAGATGTATTAATCTAATAAAATCACAATTTGAGAAACTTTTTGAAAATCTAAAATGTTATAAGGGGTTGAAAAAACCAATTCATACATTATTTTGTGTCTGATTTTTTTAATTTCTCTATAAAATCAAATTTGAGGAAGGGGTTAGGAAGGACCATCTCATGAAAATCCATATTGAAAAATGACACATTCACTTCAAAAAATTTTGGGCACTATCACAGCACTCTTTGCTGTGGAGGCAAGACTTGACAATGATAAAGGTATTTGGTGACACTAAAGGCCCCATCAAACAGTGGGTGTTCTAGAATGTGGCATTTGACCTGGCCTTGAGGTCCTCTATGTTTGATTCACTTCACAAAAATTGGCATAACGCTTTTGCTCAACCCCCAAACAGGCCTGTTTAGTACAAGGAATGGAATGTGGTATTGTGGCATTAGAGAACACCACAACGCCATGTTACAGAATGCCCTCTGTTTGACCTGGCCTTTACAAATGCTATCTGTGCGCTCTAACTCTAAATTAAAACAAGTTTTATCAACAATACATTCATTTTGAACAATTATGTGCTAGGTGATGGACAACTTCTTTAGAATGTCAATGACTATGAGACAGTGATGGGCAAATACCCTGTATATTGTAATTTGGGTAAATACCCGGTATATACCCAATCGGGAAATACTTGTTGGTACTTGGGTAACTACCAGGTATATACCCAAGTACACTACCTTTAATTGTTGGAGATTACTGTAGCAAATATTAATTTATTAGAATGGATCATTATAGTTGTGCTGCATATTTACATACTGTCCATCACTGGTCACAGCACAGGCACAAAATTGCACAATAGGTATGTTATGAGATATAATATACTGTAAATGTTGTGGGTACATACTGGATATACCGGGTATATACCCAAATTTATTGTTCCAAATGTTGGCTATTTACCCACCGTTCCTGACTGGGTGGGTATATACCCAAATTTTATTTACCCACCTGTTAGGTATTTACCCATTGCCCAACACTGCTATGAGGCCATAAGGAGCATGAGTATTGCATTTGTCTTCTAGATTAGTCCAAAATATGACCAGTAATGAATGACTCTCTTAGAATCACTGGATATTTTCATTAAACTCATTTACAGACTAACCTGTCCATATTCAAAGTAAAAGAGTAGCTCTCTTAGAATCAGCTTCCATTGATGCAGGTGATGTGTTGCATCCCGTCAAATGATTGTAATACATTTTTATTTAAAAAAGGCCGTAAGGTCTCCTACAATAAATTAAAATTCTTAGAATATTTATTCAAATAAAGTCAATTATTGAACGTATGTTTTGGTCGAGCTTTATACATAACACTAAGTGCTATGCTTAACGCTAAAATAAAAATATCTCAACGTCGTGATGATTGGAGTGATGCGACTGTCCTGGTCACATCTTGAACGCGGCCAAACGCCGTCCGAGGTAGGTCCGTGATTACATCTCAACTGTGTCTAGTTCGCTGTTTTATGTCAGTGGGTGATGCAGTTTTCAGAATGCATCTTGTTCATGATAAAATTTAAGATCTAACAGATACGTTCATAACTTTTTGTTTAACCTAGCTTCAGTTTTTCTGTTTAATTTTTTTTTTTGAAATTCATTTTTTATTTGTACTGTACAATACAAATATTGCCACCTCGAAGGCTAGGCCTTGTGTGAGATATTGGTTTGATTATTTTTTTAACCTATTACATTGCTTGTATACTGTATTTTTGTGACTTCAAAGTTAAAGACTTCATTTAAAAAAGAAAAAATATTTATTGTGTTAGTAAAATGTTAATTGCAGTTACTTATTACATCCCCTTGTATTGACGCCACGCTACGTCGCTGCTCAGAATCACTGTATATTTTCATTTAACTTATTTTCAGACCAACCTGCCAGTATTCAAAGTAAAAGAGTCAAGTGTAAGACGAAGATACAGCGATTTTGAATGGTTACGTAATGAATTAGAACGTGACAGTAAAATTGTAGTGCCTCCATTGCCTGGTAAAGCCTGGAAACGTCAGCTGCCCTTCAGAGGTGATGATGGCATATTCGAAGAGGATTTTATAGAAGATAGGCGAAAAGGATTAGAGGTTTTTATTAATAAGTAAGTATATTTATTATGTAATGGTTACATTAAATAATGCTTTTTCACATCATACATTTAACATTACGATTGAAATTAACACATTTAATACTATGCATTGAAATATATGACAGTTTCACAGCATTAGATTACAGACAAAAAATTCTATACATGAGTAAATGTGATGAACAAAAACACATAACAGTATTTGAACATCAAAGATAAAAGGAAAAAACTGAAGTAAGATCTCTGAAATTGTTGCTTGTACATTGATCATACCTATAGAAAGCCTTTCTGAAGAGGTAACTCTGTATTTTGGCATCAAACAGCTGATTGGGTAACGCTCTATGCTATGTTCTTATCTGAAAATTGAACATAAAGGTGAGTAAGTAATACATAGGTATGTCTTTTCAGAATTGCCGGCCACCCATTGGCGCAGAATGAGCGATGTTTGCATATGTTTCTACAGGAGTCTCAGATTGATAAGAACTATGTACCAGGAAAAATTCGCAACACATAAGTGGGAAGTAGGTGAATGTATGTGTTTATTAAGTTTTTATATAATTTTAGCATCAGACCATAAGTAACAAAAAGGTCTGTGGATACAGAGTCCATTTTTCTCTCTGGAGGGAATATTAACAGGTTGTTGGACACAACGGCTATAGCCGTCTGCGGGGAGTGATCGTGATACGCCACGACGGCTATATCAGTCAAAAAGTTATCTGCTTGTTACGGCAGAACGGCGACGACCGTCAGAATGTCGGTATACTTGCCCTGTTAAGCAATGTTAGTGCCGTAACGTGAAGCTCGTAATTTCTGAAATTGCCAAATTCTAACCCACTATACACTATCCCAACTATTCATGTTTTGGTGCATGGGTAAAACGGCACGACAGCTATAACCGTCCATAACCTCCAATGCCAATGTGAAGCATTGACCACGTGTACAGCTGCCATATTGCAAGTGTGTTTTGTTTGATTTTCATGCTTTCAGTACTGATGGGAGGTAGGTAACCAGATATTTTCATCCTAAACAGATATTCGTCGTCCACCTATTATACATATAGAATATATTGTTCCATATCAATACAAAACTAGAAGCATGTGAGAGACATTTTCCAGATAAGCTGCCCCTACCAGAGGATCATAAAATAAAATCATATTTTCTTAGATGCAAACAATTTTTCAAGTCTGGAAAACGCAAAGAAACTAGCTATAGATGCAAGAGTTGTGAAAATAAACCTGCTTTGTGTCCAGACTGCTTTGAAGAGTGGCGTCAAATATAAAATTGTGCCTAAATTCTGTTTTGTTCGGGGATACCTCTGTTTGCTAATAAATTTGATTTTTTGTTTTTATACCGTCTATATTCTGAGAGATGCGCTTTTGTTTATAAATTTGATACAATAAAATGTTGTTTTTGTTTTAGCTTTTGTTTCGAAAATTGTCCTTTTCTTCCCACAAGATGTGTTTTACGATTACACTGATCAGACGGCTATAGCCGAGGTTACCATTCTAGAACATAAAGTCTGCTATGATATGACACGACGGATATAGCCGTCTTTTTTTTTGTCACCAAAAACCTCAAAAATGAAAAAAAAGAGTCAAAAATGAATACCCCTAAAATATTTTGATAACGCAAATCATGTTACAAACGCAAAAAATGGGAATACTTTGAGGTGCCTCCCGGCCAGCAGAGTGTCCAACAATGTGTTAATTTATTTTTTATTTTATTTACGAAATTTACGGGTTACCCCATTTTTACAGTTTTAAAATTACAATATTGGAACTAACACAGAATAAAATGTTTGCTATAAAACACTATTTAAAATATGCCTCTTAAATGAAAAAAATTGAATGTATGCCACTGAACTTGGAAAATATAAATGTTATTCAGATGAATACACAACTTTTTGTGCTGCCTCAACCATTTAATAATTGTTATTCCTTGCAGCTTCCCACATGGGCCCTTTATTGGAAGGTGACTGTTGGTTTAAAATGGTACTGTACATTTCCTAGTTAAACAGTGTGAACTTTTTTCGATAAGTTTGTGTACTCGTGCTAATGTTAGATAATAACTTAAAGGCTACTGTTATACATTATATTTCTTAAAAGGAAGAAGTAAACTGAAGGCTAATTTCTGTGATAATCTAAAAAAAAAAGGTAGATGGAGCTATAAAAGGTACTATCTACTTGTGGGTCAAAATATCTAATCCTTGCGTCCATACTAGTTATTTGAAGTTTGCAAATGAACTTGTGATAGTAATTAAAGAGAATACACCAATCAAACCCAAAAGTTACTTTCTGCACATTTAAGCTACTAAAAAGCACTACATATAATGTATATGTATAGTATTGTACTAGCAGTAAAAGTAAACATATAACTACATTTATATTCAAACCACCTTTGTCTTTTTGCTATTTCCTCAAAATTAACGCTTCTTGCCATAAATAATATTTAAGGATCATTAATAAATTAAAAATGTGTTTACAAAATGTTTTGATCCACATAATTTTATCTATAAGGAAAGAGAGTAGACACTGTGGAAAAGAAGCTAGGTGTGGTGAACTTTTTGTAGTTAAGTGACATTTTGTCAGGACAAAGAAGGACGGCTTTTCAAATGGATATTTTTGATCAGACCCTTATCAGTCCAATATGTTCTGTATGCAATTAGATTTCAGCTCGTGTATTTTTAGATTATCATAGTTGAATAAGTTGTGTCTGTAATTTGCATTTATATTCACAAACTGGCGCATAGACACTGTTCTTATGTGATAAATGTAAAAATAAATTTCAATTCGGTCAAGTAGTGTAATTGGTACATTGAATCAGTCAAATTCTGCAGGTAAAATTGTCAGACCCTAAACATAACCTGAATATCGCAGGATTTTCTTAAGAGGTTTGGAAAAATTTGGAATTTCCTCAAAAACTGGTGAGTGAAAAAAACGTGCATCAACAAAAAATTTGTAGACTGCTTTATACAAAAATCATGTCAACTCACTTTTGTCTGTTTTGGGGTTGAATCTTGAACATTGCATCAAGTTTGAAATAAGCATGAGTGGTATGTCAACCATGCTGCAGCATATCTCAGTAGTTAGTACTCTCTTCATTTGTTCCTGCACATTTTGTCAAATTATCCCTGTTTTCGTTATAGAATCAAACTGTTTCTCTTTTCAAAGCATTCGCGAAAGCTGTCAGCATTTAATTCAAGCAAAGATCTGGCAATTTTTCAGCAAAAAGCTTTATTCACTCTGTCCCTTGGCCTACAAGTGATGTGGAATATGCAAATGTATATTTCTGAGCGAACTACCTTGTCTAGTTTTTTGTCACCTGTACTTTGGTATATTGGTACGAGTGAACATTTGCCCAAAAAATGGAAGTATTTTTCAAGTATATGGAAAAATCAGTCTTGGTTATCCTACATGATTTTAGGTTGTAGGTTTTATACAGGGTGTTTACGATCTTAATGCCGTTATGTAAAGTATGAATATTACACATCATTGTAATGCTTGTACCACAAATTTAATACAAATATCCCAAATTTGAACTTTGAATAAAATCGCAACATTTTCTGATAACACAGAATATGCGGCAACAAGTCTAGAGATAATAGCATTTGTTTACGTGAATATCTCCAAAAACACCTGACAGAAACTAGGGCGAATACTGGGCAATGTTGTCGGATTGTAATTTTGCAGTCATACTTTTTTAATTTTTTTCTGTTTAACTATGCGTTAACTAGTGAAATGGTACTAGGGTTTCAGGTTCGAAATATAATGATGTATTGTTCCTCCAAATTAATGCACTAAGATCGTAAACACCCTGTATATAAAGATTGGATATAGCCTTTTTTCTTGCATATTATAAAAGAGCATCTCACATAGGGATGAAAATACGGCGTCGACTTGTGACGTCCGTTATATATTATTTGTTCTTATTTAATTTTATGCTTTAAAATGAATATCTTTGTATGATAATTAGGGTAGTTATGAATATATGTAAAATATATAGATATTGTCAGTTGTATACTCAAATAAATTTATTTACATTCAACAGTGTCTTTGAATTTGAATCACGTCATAGCATTTATCAGCTATCAGCAGTTTTAACGATTATCCATTGGTATTATAACCAATACGGAATACGGATTGGCCCTGCACGATCTCCCCCGTACATTACAGCGTCACAATGACAATTCGAGAGACGACTATAGCTTCAAGATATTAAGAAACTTAAATGTTATCATTGATAATCCTAAGATTCTTAAGACAATTGGCTTACTGTCTGCCTTACAGTGTGCTTTAATGGAGCAGTTATGCTGACATCTATTATTATCTGAATTTGTGATGAGACAGGTATTGGGTAACTGGAATGGCGGTATAACTATTGGCGGAAGCAAAATATCCAACTTAAGATTTGCTGATGATACAACCCTTATTGCTTCCCAGGAAGAACTAGTAGCTCTATTAAACATCTTAGAACAACATAGTGCAGCGTATGGTCTTGGTACTAACTACAACAAGACCAAGGTTTTGATCGTAGATAGAGAGCACGATAATCATCGAGAAATAAAATCAGTAGACCGTTGTGAAGTAGTTCAAAGTTTTGTGTACCTCGGTTCTTTGATCGACAATTTGGGTAGCTGTGAAAATGAGATTTGACGGCGCATTCAACAGGCACGTGTAGCCATGACAAAGCTTACTAAAATATGGCGTGACCATAACATCACTAAAGCTACCAAAATGTCGCTGGTTCAGTCTCTTATGTTCTCCATATTTTTGTATGCCTCGGAAACTTTGAATATTAAAAAGGCAGATCGAGCTCGCATAGATGCTTTTGAAATGTGGACGTGGAGGAGAATGCTAGGAGTTCCTTATACCGCCCATCGAACTAACGTTCCCTTACTAGATGAGCTCTGTAATCCAAAGTGAATGCTTACATTCTTCGGACATATACAGCGATAATATGGAGAAACTTGTAGTTCAGGATCATGCTCCGAGTGGGCGGCGCCGTGGCTGTTCCCCTACACCCTGGGTGGATACGACGAAACAGTTGCTGGATATGAGTATCAAGAGCGCCACTGAACTACAGTAAATCGCGAACTACAGTTCTCAAAACTATTGATAATATTCGTGTCGGTAATACTCTAGCTCCGACTTAATGCAATTTTAAGAGTTCACAACATGTCTCTTAAGACATTTGTGACTATAATGATGATTATTATCGCAGCAAACTATTTTATCTACTCCCATTAAGTTACACAGCGATTACCAAATTACTTTTGAACAGAACGCAAGTAATAATTACTTGCCGACTACTCATATTGAGGAACCCCGAAATAAAATTTCACAATAGTGATTTTAGATCCAAGATCATGCCAAAAGAAATGGAAAATATGGGTATTAGGAAAATAGTAAATTGGCGGATAAAACGCAAGTCTGGCATCCATGCTGCGAGATCACGTGATACATTTGACACAAGTGCTGATTTGTGACCGTGACCACCGACCAGGGTTGCCATATTGGGGGATTTTCCCCCAAATTTGGTGTATTTACAGGCTACTGGGGGAAATTTTGGCGGTCTTTATTTCCTGGCGGATTTTCTGGGGGAGAAAATAAAGCCTTAGGAATTTTTGGGGGTACTTTTTTTCGTTTTTAATAACGCAAAACTGGAAATTTACACTTGCTATTTTTGATTTTGGTACGCCCAACTCTACACTCCCTTCTCAAAAGTGGGTTGGCAGACTTGCGGCAATATTAAAAGTGAGATCATTGATTAAAGTATTAATACTTTAATCAATGGTGAGATCCTATGATCATAGATAGGTGAGATTTCACCTATGAAAATAGCTGTGGCAACTTTACACCAAATGAGAAAAGTTGCTGATGCCAATGCCTTAGATATATTATTTGAATAAATTTCATAGTTTTACCTCATACATTTTTTGTTTGCTATATTTAATACATTACTTAAAATGTTAATTTTTTTGTTACGAAGATAACATATTAGTCAATGAAAGAATCTATTTTTTATGTTTTGTTAAACCACAACCTGAAAAGATATTTGTTAAACTTTATTTCTTTGAGTTTCAACGGATTATTTTCTCAGTGTATACAAGAATGACAAAAAATGCGCTTTTCAGAAGAAATCTTTTATTCGACTTTGTTTACATTTCACTATCGCTAAGTGTACGTGTAATACATAAAAAAATAATATTCATTTATTTCTTGATGTTTTTGTTAAAACATTTTGGGGAATTTTTTCTCTAATTTGGAGGATTTTTGGACCTGACCTGGGGGAAATCCATCAAATCCATCTGGCAACTCTGCCACCGACGACAAAAAGCAGTTTTCAACCCCCCCCCCCCCCACCCGAGATGACAAACTTAGGTGGAGATACTGGTGATTCAGAGGACCAATGTCTACCATCCCAGTCATCCCACCAAATTTCATTTCTTTCCTACCTTTTGCTGTCTAAAGCCTATTTTTAGGATGTAAGGATTGGACTATTTCTTTTGCTGTTATAAATTTCTAGGTGGGAGGGCAGCTGCCACTCATGTGGTGTCTACCATGATATCAGTGTTTACCATACATGTCTACGTTGTGTTCTATTGTTAGACGAGAAAAATTTTTCTGCTGATGATATCTATTTAGATTTTATTCCAAGGTTGTTCTTTGCTAATCTGATATACCTATGCTGAACGTGCTGTTAACTGTAAACAGCCTGACGGCTTTAGAGGGTCCATACACAATACAGAAAACTGAAATATGAATACTAAAAAATAGTTAAAAATATGTTTTATTGATATATCAGTGACATCATTAACATTAACAAACGGAGATCCATTTTGATCTAGATTTTTGAGTTCAAGAGTATCTAGGTTCTTTGGTTTTTTTTAATCTTGAAATTTGCTTTTGTGCTAGAAAAAGTAAAGTTTATATCATGGCTGAATACTGCTACCGGAATGATTTTTAAAAATCATAAAACTTTTGGATCTTAGCCTTTCCTAAACATTGTCACAAGTAACATATAGCTATTGGGATACTCTACTACTGCCACCACTAATCATGGTATCGTAATAAATATAAGATATAAGGTACCTGGGTCGAATATGGCCAGCCGAAAAATATGGCCACATGCCATTATTTCAAATACGAATATTGTAATAACCTGACCGTGACCATAGATTGTCGCTAGTGTAGCATGTATCCGAACGGCGTACCTGTCATTTCTCCCGCGCGCCTGCTAGTCGCCCAGTGTTCATTAAATGGAAACGTGTTGTGAGGTTATAAAAACATGAAGTAAGTATTGTCCTGTATTCTGTTAGTTTCAATTCAAGAATCTTTGTAAATCACATTATGGTTTTGTGTGACGAGTGCAATTTGATATTTCTTTGTTTAATTACCAAACTAATAGTGAGTTTTTCATTCGTGAATATGAAAACGTAAAAAATGCATGACTGCAAATATGGCCACCGTGTGGCCATATTTCCGATAGGTACTAAGTAGTAAACTTTTTTTTTCTGTTTTAGACCATGGCACGCTATAAATCTAAAGGGATTAGAGGTAATTGGTCAGAAGCATCCATGAAACAAGCATTAACTGCAATCAAAAGCGGTAGCATGAAAGTATATACGGCTGCAAAGCACTATAATGTGCCAAGACGTACTTTAAGGCGTTATTTACTAGAGAAAAAGGAGACAAAATCTACATTGGGTCGAAAACCGCTCCTTAACTCTGAACAAGAGAAGATTTTAGCATCCCGTATTATTCGCCTGTGCAACGTGGGATACCCATTGACACAACGCGCACTACGTAGATGCGTAAAGACATTCTGTGATCGAAATAACATTTCAGCGTCAGATGGAGACTCGATGGTGGGGCGAGATTGGCTAAGAGGATTTTTGAAACGTCATAGAAATATCAGCAAGCGAAAGGCACAACACCTGAATCCCGCAAGGGCGCAAAAGTTGAATAAAACCGTTGTTTCTGATTATTTTGCTAAATTGAAAAAAATCTTAGAAGATAATGACATTATGAATAAACCGGAACGCATATTCAACATTGACGAAAAAGGTTGCCAACTTACATTGCACAAATCACCAGAAGTTTTGGCTGAACGTGGATCCAAGAGGGTACATTTAGTAGCATCAGAACACGGTGAGAATGTTACAATAGTTTCATGTGGCAATGCCTTAGGTCATGCGATTCCGCCTATGATTCTCTTTAAAGGCAAACGCATGAAGCCAGAATGGATAGATTCCTTACCAACCAGCTCAATAGCCCAAATGACACCCAAAGGGAGCATGAACTCTGAAACGTTTGTAAGCTGGATGCATCATTTCTCCAAATTCAAATTGCCCGGACCTTGTTTACTTATCTTTGATGGAGCCAAATGCCACCTGGACTATTCGATTGTTGAAGCAGCAGAAAAATTTGACATCAAGCTTTTCTGTCTTCCTAGTAACACCACGCATGAATTACAACCGATGGACAAAGCGGTATTTCGATCCTTTGAATATTACTGGGACGAGGAAGTCTTAAAGTATTGGTCACTACACGAAGACAGGAAAATAACAAAACAACGTTTTGGGATATTATTTTCCAAAGCGTGGGATAAAGCTGCTACACCTGCTAATATCAAATCAGGATTTGAAGCCACCGGAATTTTCCCATTTAATCCTGAAAGGATACCGGAAGAGGTATACGCTCCTAGCATACCTACCTTTGATTCAACAATACCTAGACCGTCTCAAAATGAAGAAAATAATGATTCGAATGATAGCGATAATACTAGTGAAAATCTGTCGATTCCTCCTCAAGAAAATGACGATCCCATTGAAAGCAACGATACTGTTGCTGGCAAAAATCTGGTCATTCTTGCTCAAGTAAATGATAATCCCAATGACAGCACCGCTATTGATTTCAGTGGAAATCATTTCATCCCTGTTGAAAACCCGGTGCCTATACTGCATCCAGATCAAAATGATTCCCAGACAAGTGAGCGTATATTGCCAAATACTGCAAATCGTTCTGATAATAATTCAAAGCATCCAACTCAAGTAGATAGATCGAAATTCATAGAACCCCAGCCAAGTGTTTATGACGATTTCGATAGTAGCGATGAGATTCCTTTATCCAAGCTAAAACAGCACAAGAATAATAGAGACCTGAAAACTGAATCAAAAGTCTGCTCCACTACACTTAATGAGTCATATTCATCTTTTTGTGGAATTTTAAAAACCCCGGAGAAGACGTCAAGTCCAAAAACTAAAGCTAGAGCAAAAGCTATCAATAGTCTGGCACAGGAGCTAACAAAATCAATGTTTAAAGAAAAAAACAATAAGCCAGAACCATCCAATGCAAGTAAACAAAAAATTGAGAATAAACCAGGTCCATCTAGAGTCTCTTCTCAAAAAAAGGAAACAATATTCTCCTGAAATGAACAAGACTACAGCAGTCACTTCTAAGGTTTCTAATCAAAAAGGCAAAGGGCATTCTAAAAAATCTAAAAACTCCTGGTATTGCTACGTTTGCGGTGAGGATAGAATAGCAGATATGAGACTATGCTTTTTATGTCAAACGTACGTCCATGAAGAGTGTGTTGGTTTAACAAAAAGAGACACAGATAAATTTGTTTGCACTCTGTGCAGTCAGGACTAATTATAAATATTCATTTCATCAGATTTACTTACTTTTTTTCTAGTTTAACATGGCAATGTGATTTATCTATCAAGGATCTCAAATATTACGTTTTTTTTTTGATAATATTGTTGATTTTCTATAAGTATAGTATATTTAAGCATTTTAAGTTTAGAATTAAGAAGATCTTGTTGAATCTCATTGTCCAATTTATATTTCTTGTAAAGATGGTTCTTTATTTGTACTGAATATCGCCCAAAGAATATCTTTTAAATAAATCTTCTGTTAAAATATAACAACTATTTTTTTTCATTTTATTTAGAAGTCTTTCAAACTATCTAATTCATACAGTAAATATGGCCAGATCTATGGGCATATTTACCTCCCCCGTCGGAAATATGGCCAATTTCTATATTTTAAAAAATGTTTAAAATACTTTTCCATCATTTGAAGTCTTTGCATTTTTTTGCCTTAGTTGTAAAGATAAATAACCACTCTTTATAAATGAGTGCTAAAACTTCCTTGTTTTAGCTTTATTATTATTAAAAAAAAATACCAAACCTTAAGGTGGCCATATTCGACCCAGGTACCTTATTAACATTGCCATGCATGGATCAGTATTTTTGAGTAAGTTTCTATACTGTATTCACAGCCAAGCTAGACCAAATGAAAACAAGCCCGCGTGCGTGATCGGCTCATGTCAGTAGGGTCCCTAATAGTCCGGTACTCGATATGTGAATTGTATGTTATAATCCGGCAAGTAAAAACCCCCAAGACTGACTGGAAATCAGATCCAAATATGCGATGTCAAGTGTTCATTGCCTAAATGATCATTTCAAACTGGCACTGGCTACTTTTAAGTTGCAATGGGTTAATAGGGCAACTCTTTTAAATAGTAATATAAAATTCCATAATTGCACTGGACTGTAGCTGGCGCGTTCGCAGATGGCAGCGGACAGTAACCACGCTAATGCTGCATGCGACTGTTTATGTGGAGTCTATCTTGGGATTGAATATACTGTAAGTGCACTCATATCTACAGTCATTCTTCTCAAGATTCGGTGTTTGGGCCAACCCTTTATTAATTTTATGACCTCAAGCTGCATATTAAAACTTTGTAATACATGGCGTTGCGTCGGATACTTGCTGTATTGTATTATCCATCTATCTCTAGCTACAGCGATGGCAAGAATCCTTGGACGTCGTTAGGGAATGGATAATGTATGGGTTGCCTTAGCATTTATCGGTGAATCCCACCGTCTCATGGCTATTGTCAACTACGTCGCTATTGTGTTTCGCTGACTACCACTACTGTTTCCTGTGCGCTAGCTCCACTATTAAGCGCTGCTTACACCGCGTCTTGGTCATGCTCCATGGAACCCCATCACGTGTGCCGCGAACCTGATCTAAAAATATACTTCACATACAAGACAATAACGTACAAAAGAATAAAAACATCTATTTATTTGACAACTTGGAACGGCTCCAGGTATACGAGGTGGGCCAACAGTACATGGTGGGAAGATTGTGCATATCATATCTATCGGCTATGATCACAAGAACGATTGACATCACATCACAAAACAGAAAGAGTAACACAAAACACGCTAAAGGTCATCATTCTGGCGCTGTTACCAATATATCAACTCAGCTCTGGATTTGTTAATCCACTGTGTTAATCTTAGGTTCAAGTTCGACTGTGCAAAGCTAACAGATTGAAGCCAGCGTTAACTTTAACACCGTATTACTTAACTGCGACGGGCAGTCCAACTAATTGTTGGGCGACCTCCGTTGGTGGAAATCAAATAATAAGATAAAATGTTTATCCTTCCTATCTCGACGGTCTTTGACAAACGACGTCCTGACGTCGGTGGTATTGACAGTGGTGTAGACGTACACTAATCTCATCAAAGTAGGATTTATGGACTCGGCTTTTTTTGTTGGTTGGTTTCTAACCTAAAATTGCCTAAAATGTGACAGTGGAGTTGAAGTGAGTGGAGAGTGTATACATTATGGGATGGTTTTTTAGTGATAAAAAATTGAGTGAGGTCAACTTTTTCATTCAGTTTTGAGTGAAATAAAAAAGGAATTCATTAGATAAGTAACACAAGACCAGACATTTAAGCTACTTATATCCCTACAAGTATTGAAGAGGTCTAGCCTGTTAGGATGTCTGAATGTCTTCAAATCCAAAGAAGTACAAAGTTGTCTAATTTTTTTATCTTGCTCATCATATTCCTTACTAATCTTACTAGTGTTTACACTAGTCCTTTGGTATTGGATGATGCATCTTCATGTAGGAAAACTAAATTAGGAAACAGCTTTTTCTTCACCAAGTAAGTATTAACCCTTAACCGGTAACGTGCAAATTCGGGGCATAGCTGGTAACGTGCAGTCTGTGAGACTGTAACGTCTTTGAAGCTTAAAAAATCAAACTCTCCTAATTATTTTTTGGAAAAAATGCATGAAGATTTGTTGGGTATATATCCTTTAATAATAATTTTGTATAAAGTAGCAGAACATGTGATGTAAAGAAACAAAATTATGATAATTATTAACTAGAACACAAATTAGCAGCACACATTTGTAGGACCAAGATAATAAAAAAAAACTTTGACGCACTCAAATCTATATATTTTGTGATACTACCAGTGGAGAAAAATTATAACGTAAACCGTAACGTTCCGTCTCACAGACTGAACCGAACTAACAACTAAGCACATCTGGAATGTTGTTTACGCAAACTTATTGATAAACGGGATATAGAAGGGATACCAATGGTAGATAGATCAGATGAGGTCATTTACCAGAAATGCGGTAAGGTTTTGTTGTAGGCTCGAATTTAAGATTGCTTACAGTCTCACAGACGGCACGTTACCAGTTAAGGGTTAAACCTGTAACAAAATCAAATTGGAATTTTATTTTTGTATATGTTCACAGTAAAATGTGGTCAGCTACCAAAGAAAATGTGACAGTATACTTTAATCTCTGTGATAAGTTACCTGGTGAAATATGTGGCGATAATATTGAAGCCTGCGTGAAACACAAGAATGGAACAGTTATTTTGAAAGGGAATTTGGATTTCCGTAAGTATTTTGTTCTTAAATAGTAGTTGTAACTACTTTCATTCAATCTCAGTTGCTTAGATTTGAAAAACATTCACTACCAGCAGACAGCAGAAAGTTAAGCAATGTTAAACAGTCAATGTGCATTTTTAAATTTTAATTAGGATATAATAGATACTGGCAAAAGATGATTTTATTAATTACCAATCATATAATAGGGGGTTGGAGAAATGGGCCCCTATTTTTGAAGCAGATAATGATTTGAAAAAAGTATTCATCATTTTTTATTTGGGGCTAAACACACATTCAACAAACAATGCTAGATTTACTAGTCATCATGTTATTAAACTGAGTAGTTAGTCTAATTTGTAGTTGTCTAATTTTACTTCAGTTTTCTCCAAAATACTGCAAGACTGATAGTTTTGCCAGGAAGATCCAGCTTTTGATTTTGTTTTGTTTTGTTTGGAGTTTTTGTGAGGAATTTTATTTTGTTTCATTCAGCACTAATCCATTTTTCAATACACAGGTGTTGTCTCCCTTTTAGGTAGCAGTGAAAAGGATAAAAGATTCAGTTTGGCAATTGAAAATAGCATAGGTAGAGTAGCTGTAGGTTCAACAACATTAGATATACAGATAATAGATATATGTTCGATAATGAAAGGAGTGGAGGTAAGTTATTAGAATTCAATAATATTTCAACAATATTTCAGCAGTATTAACTAAATTATTACATTACTATTGGCTGTATTTGAATTTCTAATTTTGAAAGAGTATTGTAATGTTACATAAAAACTATTTATTGTATTTATATTTAGAGGTATATTGGTGAAAATATTCATTACACCATTCATTACACCATTTTGTAAATTACTGGTAAATAGAAATCCTTCCAAAGAGATTTTTAAAATCTGTTGGTAAAGCATTGGTATGTATGTAAGTAAGATTACCAGTAGCATTCTGCATTAGCATGTTGTTTATAAAAAGATTTTAGCAATATTATGAAAAATTAATGGAATGATGTAGGCAACATATTTTTGATTTATTTGTGTCATAATTCTATATATTTGTAAAGTAGTGGCACAACAGGCTCAAGTTTTTCCACCATTGATACCAAACCAAATGATTATCATACACATTTAAATCACTTCACTACTTAACAATCCAGATCACAATTTTTTATATAATCTTTGGTTTCTGCAAAGAATTAAAGGGCCCAATGTAAAAAGTCTCTAAGTCACATTTTTCTGCTTTTGAAAAAAGCTTTTAAAGTTTATATTTCTCTCTGGAAACACTACCTTTTTGAATACTCATTCGATTTGTTATAATCTTGTATTTTATTACTTTTAGAGTGAGCAACTTTAAGTAAAAGCTAGTTTAGTGGTCTACTTTCCAAGATTCTGTTTTTTTCAAAAATGGGCTTGGCACTTTTTTCTTTGGATTTCAAAAGGATAATAAAAACCTGTAACATACTATAAGGTATTTTTGTTTTATAATATATGAGAATACAAAATACATTACAAATACAAAAGTTATTCATAAATGTCTGTGTCACAGTCTATTGCTTCATTAATAACTTCATTTTCTGACAGTCATGTATCTAGGATTTGTTTTTTGGGGGGGGGTCTAGATTAGGGTTGGCCATCTTTTCAAATTTCTCTCGTCAGGGGCGTTTTTTTTAATATTTGCAGATTAGATTTTTTGGATGGCATTATATAGCGGTTTGGGGGGTCGGGACCCTTGAGAGGGGTCCATATAAGGGTTGCAACTCTAAATTGAGAGCTGCCAACTTTAAATTCACTCTCGTTGGGGGGGGGGGAGAGGTGCATATTTGTGGATTAGATTTTTGATCCCCTGGACCCCTCCCATAAATATGTGCCTGTTTTCTGAACCAGGATGCATATTAGATGTATTATTATCTGTAGATCAGATATGTGATATCTGTAAGAGAGAAATGTGGTAAAATTAGCAGCTTTGCTTTATATATAATAATATGCTAATGGATTAAGGCATTTTTTGTGTTGAAGTGGTCATTCATAGTGACTAACAGACTGTGTACTTAGGCTCATCTTCCATTGAAGATGTTTTATCTAATATTTGGCTGCACTTAAGCACATGTTGCACTGAAGTGGGAACTACTTTGAAAAACTCATATGCTCATATAATCACTTTGGTACATCATACAACAATTTTAGAAATCCTACCAGAAAGCTAACAAAAAGTTCACATAGATGGCACTGACAGTCTATAATTGATGAAAATGTGACATAGGCACTTCTTGTTACATTGGACCCTCCAATTATAAATATAGGATTATTAACCTGGATTCAATTAGCAAAACATTTTTGTTGTGAATGGAGTACTGTTTACACCAAGTTATATTAGGATACCAACCTTTGTATCATTAGATGTACCTTGTACATAGTTTACTTGTGAAATAGATACACATTCAATTAACTCTTTTGTTTCTAGATGAAAATAGAGGAGCGTATACTCGGCAGTACAACATATCATGTTGACATGAATGATCCAACATGCCCATGTACAGTAAAAATTAAAGATAAACATCTAGATCTGAGGCCAATAAAGGGTACTTACTCTGTGCAGTCCTCATCAAACAATTTTAGCATTTCCCTGTGTGAACCCAACAAGCTGTGTGATGGAGTAGATGTGACAGCTTGTATTATCAAAAGCGGTAAAACTGGACCACTTAGCGAGATGAGTTCTGAAATGCTAGAGTACCAGAAATCGGAAAACCAAGTAGTCCTCAAAGGAAAGTATAAGAAAGGTGGTATCAAAACTGACTTTGAATTAAGGCTGATCTGCAATTGGATCATGACAACTCCAAAAATTGTGTACAGTGTTCCATCAAGTCAAGGGAAAAATTACCATTTTCTCATGGAATCTTCACAAGCCTGTATAGTAGAGAATCCACAATGTGAGGTAAGCACTGATGCACAAAAAAAATGATGCAAAAAAAAAGTAATGGTAAGTCACAGTATGCATGATTCCAATTTTTTTTTTGCAAAAAAAGGTTCAAGCTAGAGGTAGAATGCATGTATTAAAATATCAACGGTTTTGTTTAAAATGTATCTCCTAAAACACTGGTTTCTCAGTCTTTGTGCAGCAACTCTGGAGGTATTGTAGAAGTCAGTCATATATGAGCTGTTTACATTTCTTTCAGGTCTCAATCAGTGTCGACACTTCTAAAGTGCAGTTACGATATTAAGTAGACCTGAGTAATGATAAAACCGTAATTATCTGTAAAAAATATAACAATTATAACAATTCTGAATTTTCAGTAGATAAAAACAAAATAAATTGATCAATTTATTGTATATTAACATCTGATTATACACAGACATATATAATTTTGACTACACTAATGACCGTGCCAGCTTTATCGCCAGGGCGTATAGACAGCTGTCATTCGTAATATTAATGTGAGCTGTGATTGTTCTGTGATAACTTCAACGTGCGTTTTTTGAAAGTTGATGGCTAAGTGCATAAAAGGAATGCCTGTATATATATTTTGCGATAAGGCGTCAACGACAAGAAGATATCATATTGTGGGTATATAAAAGCTCCGAAAAACAATTACATTACATTTCAGGGTCATAAAATACAAAATCTACTGGAGTAAAGAGGACAAAACCAAAAAGTTCATTATGTTGGACTAATACCCAAAGTTATTTGGCGGTCGACTGTATCGCATAAAATTGTCGTTCAAATGTAAAAAGTCATTAGCATAACATCATTTTTTTGTCATCTGGTTTGCATAATTAACGGTTCAAATACAAATTTGATGGACTACACACCTTGTCAGCAATTTTTTACAGTGAATATAATTGATACTGCCAGACCATTTTAACGTATTTTGTCCTCATGTTTACAAGTACAATAAATAACATCAAAATTGAGAAAATCCATATTCTAAATGACTCATAACTGATTAGCGTTGAAGTGAACTATCAGTGACATCCTTGATAATGTCGTTTTTCCTACACAATTTTGGTTTTCGTAGTATGTATAAGACGATTCCGTTTTCGGCAGACTAAAACATTTTACATATTATGATATTGAGCCCCTATGTTTCATGAATGGCATTCATGTAATATGCTAGAAATGTTATGTTTTTCATTATTAACCGTCTTGCATTACCTCAGTTTAATTCCGTTTCAGAAATTAATGCAAAATCATGTCAGAAAGCCCTAGATCTGAAATTTTGTATTACTAACTCTGCAGCATATGCACTGATAAAAAATATAGCATGGCTTCAGTCTAGGTCCAAAGGTGGACAGTATATTTTTCACAAAGTTCGGTGCAATTACTGAGATTATGCGGCGACGAGAATCACTCCAACAGACAGACCGACGGTAACATGTGACACAAATAATTTTCATCAAACGTACAAAAACGTATTCATCGCGAAATTTGGAATACTTTTAATTTGATTTTGTTGTTCCAAGTAAAACAAACCTTCGCGATTTTTATATTTCAAGCTGCGATGTTGAGAATGAAATCTGAAATGTATTACTTCTCATACCATTAAAAGATAAATGTAACATTAAAAAAAGTCAGGGAACATATCTGAAGATTTTTTTTAGCTTTAACTGAAAACACGAAGTTTAAAATAAATTCTTCCTGTCTCCAATGGCATTCCCACAATCCAAATATGGAATATCCTTGCCGAAAGGGATAATGGTCACCCCACTCGTCGGGCTTCTTTTGTACGGTTAAGGGATCCTTTGTAGTGTCGGCACTCAGTAGGAGGACAAAAAATGTAAACAGCTCTTATATTTCTGACGCGTACTATACTCTTGAGCTTGCCCTCTCTGCACCTCTTTGGATAAAAAGCAAGGCACTGTGGGTTTGTCTGAGAATATATAACTGGGAACATTTTTTAGCTTAGTTAAAAAGGCTTTGGTTTTTGCAGTTTTCCACTGGCAATCCCACATATTATTATTACAACTTGAGCAGCTTGAATAATGATGCCGGATACATGGTTACGAATGTGTCTGATGGATCATCCATGTATATAAATCCATGTGGGCGTTTGAAATTTAGAGGAGAAAAAAATTTCTGTACTGGTAAGTGAAAACGTAGACAAATTCATGATGTTTGATCTTTCTGATTTTGCTCCATTAATAATTGAGAACCTGTCTATGGCAAATATTTGAAATGTACTAATTAAATTGAAATCAAATTATTCTAGATACTTATTCACAAATATGTGAAGTGAAAAGCAACAAATACCTAAATAAAGGAAGTATGTTGAAGAACTACCAAGCTCGTGCTGCAGATTTATCATTAACATATGCTAGTAAGTAACACATTCGAGCTTCCATTGTCAATAAATTTTTTCATTTAACTACATTTGGATCATCATGCATTGTTATGCCATAAAATGGAATGAAAAACATTGTTTTTTAGGTGGAATCAGATGTAAGGACAATGATACAAAGCAGTATGAAACCCACATTTCATTTGTGTGTTCAAAAAAGGATGACCATCCCAAGGTTATGAATAGTGATGAATGCAATCTCTATATCGAATGGAATACACCTGCAGCTTGCTTAAAAGCGGTAAGTAAAATATTTTTTATTATATCTCCACCTGCCACCTGCGCTGGTACTCTGTAACTTAAGGAGCTAGAAACATGTTTCTATCACCATGACGACCATGGCGATAGGGCAGTTTCGGGTGCCTGTCACATCCCTGTCACAAAGTGCCTACTACGCTGACATATTTACGAGGCCACCCGATCCATAGTACATAGTGCATAGAAACACGTTTCTAAGTTACAGAGTACCGGCGAAGCATTTCTAAAGCTATTCTCGGTCGATCTGCCTACCTGTCCTGTAATCCTTGCTTCCTCTATATCGTTTTTTCGGTAGATTACAGTAGCGCAATGGCAGCTCATTTATATGATGCTGTATTGATATCTAACTGCTCAAAAAATCAACGGAACACTTTTCCAAAATTAAAAATATCTGTAAAATGATAACTTGGTGTTTTATGGAGGTGAAAGCGATATTTTCATAATAGTTACACTTTAGCTCCACTAACTTTACAGAAATAATCCATATTTGTGCACGCTATTTAAGATACGGTTACAATTTCAAACCTAGTACAAGAAATAAAGTGATCAAAATAATATCCAGATTTAGATTTTATATTGAAGTAGGCTCTGACAGCTCCACTAAGCAATAGCAAGACAGTTTTATATTATTGAATTCATTGTGTGTCAAAATGAGAGATCTTAGAAGTATGGGAATGGGTGACTGGAGAATATCTAATATAAAAAATGTAGTCAAGTTGATTGACTCAGTACTTCCCACAGATTCCGATGATACCAGTTTTATTATTTTCCCACAGCATGAAACTATAGTCTAGTCTAGATGCCCCTGCAACCAAATCATCGCTCGCCCGACCGCAAAAAAAGTGTTTTATTCTACTAGGTGCTCCTTTCACAGGTCAATGGACAATCTTATCATGAATACAACAAATTTTTGTGTTTTACAAACCCCCACCCTCAAACCACCCCAATTTCACCCCCAACCAAAAAAATTTTTTAAAATGATCAGGAACCCCTAAAACGTCTAAAACGAAGTTTGAGGTGTTTTTTATATTTTTAGTTTTTTATTATTGCCGCGCCGCCACTGAAATGATTTCTAAAAACCATACGCGCTTTCTATACTTGTCACGGTAATAAATTTGTGTCAAAATGTCATTAAAGTCAATTCAGAAGTTTCCACGTACACAATACAGAACGATCCAAAGTAATACTCGTAATACACAAGGCAACGTTCGGATGGACCTAAAAAAGTGTATTATACCGCTAGGTCTTTCTCTCTCAGGTCAACGGCCCACATCTGTGACACAAGTGATCTGTCGGATAAGTATTGATATCTCCGATCACGTCGATCTAGATGTCACTCGTCCTTGTTACGGCACTGTATGTATGCTCCATCGTAATGTAACTAATACCATTGATTAACATATTGTATAGGGAGATACTCCTTATAGTGGAAATTCGCGCCTATATTTTGTGGCTGCTGGACGGCTGTCATCTATATGAGCACAAATGTACCTCTACCAATACAACTTTGATAGTATAATAACCATCGACTTTTTAAAGTCTGTGATAAGAACAAAGTATCCTACTTGCTACTATTTACTCCACCATCTATAAACGCTACTTGCTATTATCTACTCCAGGTGTCGCCATCGTTGGAAATTGACAACTGACATCAATAGTGTCATTTATAGACAGCCGGAAATATGTTAATCAATGCTAATACTTTCAAAGCTACAAGTGCACAAATAGGTGTTCTGTTAATTTTTTGAGCAGTGTAGTTAACTTGAAAATAACCAATGAAACTATTTGATCTTTTCTTTTATTTTTACAGAGAAAGAAAGACTGCGACGAAATACCAGAGCCCCGTCGTCACAGTTGCGTCATAGAACAGGACGGTCAAATTTACGATCTGTCAAAGCTGGCGAAAGAAAATGGCAGTTACGTTCTGAAAGATAACGATGACCCTTCTATAGAATATCTTTTGAATGTATGCGCATATGTTGTAGACGATGAAGCGGTATGCATCAAAGGTGCTAGCGTCATTTTAAAGGATTCTAAAGAAATAGACATCAAAAAAAGGTGAGATGATTGATACAAACTCTGTGCACATGTATGTCTGACAGGGCCGAAGTACGGAGCGTAGAAGCGGAAGCGCTCCAAGATGTTCCACATAACTTTTACAAGATGTTATTTCTGTTGTTTACTTTGGCTGCGATGGATTGGATCTTACACCCAATTTTTTTCTGCAGTAAAAAAACAGTATTAACTCTTTGTCTATCTCTCAAAACAACAGAAAACAAGTTGGAAACAACAGAAAACGACTAAATACCACATAAAACTTTAATTGGAATTGAAACTACTTCCCAGTGATATCAATTTATTTAAAACTCTTGAATTAATCACTTTAGACCCCAAGTATGGTAGTTTGTTGGGATTGTTTTATCGGGAGAAACACAAAAATGTACAAATATAGAGGGTGTCCCACTAATAATTTTGAATCGGACGTCACGTGACCAAAAACAAATACCTTATTGAGTAACACAGTAATAATAATAAAAGATACAACATTTGCTCTTATTTACATCTCCAAAATCGTAATAGGGTACTTGCAGAGGTCGTGAAATCGTCTCGGGAGTATACATAGCGTAAAGAAAACCATATCAAGAAGCAGTAGGAAACAGAAAACATGATTTTACTGACGGCCAAAAAAAGATATTTGCAAAATAAAATAAGGATATATTCAAATTTTTCCACGTGACTTAAAACAAGGGCTGACGTCACAGGTATCTTATCGATATCGACAATCCATACTGCTACAGCGCAGGTCAGTGAGATTCAACTGCAAACTAGAGATGATCTGAATTCTTTAACAATGCGACTCAATTTATTGATACTTAAACATATTTGAAAAAGGCAATTAACCCACTAGCATTTTCGTTGCAATACATTTTTATATCTGATAGGTATCACAGTTCATCCTGTTTGTGACCGAGATTCGCAACTAATCGAAGCCATCATTTTATTTCGGCGCATCCCATATTATGAATGAATCCAAAGATAGAATCTAATTCAAGCCCATCCCTACAAAGTGAATTAGTAATCTAGCCTAACTTTTATTCCTTTGACTTTTGTATACTTTTGTGTGTGACTGTGTTTTGTGGTTATAATGATCAATGTCAAAATGTTAGGTTAGCACTGGCTATCGATATCGAATATCAATACTTTGCATCCCATCACTATAGGATATCACTGAAGTCAGAGGTTGTTTGCGCGGCATTTTCCGGCATTTGAAATAATTTTTGGAATATCTCTCACAGCCGATTCCAAAAAACCAAACAAGTGATTTTGTCATGTTTACTAGGCTCTAAGGCACGCGTAAACGATATAATATTTTTTTCTGCAAGTACCCTATTCTCTACTGCTACCCAGTTCCGATATATTGCTTGTCTTAATCGTCGTGGAACACCCTGTATAAAGCATAATCCTAAAGCTAATTTTTTCTCTCCAGGGTCAAGCTGCTAGGAAAACTAAACTCGTTGACGAAGGTCAACGAGAAGTTGGTTATAGACGCTACTAACGGTCATCCGTGCGATCATGGGGAATACTCGAGCAAGATCGTATTTATTTGTTCTGAAAAAGAGGTAAGTGTATGTTTAAGAAATGATAACATAAGAAATGGCGTCATGCGACTTGACTCGCTACTTCCCACATCTTCTCAAGAACATATTTCGAGTTATTGAATTCTTCTTCCTTCCCACCATCCCAACTTCACCACCACTGGGACGTTGAAATACACTCTTTAGAAACATTACTAAAATCACAAAAGTTTTGTTTTGTCCTGATTTTTTTGTTTTCATTTATCAGTGCGTGTCTTATTTTTCGGTTAAGAATTTAAGTTTTGTTGCATTTATGTAAATAGTTCACCATGTATTTAGTTTATTTTTTGAAATCTCGTTAATAAAATCCCAGTGCTAAACTTTGTGTATGTGCAAAGATGTAAGAGGAAATAGTTACTGAACTGTTCCCTACATGTTAGTGTTACTGCAACAAACTATTTGCTCATTGTGACTAGTTTTACAGATAGCAAATCAATTGGGAGTAAAATTAAAAAAAAATTAATAAAGTATATTTCATTAATGAAAATTAATAGAATGAAATTGCATAGTTATAGGGGGTTATTATATTCGACACAGGGCGTTATGGCTAAAGTATTTGATGGAAAAGAAGATAATAATTTTGGTTAGATAGGGATCCATTATTGCTACATTTTAAAAATATTTTCATGTTATATCCCCAAAACACGAAACGTATCAAAGTTATATTTTTTAAATAGAACATCCTTTATATTATTGCATATTCAGATTCCTAGGTGAATTCTAGTATGACTTTATGTATAACACATGGGACTTAAAGCCAACCCTTTAGGTGTAAATCACCATTTTCGGTATTAGTCGATATCAAAAAAATTGAAAATCGCAGAGATTATAAAATTTAGAAGGCTGTGACTTTGCCGGATTACTAGGCATGAAATGCCTTAGCTTAGGTTAGACAGATATAGTAACCGTTTTAATAGATATTGCTATACCCAATAATATGAATATCCAAAACACCTACGCTGGGAAGATATCTAGATGCGCTGACCTAGCCATAGAAATCAAACGAGTTTGGAAACAAAACAAAGTTATTATTGTCCCCCTAGTTATATCGGTCTCAGGCCTTACACTAAACACGCTTACACCAGGCCTGCAGCAGTTAGGCCCTGACGAAAGGTTTCACAAAATATTCCAAAAGTCTTTAATCCTAAAGACCTGTAATATTGTATGATTCTTCCTAAATTGAGAGCAATAATAGTTCAGGTGTTGCACCACAGAGTTAACATCTATAGAGGGAGTGTAAACAACAAAATGCACAGGTCGCTGACCAGCCAACATGTAACGGAAATTTTGACAGCTTAAGGGCATTACCAGTAGCGTGCGGCTTTATATTAAAATTGGATGTTCATTAATAGATTCAATTATTACTGTGATGTTACAAACTGATACCAATAAGTTGTATTAGTATTTAGCTATACTTAGAGAGTTACTCTTATTATAATTTCATTGTAACAGTTGATAATTTATTATTACCATGAAGTGTTTTTCAAAACATATCTAACAGTGTTCTGAAAAGTATCCCGTTGGAATGGCTGCATCGTGTTTTTACTTCAGCAATAAAATATAATAATTGCATTAGGTAATATCCAGTTCTATAAAATTCTCATAGACAGATTTTCTGTAAGTAAATGTGGCATACATTTTTGCATTTCACGTCCTCAAATAGTTTAAAAAATGGAATTTGGAAAATTCATGTTGATTGACATGAATGTAATACGTGCACAAAACATACATTAAACAACTATTATTATTCCTCAAACTGGAGTGAAGTTACTTTTCTTCCCACTTATCCCCATATATTACGCTACTGAAAATTAATACAAAACCTATACTCACCTATGATAAGAAGTGTTCACCGATTCGTCGCTATTACAGCAAACTATGCACTTTTTATGTTGTCTCATCATGCAATTATGACAATATTGTTCATAGATAATTTAATTCACACCACAAATAGTCACAAAGTCAGTCAAATATACACTAAAATCACAAAAATCTCGACACACGCAATAACCGCAACTACAATGACAGTCACATGACAGCTTAAGGGCACGCCGATTGTAGGTTGCTAGATTTATGACATATTAGAAGTTATTGCGACATTTCGCTATGAAATTTACCATTTTTGAGATTTGATTAAATCAATACAAATTATTTTCGCGTAAATCAGTTACATTGCAAGTATATTGGAATGTATAGTTAAATACCCAGTTAAATACTTTGTGTTCAAACTGCGGAAACTGCCAGATTTTGAAGAAACTGGAAGCGGACGAAGAAGAGTGGCAATAGCGCTATAGATGTTGGCTGGCCAATATTCAAATTAGGCTCCCTCTAGAGATGTTAACTCTATGTGTTGCACAGCCTGTCAACACTTGTTGCTACCGCAATCATTTGTTTTAAATTTAATAATAATACCTTGAGCCGTTATTTCAGTATGACATTTTTTTAGGAGACGCCTATCCTCGCAAAGAAAACCAATTGCAATTTCGAATTCCTATTCAAAACAAAATATGCTTGTGGGAATCAGACAGTACTAGCTGAAGGAGCGGCATGTAGTTTTAAACATCCTTCTAATTCTCAAATGTAAGTATCAAGGAGTTTTGGATAATATCGACCGCCCAATATACAGTGCTCTTAGAATTATTTTTTGAACAGGTCGACTCAAAAAACTAAGATTTCAAATGACAATTCGGCATTGAATTATTTTTAATTGTCTGACCACTTTTCAGGATTGATTTCAAAAACCCCGAGGAAAATGTGATAGCAGTGCCGCTGAAAAACACTTTATATTATTTTGACATATGCAGAACTGGTACTGGACCGCAGACCAAGTGTTCTAATAAGGGTAATACTAAATGATTATTATGATTTCTACATTTTGAATTATGTCTATGATTTCAGAGTGTTTATACGTTCAACCTAAGAAACTGTTATTTGTTCATGAAGGAAAAAAGTACCTGGACTTCCAACTAAATCGAACCTGTCAATCTTCTGATGAGTTCAATAGAACTTTGATTGAATTGCTGTGTGAACCAGGAGTAAAGAGTAATGATCATACGACGATACTGAATATTGCAAACTGTATTTTGTATCTAACACCGGTCATTTCGCAAGCCTGTTCAACTGTGAGTATCTAACAACATCCAACGTTCATTTTTACTTCCCACACCGACAGGTGAGAGGAGTATTGTGATCACGAAAATTTTCGATTTTGTGGTAATGCACTTTTTGGGCGTGTAATGATGTCTACATAACGAAAATCCACGTCACTCATTTCCGTCGGTCTGTCTGTCGGTCTGTCTGTCGGTCTGTCTGTCTGTTGGCGTTTTTCTAACGTCGTAATCTCAGTAACCGCTGCATGGATTGTGATGATATTTGGGCAGCGATATGCTGTAGGGTCTTAGTAGGTAATGTTCCGATAATTTTGGAAATCGTTATACGGGGGGTGGAGTAATTAGCAAAAAAACAAAAAATTTCAAATATTCCTCAAACTTTGTTTTTAGGCGTTTTCGAGGTCCCTGATCATTTTCTACTTTTTTTTGGGTGGGGGTTAATTTGGGGTGGTTGGAGGGTGGGGGGTTGTAATACTGAAAAATTTGTTGTATTCGTAACGGGCTGTCCATTGATATGTGAATGAAAAACAGAGCGGCATGATACACTTTTTTAGGTCCATCCGAACGTTGCATGCTTATTATAGAGACCATGGGACTTAGACTTTGTGATGTAAACATACGAGTATTGTTTTAGATCGTTCGATATCGCGTAACGCGAAAATTGTTCAATTGATTTTAATGAAATTTTGACATAGTATTACTCCCAAAAGGCGAGGATGGAAAACGCGTGTGTTTTGGAAAAATCGGATCAGTGGCGGCGCGGCAATAATAAAAAAACTAAAAATATGAAAACAGCTCAAACTTTGTTTTTAGGCGTTTTAGGGGTTTCTGATCATTTTCTACGTTTTTTTTGGATGAAGGGTGAAATTGGGGTGATTGGAGGGTGGGGTTGTAAAACTGAAAAATTTATTGTATTCACCATGGGCTAGTGGCCTGTGAAAGAAAGATCTGTACTATGTTGTCCTAGTTCGTATAGAGATGCAAGAAACTATTCACGAGAGTTGTTGTGTTGCATGTTTTTTTTTGGGGGGGGGGGGGGCGGGGCGGGCGGGCGATGATTTGGTTGCAGGGGGGATAAGAATAATATCACCGTTAAGTGTGGCAAGTACTGAGTCAATCAACTTGACTCCATTTTTTTCTTATAAGCAATTTGAAAACTGTGATACAGATTTCCAAATGGTGCGAAATAAACACTGAGCCTTTTTTCTGTCCAAAGATTTCCCATTAAATTGTAAAAGCGTCTTCCTCCCACATCATTAAATTCTTTAAAATTGGTGCAATAGATAAGATACTGTTTATTACGCCTAAATATAAATATGCTGTTCTCTATATCATTTTATTCATTAAATACATATCAATTTTGTGAAAAGTGAGATATCTCGGAAAAAAATTGCACGATTTTCATGAATTTTGGGATAGGGCGGTTTTGCAATACGACTGGTCTAATGATCGTATTTACAATGTCGCCATATCAACCTTTTTTCCGGATATATAATAAACTTTGTTGTTTCAAATGGACCAACTTGTATATTGCTTTCTTTTAGAAATCCTGGAAAAACAGATTATTTTTTGTAAAATATTTCATATACGTAATAAACGGAAAACATTTTGAGCATGTGCTATATAACCGCTTTCACATTATGTTTTTTGAAGTTAATGTTTTATTTTAATTTGGGTGGAAATTGTGGCATTTGGGTATTGAAAATATTTGATAAAAAACAATTCGTATTTTTCAAGGATTTTAAAAATAAAAGGAATATACAGGGTGATCTATTTGAAATAACAAAGTTCATTATAACTTCAAAAAAACGAAAGTTATGACAACAATGTATTTCATAACCCCCCCACCCAAAATTCATGAAAATCGTGCAAACCTTTTCTGAGATATTTGAGGCGTTACATGATTAATTTACTTACTTTTTTTAGAACAAAAACTCAGAGGATCAGACAGATTCCCCAGATATTGAGAAAACCAAATACTCAATTGGAAACATAGATAGTCATGATAAACCCTTAAAATATGAAGACCAACAACTTGGTACTTTGGAAGATAAAAAAAATTCAATAAAAAACGCTGAGTCTGAAAAGAAGGGAGACTTTGACGTTGAAGTAAAAACAAAGGTTTCAAGCGAAAAACCTGATGAACGTAAAAAGCAAGAAGAGGTCGATGTTGAAGTAAACACAAAATTGCCAAAGCAAGATGCTGTTATACCTGAGAAGAAGCTGAATTGCACAAGCTTCATAAAGAATAACGATACAGGATATACATTCGATATCTCCAGTTTAAAGACTCCGGTAAGTATACATTCTATTCATCCTAGTTGTGCTGATACAGGGGCACAGAATGGCTTAGAAAGTAATAATAATAATAATAATAATAATCTTTATTGCCATTCGACCTTACAGGTATCGGCTTATTGTCAAATCATCAGAAAAAAAATACAAATAACTATTATAAGTAATGTAAGTAGTAAAAATTTTAGTTATAAATCACAGCCTATGAATAAATAGGTTTTAAGCATCAGTCAGATTAAAAAAACAAAACAAAGAACACTAACATAAATAAGAACGCACAGGTTAAAAGCGAGATATAGGTATACAAACATATTACATATTATTTCACAAAGCAGATGATAAATATTCATCAATGCTATAAAATGGATTTTCTAATAAAAGATTCTTGACGATTCGTTGAAAGCTATGATAATTCTGAGTGGTTCTGATACCTACTGGCAGTTTATTGAATAACTTAATGGGCATTATAAGGGGGCCCTTTGCCGATCGGGACAGATTGTGTTGCGGAGGGCGCAAGCAGTAAGTATTTCTAAGGTTATAACCACTCTCTACATTGGTATGACAGCGCGATACGTAACTTCCAAAATTTTTTTTTACATAACACACACAATTAAAGATATACAGTGAAAAAACCGTAAGAATACGAAAGGCTTTAAATAATTATCTGCATGACGTTTGCTTGCTCTTGAATGCCATTGTGCGAAGTACTCTCTTTTGCACTAGTAGCAGTTCGGTCATATACGAATTACCACCCCAGCACATAATACAGTAATTTAATGAAGACCGTATATGAGCAAAATAATACATTTTAAGTGTATCCATGCTCACAAACTGCCTTAATCTCCATATAACAAAGCAATGCTTGGACATCTTGTTAACAAGCTTATCAATATGATCCTTCCAAGTGAGCCTTGAATCCACCAGAATCCCAAGGAAATTTACAACATGTACCTCATTGACCTTACTACCATGAATTTGTAAGTTAATATCACAATCTGTATCTCGTATATAAAATTGCATCACTTTTGTTTTCAATTCATTAAGTACTAACCCATTCATTTTACGCTGCATATGGTCTTTGTTATTAACAGCTACTGTGGTATCATCTGCGAATAAGGTGATGAAATGCTGATTCATTCTAGTTGGTGCATCATTGACAAATAGTAAGAACAACAAGGGGCCCAAGACACACCTGTAGAGACAGGCTTAATTCCCGACGAAAATTTACTACTCCCATTATTAGTTAAGACCTTTTGTTTCCTATCACTAAGGTAGCTTTCTATCCATTTTAAAGGAATACCTCTGATTCCATAGTGAAATAATTTATAAACTAAAAGATCGTGGTCCACAGTATCAAAAGCTCGACTCAGGTCGATGAAAATACAAGCTACCTTTTCTCGTTTTTCAAAGCAGCTGAAAATAAATTTACATAGAGATAATACTGCGTCCCTTGTAGATAAACCCTTTTGAAATCCAAATTGTTGTCTGTTAATAATATTGTACTTACTAATAAAGTCTGTCAATTTATCGTAAAAGATCTTTTCGAAAAGTTTAGAGAAAACAGATAGCAATTAAATACCCCTGTAGTTAGCTATAATGTCCTTGTCATCTTTTTTATGAACCGGAATTACAACCGAAAACTTAAGCTTTGAAGGGAACACGCCTTCATAGGAAGATAAGTTTATTAACGCCGTGAGGGGCATTACAATTAAGTCTAAAACTTTGTTTAAGAAGGAACACGGTATTTCATCAAAACCGGCAGAATTTTTAACTGAAATATGCTTTAACGCGATTAAAGTTTCTTCTTCTGTGACAGGACTCAAGAACATGGTATTATGACTGATGGGCATCGATATATGTTGGGTGCTGATAGTCGTAGATTTGGTCAGATCTAATATCGAGTTGATGAAGTAATTATTGAAAGCATCATCCGCCTCCTTAGATGATGTCGGGAAAACATTCCCTGCGCTATCCTTCATCACTTCAGGAAGCAGATTATTAGTCGACTTAGTATTTTCTTTAATGATATTCCAAGCTACTTTACATTTATTACCTGCGCTGGCAAGTTTCTGATCATAATGGGCTCTTTTGATTTCCAATAATTTTCTTTTGTGATCTTTAATTAACAGTTTATAACGTGTGACTAATTCCGTGTCATGGTTCGTTTTTGTAGCGACATATAGTTCTCTTAAAAATTTACTTTCATCTATCATTTCTCTAGTTATCCAAGTATTTTTGCTCTTAGAAGGTTTATTGGGCCTGCGTTTGATTATCTCAAGAGGAAAGCATCTGTCAAAAATGCACATAAAACTGTCATGAAACTTATCAAATTTACAGTTAAGATCTAAGCTAAAATCAGAAAGAAATGACCAGTCTAGTTCTTGAAATAGCAACCTAAACATTTCAACATCTTGTTGTTTGCTAACATTACGTCTACTATAATAAACAATATCTGATAGAGGACAACTATTTTTCATCTTGTAGCTTGTAAGTTGAAGATAATGGTCTGATAAATTACAGTATATAACATTAGCTGCTGTAGTGGGCATATTGGAAAAGTTATCGATGGTGGATTTGGAGTTATTAGTAACTCGTGTGTGATCCCATATCTGCTGGTTAAGATTGAACGATTTGAGAATTGTAACTAGTTTCCCTGCTGATGGATCCAAGTTCAGCGGATCAAAGTTCATGTTAAAGTCCCCACAAATAGTTATTTTATTAGTCTTTAAGTGATTTTGTAAGAGCTTATCGAGACTGTAAATGAAGGTATTAACATCAGAATTAGGAGACCTATATAAGCAACCAATTATCACACTAGTTTGATGCCACTTAATATTAATTAATGAATATTCGAACACCTTTTCCAGTTTAGGAATACTACAAACAACTTCTGTCCACTGGATATGTGAACGGTAAAGTGTCGATTACTAGCTGGTAATCAACAAATTTAACATTTAATCTAAAAAAAAAAGATAAAAAAAGTTGTTGACCGCGGTGAGATTCGAACCCACGCCCTTTCGGACTGGTGCCTAGCGTCTTAACTGCTCGGCCACAATGCGTGTGCATCAGGAATATCAATACACCGTACATAATACGTCGTCAGTTACCTGTCGTGATTTGATTCAATTTAAAACCGGAAGCAATATTGACAAAAAAATCGGATTTTACCCGGACTAGTTTTTTCATGCTGATTCCGAATCTGTATTTAGTTTTTCTCTGGCACCTGTAGGTTTAGCTATCTTTTGTGTACGGACGGACAGACAAGAGGCTCTGCATAAGCTCTCTTCAGTCATATCTTTCGAGTTGTCAAAACAACATCCGCCTATGTCATCCTTGACTTCATTGATGTTAATTTATTCATTCTATCTATCAAAATCGGCTAGAAGAGTTTTATTAAGAAATATTTGTTGATGATAGGATCCATGCCGAATTTGGGACCAAGTGATTGTAAAATCTTTAAGATTTTTTATCATTTGTGGTTTGTGTCTGACAAGCATTATTTTCAACCTGTAGAATTTTCTAATTTTCTTGTTTTTCTGAATTTATATTTCAAATTTTATACATATTTCTACCTATATATACCGTTTAATGTCTGTTTTTTATTACTATATACATAAACCATTTTTATCATTCATTTTCTCAGATACCTGACGATGGTTTATGTATAATAAACCGAAACGTCATGAAGTTCAGTTTGAATTATTGACAGACATCCACAAAAAACAGCAATAATTTATAGTCCCAGTCACTAGAAAAACAACTTTTTCATTGGATGTTTTCAATTTTTTCCAGGTGGAAACCATAGGTTGTCCCAGCATAGCTTTCAATTACAGCAACAATTCTGTTTCAATTACGTACCCTACTAAAAATATATGTATGAAAGGTGAGTTTTCAATTTACATTAAAATATACAGGGTGAGTCTTGAGTTGATACTTTTTTAAACTGCGTGTAGAAGTCGTTAAAATAAACAACTTTTTCATTTTTTTTTTTGAAAACTGAAAAATAAGTGATTTACATCAGAATAACAAAAGTATATCTGGGCTTATGTTTAGTTTTTTGCTCTGATATTCGTCAAATCGATTAGATACTGTTCCTGTCAGGTACTGCAGGTGTGCAGGTCTTATCTGAGCTATACAGGGTTATTCACGTTATTCGACACGGAGCATTATGGGTAAAGTATTTGATAAAAAAGAAAATAATAATTTGGGATGAATAGAGACCCATAAAGGCTACATTTTAAAAATATTGTCATGTTATACAGGGTGTCCCAAAAGCACGAAATGTATCAAAGTTGTGTTTTTTTAAATAGAACACCCCGTATATTATTGCATATTCAGATTCTTTGATGAATTCTATTGTGACTTTATGTATCATACATGGGACTTAAAGCGAACCGTTTAGGTGTAAATCACCATTTTCGGTATAAGTAGATATCAGGAAAAAATTGAATATCGCAGAGATTATAAAATTTGGAAGGCTGAGACTTTGCCGTATTTCTAGGCATAAAATGCGTCAGCTTTGGTAAGACTGTCAAATTTAAATTACGTTTATGCTTGGAAAAATCGGTCGATGAATTAAGGAAACTTCGATCAGCGATAACTTGATTTTTTCAAATGGGAATGCCTACTTTTTTTTATACGGTTAAAAGTAGAATTTGATAGCCTTTCTAATGATATAAGGTTCTGCATATCAATCTTTGGTAGTTTTCATTTAATTTTAAATTTTCAAACAAATCGGCGTTTTTCTATAAACAAGAACCTGTTCAGGTAGAAGAAAACAACCAACTTAGCTGAAAAATACACACGAACTAGACTAAAGGGAAAAGATTATAAAAATTACTCACAACAAACAAAGTCTAACCAGAAACAACGGCGGTAACATATCTTTGGTCAAAGAGAAGCTGGAGTATGGCAGAAATGGATTTTTTCACGGCCTACTAGCTACTGCAATGTACTAGAGATTGGCAATTTCCAAAACCATTAAAAATTTTGAAATAAAGTAAAAACTACTAGAGAATGTTGTAAGCAGTTGATTTGTTGTAAGGAATTTTTATAATCTTGTCCCTTTAGTCTAGTTAGTGTGTATTTTTTAGCTAAGTTAGTTGTTTTCTTCTAGCTGAACAGATTTTTGTTTATATTTCATGGCCTGCTACGTTGCTTATAGGTAGGAAAATTGAAAATCGCCGATTTGTTTGAAAATTTAAAATTAAATGAGAACTACGAGAGATTGATATTCACAACCTTATATCATTAGAAAGCCTATGAAATTCTACGTTTAACCATATAAAAAAAATAGGCATTCCCATTTGAAAAAATCAACTTATCGCTGATCGAAGTTTCCTTAATTCATCGACCGATTTCTCCAAGCATAAACGTAATTTAAATTTGACAGTCTCATCAAAGCTGATTCATGTTATGCTTAGTAATACGGCAAAGTCACAGCCTTCCATATTTTGTAATCTCTGCGATATTAAATTTTTTCCTGATACCTACTTATACCGAAAAAGGTGATTTACACCTTAACGGTTCGCTTTAGGTACCATGTATGATACATAAAGTCACACTAGAATTCACCAAGGAATCTGAATGTGCAATAATATATGGGGTATTACATTAAAAAAAACATAACTTTGATACATTTCGTGTTTTTGGGACACCCTGTATAACATGAAAATATTTTTAAAATGTAGCCTTTATGGGTCTCTATCCATCCCAAATTATTATTTTCTTTTTTATCAAATACTTTAGCCATAATACTCCGTGTCGAATAACGTGAATAACCCTGTATACAGCGTGAGAATGTTGGACAGTCAGAAGCACTTTCTGGCTCTAAATAGGAATCCTAGCTTTTTTCAGCAGGGGTTCGTGCCATATCATGTTTGCTGTAATGTTGACTCGTAAATACTTTAATGACTGTCTTCTTATCAGCCTCTGATTGTTCATTAGTATCGGATGCTCGCTTGGATATTATACTTTTTGTTCGAAGGTGTACAGCACTGGGTCTTGGAGACATTGAATTTCACTATACCCTTGAGTAAGGCTCTCCAGGTCCTTCGCGAGTCTTCTGCGTTCCAGCTCGACCACAGAAATCGGTCTATTATTTATAATGCCTGCGTAAAAAGTACTGTCATACGCAAAACTGTGGAGAGCAGATTGTCGATGTGGAACAGAAACAATGTCGGGGCCAATACCGATCCCTGCTGAACCCCAGCGTTGATGTTATGTTGTTAAATTTATTTGTGCTCCTAAGATTCCAGACCCACTGTTTTTTTAGTTAGGAAGTTAATCAACAAAAAAACAAAACCAGTCGATGACACCACCATTTTGAAAAACGAAAAACAAAACATTGTCGATCGAAAAAAAATGACTTTTTTCTGAGTAACCCTTACAGAGTGCGCGAATGACATTGTCTGCTATCTAACTTATAATTTGAATTCTTACAGTTAGATCAACCGACAGCAAGTACAACGTTGTTATGAAGTGTGTACCGGGTAGTGATTACAAAATTGTGGTGAGTATTAGTATAATGTGATGCTATTAAAATGGCACAAGTACTTTTTTTCAGCTTGACGATTGTAACCAAATAATTGTCAACAACCTAGATGCATGTAAATTATTAGAAAGGATCCCTACAAGCGGTTCATATAGTAAAGGAGCAGTAGCAGGTATGAACATCTGATTAAAAAAATAATTTTGTAATTTTACATATTTTTTTATGTGTTGAACAGATATGAAACATTATTTAATAACGTACTTGTGAACAAATATACAGGGTGTTAATTAAGTATGTTAACAAACTTTAACCACGAATAGTACTCCGAAAAATAGAAAGAAAATCTCATATGAACATGGGTCCGGAAATGCTTCCTAAGGGAGCTACGCTCCTTTGCAAGGGGCACCCTGAAGACGGTTTTCCCTCGATATTCTCGAAGCCATTCATAACAAAATTACGAAATTAGGTACGATGGGTAAACTTTTGACGCTGAATCTGATTCTGAATTCAGAATTTCATAATTTTAATCAGAGGCGTATCATACGGGATGAGTTAAGGGTAAAAATAACCCCATTTTCTAAATGGTAATTTTTTTGACATTTTGATTTTAGAATATGGTATTTCAGAGATTTCTGCGTAAAAATGGTCTCTTGGTAGATTTCGATAGGGCTAATAACCGTTTTCGAGAAAAATGCAAATTATTGAATACAATAGCCTGCATCGATGCTGATGCCTACTTCCGGTATATCCGGAAGTCCGCCATCTTTGAAATTATTTTGCTGTAGAGCATTTGAAAAGAAACGTTTTTTATTTCAAACATTTTCGTCTAATTTAAACGGTATGGCCGCTAGGGAGCACCGCGCTCTTATTGGACCACCCTGTATATCGAACTAAATACCTTTTTATTTCACGAGTACACACGTAGTGTATTGTATGCACCAGACGAAGCAGCATTAGCTAAATTAATGTCATCATTACATGTATATAGCTTTTTTATTAAAAGGGATTGTAGGTATTAAACAGTATATTTATGAACAACCGAATGATTCTGTTAAATAACAATAACAATATACTTTTTTCACAATTACACGCGCGGTGTATTCTAGACACCAGACGGACTAGCGGTCAAATTTTACTTGCTCGGAAAAGTTTGTCAGACAACTGACGGCAAAGCAAGCTTTAAGTAAATAATATCATCTTTGAGGGTTAGGTAGAATGGGAGAGGTAACACCTTACATCTTTCAAGAAATTCAACGTACTTAAATCTGATGGTGTACACAGTACACCAGCGCGTGTAGTTCAAGGTTAATATCGAATGTTTCTTTCTCAAATTATAGGAATAACGATTACTGTGATCCTGATCCTGTGTATTGTCGTCACTGTAGCTGTCTTGGCGTATGTTAGAATTTATCGGAAGAGAATATCCTATGGTTCAGTTGCATATGAGAAGGTTAGTATTTAGCTCAGAGTAACAACTGAATATAGAGGTAGTAAACAAACCACTTCACCATGGCGTGCTCAAAGGCATCATCTTTGACACTTCAGCCTCCAAACATTGATTAGCTGTGACCTCGCAGTGACGGTTCAAATTGTAAACAATGCTGTGTAACGCCAACTAACCTGAAAATTCTTCCAATGCAACCCATGTTACAAACACTGTACTTTTTGAGTTCCAATTATGATTGCAGTATCTGGTGGTCAATATGACAACGTAAGAAGAGATGTCGACTTAATAGAATTAGTTGTTTGCTACATCTATGTTCAGTTGTTATTCTGAGGCATTTAGTATTATAGCATGTAGATCGCTCAGGCTGGTATGCATAGTCAACCTCCCAGTCCTCCCACACATCTTCGCGCCGCTGAATCGCCGACGATTTTCTCATCCGACGTTGCCATTTGTTAAAGTAACTCCGGCGGTTCGCTCAATATATGGTAGAGAAATTTGTAAATATTATTGGTTTAACGTATAAAAAATATTTTGGTTTGGGTATAATACGTTACCTCATGGCCGACTTTACTCACTAAGCCGGAGCATGAAATATGGCAACACTGAATCAGCGGGCCGAGTTTTCAATTTTTTGTTATGTCATGTGTATTCTTCCAGGAGCAGAAAATATGGTTGGAAGGTGATTATTAATGTGTTTCTAATTATTTACCTGCACAAACGAAACTATAAAGATAACAAGATGCCTGCAAAGCGTGTAGTACCAGGTTGCAGCCCAGTAGAGGACTACCAAACCATGGCCCAACATAACCTTATTCCAGATTAAAAAGAACGTTGCAAGGTGATTTTTAATGTGTTTCTACTTATTTACCTGCACAAACGAAACTATAAAGATAACAAGATGCCTGCAAAGCGTGTAGTACCAGGTTGCAGCCCAGTAGAGGACTACCAAACCATGGCCCAACATAACCTTATTCCAGATTAAAAAGAACGTTGCAAGGTGATTTTTAATGTGTTTCTACTTATTTACCTGCACAAATGGAACTATAAAGATAAAAAGATGCCTGCAAAGTGTGTAGTACCAGGTTGCACTAGCAATTGTGCGTCCAATAAGGGACATAAACAGAAGTGGGTGAAAGGTATTCCTCGGAAGGGCTGGTTATATTTATAAGGATAAAGACAATAATTTACAAACATTTCAAAGGATAAGACGTATTTTAAAGTACAATGTGGTACCTATAATGTTTTCTGGACCTCCCAAATATCACAGAAAAATACAGTTAATAGAACTCATCTGGGCATGACCTGGGGCATACCTACGAAAGGATTTGATAGTGAAAGGCAAATCAAGACCAGCAAGAATGGCTTCACAGTGACCTAATAGTGAATTTTTCTAGCTCAAGTGACAATTTACAAAGTAAATTGAGTGTTCATTTAAGTGGAAGTGGCAGCAGGAAACAGGTTGCGTTTATTTTTATTTTGTAGTGTCTGACTGTGATGAAACAGACATCAGATGTAAGTGGTATTAGTAGTAGTAGTTCTAAAAAGTATTTTTCTTAATTTATTAACCGAGATGAACTCTAATACATATGAAATGTAATAATTATTCTGAAACTATAGGGCCACTATTTGACAGCTAAGCCACGTTGCCACATCTAAGGCTCCGGCCTAGTGTAGAGTCGGCCATGGTTACCTGCATTGAAATGTTAAAGGTGTGCCCTATCTGTACAGTCTATACTTACTCTAAGCAAAAAGCCTTTGTCAGGGCATACTCAAGTAGAATAATGTTATTGAAAATTATCTTTTTCTTTTCTGCTTGAGCAATCTATACCAATAACGGGCCACTGGGTCTGGATTTATGAATGTGCTCTCTAAAAAAAAAACAGATTTTTTTTCCTTATGCTTCCAGGTTAAGTCGCATTTATCTTAGATGGCATCAGTAAACGTGAGATCCATGCTTCGCGTTGATACATTCGCAACACAAAGGTAAATTTCGCTGTTTTGCAACAAATCACTCAACACTTTGTTTTTCAAAATCATCGATTATTAGTCACCCCAATGTGTCTTTCTGAAGACTAAGCGGCCTGGAAGGGTCAATAGCCCTTACTTTCAACAATAATCATAGGAATTATCCTATTTTTGCCGTTCTGTAGGTCAGATGTCACCGTCATCCACAGAATATGTCATGTCAGAGATTTTCTGGCGAATTTCATGCCAAAATCTGGTTACAACCATACTTGGCAACATACGATACTCACTTTGAGTAAGACATCAATGCAGTCCACCGAAACTGCTTTCTTACTGCGCCTGGCTATAAATGTAGTTGGAATGTAGGATGTATAAGGAGTTCATCATCATAGTCACAATGTCCTAACAGACATGTTGTGAATTCGTAAAATGCATTAAGTCGGAGCTAGAGTATTGCCGACACGAATATAATCAATAGTTTTGAGAACTGTAGCTCGCCATCGTTCGCGATTTACTGTCAGTTCGGTGGCGCTCTTGATACTCATATCCATCAACTGTTTCGTCGTATCCACCCAGCGTGTAGGGGAACGGCCACGGCGCCGCCCACTAGGGGCATGACCCTGAACTACAAGTTTCTCCATATTATCGCCTCTGTGAATATGTCCGAAGAATGTAAGGATTCTCGTCGACACAATGGAGGATAGTCTCTTTGGATGACCGAGCTCATCCAGTATGGAAACGTTAGTTCGATGGGCGGTATAAGAAACTCTTAGCATTCTCTTCCACGTCCACATTTCAAAAGCATCTATGCGAGCTCGATCTACCTTTTTAACAGTCCAAGTTTACGAGGCATACAAAAATATGGAGAATACAAGAGCCTGAACCAGCGACATTTTGGTAGCTGTAGTGATGTTATGTTCACGCCATATTTTAGTAAGCGTTGTCATGGCCACATGTGCCTGTTGATTGCGCTGTCGAATCTCATTTTCACAGCTACCCGAATTGTCGATCAAAGAACTGAGGTATACAAAACTTTGAACTACTTCACAACGGCCTACTGACTTTATTTCTCGATGATTATAGTGCTCTCTATCTACGAGCACTACATAACCTTGGTTTTGTTGTAGTTAATGCCAAGACCATATGCTGCTGCTGAGGTGTTCAAAGATGTTTAATAGAGCTACTAGTTCTTCCTGAGAAGCAGCAATAGGGGTTGTATCGTCAGCAAATCTTGTTGGATATTTTGCTTCCGCCAATAGTTATACCGCGATTCCAGTTGTCCATTACCTGTCTCATCACAAATTTAGAGTAAATGTTAAATAACATCGGAGATAGTACACATCTCCAACGAACTCATTTTCTGGTTGCTGTTTGACCAGACAGGTTACCATCAATTTTTTACACGAGCCGAGCTAGACTCATAGAGTTAGGTGCTTCTTTTAACTGATGGCTTTGCCCATGTGTACCTTCTCTGTTATTACATTGGAGATTTCGCACTTCAGATTCAATCTTGCCATCTTCGCGTTTACTGTCCTGGTCTACAGCTCATAGGTGCCTTAATTCAGTTTCAATAATCCTTCGATTTTTTTTTAATTTCCTCGCTTCAGTGTGTAAAAGACGGTTTCATGTACTTGTTCTCTGTTTTAGTATTTTCTAACCTGATAGATGGCAAAGTACTTTAACAATTACTTCCAACCCATGGTTACGAAGGATGTTTTGTATTTTGAGCGTATATTTTTGTTTTTCAGGATACTGACCTCTAATCCATTTCATGTCGCCGAGTGAATGATACCATTTCCGCAACCTACATGACATCGTTTTGTATCAGAATATATGTGTGAAAAATTGAATGAGTTAATGGTAGTATCCATAGTAGGGTAATATATTGTTGATTTTTATTTCTTTCTAGCTTGATAAGTATACTGTTTGTTACATGTTGAAGTTTGGTACATACTTTAAAAAGAGCTACCTGAAGGACTACTCTTATTGTATTGTTCCAATAACGTCAAATTCTCTAAAAATGTATCAATCATCACTACTGAAACATCACAAATATTCGCAATTGCTGTCGATTTGGATCAAAAATTAACCAAAGTTCGGTACAAATATATTACATATTTGCTATTCAATAAAATGTAGAAATTTATGTCAAAAAAGTGATAGTGTTATGTCCAGTGATATTTTAATTTGTTATTTTTTATGTATTTGTAAGATATTGGTGAAAACCTTCACAGAAGTATGTGTATCTGATTAATTTCAGCCATTGACGCATGTTGCATGACTTTATTTAGAGCAAAACAGACTTTTTAAAGCTTCCCAAGTTTCCATGGATAATTATGAAATGTGTCTCGGTAAACTAAAATATCAGAAAGGAAAGTTAATTGCGCAGCTTAAAAAAAAATAAATATAAAGTTAGTCACTACTTGCGCTTTTCTTGCTGGTAACCGTAACCATATGAGTTCTTAGAAAAATTATGTTTGTAGTTCGGTAGCTTATGTCTCACGTTAATTTGCCAAGGTAACATATCTAAAGTCTAAGGTAGCGCTGTAATGGTTTTATCGTTTGTGTTAATATGTGTAGGGAGGCCAGTGGTGGTTCCTGAATTTTTGAAAGGGGGCGCACAAAATTTAAAATAAAAAAATTAGTTATTCAACAATCCTACCTTAGTTAGTAATAAGGGTTTTTGGTTTCCACAAACAGTTATTTTTTAAACAATTATTCTAGCTAGTATCCCAAAAAGTTATTTCTTAAAGAGTTAATTACATAATTATCGTCCCGTGTAATTAGAAAAAAAGTCGTCTACCCTGGGAATCAATCTCCTCTCCTCTGTATTGAAAAGCCACACTGCAAGCTATTGAACCAAGGAGTTATTCGGCATCTTTTGTCTAAACAATTTACATTTAGTACCTACTTATTTACATTTTTTGTAATGTTATTTATGGTTCCAAAGTATACCAATTAAGAAAATAGCGCAAAAATACGGAAACTGGTCTCATAATTATAAACAATTATCTCATAAAAATCAGCTTTTGTGTCTGCTGGTACATCTGAGGAGCCATTATGCGTTTTTTTGAAGTTGCCTAATTTTTGCAGTTTTTAAAGGGCTCCTAGTGATTAATGTATGATAAACAATGGGGTTACTCTCTTTGGCAGCGCAGCATAGGTCATAGTCAGAGGTACTATCTAGGGTGCTGTTTTTTTCTGGAAATGCTTCTAACAGTTTTAACTCATATCGTTAAGGATAACCAGTGAGCTACAAGTAGTGAAACATTTGTAATTGCGGACTGAATTGTAATAAGTAAATTCATGGTCAAACTATGGGTACACACATGTGGTTCCTTTACTACTGAATCAAATAAGTTTAAAAATTTGGGAGTCTCTTATCACATACTTTTCATGATAAAGAACTGATGCTACTGTTATGTGATCCGTCTATTTAAAAAGTGATATTCTTTTGTTTTTTTTTTGCAAATTGTCTCGAAATTGTTTCATAGTGGCTTCAATTAGCGGTCTTGTAAATAGTTTTGCAATAGGGTTTTATTAGCCGTCTAAATTCTTGAAGAGCCTGTTGTAGAGATCAATTGCTTTTGATTCTTGATAAAGAGAGATAAAGGCCAACAGCAATGTCTTCAGGAATTTATGAATATTCTCTCACAAATCCATAGTAGCTCATTTAGTTACTAAAACACAGGGTAAACTATTATATAATACTCTTATATCGCCAGTTTCAAAGAGTAAAACGACCGATACTATATACAGGGTGAGTTTTTAGTACCGGCTCGGTCGATAACTCCACTACTGTAGAAGATAGCGAAGAAAATTGTATATAAAAATTGTAGCCACGGATATGTTCCTTGCTCAGAAAATATTTTGATTTATACAGGGTGATCCATAACTACGTGGTGATGCAAACATGCATTTTTTTAAATGAGACACCCTATATATTATTCCATATTCAAATTTTACTAATGATTTCCGTTCTTCCAATATAGGGTATTGCTACATTATACAGGGTGTTTCAAAAGTTATGACGATTTTTGTATCCAAATCACGGTCAAATGAACGTACTGTATATCAAAATGTAATTAATCAAAAATTATGTTTTTACATGAGAAGATTAGAAATATCCTGTAGTTTTAAAGTACGTTATAAAAAAATCCTGCGACGCATATTCGTATACAGGGTGATGTAGAATGCAAAATCTAGATTTTCTCTCTTTTTTTAAATGTAACCCCCAATATTTTATTATAGCAAAGAATTGCTTTTAGTATGCTCTTTCATCTTTGTAAAACACTTATTATGGCTGCATTCATTAGTTTCTGAGATATTTCGATTTTTCTACAAATCTCAAATATACCTTCTATTTCTTTAATAAAATTTATTTATTTTGAGAAAATACTACCAAATTTTGTTTTTGCTTAACAAACAACTAAAATATAAGGCGATAATAATACTTCATCAAGTCAAAACACTGAACTAACGAGATAATATAGGTCAAGTGTGCTGAGGAAACAATTTTATAGACGTCATTCATAATTATCAAGCAGATGTATCAGGTAGGCTATGAAATATGAAACGACACAGTCCAAATAAAACGATTCTTCAATCTTTCCAACGCATTAGTTTTAGAGTGCCTCCGTTCTGGATATTGCTATTCATAGTTGATATATTCTAGAGGCAAGTAGACAATTTCTCAAAGATTCTCCTAAATACCCTCAATGGAAAAATTAATTTTCAAAGCTAGTTTTTCACACAGTACGGAATTATGGAGTAGGTTATGAAAACTGTCAATTTTTCAAAGCCTACCTGATAAAACTACTTGATAATTATGCATGACGCATACAAAATTGTTTCCTCAGCATACTTGACTTTATTATCTCGATGATTTAGGGTTTTGACTTCATCAAATACTATCAGGACGTTATAATTTAGTTGTTCGTTAAATAAAAAATAAATCAGATAGTACTTTCTCAAAATAAATAAATTTCAGTACACAAATAGAGGCTATATTTTAAATGTACCCAAAAATCAAAATATCTCGGAAACTGATGGACGTAGGTACAACAAGTGCTATACAAAGATGGAAGAGCATATTAAAAGCAATTCTTTGGGATAATAAAATATTGGGGGATACATTTGAAAAAAAAGAGAAAATTTGGATTTTGCATTCTACATCACCCTGTATACGAATATGCGTCTCGGGCTTCTTTTATAGCCGATTTTAAAACCAGAGGATATTTTTAATCTTCTCATGTAAGAAAAATGATTTTTGATTAATCACTTTTTGATATACAGTACGTTCATTCGACAGCGATTTGGATATAAAAATGGTCATAACTTTTGAAACACCCTGTATAATGTAACAATGCCTTATATTGGAAGAACGGAAATCATTAGTAGAATCTGAATATGGAATAATATATAGGGTGTCTCATTTAAAAAAATGAATGTTTGCATCACCACGCAGTTATGGATCACCCTGTATAAATCTAAATATCTTCTGAGCAAGGAGCGTATCCGTGGCTACAACTTTTATATACAACTTTTTTCGCTATCTTCTATAGTAGTGGAGTTATCGACCGAGCCGGTACTAAAAACTCACCCTGTATATTATTTTGAGAAATATCATTCATTCTTTTTTATGTTTGTTTTTCCATACCACTTGGTACTTTTTGTTAGACCAACTATCAAAATCGAAATTTACATCCATGTATTAGTGTTCTTGGGGTCATTTTGTACTATACAATATCTAAAACCTGCTACGACCTATAAATAGTATTATGTGAGAAAAACTATAAGAGACAGGGCGGTGTAAGAGTATTCGAACTATGCATAGTATTTATTTTAGTGACCGAAGTGAGGTTAACTTGTCAGTAGTTCGTAATTATTATGTATTTAAATTAATTGCTTCGGTCGTAGTTAAGGTACATTATTCAACTCGCTGTAATGCTAATAACTCATTTATTGATTTACTTTTACTGTTCGAGTTATTATCGTTATTAACACGCGTCGAACAGTATACTATTATGTATTCCTGTTTTCTTCCACTGCCTTACAGCATGTACAGTGAATAGGCTATTTTAAAAAAAGGGCGAGATTTCAAAATTATATGTTAATAATATGTATTTTTGTTTCCATTTGTTATGATGTTAACCAAAAACACTGTATGTTTACTTTAAATAATACTTATTCTATGAAATGTTGATTTTGCTAAGCAGCTACTCAGGCTTACAAATATTGTTGAGCAATGAGTTCTAGTTTTTTGTTGTATGGGATACAGCATCATTGCAAACGTTTTTTTGTTCACCATAACTTATGAAATTGTGCAATTTTCCACGCTTCAAAGAAAGACATTTACTAACGTTTAAACTTTGAACATATTTTCAAAGCACAAATACGCGAGATAAAACAATTCCAAAATAAAATTGCAATGACATTAATTAGTCGTTTAAGGTCATGTTCACTTCAATTTCCAATTTTTTTTTATTTATAGCCCATGGAAGTGCAATGATTTTTTGAACCTAAATATTTATATTTATTTTAAATATTTTTGGAAACATTTTAGAGCCTCAATATACCAGGTGTCCCAAAGTTTTTTTGACACAAGATATTCTCGTGACAAAAATAAGTTCAAACGAAAACTGTATGCTATTTTTGAAAGTACTATAAGGTCTATCATAGCCCCCTAAATAAGTTAATCAATGATCATAGTAATCCTACCATGCTTTCAAAATATTTTTTGGTACTTCAACCCTTACAACTCACACCCAACTTTTTTTAAAATAGCACCCAATAGTTTTTCCCATAGTGTAAATAAAATGGTGTGCTCACGCGCATGCAGCCGTCCGAGCGCCGGCACGCTGTGACGTTAGCAACGAGATTTCTGTCGGCGAACTGGCGGTAATACCACATGATGGATTATATTTTAATTTCAAACTGATAGAGTAAAACAGGTAATTTAACGACTTTTTCTACAAAAATGTATTATTTATTGGTAAATTTGGTCATTTTTTCCCTAAGTTTACGCCTACAATTTTCGAAACTAATCCTTTTGTTTACATGTCTGAGCCTGACGTATATTCTCGTTCGTATTAGATATAATATTATTTTGTCAGGAAATTGTTTGATGGTTTCAACTCTTCTGACGTGTACAGGTGTACAATACCTTTGATTTTATACACAAAGCAATTGTTTTCATAAAGTTATTAACATAAAGTAAATAAAATAAGGATTTGTTTTAAGGCGTCATATTTTCGTAATAAAAAGGATAAAATTTTTTTTTCCAAAAACATGGTTAAATAGTCATTCAGTACCCTTAAAAACCGACGCAGTTTTTTTTCTGTAAAAATATTAGACGTCAAACACATTCTTATTCTATTTATATTATGCTTATGATTTTTGGAAAAGAAATAAGTTTATGTAGGTGTAACATCAAAGGTACCACAAGATTTTACGTAAAATATATAGGAACATCATTTATGTAGGAAAACCTATGGGGTGCCATTTGAAAACAAAAAGTTAGGGTTGAATTTTCGGAGATGACGTTCAAACAAAAGTGGTTTGAACGCATCGTATGATAGACCCTACAGTACCTTCATACTCAGTTCTTGTTTGAACCGTTTTTCGTTTTGTGCCAAGGAAATTCTGGGACACCCGGTATAGGCACAGTTTCGCGGCCGAAAAATCAGTTATTTTAGATTTCCTATGTAGGGTCTCGACAAAAATACAAAACGGATACAAGATCATAAGGGTCGTTTAACTTGTACCGGGATTTTTTGTTCACTTTTTTAAGTTAATATTCTATAATGTAATATATTTCGTTTTTCTAACTCTGATTAATATACTAGAGTGTTTTAAAGCTTTACTGTTTATAAAAATAAATCTGTTATATCCTATGTATTTATAGAAGATGATGTTTATTGTTTTTGTACCAAGAAACATTGGAATTAAAGTATTTTTGCACGAGATCTGTATTTTTATTATTCTATTGCCATCCACGTTATTCTAATGCCATCCACGAGTGGATGACATCTTCAGAAGCTATTACATTTTGGCGACGTCCAAAATACAGTATTTCGAAGACGACAGAAGCTCTTTTTTACCCCAACTCATCTGTTAGTGCAAATCAAAAGATCGAAATGAAGCTTACAATCAAGGTTTATCTGTCATTTTTCATTTCAGTCACCTCGGTAAAACTTCCCATTGACCATTGTGGGTTTTTTTTTATTTATGGGCCGCCGAAACACGATGAACACAGGATAAGTTCTAGAAGTTATATCAGAATAGTTTATTTTTATTTAACTACATATCTGTTTTACGTATATATACGTATGGACGGACTTACAGATAAGGGTCGTTCTATATTTGGATAATTGAATATTACGAAGAATAAACCACAAATAATAAGTGTTTTCACAAAATCATAGAAGGTGCAAGTGCATTATTTCTACATGTTGCTACAGGAGCTTCGAAAGTATACCTATCCTAAGAAGAGCTTCAAGCTCCGGGCACTGCCACAACCTACGAGTAATAACAATACTGATTACATTTTATCAACATTTAATTGTAATGCTTACCGATTCATGATGTAAAAAAGGCGTTATGAAGCTACATTTTATGCTTCTAATGAAATTATTCTTCCCCAATCTATAGGGTATTGATTTGTTATGTTGCAATTGTTGAGTTGCTACGCAACAGCTTTGGATAATTCTGCCGTCCTAAACTAAAAAACCAGCCATGGTTTAACCAGCGTTGTAGACATGCGATGCAGATAGAGCAAAAATCCAAATGCCGAGAACCACCGCAGTTTTATCGATGCCAGAAATCACTGTAAACGCGTGATTGATAGCAGCAAGGAGGAATACAACCAAAAAATTAAGAACAAGCTCCTATCATGTCCTAGTTCGTCCAGAACATTCTGGTCTGAAACTAAGCTTGTTAGGCTACGGTTACTATGCATACGAGTTCTGACGAAAATGTGTTCTGACAAGTTCTAACGAATTCGCTTGAACAATCAAATGCCTGATTTCCAATGAAAGTGGTTACTATGGGAGAGGAAGCCTCGTCGGAATACGCACGTCGTCGTCAGTACGATTTGAGCGTTCAAAAACTTTGAAATTTTTGAGCGAATTCGTCAGAATCTGTAGCTATTTTGCCACGTGTTGGCTGGTTTTTTCACGTGGTTTGGAACTGATGACTATGGAGGGTTCACCATGGACGTGAATAAACTGATTGCGTATAGGCAAGAGAACAGGTGTTTGTGGGACATGATGGACAAAAGCTACCACAACTAACTACCATACAGCGAGTCTGTTTTTGGCAAAACACAGCAAAAATTGGAGAACTTTTCGATCCTTTCTTCTATCCCCTTCAGTATGTATTCGTGTGTTTTGGTGACATCCTGAAGTACTCGAAAAACTTTTCTGGTTGGTCCCATAATTCTTCAAACATATGAAACTCGCCTTTGTTTTCTCTACTACTAAATGACTGGCTCACGTGCTCCGATTTTCCATTATTTAAAAGAAATAGCTTTATTATATGATTTTCAAGAAAATATAGCTCATCAAGTTTGTCCATCTTCCGCTGAGTGGCAGAAACGCACTGACGGTCAGAATACCCTAGAAACGCGTGCAGTAGAGTAGAACCACCCTTGTTCTGACGAGGAGTTCGTACGATCTCCTCAGAATACATTTTCGTCAGAACTCGCATGCATAGTAACCGTAGCCTTAGGCAGAAGTTTTCTATTCCTCAATACCACCAGGGAGGACAAGTCTATCGCTTCTACTCCTATAGAAAAAGCAGACATCTTAGGGAGGCTTTACGCAGCCAATTCTACTTCCAACTTCCAAGGAAGCAGTACTCCGACCAACACTATAAACGTGACCTCTAGAATGGCAGGCCAAATTTCAACATCGAGATGTAAAAAGCATCCTTCAAAAACTAAACACGAAGAAACTGGTCCTGACCAAAATCCAGCCAACCAACCATTGTGCTTAAATATTGTGCCGCTTAGCTTGCACCTATTCTTTGCAGGCTCTTCAGGCTATGGTATCAGCGAGACGTGTTTCCTGCTGCATGGAAAATTGGCTGCGTACAACCCATCCTTAAGAAAGGCAAAAAATCGATCCCATCAACTATAGACTTGTTTTCCTTCTCAGCATCATGCTCCTGAAATACCTGAACAACAATAACATCATAAATGATCACCAGTATGGCTTCCGTAAGCATAGGTCTACGGGTGACCTCCTAACCTACGTCACTCACTTGTGGAACAATTGAAAATTGAAAATCATGGCGAATCCCGTGTTGTTGCACTTGACATATCGAAAGTCTTCGAGTGTGGCATGAGGGACTTCTGGTCAAGCTTGCTGCTTATGGACTACCAGTACTACCACCTGGCCTACGCCAGTGGCTGAATAGCTTTTTGAACAACCGATCTTTGTTTGTTGTAGTCGAAAGCTGTTCATCAGACGTATTTTCAAAAAACGCCGGTGTTCGTCGGGGATCAGTCCTATCCCCTACACTGTTTCTGCTGTACATCAACAAGCTGCTGGAAATAATCAAATAATCCAATCTACAGCTTCGCAGACGACAGTACATTAATATCGTACATGGAACCAGGCAACGTACAAAAAAACTCGGATAACAACACTTTCAAAGAAATCTCACGTTGGCTTCCCAACTGTGGAAATGGAGGGTCATCCTATGGACACTATCCAGAGTAGAGCAATTAGACTAATCGATAGGCCTAACCTCACAAAGGACCTTCAGAGCCTGAAACATCTAAGAACGGTGGTTGACCTGTCCCTGTCTTACAGATTCTATCAAGGAAGATGTTCGAGCAGTGAGCTCTCCCTGATAATAACACCAAAGGCCGTCCGAACGAGGAACACTAGAGAGGCTCTGCGAGCTCATCCTTACAAGGTCGGGGTCCCTACTCCGGTACTCCCCAAACCAGTCTCCCCCAGCATTCCTTCTTTTGGAGAACTTCGACGTTGTGGAATGAACTGCCGGAGAATTTGTTTTCCGACGGCTACAACCTGCAGCGTTTCAAACATAACGTGAACTTATACTTATCCTCTGGCAGCGCTTCTACAGCGCCATAGGCTTTCAGCCTTTGCGGGAAGCTGGCCGTCAAAAAAAATAACAGGGTTAGTTGGAACTAATAAAGATTATCTACCTATCTATCTTTTTGCGCAAATAGGTAAATAATGCAAATACGTGTTTCTGACTTATTTTTGATCGTTCTTGGACCGTATATCTACTGCAGTAAATAAGTTATGTGCCCTATTACTTTTCAAACTATGTAAATTGCTATGAGAAAACACCTGAACAACAAATCATATAGCAGAGGAAGTAAATGGTAGTAATAATAACAGATATTTGGCAACAAGGCACATCAATATATGTTAACCATATCTTAGCGCTGAATATGTTAAACAAAGACATACAACTTGATAATACTTTATTAGCTCTAAAAAACAATAGTACATATTTCCAGAGGTCAACAAACAAGTAATACAAATAAAATAACTAAAGTATCCTAAATTTGGACAAAATATCAGAATACATACACATTTATAAAAATATCAGTACGAGAATGAAAAATTCGGCGATGCTAAATAATACATTTTTACAAGCAGGACGGGGTAAAGTACTAGAAGCAATAAGTGTCTATGTCCTCGCTATGAAAGAAAGATGAGAGAATATTTCAACATATTAAAGTCGGTTATACATGAACACTATGTAGATTCATGTATTGTACTATGAATTAATGTCGGGATGTTTCAACATATGACGATATAAAAGTGTTTTTCTGACAGTTTTATATGTACAATGAGAACATTCATGTAATTTACCTGAAATGGATGCCAGAAAATCAGGATGTTTCCCAATGATATGTTCATCTAGAATTGTCCTACTTTTGAATGTTAGATTACAGTGCATACAACTCACCTTCGTGTGTTGAATTGTATGTGTTTTCATATTACTTATCGCCGTAGTTTTGTATGAACAATATTTACATTCATGTATTTTACTAGAAATTGATGCTATGAATTTGGGATGTACCCTAACTATATGATCATCCATAGTCTGTTTGCTTTTGTATGTCGCGTCACAGTGAACACATTTTATGAGGTTATGGCTAGCTGCACACTCGGGATGCTTCAACATATGACGATCTAAATGTGTCTTAAGGACCGTTTTGTATGGACAAAGAGCACAATCGTATATTTTATGACAAACAGATCCCATATAATCAGGATGTTTCTTGATTGTATGATTAGCGAGAGCAAAGTTACTTTTGAATTTTGCATCACAGTGAACACACATCTTGTAGTTATAGTTATCCACTGTCTCAGAATGCTTCAACGCCATATGTTTGGCAATCTGAGCCTTGAAGGCGGTTTGATATGTACAACGTGTACATTCATGTATTTTACTTGAAACTGATGCTATGGAATCAGGATGTTTCCTAATTATATGTTCATCCAAAAGTTGTTTGCTTCTATATTTTGTGTTACAGTGAATGCATATGCTGAAGTTATAGCTACCCACAGGTTTGGTATGTTTCACCATATGACGACTTAAGCGTACCTCAGAGAAAGTTTTATAGGGACATTCTGCACATTCATGGATTTGACGAGAAAAATATGCTACAACACCAGGATGTTCTCTGATTGTATGATCATCAAGAGAAGCTTTGTTTTTGAATTTCCCATTACAGTGAACACAAACCTTGAACTTATTGTAATTCATTTTCTCAGGAGGTTCCGACATATGTATTTCACTACAAATTGCTACTGGAGTCTCAGGATGTGTCAACAGATGACGATCTAAATGTGCTTTGGATTTGAATTTTGCATTGCAGTGTAAACAAGTTTGGAATGTATAGTTATTCGCTGTCTCAGAATGTTTCAACATATGTTTTCCAAAATTACCCTTTAAGACAGATCTATATTCGCAATATGTACATTGATATATGGTACTAGTTACAGTTGGAATTGAATGAGGATGTATCCTAACCTTATGATCATCTAAATTTCTCTTACTAGCAAATATTGCTTGACAGTGTATACATATGAATTCAAAGCGATGTGGATCTAACCTATTCTGTTTTCTGTGTTCTTTCATGTGCTTGATTAGGTGATACTTATAGGTCGTAGTGAAATCACAGTTACAACAACTGTACAACTCGTCACTTTCTTTCTTACATACAACAAGATGCGGTTTCTGTTCTGGACTACTGAAATAGATCAAAAATCATAACTTATACATTCAAACAGATAAATAAAAAATTCAAATATATACTTAATGATAAGTTTTAAGAGCAAATTTCTGACCCAAATTCAAGTAGAAAAATTCTTATAAACTTGTTCTATAGAGTTATTTTCAAAATACAGGGTGTGGACGATTCCATTCTCGCGGGTGTAACATTTTTACGGATATCAAGTGCTTTTACGAATAGAATAAAACCAGGCTTAATGAAATTAATCTCTGAACAACTACATATTAACCTATTCTCTTTCGATTTGGCTAAAAAAGTTCAAATAAGATATTATAGCATTAACCACGGAGCTTTAAAGTGCTATCGCGGGTGTAACAAAATTGGCCCTACCTTTCCAGATCGGAGTAAAAAAACACATAAGTCTGTTAATTGTGAAACATTTATTATATTATGCCTCCAGATTTTTGAAGACACTAAATCAAATAGCTGAGCTGAACAAAAGACTTATGGAGAACAAAAATAAACTCTTAATTATTCGCTTTTGCAGCAATCGCGGGTGCAACGTCCAATAATCGCGGGTGCAACGCGTCTAACTTAAGTTAATTTAAAGATCATTTTAAACATACGTATAAACTAAACAAGAGACCAAAACTGTATATGACTAACTATGATACTTATTTTTCACATTACTTGACTATTTCCTTTCAAATACGTCGATATTTGCGGAAAATTCCGTAAAAATATGATTGCCAATAAACTTCTCTGTTGCTTCTAATTTTGCAAGAATGTCTTCAAATGGAACATCTGCTAAAAAAGTTATTTATGTCACTAGGTCTTCCTTCACAGGTCAGTGGACAGTCTATTTTGAATACAACACATTTTTCAATTTTACAACCATCCCAAATTGCATCCCCACCCAAAAAAAGTAGAATATGATCAGGAACACTTAAAACGCCTAAAAACGAAGTTTAGAGAATATTTGAAATTTTTCGGTTTTTGCTAATTGCTGCACCGGCAATGCACCGATTTACAAAATTATAGCATTACCTACTACGACCCCACAGCATATCGCTGCCCAAATTTTATCACAATCCATGCAGCGGTTACTGAGATTACGAGGCTAGAAAAACGCGCACAGACAGACAGACCGACGGAAATGAGTGACGTGAATTTTCGTTATATAGACATCATAAAACGCCCAAAAATTGAAAATGTTCGCGATCACAGTACTCCCCCCCACCTATCGGTGTGGAAAGTAAAAACAGCGAAATATCAACAGATTCGCCTATTATATGTTGATAATTAACCCAGTCATAGCGCGTATTAAAGCCAAAGTCTTAATTAACAAAAAAAAACTGATATAAATGACACCATATATATATATATATCAGTTGTCTAAATGCAAAACCCGACAAGTCACAAATTTTTCAAAATAGAGTTTTATTTACCATTTTGTTCATTATTTGAAGCGCTACCATTTTCTATATCTTTCGCTTACAAAACCCGACATTAGACATGAGATATTTGGCTAAGAAAACTAGACTTAGGTGCTAACACCGACAAGTCCAAGCGGTGTTTTATTTCAAACACCGACATGTCCACAAGAGCCAATACGGACAACGGGAGCAAGTCACATGTCGATCGCACGAGGTATTCTGACCGTTGTGCGTTTTTGTTTTATCCAGTCGCTGAAAATACGTTGTGGTGAATTCATGTGTTTTTCAGTTTACTGAGAGAATGAGATTAATTTATGCTGTATTGATAAATTATTGATAAAAATAACCATGTTTTTTGAAAAATGCTTTGGATGCGAATTTTGGAGAGCCTACTTCAACAGAAGCTAGGTCCAAATTAATGCAGAGGATCGAAGCTAATTGTGGAAATACATTTGCTAGTTCTGAAGAATTTTGTTTGTCAGAAAATTTAGATTTTGACGTTTAAACCTTGTAACCCTTGAAATGTAGCCTTATGTTTATAGTTCCTGTCGTTGAGCACAGTGTTTGATTAGATTCCTTTATATTCAGTAAAATAATCCAAATTGATAAGTGTTTCACTAATTTTGATCCGATTCCACAAAAATAGCAGTCGAAACGCGACATGTCACAGTTCCTAACATGCAAAACCCGACGTGTCCAAATTTGAAAGTCAGATTTTAGAAAAATTTAGAAAAACTATATGTCCTAGATTTTGGGGCGTTAGGACTTAAAATCCTAAAACATCGTATATTATAATACTCTCGATTTCGTATTATGTTCACTCATAATAAGACTTTGATCTGTTTTTCTTGATTTCTGTAAAATTTGTTACCGTGGACTTGTCGGGTTTTGCATTTAGACGACTGATATATTCGAATGAACTTACATATTGCGATACATGAGAAGAAGAGAAAGAAAAAAAAAATACACTAATCGTTAAAAAGCTTAAAACTAAAACAGTTATTTCATCATTGTATATTGCACTATTTGTATCACAGTCGCAGGTCACTATGTACTAGCCATTCCAGGGCTTCGGTGTTGAGTTCATGGATGTCCTGTAGCGTACCTCTAAACGATGTGTCGGGGCAGACCAGCGCCAAATGAGTGATAGATTGTTCGTCTGCTCCACATCGATCGCAACGGGAGCTTTCCACCACTCCCCATTGGGCCAAACTCTTGTTGCAGATGCCGTGGTTTGTCCGGATCCGGTTCAAGTTACACCACTGTCTCCTTGGGAGTTTGAAACCTGAAACCTCCGAGGTTGGATCTCTCACGAGATGGGAGTTCGTGATATTTTGATCTTCCCAGAGTGACGACCAGTGTTCTTTGATGTTGAAGTTACTGAGTTCATTGGCAGCTGCTGCCGGGGGTTGTCTCGATTTCAACCTAAATGGCTGGGTACTAAGGACATCGGCATCGGCATGGAACGGTAAAGAGGGGTTTGCATAGCATTTCTCCAGCTGTAATTTGAGAGCTGCCAGTCGTCTACTTCGGGGAGGAGCGATATTGCTTAATACTGGTAGCCACTGGAGTGGAGTTGTTCTAATTGTCCCACTTATGGTGCGCATTGCCTGGTTCAGCTGCGTGTCGACAAGCTTGGTGTGACAGCTGTTTATCCAGACAGGAGCACAGTATTCTGCTGTTGAGTGTACTAGGGCTATTGTGCTGATTCTCAAAGTCTCAGCAGTGGCACCCCATGACGTGTTCGCCAACTTCTGGATCAGGTTAACTCTGGTTTTGACTTTTGCGGATAGTTTCTCCAGGTGTGGTTTGAAGGAGAGTGTTCTGTCCAGAGTGACACCGAGGTATTTCGGATGTGGATTGTGCTTCAAGATGGCTCCATCGTATTGTACGACAAGGTTTCGCTGCGCTTCTCTGTTGTTAAGGTGGAATGATGAGACCTCAGTTTTGTTTGGGTTTGGCTGGAGTCCCCATCTCTTAAAGTATTCACTGATTATGGCAAGATCTTCTGTGAGCACGTCCTCGGTTTGGCCTAAGTTCGAACTTTGGGTACCGATGGCAATGTCGTCCGCATACATGAACTTCCGAGATGTTGTTGGTGGAATATCCGAGATGTATATGTTAAACAACAAAGGAGCAAGTACGGATCCCTGCGGAAGGCCGTTTTGAAGGTTATGAAATGTGCTCGATTTTCCACTGAGGTGAACTTGAAGGAGTCTGTCACTTAGCATTTCATTGAGCAGATTAATGAGATATTTGCAGGGAATGAGCTGGTATACCTTGAGTAGTAGCCCTTCTTTCCAAACCGTATCGTAAGCTGAACTTAAATCAATAAACGCAGCAGATGTTTTCAGTTTTTGTTGAAATCCCCTCTCTATGTAGGTCGTGAGTGAGAGGACTTGATCACAGCAGCTTCTTCCCGGCATGAACCCCGCCTGCTCTATTGGTATCTTGTTGTTTACTAGAGGGGTAAGGCGAGCATAAAGTATTCTTTCAAAGATCTTGAAACATACGCTTAGGAGTGCAACTGGTCTGTAACTTTCTGGCAAGGAGGTGTTTTTACCAGGCTTTGGGATGGCAATGACTTTGCTTCTCTTGAAATATTTGGGCAGTTTGCCTCTTTGCAGGATGTCGTTGTATAGATTTAGGAGCCATTGTTGCATGTTTGGACCCATGTTTTTAACGAACTCTGGGTAAATGTTGTCTAGACCTGCAGCTTTTCTGCATTTGGTGACGTCGATTGCAGTATGGAGTTCATCCATTGTGACTAGGTCCATGATGGGATGGAGCTGTTGGTGGCTTTTACGAATGTCATTTATTGCATACCTCACTTCTTTCTTCTGTGTCTTATCAATGATGGTCTTGGATAGGTGCTTAATTCTCTTAGCTATGGCTTCTGGTCCAGGAGAGTTAGTAGGGACGGTGGGTGGTTTTTGACCAGTTTCAAGTTTATGCAATAAACTCCATGCGGTTCTACTGCTGTGTTTGAAGTTGAGACTCTCGATTGTTTCTCTCCATCTAGCTGTTCTTGCGTTACTAAGGGCTTCGAGTAGCTGCTCGCCTAGTTCTTGATCTCTTGTGCGTTCGTAAGAGTCATATAGTTCTTGGCACTCCTCGTTCCAACAAGGGATATAGGACTTTGTTACTCCTCGGGGAATATGTTTTTAGGCGGAGCTTATTACAAGGGCAGCGAATCTTTCGTAGTGTTCTATTTTCGGTGGAATCCATCTGATGTCGTTTTCCAACTGTTCTCTGAATTTGGCCCAGTTTGCCTTTCTGAAGTTCCATCTCGGTAGAGCGAGTGAACAGGTGATGGGGATGGTTGTGCCTAGAGTAGTGACAACTGGTCGGTGTTGAGATTTGGGAAAGCTGTCCTGTACTTCTCTAATAGCTTGACTTGGTTGGTTGCCTGTCGTTATACAAGTGAAGTCGGGATTATACCCTTTCCTCCACCTTGCAGATTCGAAGGTGGGTTTCTGCTTGGCGTCAAAAAGAAGTTGTAATTTATTTCGCTCTGCCCAGTCTGCTAATAAAGTGCCATGCGTGTTGTTGTCTTTGTATCCCCAGAGTTGGTGGTGCGAATTAAAATCTCCTGTGTAAACACAGGGATGAGTGAAAATGGGAAACACGGAACTGGGCCATGGTAAGTTAGGAGGTTTATATATGTTGACGATTGTGGTGTCTTCCACTTTCACGGCAAGTATAAAGAGGTCTTGTGAGCAGGATGAATGTATTACAGAGACGTTGTCGATGCCTATTCTGGTGTAGGTAGCAATTCCATATTTCGGATGATTTATTGCTGCGGTGAGATTATATCCTGGTATATGACCCCGTGATTGAATTTGGTAGTCGTCGGCAGTATGGGTTTCCTGGACTGTGATAACGTCAAATTTAAGCTTGCATGCCACCTTGCTAAGGTATTCACCCTTGCTGCGGCTCATGCCTTCAATGTTAATTTGGCATATTTTGATTTTGGAACCAATGACACCATAACTATAGGGATCAAAAATGTTGCACCCGCGATGCTAACTGCGATCGCGGGTGCAACCAATTTGAGTCGACTTTTATTTTAATCCCACTTAGAGCACATATCAATTTTTGAATGACTTAAGTTTCTCTGTAACTTCTTCTTACTTTCATAAAGTCTCAAAGCATTAACCCATGATGTCTGTGAGAAAATTTAACTTTTATATCTTTCGTATCGCGGGTGCAACAAGCTAGCAGTGGCGCCTGATAGTCAGTAATACTTAAAAAATAATAACAAGTAGTTACATGTTTTTGTATGAGCGAATAGAGGATTATTTCCACTAGCGGCAAAACATAACGTCAAACCGTCCAACTGTGTGTAACGCCATTTCGGGCTAGTTATTGCAAGTTGCCCATTTTCAGACAGCAGCTAATCTATGAATGTTAGCTTTTCTGTATACGACAGAAGCTTAAATATAGACATTGGTCCACAAAAACTAGTTTTACTATTAAATATAGGTCTTTTTCACTGACATTAATAAAAGCAACAATAACTGTGATTCAGAATTTGTTGTTAGGAATCATCTACAGCGGAATCGCCCGTGTCAAAGTTTGGAAAAAAATGACAACATTCTAGAACATTGCTGGCCTACCCTGTATAATTAAGATTACTCATATACAAAGCATAATTACCTATTTGCATCCATTCCTATATTCCCATCAACAAAATCATTTTCATGTTTAAAGATGCCCTCCTCAGTAATATAAATAGGTTCAAATGGCTGGCAGTCCTCCCAATTCTCTTCTACTTTTATTTTTTTAGCTTGCATCTCAAGAACTTCTATGTTGCTCCCAGCTTCATCAAAATTGTGTTCCTCTTTTATCCTGAAATAAACAATGAAAGCATTTTCAACTAATTACTATACAATATCGTTGACAAATCTGCAATTGTAACAGTATAGTGGTTTTATATTTGTGGGAGGACTTAAAGAATAATCTACATGTTATCATAGGTGGGGGCTTGGGAGGCTTAGCACCCCCAAGAATGAAATTAGTACCCCAGAAATCCTACTAAAATAACTTGTTCTGTTAAGTATATTGTACATATCTAGGGCCGCCCCCCCCCCCCCCCCCCCGAATTAGGGACTTAACTAAGCCTATATAGACAGACGTCATAATGTCACTTCAAAATATCACGGTCAAAATCATCAGTGAAGAAAAGCCTCCAAATAGAAATTAGATATTATGGAATGCAAGAGGCTCTACATATATCCTGCAGATATCCTGACATATAAAATGAAGCAACTCAAACACCAGTGTGGCAGATGGAATGAGCCGAAGTAGCAGCATGTAGGTTAGAGACATAAATTTCAGTTGTATATAAATTATTTCAGCCAATACTCTACACAAGGCCTAGCCTTCAGAGTGGCACTATTTGTATAGACCAATACGAATAAAGTAATTATTTTCATAGTATTATGATGCTTTTAAATATCACAAAGGGTTTTACACACATAGGTACAGTCAGATATATCTACACAGTTGCTTTAGTTGATGGACAAGTTTCTACATTAATATGGAAAAAGGAAATTATGTATAATATATAATTGTCAACCAATTGTAAAGGCTAATCTAAAAATGTTACCTTTGTAAACCTACGATTCTGTCTGTACTTTCATCATTACTACCTTCCTCAAGCCCCCAACTTTTCTGCTGAATTCCAACTGACTCTTCTCTCTCCACTTTGAGTTCTTCCACTTTGATTTTCATGTTCTGCTCATTAGCTGCCATTTCATTTTCCATCACAATCTGTTAAAATGTTTTAAGATTCAAATCATATTTGTTATTGTTTAAAAAAGATATTTAAACGAATTATGTTATGATAGATATGTTTATTGTTCCAAAACTCATGGGACCCACTCACTCCACTTCTGAGTAATTTTACCAGAGGCAGGTGGCTTTTAACTACTTATATATTGCTTAAAAATGAGCACCTATATTTCACTGTACTAGGCACCAGCATTCTTTTGTTAATCATAATCACTCCTTAAGTGAAAGTTGGTGCATGGTGCAACCAGGCATTAGATTCATTTCAGATTCCAAATACAAACACTATAGCAAAGGGTGCCTGTAGAGTGCCCTAGTAGCGCCTAGGATAAGTGTTTTGGGATACCTTCAGGTCTTGTTGTTTGTATTATAAATAGAGGCCCGAGTCTATAACTTTAAATTTTGATCAGATCTTTGGTAATATATTTACCTATCTTTATATTACAACCTTACGAATACCGCGGATAACCAATCAACCACGAATCCCGACTTTCCACTCAACTACTCAACCTCAACAACAACTTTCTACTTCTCCTCAAAATCAAAACTCAACTCTCAACTCACGTCACGACCGTCACGTCGACGTCACAACTTCACAAATCACAACACAGCTCATGGTTTTTTTACAGAGAACGGAAAAAACAAATATTCCTTCAATCATAGATGATGAAAGAAGTGAGAGAGAGGTCTTCCTTCAAATGGCAGCAAATCAAGACAGCAAATCAGATAAAAATAAACAGAGGCTACCCAATATGGCGACTGTGGGCATACAATCATTCGAAGATACCACTTCTTGTGTCAATTTTGTGATTGATAAAATTTTAAATGTAACAATAATCATTGAGTTTTGCTTTCACTGTGCTCTTATTCTTGCTAATGTATGAAAGTGTCCATACATATTATTATTATCATGGCCGACTCTACACTAGGCCGGAGCCTTAGATGTGGCAACGTGGCTTAGCTGTCAAAGAGTGGGCCTATAGTTTGAGAATAATTATTACATTTTATATGTATTAGAGTTCATCTCGGTTAATAAATTAAGAAAAATACTTTTTAGAACTACTACTACTAATACCACTTACATCTGATGTCTGGTTCATCGTAGTCAAACACTACAAAATAAAAATAAGTGCAACCTGTTTCCTGCTGCCACTTCCACTTCCACTTAAATGAACACTCAATTTACTTTGTAAATTGTCACTTGAGCTAGAAAAATATAATAATTATTCTGAAACTATAGGCCCACTATTTGACAGCTAAGCCACGTTGCCACAATTCAGGCTCCGGCCTAGTGTAGAGTCGGTCATGAATCGTCACATTCAACCTAGAAGATGGCAAAACTAACTTAGAAGATGGCAAAACTATAACCTGGAAGATGGCGCATATTAAACCTGAAATGGCGAAATAGTAACTTAAGAGAAGCAGTAACCACCTTGCAACACTGTGTGCGGCCATCTCTGTCAAATGTCAACATTGGTTTTGTGCAAAGACTACTAAAAAATATTTTTTAGTAGTCTTTGGTCTTTGGTTTTGTGCTTAGTGTTTAGTGTTTTTGTCAATTTGTCATTTGGGATTGGGAATCCCTGTTTTGTGTTGGGAATTGAGATTGTGATTTGGGATGCAAATGTGTTGGAAATTGTGATTGTGAAAACAATTTAACAATTTTTTCCATCCGGAAAGAATTAGTAAAATCGTAATTGAGATATCGATAGAACCGAAGAATGGGCTCCCACAAGCATAAAAAGAAAGAGGAATCGGGATCCAGTGAATCGGAAGACAATTCGTCGTCGGGTTCATCGAATGAAAATTCGAGTTCGTCAGAAATTGAGAGTGATGACGAGAAATACACCAAATCGAAAAAACGACATTCAAAAGACCATAAACAGAGGTAATTACTATTTTATAATACAAACATGGATTTTATTGCTATTATATTACCATTACTTATTTTGTTACAGGTTTAGAATGTAACATTTGAGGCATGTAGGTACCTTATGTCTAGGTGGTTGTTTCTCCCTAATATAAATGTTTATACAGATACAAGAATCCCGGATACTTTAGGAGAGGCCAATCAAGCTGCACAAATATGTATAAAAAGCACTTTTTAAATTAGCATTGTGAGATATGACATGTGATTTTAGATTGTGTTTTATATTGGTTTCGCTTTGTTATAAACACAGTTACAACCTTCAGAGATATGTGCTTACACATAATATATGTTAAACTCATAGCACTCTGTTATATTAGAGGAAAAAGGAAATTTTAAAAGTTTTAATTGTGTTAGTTTTTTGTTGTATACTAGTTTCATTCAGCATTTAGTCCACAATAATCCTTTGACAACAAAAATATATTACAGTAGTAAATCACCACTTATAGTTGATATTTTTTTGCCAGTGGAGTTCAGTTGTTTGTACTGAAAATCAATACCTTAGTGAGAACTCCTAACTGTTGGATAGTTGGTGCTGGTTTAAAAAGTAAAAACTATTTTTTAATATCTCCTAACAATTTTTCACACATATATTGCAGTAAAAGCAAAAGGATCAAAGAATCTCATGAAAAGCCCACAGAAAAGTATGACAATTACAGTCATAGCTCAAAATATGAATCAAGAGACAGAAGAGATGAATATGTAGAAAAAGATAATAGAAGGTGGGATAGAGAAGAAGGAAGAAGGCATAGAGAAGATGGGAGAAGGGATAGAGAAAGGGATAGGTTTGATGAAAGACATGAAGATAGGGGACGGAAGGATCATAGAAAAGGAGAGTGGCAGCCAAGAGATGAGAGGGGCTCAAGAGGTTATGATCGGAGAGGCAAAAATCATAGAGAACGGTACAAAAATTGCATTTAACAACTCGATATTACAAAAGTTCTAGTCAATGTGTGTGCTATAAGTGTCTTTGAAATGTCACTGCCTAGTAGATACTGAACCCAGATGTTTTTTTATAAAAGCCAAACTACACAAGCGGTCTTACAGCAACATATGTCACATGGTGGGATTCCCATTAGAATTGGGAGCAAACGGAAAGTGTTTTTTCCATTGAGTAGGTACATTCATACAAAACGGACATCAATGTGTTAGGTTGCACTTCTTCCCACATTTTTGCCTTAACATCCCTATTGCTATAGTCTTTACTTTCATATTGTAAATTCCAGGCCGTTTTCCAATTTCACCAATAAAAACTTCTGTATCAAACATCTTGTTTTCGATTGTATCGTCAACAAACCCTACGCACACCTGTACGACGTCTAGTTTACTCCATATTGAACAACACGTTGAGTTGTGGCGGCGACAATCTTATTGCAATCGAGCATTCTATATGCTCACCGCCAATGGAAAGAAACACAACACAACAGATTTCCTGTTCGTTTTGTTGTGCTCGTTTGATGGCATGGTTCCTATTACAACATGCAGTCCACCCCATGAAATACGCCGCGGATAGTCTGCTCATGTAGTTTGGCCCTAACTTTTTTTGACACCTGTCTATATATAACTTTATGATGATGGTGATGACTTATAAGGTTGTGTACTATATATATTTACAAAGAGTATTGAATATTGTAGGAGGAGGAGTGGCTCTTTTGATCATGCTAATGCTAAGTGGGGAACAAATGAGGGCGACTTAGGGCGTCATGTAAAAAAAGAAAATGAACAGAAAGAAAAACCAAACTTTGGTCTTTCTGGGAAATTAACTGAAGAAACCAACACATATAGAGGTGAGGTACTTAGTGTTTTATGCTTTCTCACTGTTTATAATGTTTGTATAGCCCTAAAGGTTCAAGCGCTGGCAAAAAAATGTTATAGACAATAGGTTTTTTTCAGTAATAACATTTCCAAAATTATGTTTTATTTCCAGGTGTGGTAATAAAATACAGTGAACCTCCTGAAGCCCGCAAACCTAAACGACGATGGCGTTTATATCCCTTTAAAGGAGAGAAGGCCCTGCAAACTCTCTTCATTCACAGAGAGAGTGCATATCTCATCGGAAGAGATAGAAAAGTTGTTGATCTACCTGTTGATCATCCGTCATGTTCTAAGCAACATGCTGTGTTGCAATATCGTTTAGTACCCTTCACAAGAGAGGATGGCAGTTCTGGTATGTGTGTTTTCATTTATTATTTGCTTACAATGGTTGATCTTACTTTTAACATCTAAATTCACAATCCTAGATTTACAGTCCAACCTCCAGCATAACAAATTATTATGCAATGTGCAGTTGAAAGCTTTTTTATCTAACCTCCCTTGTTAACTTACCACTTTCCTGGAGTCCATCAGTTTTCCATGTTGACCTAGAACAATTATATTCGTACTATGTGGACTAGCTATACCCTGTTACCTGATAATTTAGACTGTTATCTGTGTCAACAGCAAACAGATTTTCGGCTAGTGATAACTAATAGCGTTTTCGACTTATTGCCCTATCACTGCACCCATAAGAACTGAGTGTCAAAATTATGTTCGTCTTAGATCTGAGTGCAAAACTAGTGTGGTTTTTTGTTTTCGACTTATCCGCTTAATTGCACTTCAGTGCAAATTATCGCCACAGACTGTCTGAGCTCGTGGAGATTTCAGTGCATTTTTGACGTCTATAAAATATTAATTATAACCTATTTTATTTGTCAGAGAAAACAATTTTTTTAATTAAGAACTGGATAGTGGGGTAGTACAGGGTAGTATACATCGTAGCATGGATGCTACGATAGGTTACGGAAGGTGCGAAAAGTGTAGTTGGAAGAACTGCGAATATTGTCATCTTTGAATGATAAGGAAGTTGAAGCATATCTAGTTAAATTGCAAACAACGGCTGCGGGTGTCCCAAAAATACGAATATTTGTTGAAGATGTTGTTCATAAACTGACGGAAGAAGAGATACAGCAAGATATACATAAGTATTTACCGATATAGGTAAATATTCATTTTTAGTGCAAAAGCCATATTGCACAAAATGCTGTTAGTTTTTATGTCGATAAACAGAATAACTGATTGAATAAGGCGGATTCAAACTATTCAAATTCCAAAACCACCACAGAATGAAATTGAGCTCTCGGGATGCAAAATGACATCAAACTGTCATCAGTTGGCTGACAGAGCAGTTATTTGAATTGCACTGAAATTTGGTGTATGTTCGACTCACCAGTTCAGATTTATTGCACTTCTGGGCACCAGACGAGTTTTCAATGTGCACTGTAGTGCAATCGTGGTTAAAATTAGTGCAGTAAGTCGAAAACGCTATAAAAATACCTCAGAATGAATCTTGACACATGCTTGGACGACATACATACAGGGCTGCACCAACACCTGCACTCGGTGCTCGTACCGCGACTGACGAGAAATTGATTCTTGACAATATATAAACGGAAAGATGTGTTTGTATTTTGCTGTGAATTTTTAGATAGTGAGTCAATTTCTTATTCACAAAAATAGTCATTATTTTTTGGCAATGAGATATTGAGAAAAAATATTACTAAGACGGTCCTGACTTGCAGGATTGCCAATTCTGACCACTACTAAAAAAATTAAATCTGAGGTGCACATCTTTGTCAGCTGATACCTATCAAATAGACATCAAGCCAGTCCCAAGTATCAGATAACAGGCTACAGTTGCGTTATATTCACATTTTCTTCACTTCTGCTTTGTATGCCAATTCCAGATGTGGTTAAGCATTTCAAAGATCTGTATTCAGTTGACGTAGTCTGTCAAATATGTCAAATGTTAATATTGGGATCAGCGTGATTTCAGACTCAAACCGTAACATATTAATTCATACTATCTCAATTCCAGGGAAAAGAGTTCGCCCTTACATCATTGATTTAGAATCTGCGAACGGTACTTTTATAAATAATAAGAGAATTGAGGCGAAAAAATATATCGAATTATTGGAGAGAGACGTTATCAAATTTGGCTTCAGCTCCAGAGAATATGTCTTGTTGCACGAAAACAGCAAAGACGAAGTATTAGATGATGACGTCAAACAAGAGGAAGAAGAAGATGTTAAGATTAAAACCGAGCCTGTGTGACAGGAAGATTAGCATAAGGTACTTTCGAATAATGTTATCTTATACTGTGTAAGGGTTTCGCGGCCATCGTCCAATGAATTTGTGGTTCTTGGGTTTTTAGGCCGGCGTCGTTTAGCGTTAAAGCTTGACGTTTCGCCACCACGAGCTTTAACGCTAAACGACGCTGGCCTAAAAACCCAAGAACCACAAATTCAATGTTATCTTATAATTAGGTTTTAGAAATATTTTCAAAATAGACACCCCAAACACATACCATAATCCAAAATATTTAAATATTACTCGAGAATTTTGATGAAAAAGGGATTCCTGGTAAAATTGCTCTGAAGCTTTATAGTTTTTCTTATAACTAATACATTTGTTTTCGTTGGAAAAGAAATGAGGTTCTTTACTAATTTATTGCATTAGGAAGCAAAAAAAAACAATGCCTTTTTTGTGTGTAGAATTTGATACTATTTAATGTTAATTTTAAATTCCCAATTATCTATTCCATCGTATTGATTCTTTAGTAGGTGTCAATTTATTGATTTTAACGGATTGTAAATTTAAAATAAATAGTTTTGTAAGTTACCCAATATTCAAGACACTATTAATATCTCACCAATTTTTTGTAATTGATTATATCTTCATATTACTGCTGCTTGGGTTTCTAAAAGTCTTGATAGTAGTTTCAACATAATTTTTTTTTATTAGCGTTTTTGTAAAACTAATGGAAAACTCTAGCTTTTTTTTTTGTTTTCAGGTATTTGGAATGGTTTTTTATAGTACAAGCAGATAGTGTAAAATGTTTCAATATCATTATTAAGTGTCATTATGATCAACAGGAATAAACAATTGAGAAAATATATCTTTAATTGAAGCATTATTCAAAGATAATTTAGGAATGATTATCGCAATTAACCTATGTATGTGTGAATAGACGAAATACCGTTGGCGTCAATGTTGGACGACTTTGGCGCTCGTGATGGGTGTTATATTTTTTTTAAAGATCAAAGGGACTTGCCTTGTAACGTTGCGTCGTTGGTCTCACCAAAGTTTACGGAATAAATATAAGTTGGATCACTCTCCGTCGGCACTTTGAAGATCTCACATCAAAGCGACATCGCGGCCGCACGCGTCAGTTAGTTTTTGCGTTGGTTTTTGCCCAAGTACGAGGGTCTTTTAGCGGGGACTTGCTAACGCCAGGGTTTTACGTATATACGAGGGTCATTGAAAGGCTATATATTGACAGCCGATTTAGACATACAAATACAAATATAACGTTTATTTTGCTAATACACTAGGTTACATAAATGGATATCAAGAATAAAACCTAGTAAAACTATTACTAATGAATCTCAAATGATTTCACATATTGTAGCTGTTTCGTAGATAAGTAAAAATTGGTTCAAAGGTGCTGTAGTATTTTTACCTTAATGTTTTGTTTATTTGGCTTATTTTTGAGACCACAACTTATAAAATTTATGGCATAGTATATACGAAGTCGTATGTACAATTTTAAAAGATAATCTTGTGGAAATGCTTTACATGGATGTGAATAAATATTATTGACATTTTGCTTTTCAGTGTCATTCCCATTGCTACTGTAGAAACTAAATTGTTAAAGTTATCAATAAAAATATTTCCGAGCTCTAAAATATAATTCAGAATGTCTCTGGGTGGTATGGTAAGACCACCGAATGAATATTTTGTCTCACTATACGCTTTCAGCGTGATACAATCCTTTAAGTACCTGTAGGCCTGTAGGCCTCGAATTAATCACTTTAGATGTGTGCTAGTTTGTTGGAATTGTTTTATCGGGTGGAACACAGAAAGGCACAAATGTACAGGGTGTCCCATTAATAATTTTGAATCGGACGTCACGTGACCAAAAACAAATACCTCATTGGGTATATAATTCTCTACTACTGCCCAGTTCCGACATATTGCTTGTCTTAATCGTCGTGAAACATGTGTTTATATCCTTTATATTTCAAGGTTTACCACAAAATAAGGATGGATCTGATTGTCATTTTTCATTCGTTAATAAATTTAATTGATAAAATCAAACTTCTGAAAATATTTCCTGCAAACAAATCCGAGATAACAAAATCCGATATTTTTGAGACACTATATACACTTCGCGTTAAACACGTTCAACCATTACTTTGCGCCGCCCCGTATCTCCCGGCTGACGTCGGTACACTGCTACTGATGTACCGGGGGGACGGAGCAAGGGGCAGGCTGTTTTGATATTTTTGCGGAGTGATCCAACTTATATGTATTCCGTAAACTTTGGTCTCACTAACCACCCATTGGTTTCATATTCAGTCGTAGGTTAGACGTCAATGCGTACATGGTACAAGTGGAAATTAACAAAAAAACTACTTTGCATAATCTTTATTCAACACAAACGTCTCACAATTGATATACTTATTTAAAGAAAAATCATCGGAGAGGTACGACGTATCTTACACACTATAAACTATATACACGAAATTATATACAAATTAGAAAATATTTAGAATAATTAAATACTGGATGAATGATATGTATTGCTATTCGAATAAAGATCATCTTGGACTTTTAAAGCTACTCCAACACGGTCAAGCAATTGTTCAATCGTTGTGACCTTGAAGAGATTCGTGAAGAAATTGGCAGAAAAAATCCTACAATTTATTGTCATTTATAAAGTTCCACAAACATGCAACGTAAGGAAATTATAATAATGCCAACTGTTCTTATTCAGTGTTGATTTGATTACTATAATATGACGCAAATCAAGACCTGTCATAAATCGCTAAATTGGTGTTGTCGGCAGATCCAAATATCCCTAGGATTCCCCAAATTTTTTTTCGTAAACTATGTAGAACATGTTCTAATTTGACAATCTCTTCAAGGTCACAAATTTGATGGATTTCTTGTTCGTGTAAAGCAGTTATTAGTACCACAGCTTTATAAATAGTGTTAAACCTCAGAGTAACAAATGAACATAGAGGTAATAAACAACTTAATTCTAATAGGCCGACATCTTTTCTTTTTCTTGCGTTGTCATATTGACCACCAGATACGGCAATCATAATTATTTACTATCGTCTTAACTATATTATCCAAAAATATTTCATTCTATGTTAAAAAGGGCGGCATTTTGATAGTTCAGGAATGATTACAGCAAAATCAATAGATATGTTGACTTCTACTACGTTACTGCATATTTCTTCACCATAAACGCAAATTCTGAAGTCTTACATAAATTTCGAGGAGCTGGCAACGCCGCGATAATTTTCATGCAACTTATTTACGGTAGAACCTCGACTGTCAAACGTTTGTTTGTGCGTCTTTTATGCTTGGTCAGTAAAACCGAATTCGCTATTTGTTGGTAACTGTAGTGAAGCTTTACGGACTCACTGTGCTATATTCGAGTGTAGTTTAATTGCCTTTCGAGATGGGACTCAAAAAGTGCAGTGTTTGCATTGGAAGAATTTTCAGGTTAGTTGGCGATGTTTGGAGGCTGAAGTGTCAAAAATCTGTTTATTTACTTAAGATGATGGCTTTGAGCACGCCTTGCTGAAGTGGTTTGTTTACTACCTCTATGTTCAGTTGTTACTCTGAGTGTTAAACGGTTTGAATTTTTGAAATGCAAAGCGAGATGTACAGAATATTATTCAGATCTACGATTTTAATGTGAAGCTTATTATATAGTGCGAAATTTGTATTCAAAAGATGGATGGATGATCACAACACTTAATAATTGCTCTACCAAGTAACGTTAAAACTTTAAAGCTAGATGTGGTTACTTTCACAGACGTTGACAGTCACATCACAATAGTTTACGAAATGGGTAAACAGATTGGTTGACTCCACCATACAGGTATTTACAAGTATCTTTGGTTTATGCGATTAAGGGCCGGTTGTACAATGCAAGCTTAAGCTTCGGTTTAAGGTAAGCAGACGTTTAACCACGTCAGTTGTAAAAAGTTCTTTGTACAATACTGGCTTAGGGCCATATTCCCCGTATATATATAAGCCAAGCTTAAGCCTTAACCCCGCTTAAGCTGCAAATTTTGTATGCACTGCATGTTTGAAAGCCTTTTAGCGCGCTTAAAGTTATGCGATCAACCATGGCCGCTTAGCGACGCTAAGCCTGGCTTTATGGTGTATCCTAACCTACAAACTACAAATTTTCAGTACCTTGATCTTGAGTTTGAGTATTTGTACCCTGTACTGTATGTGTGTCTGTCTGAAGATCTGTGAAATTAGTGAAATGAACAAACGTAGTTACATATAATAATGATTCCTATTTTACTACTATAATTTTAAGCAAATGTGCCCTTTATGGGGCCATGAAGTTGGGCACTAACTTTTTTAGTCATAATTATTCATAAATTTTAAAATGACAATTGGCTGAGACCTCGTCTGATGGTTGATACATGAAACATAAAGTTTCTATGACACAAAACAACAATGTGGCAAAAAGAAGCAACGTTGCCAAACTTACCGGCGGCTTAACTAAGCAGAGTTGATATATCGGTGCATACAGAAATAACTTAAGCCAGGCTTTAATTTCAAGCCAAGATTTCGTAAGCTTCATTTAAACGGCTGAACGGAGAATATGGCCCTTAGCCCTCCACTCCAAGTTTAACACGAGCTTACGTAAACCGAAGCTTAACTCGAGCTTGGCTGTGGTTTAACTAAAGATGACATGTGTCAAGGAGGAATCTTCAAATTGCTTGTCACTTTATTAGGTTATATTTTTGGAAAGATTTGTGCCTAATTTAACAAAGAGAGCGAATAAAATAGCAGAAACAGAAACAGCCGTTGCCCGAATTTTTCACAAACCGTCACACTGACAAACCAGAAAAGGTTACTTTTTAGATAATTTTATGACATTACGCATTGGTTCATTAGTGTCAACCGTAGTGAATTTTATTAATAACCAGATTTAACTAAGCCGACGATTGTACAACGGATGTCAACGTTAAGCTTGAGCTTAGGTTTAACAAAGCTTGAGGTAAACCGGTATTTGTACAACCGGCCCTATATGTTACAAAATAATGGACCTAGTGCTTTTCTTAGGCCCAGTTTCACAATCAGTGGTAACCCCTAGTAGTCACTTGACCGACAGATGGAAGTTAACCAGTAGTTATCGGAGAGCTCTGCTTCACAAAGAAAACCAATGGTTGAACTTGTTTATTTTTAAGTTGGCACCACGGATTGATCTCAGAGCACTGCCATAATGGTGTTCCGTGAATAAAGGCTAACCCTTTGACAAAGAAACCTAACCTTTCTTTTCATATTTTTGATTTATGTCATTACAGAGTATAATCAAAATCCATCGACGTCTTAGACGTCAGTATCAAAATCTATATTTTTATAACCTCCAAAGCTGTCATCGATTGACCACAATAAACGCTAAGATAACCTATACCTCATCCTTGGGTTAACATAACTACTGGTTGACCAGAGCTTTTGACGTATACCATCGATTATGAAATGGATTATTTTCGCTAACCACTAGTTTTCTTTTGACCACTAGTTAACTAACGATTGTGAAACTGGGCCTTAGTGTTATTTAGTATCAGACATCTCACACCGAATTACCAAGGATTACATCTCTATAGCAAAGCTATTTTCCAGGTGGACCTTGTATTATGGATATATTAGTGTATAAATCTAACTTAAAATTAAATGCCATTTGCACATGCACATTTAAATCACATTTTTTATACAAATTGCTTTCGTCATTATTATGCTTGCATCCAGAACTAGTGTAAACATATGGTGCATCAGTTACGAGTATGAGTATTAACAAAATAAGTTTCTCATATACACAAGGAAAAATACAATAGCATTCTAGAATTGAATTCACAAAGAATTTTAAAAAGTCGCTCTTACAAAAACCTTTGAAAGATGTGAACCTCAGAGTAACAACTGAACATAGAGGTTACGCTACGGCTACGTTAAAAAGACGATATTTTGATGGTTCAGGAATGATTATAGCAAAATCAATAGATCTGTCCGACTGTCAAACGTTTGTTTTGTTTGTGCGTCTTTTATGCTTAGTCAGTAAAGTCGAATTCGCTATTTATTGGTAACTGTAGTGAAGCTTTACGGACTTGCTGTGCTATATTTCAATGAAGTTTAACAGTTTTTCGAAAAGGGGACAGTGCAGAGCACTGTAACATGGGTTGCCTTGGAAGAATTTTTAGGTTAGTTGGCAATGTTTGGAGGCCGAAGTGTCAAAAGATGATAGCTTTGAGCACTCCATGCTGAAGTGGTTTGTTTACTACCTCTGTTCAGTTATTACTCTCTGAGATGTAAACACACTTCGTCACCGATTCACAAAAACCACGGTAGCACAATTAAAACAGCCTCAAATAAATATTTTGTTATAAACTCTAATTCGACGTTGCAGTCACTTAAAAAAGAATGGAATTTTTACAATCGACTATTGCTATAATAAATAACGAAACTATTTCATAGAAGCAGTCTCTGGTAGTTCACAATCAGTTGAGCCGTCACTCCTGCTTATAATGGAATAGGAACATTTGGCAGCGTTTTTTGTACTATCAGCAGGCTCCTGATGTATGATATCGTTCGGAATCTCGTACCCATCGTTATCGTTATCTGGTTCATATACCAACTCCAAGTATTTTGGTGTCTTGGGTTCTGGTTGTGAGTTGCTTTCTGCGAGGAACGGCGTTTTCTCTCTGCTGGATTCATCCTCAGAACTGCCTTTAAGACAATTGCCTGTGAAACAATTTATTGCTCATTGACCCAGTCAAAATGTACTTTTGAATTTGTGGTTCTTGCTTTTTTAGGCCGGCGTCGTTTAGCGTTAAGGCTTGACGTTTCGCCACCACGAGTGGATGGCCTCTACAGAAGCTATTTCACTTTGGCGACTTCCAAAATACATAGTATTTAGAATTTTGGAAGTCGCTGAAGTGAAATAGCTTCTGAAGATGCCATCCAGTCGTGGTAGATAGATAGATAGTTCATTTAATAGGAAAACCTACTACAACAGTTTTATAATATTCATAAAAATAATGACACAACAGTATGAAAATGTTTAAATGAAACTATTCATACTCTTATAAACTCAGTGCAGTATTAAAAGGATAACCAATAAACAATTGAAAAACACATAAACAATAAAAATAATAAGATGCGATTATATAACACAACAACGATAACACTAACCCAAAAATTGACTTTACCGCAGACCTAAGCTACAAATATCTCTAAATTATTTGATCTAAACTAAAAATTAAATTATATATTATACAGGGTGTTAATTAAGTATGTGAACAAACTTTAACCACGAATAGTACTCCGAAAAATAGAAAGAAAATGTCATATGAACATGGGTCCGGAAATGCTTCCTAAGGGAGCTACGCCCCTTTGCATGGGGCACCCTGAAGACGGTTTTCCCTAGATATTCTCGAAACCATTCATAACAAAATTACGAAATTAGGTACGATGGGTAAACTTTTGACGCTGAATTTGATTCTGAATTCAGAATTTCACAATTTTAATCAGAGGAGTATCATATGGGAGGAGTCAAGGGTAAAAATAACTCCATTTTCTAAATAGTAATTTTTTTTTACATTTTGATTTTAGAATATGGTATCTCAGAGATTTCTACGTAAAAATGGTCTCTTGGTACATCTCGATAGGGCTAACCGTTTTCGAGAAAAATGCAAATTATTGAATCGAAGCAGGCTATTGTATTCAATAATTTGCATTTTTCTCGAAAACGGTTAGCCCTATCGAGATGTACCAAGAGACCATTTTTACGTAGAAATCTCTGAAATATCATATTCCAAAATCAAAATGTCAAAAAGATTACCATTTAGAAAATGGGGTTATTTTTACCCTTAACTCCTCCCGTATCATCCGCCTCTGATTAAAATTATGAAATACTGAATTCAGAATCAGATTCAGCGTCAAAAGTTTACCCATCGTACCTAATTTTCGTAATTTTGTTATGAATGGTTTCGAGAATATCGAGGGAAAACCATCTTCAGGGTGCCCCATGCAAAGGGGCGTAGCTCCCTTAGGAAGCATTTCCGGACCCATGTTCATATGACATTTTCTTTCTATTTTTCGGAGTACTATTCGTGGTTAAAGTTTGTTAACATACTTAATTAACCGTCCGTATTACCGACCATATTATCATATAAACCAAAAACGTCCAGAAACATATTCTTTCAATTTCATTTTAAAGCTCAACAGGGTCACAGCGTTTTTGACAGGTGCTGGTAGGTGGTTAAATTCACTCATTGATTTGTGGATAAAAGATGTTGCAGTACTTTGTTTGTTTGTTTTGAATATGTTAAAATCGTTTATATTCCTTGTACTGTATGAGCGAATTTGGCCCCTGAGCACTACAAACTCATTAAAATAGGTAGGTAACATACCATTCTTCAATTTGGTGGCGAAACCTCAAGCCTTAACGCTAAACGACGCCGGCCTAAAAACCCAAGAACCACAAATTCATTAGACGATGCCCTTGAAAGCCTTATACAGTACAAAATGTACTTTTATTGGGAACGAGCATCCTCAAATTTTGCTTGGATGTAGGGTTTCATTTTAAATTTACATACCGAATTTGCACCATCCTCATTTTCTTAACTACGCTCAATTATGAATAATAGTATATTATTCAACAAGCCGTAATAACAGTAATAACTCACGCAGTAAATGAACAAGTGATTTATTACTATTTCTCATTCAACTGAATACTATACTTTATCTACGACCGAAGCAATTAATAGTACGATTTAAATACATAATAATTACGAATTATTGACAACTTAACCTCACTTCTGCCACTAAAATAAATACTGTACAACGTTCGATTTAGAGTTTGGCACCTTTTCAGTTATCATAGCGTGTATTTGATCATTTCCATTTCCTGTATTGGTATCTAGTAGGTGAGTAGGCGTTGTTCATACCCCACGGCTGGAGCGTGAGTTATGAATAATTCACGCTGTTCGTTAATAGGTAGTACTTCCTGTTTAACAGTAATTTGGAAGAACCTGTATAACATATGGAAGTAGATTATTCAACGATGCAGTCATGTCGGTAATAACTCACGCGTTGAAGTTTGGAATTTTGATTCTAGAAGTTTTGACGCCCAACGTCGTGTCCTCCGACTGCCCGATAGCTGCCAATTGCATTTTCGACACCTTTAATATTGAAAATATCGTTTCATTGTCGCATCCCCACAGTCCACATAGACTGAGATAGCATATAATAGCGGTAGACAAGTGGTAGATTAAAATATGTTTATCCACTCCCATTAGGTTACTCAGACTACTTCTGAACAGGTTATACTACCTATAAACAAACAGCGTGGATGATATTCCATAACTCACGGTTCAGCCGTGGGTAATGAAAACCGCCTACTGAATACTAGTAATTGTGGGTGAATTCTGTAACACTAAGCGAAGCGACAGCGACATTCTTCCAACGCTTTCGCTTGTCTCGGTAATCCATAAATGTCTTCGTTCGTACTCGGACATAACGAACGCAGACGAACGGTATAAGCGATAGCGAAAGATTTTGGATTTCGTTTGTCAAGTTTTGACGTTACTATTGCTGTGTGTCAAAGTGACAATTTGCTTGAATTTATTTGTGGACTTAATTAACAATCAATGAATCGAAGAGAAAAACCTAATCCTTCGCAATGGCCGGCATTGCTGGATTTTGCAGAGACTCATCCAGAGATATTTAAGCCAACTCGTGAACGCTCGTGAGTCATCGAGCTCCATGCCCAAAGCGTCTTCTTCTTCTTAGGGTGCCATCTTCTTACGAAGGTTGGCGACCATCATGACAGTTTTCACTTTATTAACTGCGGCTCTGAATAATTGTGTTGTGGTGCACTTATACCACTCCCTCAAGTTACGAAGCCACGAGGTGCGTCTTCTTCCTACACTGCGTTTGCCATCGATTTTTCCTTGCATAATGACATGGAGAATTTGATATCTTTCACCTCTCATTATATGGCCCAGGTATTGTAATTTTCTTATTTTAATTTCTGTGATCAGTTCTTTCGTCTTGGAGAGCTGTCTTAAAACTTCCTCGTTGGTAACATGATCTATGTACGATATTCTCAATATTCGCCTATAAAGCCACATTTCAAAAGCTTCGATTCGTTTCATCATGGTTTCTGTTAGTGTGGCTGCCTCTATACCATATAACATGATGGAGAACACATAGCATCTCAGCATACGAATCTTGAGTTCCTTGCTCAGAGACTTATTACAGAAAAACTGTTTCATTTTTATGAAGGCATTCCGGGCGATTTCTATCCTTGGCCCAAGCGTAACGAGGCGTTAAACTTTGGTTATGGAATGCCGTCAAAAATCGTTTTCGTAAGAGCTCTTTCAGACGAGGATACGGTATCTCAGATACGCGTATTTGAGATACAGATAATCCACACATTCAAATGAAGCTGTTCAGACGGCTCCGGCGACGCATACAGTATTGCCAAAGTATCGCGATACTGATTCGAGTATGTCGTGCCATCCAGCCGCCGGCGACAGAATGCGATCTCAGATACAATATTACCATTACGTTATACCTACTTGTTCAGACACGCATACTTTTGCAGCGGATTCCATAGGCTTTTTATTCTTTTGTTAGAAGTTGAATTAGCTACACGCATTAGTGCAAGTAACCAAATAATGGAGCATGCCATATTTGATAATGAAAAATTTATTAGTTTGGTGGAGCCAAATCCATGTTTTATGGGTTTATGCACTCCTCAATATCCATAACTTGAAATAATAAGTGCACTGCACTGCCACTGTTTTCGTACTGATGCAGAGTTACCTGTATGCGATACGGTATCCAGAAGTATCACTCACAAATTCTGTATCTCAAATACGCGTATCTGAGATACGGTATCCTCGTGTGAAAGCAGCCTAAATGATTAGCTTCGTTTTCGCCTGCTTTCGTTACTATAGCGAAAGTTACAGAATCTACCCACTGCTCTCTTGGAGATGCATAGGATTAAATAGACGCTAACAACTGCAAATGTCGCTATGAAACGTCAAGCGCTAATTCGAACCCTGACGGTATTCAAGTGACAGAGAAGTGAGGTTAAGTTGTCAATATCGTGTAATTATTATGCATTTAAATCGTACTATTCATATATTCGGTCATAGATAACGTATAGTATTCAACTCGCGGTAATAGTAATAACTCACTTGTGACTTTTTCGAACCCTAACTTTTTTATTTCCCAATTCTAGGAATGCCAATAGTCTTTCCACCTTGAGCAACGCGTTGCTTAAAGCGACAGTGATCTATAAATGAGCGTTAAGCCATGTAAGTAAGCCGTAGTTAAAAAAATAATGATGGGTGCAAATACTGCAAATTTGACTAGGTGTTGCTGGAGGACATCAGAGAAGCCTGACATCAAACTCCTCAAACATTTGCATTGTAAGTGCCAGTTATGTCTTGAGCCCTAAGTACGTTTTTTTCCTAATAATTATTCATATCCATGTGAGGAATTAGTTTGAATTATAACCAAAATGCATGCATGCAAAACGGATGTTGATATGTATATTATTTTTTATTACCTGAACTGTTATGGTTTTCATCTTGGAAATATATGGCATTGCATACCCCGTCAGTGTAAGCAGCTGAAAAGCATTAAATGATATGTAGATCATGCGAACGTAAACATGCTTGATGATTCATGACACAAGCTTTCCATGTTAGACGTATATTTGGAGTCCCAGAAAAACCATGAATAAGTACCACTTAAACTTGTTAAAATTAAGTGAATATGTTCTTATCCGATTCTCATCAGGTGTTTTTAAGTTATAGCGTGATAAAAAATGTTTATCTGGCTTTACGAATGAAGCTACATTTACCTGTGATGGTATTAAGAATACTGTCATCATCATCATAGTCACAATGTCTCAACAGACATGTTGTGAACTCGTAAAATGCATTAAGTCGGAGCTAAAGTAATGCCGACACGAATATTATCAATAGTTTTGAGAACTGTAGCTCGCCATCGTTCGCGATTTACTGTAAGGTCAGTGGCGCTCTTGATACTCATATCCAGCAACTGTTTTGTCGTATCCACCCAGCGCCAGCGTGTAGGGGAACGGCCACGGCGCCGCCCACTCGGGGCATGACCCTGAACTACACGTTTTTCCATATTATCGCTTCTGTGTATCTGTCCGAAGAATTTAAGCATTCTCGTCGACACAGTGGAGGATAGTCTCTTTGGATCTAGAACTCTCAGCATTCTCCTCCACGTCCACATTTCAGAAACGACTATGCGAGCTTGATCTGCCAAGTTTCCGAGGCATACAAAAATATGGAGAACACAAGTCATATATGGTCAGACGAAAACCCCACGCAACAGTCGAAAGCAATTTTCAACATAGGCTTTCTGTAAACCTGTAGTTTTACAAAATGTATTAAAAGGTCTTCTAAAATATGTTTCTGCAAATATTGGAATGCAGATGTAGTATCAGCAAAATGGAGCTTCTGCACATGTCGCTTGTCAGCTAAAGCAACATTTTTACGAACGTTTTACATATATGTCGTTGGATTGGTCTTGGAGGTGCTAGTAATTGGTCTGCAAGATCTCCAGACTTCACACCACTAGATTATTCTTTTGGGGCTGGATCAAAGATGAAGTGTACGAAATAATAGTGAACACATGGTATGCACTAACTCGGAATACTGCAGCCCATATTAAAGAAGAAAGAAATTGATCAATGGGGTATTTTCCGAACAAAATTTTATGACGGAATATTGATGTTACATCCCCAAAAACCATGTAACTAACATTTTTACTTTTTACTGTGAACGCGAAGTGGCTTAAAAGCACCTGCAAAGTTCAAACATAAAATTTCTCGCCAAAGCTGTGACGCAATAAATCTAAGCGTGACGTAATAAGTCTTTCGTGGAGATATCCTTAGAATGTGACTGTACTTGTCGTCTTTTCTCCATCTACAAACATAACCTCCGCTTCGTATTGATATTGACAGACGTTTGTTTACATCATTTCATGATCTATAACGTGACAGTCGTGACACCAGGGGAGGTTATGTATGCATGACACTAGTGACAGGCTGTTAAAGACGAGTGTTGCCGAATGACGAGTAAAATTGTGAAAAGTAGCTATGAAACATTCTCAGAGTAAACTGCTAATTACATAACAATGCAAAAAATGGAATACCTGTGCAATATAACATTCATGGTCTACAAAAAGAGGGAAACTAAATAAACATAAAATAAAGTTTACATCCTTTATAATAGAAAAACTATGCAAAATATTAGCAACGTGACAACCTTGAATCTACGCTCAATTCAAATTAAAATAGTCACATCCTATCTACACCCGGTATAAAAATCACTTTTGATTGGTTGATTTCTAAGGCGGGAGGTTTAAGAGATTTAAATGAGCTCTTTTCAAAGGGATGATTTTCAAAGTCTATCTTTACTTCACGTGGGCACAAAAAATTGAGAAAACACTGTCATCATTACAAATTAGATACAAGCAATCCATTTCAGCCATTAAACAGGCAATATTAGCAAGTTGGAAAATACCCCATTGGAAGAGTAGCAAGCGCTCTTCGTAGACAGAGTAGAAAATTTTTTGAGATCAGTTTTGGTAGTTTTGGACATTTATTGGAAGGACGCTATGATTAAGAAGATGTTAATGGTGAAATTTGTTTATTTGATAAGAAAATTTTGATGATTTTTTAGCTCTCACTGACTCACTGAAGTGACTGAAGAGAGCTTATGCAGAGCCTCTGTCCGTCCGTCCGTCTACCCGTATACAAAAGATAGCCAAAACTATAGGTGCTAGAGAAAAACTAAATACAGATTCGGAATCAATATAAAAAAACTAGTCCGGGAAAAATACGATTTTGTCAATATCGCTTCCAGTTTGAGAAAATTGAATAAGTCACGACAGGTAACTGACGACGTATTATGTACGGTGTATTGATATTCCTGAAGCACAGGCAGCGTGGCCGAGCGGTTAAGACGCTAGGTACCAGTCCGAAAGGCCGTGGGTTCGAATCTCACCGCGGTCAACAACTTTCTTTCTTTTTTTTTAAGATTAAATGTTAAATTTGTTGATTAGTAGTCCGGGAAAAATCCGTTTTTGTCAAAATAATAAAAAAATTAAATTTTTATACCAACAAATTCCAGTGAGAGCGCCGTTTGAATTTACTCAAGTGAATTTTTTCCTACTTTTTTACATTATTTTCACGTGTATAATACATATTCATTCCTACAGGTTGGTGCGTTCCTCCCGATTCACCCAATATATTCCAGAGATAAGTGAACTGCATTTAGAGTTCTGGATAGTTATGCAATTTCAGAATAGAATGAGTTCATGAGTAGACTATTTGACGTTAGACTTTAGTACTATTCAAATTCTTTATAAGGCCGGTTAAGTGAAATGAATCAATCTGTGTGGGTACTTGTTATGAGTATAAACGTTGATAGATGAAGTCATGCAGGCAAACAAATCCAATGGTTATTCAAATACATTTTTAAACTTACCTTCTAGCACAGTACTGATGTAGTTTCCATTGTGAGCTGCCGTTGAAGGATTACTCAAGGTATTGCAGTGTAGTTTCTGCAACTCTGCTAAACAGTACTTGAAAGTCGGCCTCTTTTCGGGCTCAAATTCCCAACACCTCAACATGAGATTATGTCTATGAAACAAATTAACATTAATGTTAATTATTAATCATAGGCACATTGTATGTCTGTATAGACTGTTTCTTATCAGAAAAGCTCCGAGAAGATTATTATTTATCCTACATTAATTGTTGAAAAATGAACCTACAAATCTTCAGGACAGTCCGTGGGCTTTCCCAATCTACCTCCTCTTCTAACATAATGTAAAACTTCTAGATTTGTCCTGGCAGGGTAGGGTTGCTGGCCCAAGGTCATAATTTCCCACAGCAACACTCCAAACGCCCAAACATCTGATTGACTAGTAAATACTCCGTCCACCAGAGATTCTGGAGACATCCATCGTACTGGCAGAAGGCCTTCACCTTCTTTCCTGGAAAGGTATACTCCAACATTGATACGTGCTTCAGAGAGAAAATTGTATTGCGGTCTGGCATATATCGAATTGATTAGATAAACTAATGACGTTTATTAACCAGATGCAAGATGTGTCATATATGCATTTATTTAAATAAACGCCGAAAAGCCGCTGAAGGCAGAACACCTTCAACGTGGCAGAAATATAAATCAATAATAAAACGTAAGTGTGATAATCTAGTCTGACACAAGAATTAGCAGCACAAGTACAATGTACAGGGTTATTCACTTTATTCGACACGGAGCATTATGGCTGAAGTATTTGATAAAAAAGAAAATAGTAATTTCGGATGGATAGAGATCCATAAAGGCTATATTTTAAAAATATTTTCATGTTATACAGGGTGTCTCAAAAACACGGAATGTATCAAAGTTATGTTTTTTTAAATGAAACACCCCGTATATTATTACATATTCAGATTCCTTGGTGAATTCTAGTGTGACTTTATGTACCATACATGGGACCTAAAGCGAACCGTTTAGGTGTAAATCACCATTTTCCGTATAAGTAGATATCAGGAAAAAAATGAATATCGCAGAGATTATAAAAGATGGAAGGCTTTGACTTTGCCGTATTAATAAGCATAAAATGCGCCAGCTTTGATGAGACCGTCAAATTTAAATTACGTTTATGCTTGGAGAAGTCGGTCGATCAATTAAGGAAACTTCAATCAGCGATAACTTGACTTTTCAAATGGGAATGCCCAATTTCTTTTATACGGTTAAACGTAGAATTTGATAACCTTTCTAATGATATAAGGTTGTGAATATCAATCTCTGGTAGGTTGAATTTTTAATTTTAAATTTTCAAACAAATTGGGGATTCTCAATTTTCCGACCTATAAACAACTTAGCAGGCCATGAAATAAAAAACCTGTTCAGGTAGAAGAAAACAACTAACTTAGCTGAAAAATACACACTAACTAGACTAAAGGGACAAGATTATAAAAATTCCTTACAACAAATCAACTCTCCCAGAAACAACTGCGATAACATCTCTAAGGTCAAAGAGAAGCTGGAGTATGGCAGTAACAGATATTTTTTACAGTCTACTGGCTACCGCAATTTACTAGAGGTTGAAAATTTCCAAGACAATTAAAAACCCTGATATGAAACAAAAACAACCAGCGACTGTTGCTCCAGCACGCAACTATCAATCATATGTAATGGTGTAAAAAAGTACTAATTTGCGTCGAAGTCGATACCGCTAACTGGAGCCCTTCTATTTTTCAATATCTATTAGCAATATTGCAAAAAAGGAATACTGACAAATCAGATTTAAATTTTCTGCCATTTATGTTTTATAATTTGAACAAATTTTAATTCATTCTCCATTTTCTGCGATCTTGCTAATAGGTACTGAAGAATTTTCAGAACTCCAGTCAGAGGTACTTTTGACTTGAGTTTTGACAGAATTGCATACTTTTTTATATCATTAAATGTGAAATTTTATTAGTTGTGTTCTTCTACTAAACAGGTTTTTGTTTATATTTCATGGCCTGCTACGTTGCTTACAGGTAGGAAAATTGAAAAACGCCGATTTGTTTGAAAATTTAAATTTAAATGAAAACTACCAGAGATTGATACTCACAACCTTATATCATTAGAAAGGTTATCAAATTCTACGTTTAACCATATAAAAAAATTAGGCATTCCCATTTGAAAAAATCAAGCTATCGCTGATCGAAGTTTCCTTAATTAATCGACCGATTTCTCCAAGTATAAACGTAATTTAAATTTGACAGTCTCACCAAAGCTGACGCATTTTATGCTTAGTAATATGGCAAAGTCACAGTATTCCAAATTTTATAATCTCTGCGATATTCAATTTTTTCCTGATATCTACTCATATCGAAAATGGTGATTTACACCTAAACGGTTCGCTTTATGTCCCATGTATGACACATAAAGTCACAATAGAATTCACCAAGGAATTTGAATATGCAATAATATACGGGGTGTTTCATTTAAAAAACACAAGTTTGATACATTTCGTGCTTTTGGGACACCCTGTATAACATGATGCTATTTTTAAAATGTAGCCTTTATGGGTCTCTATCCATCCGAAATTATTATTTTCTTTTTTATCAAATACTTTATCCATAATGCTCCGTGTCGAATAACGTGAATAACCCTGTATACTGCTCAACTAATTTTGAAATGTAAATATTATATTTTAAATTACAGTAATGTTCGGTTATAACGAACTTCATGGGACCGGCGAAAACGGTTCGTTATAAGCGAAGTTCGCTAACTTAAATAAAAAAGGTTGGTATTTTTATTAATATATTTATTAATACATAGATATGAGGGTACATAAAATATATTTTGTAATATAGTAGATACATTAACAACTGTTCTTGAGTCTAATTTAAAAAAATCTTTTATTTTAGTTTTATTTTTGTGAAATGAATATCATTAATATGTAATTCTACTTCGACTAATTGATTATAAAAGATTGTCTAGAATATTGTTATCATCTTCCTGTCCAACTTTTTTCAGTCATTTGGCTAATGTCAAGTCATCGTCTGAATTCAAATCATTTTCCACTTTCACCACCGTGTTGGAAACAATTAATAATTGTTTGTTTTGATACCCTCTGCCATGCCATATGTAGGAGGTTTATTCCATCTAAGAGGTTGATAGAAACATTTTCACGCCCACTATCAATAAAATGTACCATTTTCGAAAGAAGAAGTCGACGGTAATGGCTCTTTAAGCTATGGATGACACCCTGATCCGTAGGCTGTAGTTTAGAACTGGTATTTGGTGACATGAACACTAACTTGATGCAGTCAAATGCAGTTCAAATTTCTAACATCTGGATGAGCTGGGCAGTTGTCCACTAACAATATGATTCTTTGATTTTTACGTCTTAACTCGCCATCCCATTCCCGCAATTCATTAGTAAAAATCTCTGAGGTCATCAATGCTTTTTTATTGAGTTTGTAATCTACTGGCAACTGTTTGACATTTTCAAAACATCTAGGGTTTTCGGATTTCCCAATCACCAATAACATTCTTTTTTATGTTCCTGTTAAGTTTGCCACCACCAGCACAGTGATTCTTTCTTTGGAAAGCTTTCCACCTTCACATTTTTCGCCTTTGAATCTCAATGTTCTATCAGCTATAAAATCCCGTTTTAGGTTCGTTATAAAAGACAGATGTTACGACAATATCAAAGTTTAAGGTTCGTTTTATCCGAAAGTTCGTTATAAAAGGGTTCGTTATTTGCGAAAAAATTAATACACGTTTACTAATATCGAACTTTCATACCTCTAGATTTGGTTCGTTATAAACGAAAGTTCGCAAAAAGCGGGTTCGTTATAGGCGGGGATGACTGTATATTTAATGATGATAAATGCCAGTATTTACTTGTTATTATTATGCAAGTGCAATATGTATTTTTTAAAACGCGGTAATTGATGTATATGTCCAAATTTTTTGTTAGGTTGTTAGGTAAAGCATTGTATAGGTTTGTTAATGAACGAAAGCTCAATATTTCACCAAAGGTGAATAAGAACTTTTCCTATAGAGTTGAGACTTTTTTGCTTTAATTTGTGCATTTTTTTTCGTTGGAATAAATAAAATATACAAATATACTCACCTATAATAATCATTCTTGTATATATCTCTGGCTAGTCCAAAGTCACCTATTTTAACAATTCGTTGTTCTTTGTCATATGAAGAAACCAGGCAATTTCGACAGGCCAAATCTCTATGGACGAAGTGCATTTCCTCAAGATATCTACAACCTTTGGCCACGTCTAAGCACATCTTGATCAGTTCTATGAGAGTTAACGGTGGCGTGCCTCTCTAAAATCAGTAAACATTTTTGATAAAGTACAAGTATATCTTAAAGTCTTCTATTTCTCTTTTGAAGTATGGGATACAGTGTGCATCAAAAAGGCAATCTCAATCACTTAGTAATAATTGTATACAGGGTGTCCCAAAAAATAGTGTCAAGCGGAAGTCCAGAGATAGAGCACACCTAGAAGTATCTGAGTCACCCCCATATATGTTATGCAATTGTTTGTAGTTTTCGAGTTATGAATTTTTTTATAAATTTCAGACAATTCTCTACCTCGACAACTTAAAACTGTTCCAAAAGAAAAATTAATAGACTTTTCCAAATTATCTTTTATGGCAATTAATCTCCAAGAGCTTACTGTTCATACATAAAATAATCGGCTTCGTAACTTTGATGAAAGTCGTAGAAATTTTAGTGTAAAGTGAAAAATTTACGACCTGATAATTATGACTCAAATCTTCGACTCGCAATTAAAAATCCAAAGAGGTGATTTCATGATTTCTAAGTCGGTCTAAAAACTTCTTCAGACTCTCAGCTATCACAATCATTGAAAAAAATTAGTACTTAATGGGGCTACTTTCACTTTAATTGACCTTCAAAGACAAGAGGCGAAGATTTCTTGAAATTAGCGATGTGTTTTTCAATTCATCAATAACTTATGTTAACGCATTAATAGCAGATTGATTGTCAGTACAGCAATAATGAACGTTAAAAAGGTTGCAAATTTAACATTTATTAAAAAAGATCCTATTTCTTGCTAAAAACCACAAGGAGCGCATTCTTCAAAACCGGTTTTTACCTGAGCGCCAACAAAAAGGGCTAACGCTAACGCAGTAAACGATGGCTATGTTAAAAAAAGATAGCTATGATGTTGTTGTGATGTCTTTTCAAAATGTGTCATTGCATATGTTGTTTTCGTTGTCTTTATTCAGTCGTCTGTCTGTCTTTGCGGCTTTAAAACCATACGCTTTTGTTTGGATTGGTGTTGTTTCTGTTGTCTGACTACATGGCTATTCCTAGGGACCTTGAGTGCACGACAACTGAATTTAACTATGCTGTTTTCTGCAAGAGACTATGCAACAAATGGATAGGTCGTGGTGGACCCACTGAATGGCCGCCACGGTCACCTGACTTAAATCCGATAGAGTTTTTTTTTGGGACTACTACAAAAAACTAGTTTATGCTAAAGAGTGTCGAAACATCAGCGATTTACGCAACAAATTAACACAGGCTGAAGAAACAATAAAAAACAATCGAAGAGCTTTTGTTAATTTAAAAAACAATTCTTTCAGAAGATGTAGATTATGCATCAAACAAGAAGGTAGACATTTTGAAAATTTCTTGTGAAACTTAATAAACTTAGTGAAGAAATTTGATAATTTCGTGTCATTTTACAATTTTCCACTTACAAAAAAGAAGTCGTACATGTAAAAAAAATCTTAGCAAAGTGACACAGGTGGTCATCTATCGATATTCTGGTCGCACTGAATGTTTTTTTATTGCGGCACTGACAATCATTCGGCTATTAGCACCCTAAACTTAGTTATTGTTTCATTTAAAATCCCATCGCTAATTTCAAGATATCTCCACCTCTAGTCGTTGAAGGTCGATTGAAGACAAAGTGGCCCCATTAAGTACTCCTTTTTTAATGATTATGATAGCTGAGAGTCCGAAGAAGTTTTTAGACCTGCATAGAAATCATGAAATCACCTCTTTAGATTTTTAATAGCGAGTCGAAAATCTAAGTCATAATTATCAGATCGTAAATTTTTCACTTTACACTGAAATTTTTATGACTTTCATCAAAGTTACAGAGCCGATTATTTTATGTATGAACAGTACACTCTTAAAGATTAGTTAGCAAAAAAGAAGATTTGGAAAAGTCGTTTAATTTTTCTTTTGGAACAGTTTTAAGTTGTCGAGGTAGAGAATTCTCTAAAAATTAGAAAAAAATTCATAACTCGGAAACTACAAAAAATTGCATAACATATATGGGGGTGATTCAGATACTTCTAGGTGTGCTCTATCTCTGGACTTCCGCTTGACACTATTTTTTGGGACACCCTGTATATACGGAATATGGTCGTAACAACATTCCATTATTCCAAAATAAGCATAATTATATTTGTTATATTGTATACACAAACTACCAAAACATATGGAGCAAAAACCTCACTTTTTTTACGGATTAGGGCTTTTACTTGGGTTTTGGAGACGTTTGCTATAGAACCACATAGGTACAAAAATTTAGAACCACCATATTCTTATTTGAAACTTATCAAAAATGAAATAATAATTTTAATATGCAACATTATGTGTATAAGTGAAGCCCATGGCAAGTTTTTATCTAGTTTCAATTATGATTAAAAATACTATACCAAGGCTCAATTCAACGTACCGATGAATGTCTAGAATTCCTGAGGTATGAGAGTAGATCACCACCTTCCATTAACTCCATTATGATGAAGTGGGGATCATTGTCCAAGCAAACCCCCAGTAATTGTAAAATATGCTCGTGTTTGAAATGACTCATCAACTGAGCTTCCTGGAGGAACTCGTTCTTTTCCTGGTCTGAAGCACCTTTCTTCAACGTCTGGAATACATCATTTCATTCAATGGGCCTATACCACATTTTTGGTTTATTGGCTTAAACGAACCCTGACACCACGTAGATGCCATAAATAATTTTACACAATTTCTCTATTGTATTTATAATCGAAAAAAAATGCTCTAAATATCGAATTTTTTGAATCCATACACTTCCCGCCCAGGTCGTGACGTCACCTGTAGGGAACCAATAAGAGCTCACTGGTACAAAACAATAGCATCCGCTCATAGTCATTGGACGACGAAATGACGCTTCTCATTGTGTTGTGGCCATGTCGTTTATTTTCCTTTTTTTTATATATTTTATTACTATTTCTGCTTTCAGTCGAAGCGTTAAATTTATTTTGTTATAAAATTTATTATTACCTTATTCGCGTGATGTCAAGGCATTTTTTCCCTTTGCCTTTGTCTTTTCCCGCATGCTACGCCACTCCTTTTTCTTCTTAAAAAGGAAGCAGCCATGAATGTCAAAAATAAGAAGGAAGTAATATGGCTGTCGAGTCGCTGTAACCGTACCTGTTGTACGAGTCGCCGCACGTCGCCGTTCCGCATAAGACTTAACTCCGCTAAACGCTCTAACCTTACTACGGCCACGCCGCTAAGATCGGATTCAACGGTCCAGGGTCATAGAAGACCCACGGAGTGCATCAGGGGGCCCCCCAACTCCGACCGCAACCAGGATTGCCCTGCTAGACGCCGCCAGACCACGCTACGGAGCCAAGGTAAGGGAATTACTGTGCCTTGACTTATCTTTCTACTCGTTCTTTTAATTACCATATCGCTCCGCTCTTTCTAAATTATTATTATTTAACGCTTGGACAATTAACTGTCGAAAGGATCTTATACACTAGTCCATTCATCTCTCCTCTGGAGTTAACTTTTCGCCAGTTGAGACTTTAGAGCCTTAATTGGGGAACGCGTGCTTAGCACAACACATTGGTTCCCTACAGAAAGGACGCTTCTCATTGGTTCCCTACAGGTGACGTCATCATCGGCTATTTCAAATTACAGTACAATTTTCTTTTTAGTGTTATTCTGATTTGGATCAAGTTTTCTGCTGACTTTTTACAGTAAACGGTCCTATGTATCATCAAAAATAATACCGCAGTAAATAAATTGATCAATTTGAAATTACGGTATAGGCCCATTACACTCAACGTTGCACTCTGGATTTTGTACATACCTTAATCGCTACTTTGGTTTCTGGATTTGCGCTTTCTATTCCTTTTGCTTTTCCCTCAAAGACTTCACCAAAAGCTCCACTTCCTAGGAACTTGTTCAATGTGATTTGATCTCTGGAAGAAAACATCTTGCATAAGTGTAATGAATATATTTTTGGGTGATTCAGTTCAAGGCGTTTTTTAGGAATGAAGAGAACCTATACTGTATTCATAGCCAAGCTGGACCAAATGAAAACAAGCCCGCGTGCGTGATCGGCTCGTGTCGGTGGGGTCCCTAATAGTCCAGTACATTATGTGTAAATTGTGTGTCATAATCTGGCAAGTCAAAATCTCCAAGGCTGACTGGAAAGTAGATCCAAATATGCAATGTCAAGTGTTCATTGCCTAATGATCATTTCAAACTGGCAACAGGCTACTTTTGAGCTGCAATGGGCTCATAGGGCAACTCTTTTAAATAGTCATATAAAATTTCATAATTGCACCGGACTATAGCTGGCGCGTTTGCAGGCGTTAGTGGACAGTTACCACGCGAATGTTGCATGCGACTGTTTATTTGAAGTCTATCTTGGGATTGAATATACTGTAGATCAAATCAACCCACACCTTATAAAAAACATCCTTCTCAAAGGGACGTCGTTTCACATCTCGTGAATTGGTACTCTCAATCTGGAGGTCGTGGGTTCGTGTCCCGCCGACCGTCAACTTTTTCCGACATTTTCTGATACGAATTTAAATTGAGAAATCCACAAGCGGATGTAAACAGGAAAATAAAAACAATTCAACACCCCCCGCATACAGAGGAATGAGTGACATCTAGATCGAACGCGGTCGGAGATCAATACCGACCCATCAGATCACTTGATGTCATAGATGCGGGTCGCTGGTGGCACCAGAAGATGGCGCGAGAGAGTCGTCGGCGGGCGGGCCCGTTCGCGCGTGGTTCTAGGCGACACTTTTGAAGTTGGGTTGACAGGGCGACCATAGCTCAACTGGTGAGAGCGCCGTAGTAGCAATCTGGAGGTCGTGGGTTCGAGTCCCGCCGGCCGCCGACTTTATCCGACATCTTCTGTTACGAATTTAAATTGAGTAATCCACATGCGGATGTAAGCATGAAAATAAAAACATTAGAGAAGTTTCCTAAAAAACAAAATTTGGAAAATTCATTATTATCTGATAGTCTATTTCTTCGCTTGAAGAATGTCGAAAAAATCATCTGAATATTCCAAAAAACGGCAGAGTTATTCAATTTTATATTTGCGTAAAGCGACCGCGGCGGTGAATTGCCGTATGACGTCACATGTCTTGAATCATTCGCGGCAACCACAGTCGGGAGCCGGGACTCCGCTATACATACGCTGCGCTGTACAGTTTGCGACATTTAGATTAGACTTAGCGGAACGGCGGAGTTTTTGCTGTAACGGGCAGACGCCAGTACTTTTGAAGTATGAAGGAAGGTTACGTTCGTGGTGATTCTAGTAATCTTCCTAAAGTGGATCTCGACATGATTATGGACTTTTACTTCCCACACCGATAGGTGACGGGAGTATTGTGATCGTGAATATTTTCGATTTTGAGATAATACGCTTTTTGGATGTTTTATGATGTCTACACAACGAAAATCCACACAACTCAATTCCGTCGGTCTGTCTGTACGCGTTTTTCCAGCCACGTAATCTCTGTAGCCGCTGCATGGATTGTGATGAAATTTGGGCAGCGATATGCTGTGGGGTCGTAGTAGGTAATGTACCTATAATTTTGAAAATCATTGCTGGGCGGCGGAGTAATTAGCAAAAAACCAAAAATTTTAAATATTCCTCAAACTTTGTTTTTAGGCGTTTTAGAGGTTCCAGATCATTTTCTACTTTTTTGAGTGGGGGTGATATTGGGGTGGTTGGGAGGTGAGGGGTTGTAAAACTGAAAAATTATTGTATTCATAATAGGCCGTCACCTAAGCTGTGAAAGAAAGGCCTAGGGTAATAATACACTTTTTTAGGTGCATCCGAACATTACCTTGGCTATTACGGAAACCAAGGGAATTTTCTGATGTCCAAGCGTGCATATGCGTGTATTGCTTCTAATCATTCTGTATTGTGTAACTAGGAAACTATTCGATTGATTTCAATTAAATTATTACACAGTATTACTATCGCTGGCGCTGCGAGGATAGAAAATCTTTATGATTTTTAGAAGTCGCGTCAGCGACCGCGCAGCAATAATAAAAAAACGAAAAATGTAGAAACAGCTCAAACTTCGTTTTTAGGCGTTTTAGGGGTTTCGTGATCATTTTCTACTTTTTTGGGTGGGGTGAAATTGGGGTAGTTGGGGGGTGGGGGGTCAAAACTCATTTTTTTTGTATTCATAATAGGCCTTAGGCCATCCATTGAAATATTTGTTTGGTGTTTTTATGGTGGTGTTAGTACACCTGAGCACAATGCAATATTTATAGTTTCTCAGTTACATATTCTAATAATAAGAGTACTAATAAACTGCAGTGTATCGTTTTGTCACCGTCGGCGTCGCCTACCCTACTGAAAACAAGAAATAACAACATGAATGAGCAGGCCGGCGGTGCGGTGGCTTGCGGGAGCAGCATCCTCGACAGGGCACACATAGGCTTCCGTTCACAGCGGCTTCGCGCGGAGGATACGGCTATTCAAACTTTGAAGGATTCGCTGTTGTTCTCTAACCCTTTAGGACTATTTGATTAACTACAATTCGAAAAAATGGAAACATCCTCATTCAACACTAAGAGGTTATAATGATTTAATCATTGTTTTTAAACCCATGATACTAGTAGATTTAGTATAATTTTTTTAAGTTATATATGAACAGCGTTGTTTCTAAATGAATGAGAAAATGTCTGCAACTGTTTTTTCCGGCGAAATTTAAGCCACTCCCTTTAAATAGTGAGAATCAGGATGGTGTGTCACAGTGTCACTGTGGTGTCGGTATGTTGCATTTATATAATGATGTATGCCACAAGTATCAGTCTTTTAGAGATGTCATCATCTGTAATTTTGTCGCAAATAGATGAAAATATTTCATTATTTTTATTTTATTTTTTTTTACCTTCTAATATGAGGCAGCAAAGAGAGATCTTCAGGTGTCGGATGAGCGGACACGTACAAGACGTTGGTATTATGAACACAACTTCTTGGGAGTTCTCGTAGTGTTGCTAGTTCAACATCTGGTGATCTGGGCACTGGTCCTACCTGTTGTAACTTTTTCTGTCTACTTCTTCCCGAACAAAATACTGGAAAAGTATGTGATAGATGATCTCTATATGAGCACTTGAAAATAAAAGTGGCGAAGTACCCTCCCTATTAGAATTTGGCCCCCAAATCAAAAGAACATATTGGACTGTTTATAACTGGGTATCTATTATAATAAAATAAGGCCCAGTTTCACAATCGGCAGTTAACTAGAGGTTAAAAGAAAACTAGTGGTTAGCGAACACAATGCGTTTCATAATCGGCGGTTTCCGTCAAAAGCTCTGGTTATCCAGTAGTTAAGTTAACCCAAGGATAAAGTATGGGTTATCTCTGACGTCTGTTGTCAACCAGTGATACAAGCTTGCTTTGGAGGTTATAAAAACATGAATTTTGATATTGACGTCGATGGATTATAGTCTGTTGTGACACAAGTCAAAAACACGTCAAAAATATGAATACAAAGGTTAGGTTTATTTGTCAAAGGTTTAGGTAGTATTCACAGTACACAATTATGGCAGTGCTCTGAGGCAGTGCTGCCAATTTGAAGATAAATAAGTTTGACCACTGGTTTTCTTTCTGAAACAGAGCTATCCGATAACTACTGGTTAACTTCCATCTGTCGGTTAAGTAACTACCAGGGCTGACCAATGGTTGTGAAACTGGGCCTAAATGCATAATAATAATAATAATAATAATAATAATAATAATAATGTTTATTCACACCATTTTCAAATTAAGTATAGAAACAATTCAGAATGCAACCTAAAAATAAATGAAATGAAAATAAACATAAAAATAAAAAAATAAAACATAAGAATAAAAAAAAACATCAGCTGTTAGACTATTAGATTACTGGGCCATTGGAACCAACTAGATTGTGCATGACCCAGAAACCCAATCTGTATAAATTATATATTAGGCATTGCATGTTGATGTTCGATGCATACTGTCAAATTTATTTAAATCTGGTACAACTATATTGATATTTCCACTAGGTCTTTGACTGTTTCTCGACCCAACAAAATAAGATACGATTTGAATTTATTTTTAATCATATCCTCTGAATTGATTTTCATGATATATGTCTTGTATATTTCGGGAAGATAATTATAGATTTTATACGATAAGTAGGTGTGAGAACGGAGACTAATATTTTTCTGTAATAAATTAATTTTAATATTGTTTTAGGTTTTGTATCTTGTGAGATGATCATGCCTTATGTGTTCTAACGAATTTCTATTTTTGAAGCAATACGGTATGATCTGGTGAACATATAGCTGTTATTTTTTATTGTAGATGATTTTTAGTATCTTTTTTTGTAACACATCCATTGGCCTAAGATGACAATAATATGCATGTATATATATACATACTTACCAATGGAGAAGGCAACGATGACGAGAATGCACATGCAAATAGGCACTACAATAGCTACAATAATGATATTGATAGAAGTCCTGCTTTCAGCGATTCTTGCAGCAGTCAAATCAAATTCGCTACTTTTTTCGCTAGCGTTGCTCCAACCATAAGCATTCCTTGCGTACACTCTAAAGATGTACTTATTCTTATCGTTTAGGCCACTGATTATCCAAGAAGTATCTGAAATTGGTAAACAGCTTATTTCATCTAGTTTTTTATTTTATTAACAAAGAAACGTAGTATGTAATAAAAAAAATAAATGGTGGAGAATCTGCAGTTTGAGAAGCATGTTCATGAGTTCTAGCATTGATTAACATATTTATACCGCATAAATATGTTAATCAATTGTTCTAGGCATCTTTAACTTTAGATTATACAGGGTGAGTTTTTAGTACCGGCTCGGTCGATAACACCACTATTATAGAAGATATCGAAAAAAGTTGTATATAAAAGTTGTAGCCACGGATATGCTCCTTGCTCAGAAAATATTTTGATTTATACAGGGTGATCCATAACTACGTGGTGATGCAAACATGCATTTTTTTAAATGAGACACCCTATATATTATTCTATATTCAAATTCTACTAATGATTTCCATTCTTCCAATATAGGGTATTGTTACATTATACAGGGTATTTCAAAAGCTATGGCCATTTTTATATCCAAATCGCTGTCAATTGAACGTACTGTATATCAAAAAGTAATGAATCAAAAATCATTTTTTTACACGGATGGATAAAAAATATCATCTAGTTTTAAGATCGCATATAAAAAAAGCCCGCTGCGCATATTGGTATACAGGGTGATGTAGAATGCAAAATCTCGATTTTCTCTCTTTTTTTAAATCTAACCCCCAATATTTTATTATACCAAAGAATTGCCTTTAATATGCTCTTTCATCTTTGTATAGCACTTATTATGGCTAAATTCATTAGTTTCTGAGATATTTCGATTTTTCTACAAATTTTAAATATACCTTCTATTTGTTTACTAAAATTTATTTATTTTGAGAAAATACTATCAAATTTTATTTTTGCTTAACAAACAACTAAAATAGAAGGCAATAATAGTACTTGATCAAGTCAAAACACTGGATTAACGAGATAATGTAGGTCAAGTGTGCTGAGGAAACAATTTTATAGACGTCATGCATAATTATCAAGCAGATCTATCAGGTAGGCTATGAAATATTAAACGACACGGTCCAAATAAAACGATTCTTCAATCTTTTAAACGCATTGGTTTTAGAGTGCCTCCGTTCTGGATATTGCTGTTCATAGTTGATATATTCTAGAGGCAAGTAGGCAATTTCTCAAATATTCTCCTAAATACCCTCAATGGAAAAATTATTTTTAAAGCTCGTTTTTCACACAGTACGGAATTATTGAGCAGGTTATGAAAACCGTCAATTTTTCAAAGCATACCTGATAAATCTGCTTGATAATTATGCGTCACGCCTACAAAATTGTTTCCTCGACATACTTGACTTTATTATATCGATGATTCAGGGTTTTGGATTCATCAAATATTATCATGACCTTATGATTTAGTCGGTCGTTAAATAAAAAAGCAAATTCGATAGAACTTGCTCAAAATAAATAAATTTCAGTACAAAAATAAATGCTGTATTTTAAATTTACCGAAAAATCGAAATATCTCGGAAACTGATGGACGTAGGTACAATAAGTGCTATATAAAGATGAAAGAGCATATTAAAAGCAATTCTTTGGTATAATAAAATATTGGGGGTTACATTTGAAAAAAAAGAGAAAACCTGTATTTTGCATTCTACATCACCCTGTATACGAATATTCGTCACGAACTCTATTTATAGCCGGTTTTAAAACTAGATGATATATTTATCCATCCGTGTAAAAAACATTATTTTTGATTCATCACTTTTTGATATACAGTACGTTCATTTGACTGCGATTTGGAGATAAAAATGGTCATAACTTTTGAAATACCCTGTATAATGTAACAATATCCTATATTGGAGGAACGGAAATCATTATTAGAATTTGAATATGGAATAATATATAGGGTGTCTCATTTAAAAAAATGCATGTTTGCATCACCACGTAGTTATGGATCACCCTGTATAAATCAAAATATTTTCTGAGCAAGGAGCATATCCGTGGCTACAACTTTTATATACAACTTTTTTCGCTTTCTTCTACAGTAGTGGAGTTATCGACCGAGCCCGTACTAAAAACTCACCCTGTATATGGTGGTGTAAGTAAAGGATGTTATAAGAGCCCGCCTTGTTTGACAGTCACAATAGCATGCGACATATAGAAAGTTGAGATGTGGGAGTTAATTCTGGTTCAGACCACAGTACACCAAACAATCAGCAGATTATCTTAGGTTGTATAGGAAAACTGCGCATTTTTGAGAACTGCGTGGAGATGGTACAGTTGCATCGTTAACCAAACATCCTTTATGAATGATATTACACTATTACAGTAACAAGGGACATAATACAAATATTATCCTCACTTGTGCCATTATAGTAAGTAACCCATTCCGAACTCTCTTCATCATTCCGTTCGTTTGAAGAATTGATATGACTCATAGGGGTGAGATCACTGTTGCGTTTGTTCCTGTAAAAATGCACTTCTTTTCCCTCCAATCTATATTCTTCGATAGGCGAACCATTTTCTTTAGATGCCTCCCAAAATACTTTGTAGATGTTGGGCTTTACGTATTGTATTATCGGTATACCAGGAGGACTTGGTCTGTCACCTAGAAAAAAACAGTATTTTTGAAGGTACTTATATGCCTTCTAATGCTATTAACAAGTAGGTTTCGACTTTTTGACTAGTCTCATGGGGAGAGCCCAGCAAATAACATTAGGCCGTATTCATCATCATCATAGTCACAATGTCTTAACAAATATGTTGTGAACTCGTAAAATGCATCGAGTCTGAGCTAGAGTATTGCTGACACGAATACTATCAATAGTTTTGAGAACTGTAGCTCGCCATCGTTCGCGATTTTCTGTCAATTCAGTGGCGCTCTTGATACTCATATCTAGCAACTGTTTCGTCGTATCCACCCAGCGTGTAGGGGCACGGCCATGGCGCCGCCCACTCGGGGCGTGTCCCTGAACTACAAATTTCTCCATATTATCGCTTCTGTGAATATGTCCGAAGAATGTAAGCATTCTCGTCGACACAATGGAGGATAGTCTCTTTGGATTACCGAGCTCATCCAGTATGGAAACATTAGTTCGATGGGCGGTATAAGGAATTCTCAGCATTCTCCTCCACGTCCACATTTCAAAAGCATCTATGCGAGCTCGATCTGCCTTTTTAACAGTCAAAGTTTCCGAGGCATACAAAAATATGGAGAACACAAGAGACTGAGCCAGCGACATTTTGTAGCTTTAGTGATGTTATGGCCACGCCATATTTTAGTAAGCTTTGTCATGGCCACCCGTGCCTGTTGAATGCGCTGTCGAATCTCATTCTCACAGCTGCCCGAATTGTCGATCAAAGAACCGAAGCACACAAAACTTTATTTCACAACGGCCTATTGGCTTTATTTCTCGATGATTGTCATGCTCTCTATCTACGATCATAACCTTAGTCTTGTTGTAGTTAATACCTGACCACATGCTGCACTGTGTTGTTCTAAAATGTTTAATAGAGCTACTAGTTCTTCCTGAGAAGCAGCAATAAAGGTTGTATCGTCAGCAAATCTTAAGTTGGATATTTTGCTTCCGCCAATAGTTATATCGCCATTCCAGTTGTCCAATACCTGTCTCATCACAAATTGAGAATAAATGTTAAATAACATCGGAGATAATACACATCCCTGACGAACTCCTTTTCTGGTTGCTGTTTGACCAAACAGATTACCATCAATTCTTACACGAGCCGGGCTAGACTCATAGAGTTGCCGTATGAGAAATACTAAGTGGTAAAGGACTCCCATAGAAATAAGGATTTCCCACAGTTTAGGCCACTTTACATTATCAAACGCCTTAGAATAGTCCACAAAGCAGATAAAAAATGGAAAATAATGCTCTCTGGCTTTTTCAATAATCTGTCTTATGTTTAAGATTTGTTCACGCGTACCGCGTCCTTTTACGAAACCTGCCTGTGCCTGAGAAATTTGCCAGCCAATAAAACCCTCCAAACGAGACTGTAAAATATATAGTAGAACCTTGCTTGCATGAGAGATTAACGAAAGTAGGCGATAATTGTCTGGATTTGTTGGTGATCCTTTCTTATGAAGTGGAACAAAAATTGATGTGCACCATTCATCTGGCCAACCACCGGAGGACCAGACCCTCTTACAAATATTATATAAAAGAGAGATGCCGTCTTCACCCAAGCATTTTAATGTTTCGGCAGAAATAGCATCAATGCCTGTAACTCTATTAGGTTTTAACTTGTTGAGGGCATGTTCCACTTATGCCGTATTCATAAAGAAGAACATTTGCTTTTACTAGCAGAAATTGAAGCATAATGGAAGCCAAAGTGAAATGGTCGGCTTCTTTGCGTTTTTCTCTGGGAGTTGAGATTTTTCCAATGTTTCAGGGTATTGTTTTACTCTTTCGGCAATGAACTTACACACAGATTGCTCCTCGGCTGTGTCTTGTACCTTTACTTTGTAATCTGACAAATCCTCGTCACTTCCTATCCTTGTTAGAATTGTCAAATACAATCTCAAAACTCTGAGTTAAACTGAGTTAAGCAGTACCAGCAGACACTCTGAACCTAACCCTAACCTACCTTTTCCTTTTTTCTCCGAGAATTAGCTTGCAACGGAAAGAAAAAAATTATGAATGCGAAATAAAGCAAAACCTTTGCCTTCTATCTCTACTTTTTCCTCCTACCTTTGAAGGAAATGCTTCATTTTTATAAATACGGACTATTATCAAGCAAGCACCTGTATAAATAACTACTTCAGTTAGGGCATGTTATTAAAAACTGAATCACAACAACACTTATTGTCATCTATAGCACAATAATTTTCCTAAATCCTATAGTTTAAAACCTCAGAAGCTTACCCAACGTTTCAAATGTAAATCTGGAGTCCTTTGGCCACACATACTCATCTGCATTCCACTGGTAGGTTAACCTCAACCTAAACTTGTAGTGAGTCTTGGGAGTTAATTTTTTGAGACTCAAAGTGACAGTCTTGTTCTTTTTTTCGGTACTGTCGATGGCATGCCAAGTATTAGAGGTGAGCAGTGTACATTCCACTTTGAAGTCTTTGATATATCTGTCTGTCTCCCAGGCAAGGTCCATCGTGTATCCAGTTCGATTGAGGAGTATAATTTCTGATGGTTCTGGAAAAGTAACTATGCGTACTTGGTCACTGTCTGTAGAGGTTTTGTTATTTTCGCTGTAAGCCCGGACCTGAAACAATTCACGACAACTTCAATCATATCCTTAAAGTGTAGAGTCGCATTTTAGTATTGTTATTTGTTTTTGCTTGATCGCTAGTTATAGTAAAAATAAAAAATTGAGTGAAGTTTGTAGAATATACTGTACAAAATACTGTATTTTGGAAATCGCCGATGTGAAATAGCTTCTGAAGATGCCATCCACTCGTGGCGAAACGTCAAGCCTTAACGCTAAAGCTGGCCTAAAAACCCAAGAACCACAAATTCAATAATTTAGATATTCTATCTATCTAATTAACTAATATTTTGTAGTAGTTATGGGAGTATAGACATCTTTTCATAAATATATAAGGAAGGAATAGCAAAAGTGAAATTATTAAGTTTTGAAATAGATTTTCTCCCAGTTTTATCCTTTACATTTTGACGTGATAAGACGTCAAGTGATAGACGTTTATATGACGTCATTAAAAATGACGTTAGTGCGACGTCATTCATTCGGCATATGACGAACGTGACCAAAATTCACCACAATTCGACGTCATATTGACGTACGTCTCCTGGCTGGGACGCGCTCGCAAAGGGGCGGAGAAATAATTTTCTGAGTCCTGAACCGACTGTAGGGATAGCAGCAGGTATCATTAGAAAGATAACAGAGGTGTAGTTGAAAATCAACATCTTGTGAGATGGAGATTGATCTCTGGACATCTCCGTCAAGTTAGAGAACTTATTTTAGGACATCTGGCCAAGGTGGAGCGATTCTGTCTCTTATTGCTTTGAGGGCTGGACTTGTGGACTAGAGGAACGAGTGGTGCATGCATCCTTCTTTCATTCATTCACAATTCCATGACTATTTTCAGTAAAGGACCTAACGTATTAATCACCATGGTGGAGAATCTAAATTAAAGAACTTCATCAAGTTTATATTAACATAAGCTTACACCAAACCATACTGCCAAATAAATATTATGTAAATTTTGGAACCAACGAGATGAAAATTAAGGTGATATACAAATTTGTAAATGAGAAGTTGGCTTACCCAAATCGTGTAAGTTTCATTTGGTGAGAGTTTCTTCAAAAGCGCTGTATGTATAGTGGTACTATTGACACTTAACTCTCCTTTCTGTCTAACTCCTGATATTATGCTATCGGTTTGCCAGTGGATTTCGTAGTAAACCATTGGTCCATTCAATTCTTTTGGGGGAACCCATTTTACCTCTGCTAGATTTGGATTCAGAACGTTGACGTACACTTGTCTTGGTTGAGATGGAGCTAAAATATATAATGTAACCATTTTCTCAAAGCAACTATGTGGTGTCTAATAGGGTCAATTATACAGGGTGTCCCTGAATTTCCTTGACACGTGATATTCTTGCAACAAAAACATCTTCAAACGAAAACTGCGTGGAATGTTTGGAAGTACTACAGGGTCTATCATACCGTGCTTTAAAAACATTTTTTTTGTACTTCAACCCTCAGACCTTACCCCCAACTTTGTTTTTTCAAATAGCGCCTAATAGTTTTTCCTGCACAAGATAAGACCTTATTTTATGTCAAATCTTGTAGTACCTTTCATTTTATACAAAAATCTATTTTTTTTTCGTAAAGTCATTAGAATAAAATCAATAAATTAAGGATTTGTTTGAGGCGTAACATTTTCGTAAGGAAAACAGATAAAAAAGAAAACTAAGTGGGACTTCCAAGGGTACCAAGTGACCTATCATAACCTGCTTTTGAAACATTTTTTTTACTTTAACCTGTGAAACTTGCCCCCTACTTTTTTTTCTCCAAATAACACCCTACATTAATGAGGTAATTATTTTCTTTAGTATCTTGTAGTGCCTTTGACTTTCACAAACCAATTTCTTTCGTATACTTATTAACATAAGATAAATAAAATGAGCATTTGTTTGAGGCGTGATATTTTCGTAAATAAAAAAGCATAAAAAAAGACATTTGTTTTCGAAAGCATCAGTACCCAGTCATTTAGTGCTCCTAAAAATCTAATTAGTATTATCTGTTTTTTGCGTCAAGCAAATTCTTATTTTATTTATGTTATGCTCCTGATTTTACGAAAAAAATAAGTTTGTGTATAAAATCAAAGCTACTGCAAGATTTTAAATAATATAGGGACTTAATTTGTGTAGAAAAAACTATTTGATGCTATTTAAAAAACAAAAGTTGTGGTGAGTTTTAAGCATTGAAGTACAAAAAAAATGTTTTAAAAGTATGGTATGACCACAGCATAGAAAACAACCAGCACAATAACTCAAGTTGGCGGAAATTACACGCGCATCCCCACTTTTGGAGGGGTTTTTTGTAGGGATGGTAACGGTACTTCGATACTTCTGCACTAATATCGAGTATTTTTGTCATCGATACTTTTTGAGGCATTCCAAGCTGGTATCGATACTTTTGTATCGGTATCGAAAATAATTATATAATTATTGAGGGATGTAATCAGTTGCACAAAATGCTCTGTACGAACCAAACGCGCTTATTCGGCTAGAAAATATCGAGTTGGTACCGGTATCGATATTTTCATTTTCGCATCTCTACCCAAACTTGACAGCCGTAAAATCATTCAAAAACCCTCCCAAGGTCAAATTTTGTGGGAACCATTTTTATATAGGACATCCTCAGAGATATGCTGGTTGTTTTCTATGCTGTGGTATGACCCTATATGCCCTATAGTACTGTCAAAAATTCAAGGCGATTCAGGGACACCCTGTATATCTAAGGTTTAGGAAAAATACTTCGTGTTATTATACATTGGAAACTACAACTTGAAAAATGTGTCAAGTTACTGAAACGAACCATATTACTTACCTCCAGGAGCAGTTTGGAAGACAATGGGCGGTCCAACGAAAGTTCCCACCTTTCTGGTGAAATAATTACTAACCCCAACAGTTACTACGTACTTGGTGAACGGTTTCAAACCCTCAATCTCAACCTCATCGTTCCAAGTACTGATACTGCTGCTGACGTATTCATCTTGATCTTCTTCCCTGTAGAACACTGTGTACTTGACAGTTGCTATAGAGAAATTCTGACAGTCTTGATGTGTTTCTACCAAGGGCATACGGAGGCGAGCGTTGGTCGAGGTGGCATACACCAAAGAAACGATGTAAGCGACCTGCTTTGGGCTGAGGCATTGTGCTGGGGGATGGGGCTGAATATGTTGGCCGTAGATCGTCAAGTCTGTCACACCATTCTGGAACAGTTCATTTGGAGCTTTGAGTTTAAAACATTACAACGTTATGAAAAGGATGTTCAGGAGTAAGCGTTTAAAGACGCAAAACGTTTCAATAACCAATAAATAGAACCATAGACCATAGTCATTGGAATTAAAGATTTAGGCCCGATTTTATCAACATGCGCATTTTAACAAAGACTTTGACCAATCAGAGCAGCCCTTTCAAGAACATGCATCTGTCAAAGTACTCTGAAAATTATTGATTTCTCTTGAAGTTGACCTCAAAAAGCTCAAAAATGACACACTTTATATACAATCGACCATTGTGAACCATCTAGTATCTTTTCCAGTCTGATTTTCCATCCTAAATGGGTGAAAAATTGCATTTTCTTGTTTAACAAAAAGTTTAGCAATTGCTAATCTCAACCAACCAGAGTCCAGAGAAGCGGTACATTTAATCACTGGTTTCATGCTCTATCAAATGGTATGATGACAAGAAATTCACTCACTGCATTATTTGGATAAAACGATAATTTACTATCGATCATAATTATAAATACATGCAATATATCTTTGTTTTATAGTAAAAAGGGGTAAAAATAGCATTTTGTACATTTCAAACGTTAAACAACCGATTTAACCTCAGAGTAATAATTCTTCTCTCTTATTACTCTGAGGATTTAACTGTTAGGCAAGCTATTTTCCAAGCGTGCATGTGCATTACTGGTTGCCTATCCAGAACAACAAAGTTCACTATTTAGCTACGTATAACCTCATTTTATGTACGATGCACCTTTAGATCCTCTGTGAATATTTCTATAAGAAGTATAAGACGGTCTATAACAAACATGCATCCAGTAAATGAAAGATTGATTCTTCATAAAAGTATGTATTTTTTTTCTAAAGTCCATCTGACTGATGGAGGTGGGATTTGTAATTATTAAATAAGGTAGTTGCTGTGACTGATACTTTTATGAGTCTGTCACAAATTATCGCAGTTTGCAATTAGTAATTATACAATAATTATAATGTGAACATGAAAAATGTGGCATTAATTTGCAAATCAATCTTTTTTTTTTTTTTTTTTATGGACAGCCTCCCGCAAAGGCTAAAAGCCTATGTCGCTGTAGAAGCGCTGCGAGAGGATAAGTGTCGGTGCACGTTAGATTTGAAGCGCTGCAGGTTGTAGCCGGCGGGAAACAAATTCCCTGGCAGCTCGTTCCACAGCGTCGAAGTTCTCCAAAAGAAGGAATGCTGGAGGAGACTGGTTCGTGGAGTAGGGACCTCGACCTGGTAAGGGTGAGCTCGCAGAGCCTCTCTAGTGTTCCTCGTTCGGGCGGCCTTTGCTGTTATTACCTGGGAGAGCTCACTCGAACATCTTCCGTGATAGAATCTGTAGAACAGGGATAGGTCAGCCACCCTTCTTCGATGTTCCAGGCTATGGAGGTCTTTTGTGAGGTTAGGCGTATCGATTAGTCTAATTGCTCTCTTCTGGATGGTATCCAGAAGCTTTAGAGAGTGCTTGGGAGCGCATCCCCACACATGGGAGCAATACTCCAGCGGTGGTCGGATCTGTGCCTTGTAGAGCAGCAGCAGCTGCTCTGGTGTGTACAGCTTCCTACAGCGGAACAAAACTCCAAGCTTCTGGGATGCCGCTTTAGCAATACTGACGACGTGGTCGTGCCAAGACATGTTGTTGTTGATGTTGACCCCCAAAAGCTTGACGGAAGGTGACTCGTCTATGGGGTGACCCTCCATTTCCAATGTTGGTAAGCCAGTGTGAGACTTCTTTGTAAGTGCTGTTGCCTGGGTTTTCTGTACGTTGAACTGTACTTTATTTACTAATCCCCACTCGACAATTTTCTTGATATCTGCGTTGATCTGTGAGGCATGCTGCTGTCGTCGACGTACCGTCTCCTGGGATGATAGTGGCTTGCCTGGTTCCATGCACGATATCAATGTACTGTCGTCTGCGAAGCTGTAGATTGGATTGGATGTTATTTCCAGCAGCTCGTTGATGTACAGCAGGAACAGTGTAGGGGATAAAACAGATCCCTGAGGAACACCGGCGTTTATCGAAAATACGTGTGATGAACAGCCTTCGACTACAACGAACAGAGATCGATCGTTCAAAAAGCTGTTCAGCCACTGGCGCAGACCAGGTGGTAGTCCATAAGCAGCAAGCTTGACTAGAAGTCCCTCATGCCACACTCTGTCGAAGGCTTTCGATATGTCAAGCGCAACAACACGGGATTCGCCATGGTTTTCAATGGCTCTATTCCACAAGTGAGTGACATAGGCCAGAAGGTCACCCGTAGACCTGTGCTTACGGAAGCCATACTGGCGATCATTTATGATGTTATTATTGTCCAGGTATTTCAGGATCTGTGTGTTAATGACAGTCTCCATAACCTTGGACATGATGCTGAGAAGAGCCACAGGTCTATAGTTTGTGGGATCGGTTTTTTTGCCTTTCTTAGGGATGGGTTGTACGCAGCCAATTTTCCATGAAGCGGGAAAACGCCTTGCTGATATGATAGTTTGAAGAGCTTGCAAAGAATAGGTGCAAGCTCAGCGGCACAGCGTTTAAGGACAATGGCTGGAATTTGGTCGGGACCAGTAGCTTTCTTCGTGTTTAGCTTCTGGAGGATGCTTTTTACATCTCGATGTTGAAATTTGACCTCTGCCATTCTCGAGTTTACGTTTATGTTGGTGGTCGGATTGCTTCCTTGGAAGTCTACAGTAGAATTGGCTGCGAAAAGCCTCCCTAAGATGTCTGCTTTTTCATTAGGAGCAGAAGCGATGGACTTGTCCTCTCTGGTCAAGGGTGGTATTGAGGAATAGGAAAAGTTCTGACTAACAGCCTTAGCTACAGACCAGAATGTTCTGGACGAACTAGGACATGAGAGGAGCTTGTTCTTAATTTTTTGGTTGTGTTCCTCCTTGCAGTTGTCGCTTTGTTCTGATATCCTGCTATGATTCTAATCCACAAATTCTAAAATATTTTTCACAAAAGTGTCATCCAGCTTTGACGTTTTGTTTTCAATACTGATAAAATACTATTGGATGATACTTAATAACATAGGCCTCAATACCCAATAGAAAGCTTTTGCTAAATAACATCCAATAGAAAAGCTTTGCCAAAGTCTTTGTTAAATATGCGTGTTGATAAAATCGGGCCTAAACTTATTAAATTTTGAGATACAATATTGATACATAATTTATTAAGTATCTGTGTCAGAACTTCATCACTTTGTTTTGTTAACTTAGTGCACGACATGAGTTCTTCAATATGGAGTGTTTTATTAACCTATTCGACCATTTTTGAGTTCGTCAGTAGGGACTCTTGATAAACAATGTTGTATTAGCACCAACTAGTATTGAGCACGATATATCATTTTGGTCTCAAGAGTTATTAGTCCCAATTGGACAACGCTTATAACCTTGCTATAGTAATACCTCACCCACCAAGAGCTGCTGTCCATTGCGGACTAGGTGTCCAGCAGAGATGTCTCCAGCGCGACTGAGCTACTCATGAACGTAGAGACCTCATTGTTGCGGGGCAAGAGAGGAAAATTGTGAGAAGTGAATAAAGGATTGGCCCAAGGACCTAACTTTGAGAGACATCGTTTGGATTATCCAACTCTTCCGTAAGCTCGGTTGCACACACGGCGGATTTTACCGCGGCGGACAAGTGACCGTCGACGCCAATTCTGCAGTGGCGCTTTGAAGTAGATGAGAGCTTACACATTAGACGAAAAAAAAAGATCGGTAAATTTGCCGTTGGCGGTAGCGGTGCAACCGCCGACTGCCACTGGAGCCGACGTTATTTTACCGTCGATGTCCACAAAGTGGCCCACGTGGCCAATTGAACGATTGCACACACAGCGTTTATTCTGCCGTCGGCTTAGCTTATTTCGCTGTGGTTAGAAGATTTGACTTGTCAAAAATAAATAGATCTTTTTTAGTTAAAATAAATAGCAGCATGATGAGTGACCTGGATATATGTAGACAATGATATTTTAATTTCATTAGTCGAAGAAAAACCTATCTTGTGGGATAAAACCCTCGACATATTTAAGGACCGAGATGCCACGAGAAATGCTTGGCGTGAAGTTTGTCTGTGCTTGCATAGCAAATTTGATGAATTGGCTGAAAAACAGAGAACTGCGTTTGGTAAGTACTTTATAGTAAACAGCGGTTTTCGGCTCAGCGATTGGTAGGTCCCATCTGTGAAAACATGATAATGCAGTGAAATATTGGTTTATCTGCTTTTGAATCAGTATTTGATTCAACATCAACATCATCTGTTCGAACAACGTGTAGAACGTCCCTACCTCATTTCTGCTTTCATTTATTGGATGGATCCATATAAGTCGATTTTGTATTCTTCTTTTCATTCGACGGCGATATAACAATAAAACTAAAAGTTGTTGCCTGTTCATTCCCAAAATAATGTATAGTTCGATAGAGAACGCAGCTATTTTCATATAAACATACTCCAACCACGGTCACGTCGCGAATCCAGCGACAACGGCGTTTGCAGCGGCGACGACCGCTGTGTGCTGTGTGTGTAAACCGAGAAAATTCTATGGACGGCGACGGTAACTTGACCGTCGCGATAAAATCCGCCGTGTGTGCAACCGACCTAAACATCACGTGGTCATATCTGACATTGTAGAGGGCCTTGAGAAAAGTGTGGAGAAAAGCATGCAATCACAAACTCCTAGCTCCTACCACTGCATGACATTTCAAAGGCCTTTGATTGCGTCAGACATGATCTTCTAATTGACAAACTTATTACAATGGGGCTAGCGGAAATCACTGTATTATTTTTGAAATCGTACATTCATAAGCTCTGCTAGATGGTCAGTATAATTGGCGTTGTAATATTTGTTTTGTCCCAAAGAGACGGCGTGCCTCAGGGATCGGTCCCCGTCCCGCTCTTCTTCCTTATTTGTATTAAAGTATTTTCCGAATTTATCAGCCCCACGAAATACACTCTATTTGCAGATGATACCACTGTTATAGTTAGAAGTCCCGAAATAGGCAATCTCGAACGATTGTCTCATGAGAGAGAGAAGAGCACAAAAACTTATAATTTCGTCAAAAGCCTCTGTTGCTGAAAATAAAGTGTCACCTTACTTGGTATAACAATCGACGATAGGTTAAGTTGGTCGAGCCATGTCGATGTTTTGTGTAATAAACTCTCAACTTTACTCTTCATTCAAAATTGAAACATAATCTTGATATACATGTTTTGAGAATCGTTTATTATGCTCTTTCCCACTTTAAAATGTAATATAACATCACTATTTGGGGTAGCTCAAGTGAAGCTACAAGGGTGTTTACAATGCAGAAAAAAGCCATTATAATTATAATGAGCTTAAGCTTCAGAGAGTCCTGTAGGTCTTATTTCCTAAATTATACGAGTCTCCTAGAAATACGCAACAATTTAGTTGATTTTACGTTGCAGTCAGACTTTTGCCACCAGAGATCGTTTAATGAATGTCAAAAAGTAGCATTAACCTAAAGCTCTTCAATGTACTGCCGGATAGATTCAAGAATATGAAGGACACAACATTTAAAAATTCGACAAAACAGTTATTTTTAACTAATAGCTTCTATAGCTGTGAAGAATATTTCAGCCATTTCGGTTGAAGACGGGGTTGAAGATGAGGTATACTTTCTTTTCTTTGTAAATTTTAAGTGTCTGTCTTTTATTCATGTGTGTTACAGAATTTTATCTACCTCTAGTTTGTTGCCTTTCTTTTCGGTTGCTGTAAATACTCATTTGTATGTTTTATACAAAGTCTAGTAACTTACCTTACCTTAGCATGTGTAATAAATAAATGAAAATAAGTAAAAATAAGTCTGATGCAAACAAAGTACAGTTCAACGTACAAAAAACTCAGGCAACAACACTTGAAAGAAGTCTCACGATTGCTTACCAACCGTGGAAATGGAGGGTCACCCCATAATCACCTTCCGTCAAGCTTTTGGGAATCAACATCAACAATAACATGTCCTGGCACGACCACGTCGTCAGTATTGCTAAAACAGCATCCCAGAAGCTTGGAGTTTTGTTCCGCTGTACGAAGTTGTATACACCAGAGCAACTGCTGCTGCTCTACAAGGCATAGATCCAACCATCGCTGGAGTATTGCTTCCATGTGTGAGGATGCGCTCCGAAGCATTCTCTAAAGCTTCTGGACACTATCCAGAAAAGAGCGATTAGACTAATCGATATGCCTAACCTCACAAAGGACCTCCACAGCCTGGAACATCGAAGGAGGGTGGCTGACCTATCCCTGTTTTACAGATTCTATCACGGAAGATGTTCGAGTGAGCTCTCTCAGATAATAACACCACAGGCCGTCCGAACCAGGAACACTAGAGAAGCTTTGCGAGCTCATCCTTACCAGGTCGAGGTCCTTACTCCCCGAACCAGTCTCCTCCAGCATTCCTTCTCCTGGAGAACTTCGACGCTGTGGAATCAGCTGCCGGGGAATTTGTTTCCCGACGGCTACAACCTGCAGCGTTTCAAATCTAATGTGAACCGATACTTATCCTCTCGCAGCGCTTCTACAGCGCCATAGGCTTTCAGCTTTTGCGGGAGGCCAACCATAAAAAAAAAACAAAAAATCCGAATCTTAACTTGTGGTTGTCTCTGATGCATTACCGCTTTAGCTAAAGAGTGCAAAACTGTACCAGCGTTGCGGCTGTCTCTGCGACTTGTGTTAAGTACATATGGTAATATACTTCTCCACCTTATAAGTGCATTCTTAATCATTGGCCAGAAAAAGCTCAATGAAGAATAGAAATATAAATCATGTAAATAACGCAACGTACCTGCTTCGTCAGTATTTGGCCTTCACTCCTCTTCAAAAAATATATGTAATCCTCATTTGCCCAATACACAGCACTGTAATCAGTTTCTATAAATCTTACTGGTGAAGCTTCTCTCACCAGTTCATTGTTCACTACTACAGAGCAAAAACATCCATCTGGGGTTGACAGAATATTGTCACTAAGCACGTCCATGAATACTACCAGAGGAGTGTCAATGTCTGATGTGTCTACAGTGAAGCATGGTCCCAGCTCGATAAAGTGAGGGCAATTGCAGCTGCTGGGATAGTTGCTATCTTGGAAAAATGATTTAATGTTGCTACCGTCACTACTACTTTCCATCAACTTGAACTTATTTGAAGATCCTTCCAGCCAATATAACCTCTGGGTCAACGGGGACATCTTTATGTTGTATATCGTACCGTCAACTTCTAGAATTTTCATTTGCTTCATTTGGTTGTCGAGTAGATTCAAATCTAGCTTATGCACAGAAGATTTTCCATCTTTGATTTGTACGTAATATATACTTCTCTCTAACCAGTCTACTGTCATGCCTAGTGGTTCACCTTCAATTTCAAATATTGTGCTTTGAGTGTAACTCTGCATATCGAACAAAACTATTTCTTTTTTGGTGTTTATCCAGAATGTCTTATTTTCTCTACTAATGTGGGTTAGCTTGATGGGAGGAGCGATGTTTTCTGCTAAAGGTGTTGTGAGATTTTTGTCCATATCGTCGATCAAAACGGATTCATTTTTTGATATAATTAGTATTGGTATTGGGGACTCTATACTAGTGTTGGCAGATACCAGTGGGGATATTTCACCTGAGCCCACCTCGGTATATGCTTGAATCTGAAACAAATAAAAAAAATATAAGATATTCGGCTTTTGTTTATTTATGTCAATCACACATTGTAATTATACATGGTTTCAGTGCAAGCACCTATTTCTAGCTACAATCGGTTGCCTGATATGTAGACAGCACACAGTACTCAGACTATAAAAACTGGCACTGGCAGCACACTAAGCTCGGACTATAACCAGTGCCTCGTCACGTGATTGACTAAAGACCAAGGCACGGACACCGAACCGAGAGCGCTCATATTGGTCAATCGCACGTTAACGAGCATTCCTATTGGTCAATCACATATCAACCGACTTTAAAAATGACCAATGAAAACCAAAGGGTTACAGGTGTCATATAAACAGAAGCCGCTTGTGCTGACGCGCCTCAAATCATCTTTTCTTGTTCGACGCGTTGTTTACATTGGCGATTCTAACCTACTAATCTATTATTTAAAATGCATAATCGGGTGATCGCGTTGCTTAAGATGAACTTTGGACAACTTACCTTAGAGGACTTTTGTCCCCCATAAAAATTAAGGAATTCCCAACCTAGACACAATTATATCTTCTTGATTAGGCGAGTTGATAAGGTGAAAACTCTTAAGAAATATCATTTTGTGATGAATGATAACTGGGGGGGAGAAGTGACTTTTTGTGATACTAGCTTGAAAAAACTGTTAAAAAATAACTGTTCCAACAATTTCTGAAAGGATTTTCGTGTAGCTTATTTATTTTAAATAACTTAAAAAACTCAGGAACCGCCACTGCTAAAGTCTGGACTAGACGGAAGTGACCTTCCCCCATAATTGTAGAGTTGCACTTCTGATATGTGTATATATGTTGTGATTTCACGGAATTGGTATACAAAAAACTATTTATCATATCTAGACAGCACATGTCGAACTGTTCAACTTTTTTCGTAGTCCTTAATCATATTTTTCTTACCGTAAAATGATAGATGACTCCTCTTACTAGCTCGTCAAGCTTAAACTCCCTCTTGGAGGCTTCTGTGCTGGCATCTACGCAAACGTCAACTACAGCGTCATCCTCCACATAATAACACTTCACTCTGTATCCTTTGAGTACCCCGTTAGGTTCCTGAGGGGGATCCCATCGCACCGTTACCCTGGCCATCTCTAGTTCTGTTCTTTGGTATTCGTCATACCTTCAAGCAATGTAAGTATCTATAAAGACTCGTTCACACAGAAGGATGCTTTTTTTATTTTTGATGGAGTTTCTAATAAAATGAAACATCGCTAGCATAGAAAACATAGTGTTCACACAGAAGAAACAATGCTGATAGTGGTAATCGGTTTCATGTCTGTTCATCGTAAATAGGAATGAGAACGATGTGTTAATAGCTACATCAGCTTTCGTTGTGTTGAATGGAGAAAAAGGAGAAGAAAATGTAATAATTATCTAAGAATATCAAGTACTGATTTTGATAAACTTTTATGCAAGATAGGACCCATCATCTCGAAAAAAGATACAAAAAGGTGCCATCTCTGCAAAAGAACACATTAAGATTTTTGGCCACAAGTGATTCCTCCCACTCCCTGATGTAACTATTTAAAATATCCGAGCAAGCGATTTGTAATCCAAATTTTTCTGATTCCACACCACTCTGATTCTTTATATAAATCTATTGATTGAATCTTGTTAACATTAGCTCACTGAGCCATATTTATTTCGATTTCTCAAACCTTTTCCAGAAATATAATACACTACCATCGACAATCCATTGCTTACAACGGTCGATGCAACCTGAGAAACCATAAAAATTCATGGACAAGTAGCAACTTTGATTCTAGAAACAAGTCGTGATCACAAATGTTGCTCTTTGTTACTTCTGTGTGGGCGTGGGCAATACTTTATCATGTTATACCGGATAAGATATACGTTAACAGACTTATTTTGACGTTAATAGACGTATTGATATTGAAGGTACCCGAAAAATAGAGTAATTAAAAAAAATATAAGCAAGGCAATCATGCAAATTTTCAATCAAAATTAAATATCCATGAAAAAAACTTCAGCGAAAATCTCCGCTCGAGCCTTCCCTGTTGGCTTCTAATTAAAAGTGCTGTTCCTAGAGTGGCGCCGGGAAACAGTAACAAAGCCTGCACAAAACACGAGGCTAATGACCCAAGCAGTCGATGCCGATGACACAGAAGTAAAAAAAAAATGCAAATGATATGGTAGAGAGGTATCATATCACGGGTATCGATTTGTATGGATGATATTAGCGGTTTTTAAAATACGATAAGAGTGCGCTATTCAGAGTTTTCAAACACGATCGATGGGAAAATATCAAGATACTTACCTGTGTGTGTGAGCCACAAAAATTCTGGGGTTGATCGGAGCTGACGGCGTTGAGGGGGGTGAAAAGATGAAGGCCCTAGTTTGAGCTGCTGTAGACCAGTAGGTAAAAGGACGGACAGTGACAGTCATCCTTGTGAAAGGCATAATTTGATCTGGATATTTAATGTATGACTCTGTGGTGACAAACATCTGAAATAGTAAATATAAATAGCTATCATAATACATGTATTTTTGAAGAAAAATTATGTCTGCTACAATACTTCCTGTTTTATAGAGGTTTGGGTAAAATACCAGAGACTCTCTGGAAATTTGGGTGGAATATAGAACAATGTTATGGTTTTGTCCTGGATTCTGAAGGTAATCCTGGCTTCGAACTTCGTCTTGAGGTTAAAGGTCATTTTGGTATGAATTTTGGAGTTTTTAATACAAACTTCACAAATAGTAACATCATTGCATTGCAAATTTGATAATAAATGAAAACTACCAGGGATTGGTATTAATTTATAAGTTTATATCATTAGATGTGGCTATCTGTATCGCTGTATAATCTAGCGATTCCTCAAAGTACAAAAATAATTCAAATTTGACTGCATTTCATGCTAAGTTATACAGCAAAATCACAGCCTTCTAAGTTTTATAATCGCTGTCGTCGCTTCTGTTTTCCACCTAAACGCTTCGCTTTAAGTCCCATGTGTGATACATGGAATACTAGATAGAATTCGCCTCGGAATCTAAATATGCAATAATGTACAGGGTATGCCATTAAAAAAAATATTTTCGATATGTCACGCTTTTATTAGATGCCCTGTATAAAAATAATTATTTTTAAAGTGTAGTCCAATTCGACATACGTACACCCACCCACATAGTTACTTTTCTTAAAAGAGATATAATAGTTTGTTCCCCGATGTAGGCCGATGCATTGAGCTCGACTACCTTATCTGTACGGTTATAGAAATAAGTTGTTTTTGACCTCTTACCGTCGAATAATTCCTCAACTTCATTGGCGTATCAATTTGAACTTCATAGAAGACAGTGCCGTAATTAACGTCCTTAACAGAATCCCAAGTGATGTTAAAAGACTTTGAAGAGCCGGTTACTCGTACCGAAGAGTTGTCCACTGGCTCAGGAGTAACGCTTATCCTATTCCACGAATCGAAACCTTCTGCAATATTAAAAACATTTTGATTCCTCCTAAGACCAAGCTTACAGCTCTTACAGAAAATATAGAAATAGTACACACTGGGGAATTTTTGAAACATGACATGTACTGAAAATAATAGCGATGACTCTGTGGCATTCTTTCAGTAGGTCCAAATTATTACTAAAAGAACCTTATGCCATAACTGCCATAAAATTCACTGCCCGGTATATCTCGAAATTTTTTGTTTTTACTATACTATTTGATAGTCATCATCCGACTAAAGCTCAATGCAGATACGACGGTACGAAACTGTCCCTATTGGTTGAAATATTTTGATTTGACATCATTGTGAATATTTCAATCAATAGGAACAGTTTCGTACCGTCGTATCATCGGATGTCGTGTGCATCAGAATTAAGCTTAAGCAGTGCATCTAAGACTGAATTGTTTTTGTAGTGATCTGGGTTAGCAATCCTGCAAGTCAGGACTGCCTTAATAACATTTTTACTGAATATCTCATCGCCGAAAAGTAATGACTATTTTTGTGGACAAGATGTTTCTTCAATATCTAGAAATTCACAGTAAAAATGGTTGGCCAAACCAAATACGTTTGTTAGTTTGCATATTGTTAGAAACTATCACCAAACGTCAATAATTACTCGTCTAACACAAATCACAGCCCTGTATTCTGTTAAAGCATGTGCCAAGACTCATTCTGATGTATTTTAATAGCGTTTCTGCACTGCACCAATATGCCCTGAGTGTTGACATTATGTTCGCCTTAGAATTGAGTGCAAAATTCATCCAGTTTTTTGTTTTCGACTTATCCATTTATTTGAATTGACTACCGAATTGACATTGCACTAAGTGCAATTATCGCCACAGACTCTCTGAGCTCGAGGCGATTTCAGTGCATTTTTGATAGCTATCAAATATAAATTATAACCTATTTTATTTGACAAAGAAAATAATTTCCGGAAATGGATTTTTGATAGTATACATAGCAGCGTGCATGATAGGTTAGGGAAGGTACGGGAAGTGGTGTTGGATGAACAGCTAACATCGTCATCTTCGGATGATGAGGAAATTGAACCATATCTAGTTATACTGCAAACAAAACCGTTACGGATACAAATTTTTGCTGAAGATGTTGTCCATAAACTGACGGAAGACGAAGTGTAACACGTTATAAGCCTTTGCTGATACAGAAATCATAATATGATATCATTTTTAGTCGATTTTATGTCGATAAATTAATACTTGATGAAACAAGGCAGATTCAAACTATTCAAATGCGAAAGTCACCACAGAACGAAATTGAGCTCTCAGGATGCAAAATGATATCAAACTCTCACCATCAGTTAGCTGACAGAACTTACTTCAACTCGTGGTTAAAATTAGTGCAATAAATCGAAAATGCTATTAGTTATCACTAGCCGAACAGCTGTTCGCTGTTGTCACGACTGACAGGCTGACAGTACAAAGTATCCGAAAAAATTCTATAGCTGGTTTATACTAACCTGGAATGACATGTAGTGAAGGATCCATGATATAAACCAAATTCAACTTTTTCAACCGTTTACCGCTGATTGTTGCTATGTTCTTTCCCGACAAATCACTCACGGCTGCACTCCTATCATCTTGTAACCACAACAGCCTCTTATGAAAATAGCACAGAGGACCTAGTACAGTGGCTTTCTGTAAATTGGAGACAGGCTTCACTGAAAACTGTCCCTTGTCCTGGTAGCCTTTCATTGGGGCTTTATAGAGAGTCGAGCCTTCAGACCCACGAACTATCCAGTACACAAATTTGTCCTCACTATCCAGTGTCATGCCCATAACTGAAATAAAGCCAGAATATTTAAAAATATTCAGATTGAAACTTTATGTAAACAGAAATTTAAGTTTCACAAATAAAAGGTGGAGCAGACCGTCAAATCGTTGAACTTGTAATTTGAAATACCCATAGGTACTTACTTTGCTTTCCAGAAAAATACTGCACATCGTGGTACTCAAACTTGTCCATTCCGTTCAACCTAGCACATTCAATTTTGATACCAGACGACCAATAAATGTATGCTTCCACAGCGTCAATATGCAGCTCTTTTGCTAAGACCGTGAGCAGAGGTTCTTGTTCTGTTCCATTGAAATTACCTCGTACGATCTGGAAAAGCACTACAAGGTGTCTGACTTCATAGTTTTTATAATAATACTTGATGAGAATGTAGCGGTATTATTTAAAACTCCAAAATTATCAAGGTAGTCATTACCAACTTTTTTTGAGTAATGCAGCAATAAAATTTATTTAGGATGAAATATTAGGGGATAATTGGAGATGGTTTGAAAAATGGCACTTCTACCAGAAATCTAGCTCCTGCAGAAAACTGTGGCTCCACAAGAATGGTGTGACTTCAGAAGAAAGACTAGGGTTCCATCAGCGACCTGGCCTGCACCAGTGGCTGAATAGCTTTTTGAACGACCTATCTCTTGTAGTCGAAGGCTGTTCAACAGACGTATTTTCAGGGATCTGTCCTATCCCCTACACTGTTTACCAGGTAACCAGGTAAGCCACTATCACCCCAGGAGACGGTACGTCAGCGACAGCAACATGCCTCACAGATCAACGTAGATATCATAACAATTGTCGAGTGGAGATGAGTAAATAAAGTACAGTTTAACGTACAGAAAACTCAGGCAACAACACTGCTTGCTTGCTTACCAACTGTGGAACTGGAGGGTCACCCAATAGTCGAGTCACCTTCCGTCAAGGTTTTGGGGATCAACATCAACAATAAAATGTCCTGGCACGACTACGTCGCCAGTATTGCCAAAACGTCATCCTAGAAGCTTGAAGCTTTGTTCCTGTAGGAAGCTATATACACCAGAGCAACTACTGCTGCTCTACAAGGCACAGATCCGATCAGCGCTGGAGTATTGCTCCCATGTGTGGGGATGCGCTCCGAAGGACTCTCTAAAGCTTCTGGACACACAGAAGAGAGCAATTAGATTAATCGATACGCCTAACCTCACAAAGGACCTCCACAGCCTGGAACTTCGAAGACGGGTGGCTGACCTGTCCCTGTTTTACAGATTCTATCAAAGAAAATGTTCGAGTGAGCACTCCCAGATAATAACACCGAAGGCCGTCCCAACGAGGAACACCATCTTTACCAGGTCAAGGTCCCTACTCCCCGAACCAGTCTCCTGCAGCATTCCCTCTTTTGGAGAACTTCGACGCTGTGGAATGAGCTGCCGGGGAATACGTTTCCCGATGGCTACAACCTGCAGCGTTTCAAATCTAACGTGCACAGATACTTATCCTCTCACAACGCTTCTACAGCGCCACAGGCTTCCAGCCTTTGCGGGAGGCTGACCATAAAAAAGAGTCTAGGCAACCGCAACCAAGGATATGTTTGAGAAGTTATATTAATTTATATCGACTTTTTGAGAAACTAGGGATTCCATTTAACTGTTAATTCTTTTATAAAGAATGCGTAGCATATAATTCCTATAAATTTTTTACTGAGAACAAAACTTACCAATTGCTGCTTAGGGTTAGACCAATATAGTTTTTCTCCGATCCAATCAACAGCCATGCTCAAAATAGAGTCAACGTCCATAAGTTTTCCCAGCTCTTTGTTCGTCATATTATACCACAGTACCTAAATATTAGCCAAGTATAGTAGTTTATTCCACAACAAGTATAAAAAGAAAAGAGAAAGCCCTGCCCACAATGTTGACTTTATTGCTCGCTCTCTGTCTCTGACGGCACATAAGTTTGACCTCCCTTAAAAAACCATTATAGAGACAATCTAGTTTTCAGATACGCGATTTTTCAAACTAGTTTTTGGTTTTTTCTAACTTTTAACCCAGTGGCGTGGCGAAAGGGCCCGCAGGGCCCGCGGTGCGGGGGGCCTCAAGCATGGGGGCCCCCCTTTGATTCAGTATTATTCAGTCACTTTGTTTTTTTTTTTCGCTAAAGTCTGCCTGGTTGGCAAGTCTTAAACACTGAAGAAAAAACAGTAATACTGTGGGATCGACTTTAAAAAACTATCTCCCACCAGATGGTCATCCAGGGTCGAATCGATAATTTCATTAAAAAGTAGTTATTTAGTCGTCGTTAAATGTTTGTCGAATCTAGCTATACCTAATAGCAAAGAAAAAATCTGATAGTGATGAGGTCTGACAAAATAAAATTTTAAATTTATATTTTTAATAACGTTTCAAGGAAAAATATTTGAAAATGTCAATTTACTTTCAAAATGTTTGCACAAATGTGATATAGATATTGGACAATCCACAGACTTAATTGCGTATGTTTCAGATCCACCGACTATTCAGATCATTTAGGGAATTTTAGATATAATTTTGAGAATATCTTTGAAACTTCAATAACAATAGCAAACGAATGGGATATTGAGCCACAATTTACAGACAAAAGAATTCGTACTACTAAAAAGTTTTTTGTTGAAATGGCGGTTGATGAACCAATTGAAGACCCTAAAAATCAATTATAAATTTTAGTATTCAGCACAAGCCTAGAACTATTTTAGTACAACTAAAAAATAGATGTGAGGTATTCACAAATGTCTATTCAAAATTCGATATTTTAAACCCCAAAATGCTTATTGAAATGCAAGAAGTGGACATTATTAATAAGTAAAAGGACTAGTTGCGTCAGAAATAATTCAAATAAAAAACCTTCTATATGTAAGCCTGACAAATCTAACAGTATTAGGGAATTTTCTGATTTTATTTTCGAGAAAAATCAATTGTTGATTAGTAGTGTACCTGAGATTTCAGTTGTTTCTAATTTCTAAGTTGAGGTCACACCAAATTTTTCTATCTATAAACCAATTTGAAATATTATTTTTTTTATATAGAAGGGGGCCCTGCGAACAAAATTGCGGGAGGGCCCCCGAAGACCTTGGCATGCTACTGTTTTAACCCCAAATATGGAACAACGAATTTTGGTTACATAAACATTTATAATGCATTGTATAGATCATGGACCTGCTGGGGTGATATTATATCACACGGTCTAGGTTGGTGTGTGCCATATCAGGTGCTCTCATACAAGGCTGAGTAAAAAAGCAGAATCTGTGATAATTATCTGATTTACCTGGGAGTTATTTGTAACGATGTAAATCTTATCTTTGTGCCAAGTGATGTCTGTAAATTCCATTTTAAGCCGATGACGTTTTTTGTCCAGTACTGTGGTTATTTCTTCTCCTGCTACATTTGACTGCAAAAGGCTGTCACTTGTGGACCATAATATCGATTTGTTAGAAGCGTTCTTCAATGTGTAACCTATAAGAAGTAAGTAGAATAAATTGCAAGTTGAAGATTTAGTACAGCTAGATTTTAAATTGATCTTATAGCTTTTTAGCTCTCACTGAAGGGTTTGTCTGTCCGTCCGTCTGTCCCTCTATTCGTTACAAAAGATAGCCAAAACTGTAGGTGCTAGAGAAAAACTAAATACAGATTCGGAATCGGCATGAAAAAACTAGTCCTGTTTAAAAAACTTTCAGAACTCCACAGTGAGAGCGCCGTTTGATTTACTCAAGTAAATGCTTTCATACTTTTATATTTCTCAGTACCCATGTCGAGAAGTTGCACACGCACAGGTAAAGATAGAGGGCGACTACTCAGCAAATTTCAAAGTGCGAAAAGGTTTAGGGCAAGGCTGTGTACTTTCCCCAATACTTTTCAACTGCTATGGAGAATGGATAATGAGGAAAGCCTTGGGGGACTGGGGAGGTGGAGTTTCTGTTGGAGGGAAAAAATATCTAACCTACGTTACGCCGACGATACAATCATACTAGCCAAAGACGAACCAGAAATGTATGAACTTCTGCAGCGCGTGGAGGAAGCAAGTTTAGAATCGGGCCTACGTCTAAACAGGTCAAAATGCTGCCTCATGATAGTGGACACAGCTAAGACATTACCACCTTTACGGCTCATCAACGATATTGAAACGAGCGATCACGTTATCTATCTAGGCGCACGTATACAAAACAAAGGAGGTTTTGAACCCGAAATAAAGCGTAGATTCGGAATGGCGAAGGAGGTGTTGAGTAGACCGGAAAGAATATGGAAGGGCCACAACATCCACTAAGTAACGAAAACCAGACTAATGAAAGCGCTGGTTTTCCCCATAGCAACTTATGGGTCAGAATCCTGGACTCTAAACGCTTCCTGTCGTAGAAGAATAGAGGCGTTTGAAATGACGTGTTATCGGAGGATGCTAAGAATACCCTGGACAGCATACAGAACGAACATCTCCATCCTCAGGGAGCTCAAAATCAAAGATCATGACCGGTTTTTACCAACCATACAACGTGGGATGCTCAAATTTTTCGTCCAGTGAGAGACAGAACTGCTCCACCTTGGTAATGATATCTGACAAGGGTAAAAAGCTTTACTGTTTTTGGAAACTCTCCCAATAGCTACAGAGAACGAAGAATATTAAAAATGCTTTAATACATTTTTTAGACATTAAGATGCCCCTATCCTTTTTTTTAAAATTTGTTAAGGATACAATTGCGTATTTATAAACGACTTCATATTGAACTATAACAATTTTACCCTGATAGTATCATAGTATCCTACACTTCCTACATAAAATTTACAACTGACAGTTCGAAACTACAATTCACGCTTTAGAACTATAATTTGGTCCTTTTGGAAATATTGCTGGATAAGTATTCAGTACATTAAATTCAGATATTCTTGGGAAGAAATAGGTTATTGTTTAGAGTTCCTACCTCTAAATTCTGATGACCATGGACTTCTTCCTGATTTGGTATATGCAGCAATTTTTAGGATATACTCAGTACTCTCTTTCAAATCAGTTATTATAAAATTGGAAGCATTTATACCAGTTTTAATAATAGTTTTCAGAGAATTTGCCTCTGTTATCATCATTTCGTATGTCCAGTTTTGCCAAGCTCCTTTACCTAAAAATACAAATTAGTACTTATTAGTAAGTTATCTGCTGCATAAGAAAAATAGTAAATATTGATTTAGAAACTGCTGATTAGGTATTTACTAATTATATGATGATGTTATCGAATTTTACCAGATATAATTAACTATTCAGTACGCTGTGAAAACACATAAGAATTTATAGACTCTCTATTGTAAATAAAAATCTAGTACAGTAGTAACAGAACAACTGAATACATTCTGAGAATCTTGTAGGATTTTAAACTTTCGAGATTTTTTCCAATTGCATCCTGGTATGTCGAGTTTATCGGCAAGTTACTTATCGGTTACAAATTGAAAGAGATCTTATTGCATTTTTAAATACCAATAATCAATCTTCAATAAAATAAGCATATCCTGAAAATTCATGATTATCCGTTACCATTCCATCTTCGCTTTCTTTAGTCTTCTTTCTAGATTAATATTCAAATTTAATCTGGGACTTAAGGTAATTCCTAGATATTTAGCATTAGAAGCAATCACTAGACTGACGTTTAGCAGTTTTGGCTGACTATCATTCGCCATTTGCCTTTTTCGCGTGTAGAGAACTAGCTCCGTTTTGTTTCGAATAACTGACAAAGCATATTGGGTCACAATTTCATTACCTTCACCTGTATGTTTGTTTGTGAGCTTGTAACTCCTGTGGATTAAGAAGTCGGACCGAACATTGAACGCTCGAACTTTGTAGCGAAAACGATTTTGACGGCTTCAAATCCGTCGGGCTAACAGTCGTATCCGCTCACTAAGGGATGGCGCAAACACCTTAAAGTTTGTTAATATTATACAGAGGCATAGCGACGAGACCCTAAAAGGCGTGACATCCAACTGTTTGGGAGTTGGCATTATTGCGCAATTTATTCAGGAAAGTCGACAATTTCAATTATCGTATATTGATTAATAACAATTCTTCATCTTCATTATACAGAGTATCAATAAATACAGTTTAAAAAATAAAAAAACATATTGTCATTAATATGAATGTTTCCTTAATTCATTACCTTGAAGTCCAACCAATCTAGGTGCTTGCCACCTGGTTTTTGCTGCGTTGCTCTCGAAGATGGCCTGCAGATTTGTGGGAGGGTTGATGGGTGTAGGCCATGGTTGAGAACTTGGAAGGTTGATGAACACTTTTCTGTATGCCCCGTTGGTCAAATGAGGGATCGTGTTGTGGAAGTAGCTCTTACTTCCTGTAATCGGATCTTCAGAATTATTTTTTATTAGAATGTGCTAGTGCGTTGTGTGTACGTGGAAAAAAATGGATTCCATTGATCTGGTAGAAGTTCCTTGGCATGCATAGAGGATTAAGGTGACAAAATACGAGGGGCGTTTTTAAGTTCGTGGAATGGAGGGTACGAGGGAAATTCAAAATTATAATTCATTTTTGATTCTCAATATTCACATACCATCATAACTCATATATTTCTAATAGTTGATTGCATTCTAAGATATTTTTCCGAAAATGAACTAAAGCTGTGCCTGTCACTTATTTATTGCATGGAATCTTATTTCTACGTAATTACTTTTTCCAAATTATAAAAAATATTTTAATAAAAAAGTAAGTAGTGTAGTTAGCCTCAGATGTGGGTGTCTTTTCTTGTATCGTTTTGTACGAGACTTTTTTTATAACCCAGCCTTTTGAAGATATATTTAATTGACTCAACAAATTTGCATAATCATTGTCCCTAAAGCATTTGGTACAATCACAAGCTTAGCGTGCCTTGGCGTGGGAAAATTTTTTTGGGAGGAATGTTTTCTCACAAAAAAATTGCATAAAACTAAAAGAAATATTTATCATTATCTGCGACTTTTTCCAAAATGTTTACAAACAATTCAAATTAAATATACACTCTCTCAGCTTTTGTTTCGGCAGGCTGATTTATTAAATCATTTATAGCTGATGATGACTTTAGTTTCTGCCTCTGTGGACAATACTGACAGGTTTGACAGGAGTTCCGGTCCCATCAAAGTTATTAGGTAATCTTTTATTAGTTTTAATTTTAAAAAACTTTCAGTTGTGGTTGTAGCTGGAATCATCATCATCATCATCATAGTCACAATGTCTTAACAGACATGTTGTGAACTCGTAAAATGCATTAAGTCTGAGCTAGAGTATTGCCGCCACGAATATTATCAATAGTTTTGAGAACTGTAGCTCGCCATCGTTCGCGATTTACTATCAGTTCAGCGGCGCTCTTGATACTCATATCCAGCAACTGTTTCGACGTATCCACCCAGCGTGTAGAGGAACGGCCACGGTGCCGCGAATTACTCTGAACTACAAGTTTCTCCATATTATCGCTTCTGCGAATATGTCGAAAAATGTAAGCATTCTCGTCGACACAATGGAGGATAGTCTCTTTGGATTACCAAGCTCATCCAGTATGGAAACGTTAGTACGATGGGCGGTATAAGGGACTCTCAGCATTCTCCTCCATGTCCACAATTCAAAAGCATCTATGCGAGCTCGATCTGCCTTTTTAACGGTCCAAGTTTCCGAGGCATACAAAAATATGGAGAACACAAGAGACTGAACCAGCGACATTTTGGTAGCTTTAGTGATGTTATGGTCACGCCATATTTTAGTAAGCTTTGTCATGGCCACACGTGCCTGTTGAATGCGCCGTCGAATCTCATTTTCACTGTAGCTGGAAGGGTAAAGAATCAAAAGCATGTTCTTATTATATTAAAATATTATAAAAAATGTGTAAATGCTAAAGCTGAAGATTATTAGAATTACGTTGAAGAATATGGTAAACTCGCTGTAGACGGGAGATACCTTTATGTTCAAATTTTAAATAAAACACAATATACAACCAAATCATCACGCATCACTTTTCTGAAAAGATAGCACAGTTCTGGTGGAACTTCATACCGATCAAGGTTGAACGTTTATTGTAAATTGTAACAATGTGATAATGAAGTAATGACCTTCGTGATATTCTTCCATAAACACGTCGACGCCATCGGTCCAGTAGAATTTTTTATTGGCCATCACCAACGAGATAACTTTCTGGAGCTTCGGAGATATCACAGACGTGCGAATGTCTTTTATTTCCTTCCTGAAATATTTTATAGTCCAGTTAATAAAAGTTTTAGACACAAAAAAACTACATAAACCAAATATATTAACCGTATTAAAGATTTTGTGCCGAAATAAGTAAAATGTTTCACTTACAAGTGTTAGGTTTTTTTAATCATTTCTACCCTAAGATATTCATGTCAATGAAAACAACTTAATTGGACGTTTCCTCTAGGGTTCTAGTAGGTATTCAGGTAACATAGATAATTAAAAAACCACCACCCTAATGTCTTTTACTTTCCACACCAATAGGTGAGGGGAGTATTGTGATCACGAAAATTTTCAATTTTGAGATAATAGGCCTTTTAAGCGTTTTATATCTATATAACGAAAATCCATGTCACTTATTTCCATCTGTCTGTCTGTCGGTCTGTCGGTCTGCCTGTTGGTGCTGTTGTCTCATAATCTCAGTAACCGCTGCGTGGATTGCGATGAAATTTGGGAGGCGATATACTGTAGGGTTGTAGTAGGTTATTATGCTGCTATAAATAGAAAATTTTAAATATTCCTCAAACTTCGTTTTTAGACGTTTTAAGGGTTCCTGATAGTTTTCAACTTTTTCTGGGTGTGGGTAAAATTGGGGTGGTCGGGGGGTCGCGAAACAGAAAAAATTCTTGTATTGCTAATAGGTCGTCCATTGGCTTGTGAAAGAAATACAAAATACATATAAAAAAAATGGTTACATAATACCCTTTTTTTAGGTCCATCCGGACATTGCCTTGCCTGTTACAATAACTAAGGGACTTAGAATTTTGTGATATATACATACGAGTATTGCTTTAGATCGTTCTAGATTGTGTAACCTGGAAATTAATGAATTGATTTTAATGAAATTAAGACACAGTATTATCTGTGGCGAGGAAGGATAGAAATCGTGCCAGTGGCGGCACAGCAATAATAAAAAAACTAAAAATATAAAAACAGCTCAAACTTCGTTTTTAGGCAAATTGGAGGTTCTTGATCGTTCTCTACATTTTACTTCCCACACTGATATGGGATGGGGGAGTACTACTGTGATCGCGATTTTTTTTATTTTGAGATAATACGCTTTTTGGGCGTTTTATGATATCTATATAACGAAAATCCACGTCACTCATTTCCGTTGGTCTGTCTCTTGGCGTTTTTTTAGCCGCGTAATCTCAATAACCGCTGCTTGGATTCCGATGAATTTTGGGCAGCGATATGCTGTGGTGTTGTAGTTGGCACCTAATAGTGCTACAATTTAGAAAATTGGCGGCCTAGAAATTGGTAAAATACGTTTGGTGGGTTCCTGAATCTTTTCCATTTTTATTTTTAGAGGGAGTGAAATTGATGTGGTGGGGCTGATGCACCCATAAATGTATCTATAGTATTTACGGATATAAGAAAAAAATCTACCTACCCATCTAAAGTCACTGATTTAATAGTATTCTGTTTCTGAAATGATAACAGTACATTGAAGTTGTTGTATTCAAACGTGAAAGCACCTAGATCCGTTTCATTGACAATCCTTTTCACTTTATCGTAATACTTTGTAGGACCATCTATATCTGCAATATCCATCCGGTACAAGCCGCCCTTGCTATAGTCTTGCAGAGTCCAAAATAGATATCTAGAATTGTAAATAAACATATTTATGCTAAAATGAATGAAACCAAGTACATTTAAATACTAAAGCCACAGTCACACTGCTGGCGAAGTGTTCGTCGAGGTACGTCGAGTACGAGGAGGGTCACTACACTAACTTAACTTCAGGAGGAACTTAACCTTGTTCTGTTAATAACGAAGTCAGCTGACAACGGCGAAACGGATGATGTGCCAACAGGCAGCTGCACTTGCATTGTGCACTTTCACATATTTTAATTATTATTATTATTATACAATAGATATGAGTAGAGTACAAAGTACTATAAACTCATGTACAAAATAAGGGGAACAGATCAGAATGTACAGACATAAACGTTCACAAGGTGTTAGAAATTGCACGAACCAGAGTTACAAGTTTTGGTCACAACACCACCTGTCATATTTGGTCTTGAAGCTTGTGACGGAATTTGCGTTCACCACATCGACGGGAAGTCTGTTCCAAGAGTCAAACACGCGATTGGTAATAAAGCACTGCCGGATTGATGTTCTGAATGGCCCCTTCTGTAGTTTCAGGTTGTGTCCTCGGAGATTGCTGTGTGCCAGCTGGAACATGTACCTCAGATCACTGCTAAAGAGGCCATGCAGTGCCCGAAATGTGATTATAAGATCACCTCGAAGTTTTCTATCAGCGAATGCTGGGAGCCTGAATAACTTGAGGCGTTCATCATAGGTGAGTCTCCGGGCTCCATAGGGAATGCGCGTCGCACGACGATGGACCAGCTCCAACAGGTTCTTGTCACGAACGAGGGCTGCCTCCCACACCGGACCAGCAAACTCCATTACTGGTCTCACGAAAGTTGTGAATAGGAATGAACAAGTGCGAATGCTACAGCCGTTAAATGATCTTTCCATCATATACAGGGTTACTGGTAACTCGACCACTTTCCTGCAGGAAGTGATAGAGGGACTCAAATGCAATGGATTTAACCCCCCATATGTAATTCCGAAAACCGATAGTTTTCGAGATAATTAACATTTAATGTTTTTCAACGATATGTCCAAATTTCCACACTACATCCCAAATTTAGAAAAAAGCCTGCTGTCCATTTTAGTAATTTTCAATTTAGTTTTTTACTGACACATACGCTGTCTCATTTAGTATTTGAATGTGTAAAAATACTAAATAGTTTCAAACTACATACAATTATTTAAACAATAAAGAAAAAAATTTTTACATTCCCCGTGAAACAAAATTGTCTAGCTCAAAAAAAGATACACAACTAGTCAAACAAATTATTATAAAAACTTCCTTATCTGATGGCCTATTCCAAGGACAAGAATGACAGTACAGCCACAGGTAACTATTTAACAAAATTTATCAACATAATACAGAATCATCAACAACATGATATTCCAGCATGATGGTTGTCCAGCACATTACCGTATCACAATTCGGCAGTTGTTGGACAACACATACCCAAACAAATGGAAAGGGAGAGGTGAACCCATCCCATGGCCTGCGCGGAGCGCAGATCTGACACCTCTTGATTTTTACGTCTGGGGTCACAGGAAGGCATTGGTTTACGAGACTCCAGTTAATACTGCTGACGAACTAAGGCAAAAAATGATCAATGCGGCGGAGGAGATGAAACGAACTTTTTCAACACGAATGAGGTAACAGATCCGTACTTGTATCCGAAATCAGGGGCAACACATTGAGCAAGATCTCTAGAAACTTTGAGTGAATTTAATTTGTTTTACTTGGATAAAATCATCGACCGCATTTGCAAACATTCGAGTATGTAACTGAGTTATCAATAATGATTATACTGTCATTCGTTCTTTTTGAATAAGTGATTTTTATTCAATGCTGTTTATAATCTTTCTGAAAAGGTTATTAGGTAGGAAAGTTTTTTTAGCGATTTGTTCAACCGTTTGTATAATTTTTTTTGAGCTAGATAATTTTATTTCACGGTGAATGTAAAAATTTTGTTGATTATTTTCTAAATATTTGAATTTAGTTTGTAACTGCTTAGTATTTTTAAGCATTTTAATACTAAGTTAGCTTTGTGTATGTGTTAGTTAAATACTAAAATAAAAATTATCAGAATCAACAACAGGTTTTTTTTCTTAGTTTAGGATCTAATGTGGAAATTTGGACATTTGGTTGAAAACATTAAATGTTAATTATCTCGAAAACTATTGGTTTTCGGAATTACATATGAGGGGTTAAATCTATTGTATTTGAGTCCCTCTATCACCTCTTGCAGGAAAGTGGTCGAGTTACCAGTAACCCTGTATAATAACCTTTTCGCTTTGGATGCAACTTGATGGATGTGCTCAGACCAGTTAAGGCGATCATTTACGATTACTCCAAGATCAGTATGACTAGATACCTTTTCAACAGTACATTCAGCAATATTGTACACGTGTCTGGGATTGTTTTTTCCCAGATGAAGAACGCAGCATTTCAGAAGGTTGAGTGGTAGCAGCCAGGACTCCGACCATCGGACAACAGTATGAAGATCACGTTGAAGCATGAAACAGATTTACAGAACAATTTCTCTCGACGAGTAAGCCTGAGCAGTGTGGACGGTCACTACGCCTCGTGACTTCGACCCTTCGCCTCAGGGCAGAGACTGGAAGTAGCTCGAAGTGGAACGAAGTAGTCCGAAGCGACCATCTACACTTTCGTACCTGACAATACCTTGTTATCACAATAATTGATGGCACCAATTGAGTACAAACTGAGCAAAAGAAATATTGTCAGGTGCCCTTCTAACAAACCAACTACAGGTGGTTCGCAAATTGTAATAGGATCAGGGTATGCATAAGCTATAAATGGAAGTCTCTAATCCTCCATCTAGTGCCCAAGCCACCTAGACATTGGCAAATGGTTGGTGGCATTAATTGATTATATGAGAATAAAGAGGGCCTAAGTCCAACAGGAAGAATTCTGGAAAATTAACAAATTCGATTTTTGTCTTCCATATTTTTTTTGTTTTCTAGCGTCAAATATATGATATTTTAGATACCAAAACTGGAAAAACACGCCTTTAGATGTTCACAAAATACTACAAAAAAAAATATAACAAAGATATGGACTTGGGCCAGTTTTATTTTCAAACTATAAAAACATTTTTTTCTGATATTAACACTCCAACTTTCAGGTTTTCGCTTTCTTTTAGGCGTTATTTCGCTACCAGAATTTATTTCGAAGAAAACCAGAGTGACAGTGAAAGAATAACATAACATAACTAAAACTCGTGATACAACAGTCAAAGATAAAACGGTCCCAAGTCCAGGACTTGGGCCCGATTTTACTTTATATACATTTTTCATGCGGCACAAATCAGGTTTCCATCGTCGACTTGGGCCTGTTTTCACGGTCCGTGAAGGAATGAAGTGTGAACTTAAGTCAATTTTTAAAAATATAGACTTGGACCCATTTTATTCTCATATAATCAATTGTGGTAACAAGGTATAACTTTGGGTAACGTCGCGAGCAGTGTGGCTGTGGTTTCACAATTCTCTTCTCACTTTTTACTTACCCATTGATTGGATCAACTTGAATAGAGGATGGCTTGACGTAGAGCCCTGATTGAACAGTTATTAGAGCATCTCCATTGATATCGCAACGTTTTATCACATATTTCTGCATTTCATACTTAATTTCTCCAATTATGTACAAGTGATCATTCAGCCAATCTACTGTTAGGTCAAGTGGCATGAAATCTAGGTTTTGAGGTGTTAGAATGTTGAGTCTCGTATCGTCTTTCAAAATTATTTTAGATACATATCCTAGAGTATCTGTGATGAATAGTAATTTTTTGTTGATGTGAAGTGAAATTCCTGGAACAAATAATCAGAATATCATAGTGCAGGATGTAATGAACATACGGCAAGACAATTAGGGTAATATTGCTTGAACCTTCCTAAAATTACTTTTTTCTTCGACTTTATGGAAAACTTGGTTTGTTTGCTTCAATATCATATTAAAAAATACAATTTTCGACAAGACTTCGATCATTAATGTTGCTAAAGTATACACTTATCAACTATAACAATTTAGACTAGTGATTTCTGCGTAATTTCTATAGAATCGCGGTACAGGTGCCTCAATATGCTGTGATATACAGAGTGAGTCTAAAATAAGGAACGTCTCAATTATCTCAAAATTTTTCAGCCGCAAAGATCAAATTAAACATTACACAGTTATTTTCCATTTTTTATTATAAGGAAAATTAACATATAACAAAACCAGACTTATTATAAATAATGTAAACAGAAAGATATATTTGAAGCAATAAACATAAACAGTTAAATTTCAATGCATCTTATTACATCTTATTTTTAATTAATCAGTTCTGTTCCGTATTCTGGGGAGGGGGGGGGGGTAATTACCTCCTCTACCCCCCCTTTTGGAAGCGCCCTTGCTTGGGATACAATGTTGTCAGATCTACCGTTTTCCCGGAAATATAATATACTCTGTTAAACCGCCTCTTCATGTTCATGTTCATGTTTTTTGCTGTTTTTTTAACTTGGGCAGGTGCAATGTAAATTTAGTTCTAACTCCAAAATTATTACGTTGAGATATAGAAAATATTGTATAAAAAATAATCAGTATTTTTCAAGGATTTAAAAAATGTAAAAGTAAACAGGGTGATACATTTGAAATAACAAAGTTTGCATTTTCGTAAAAACGGTAGATCTGACACCATTGTAAATAAATCCGCAAGATTAGCCATATTGGAAAATGCCGGTATCCCAACATTTGAACGCTTGAAGATCACCAGAAAGCCTCTCTCCTTCTTTTATCCAACAACAACAATTCTACAAAATTGGATTAATTTACCTCAATAATTAATTATAGTATAAATATGTTCTTGAAAGGTTAGGTAAAATAATCAGCTTTTCGAATTTCACATAAAGAAGTAGCTTTCTGGTTCCGTTTAAAGCCAAACTGTTTCTCTATTGAGATGATACTAGTTTCTGACAGGTAATATCAGAAAGTAGATAATTAAAACAATTCGATTTTCTTTTTTTTTTACTTTTTGGGTGATAACAGTGATTGAGTGTCACAGTTTTTGTTGAGAATGTACCTACGTTCGCGGTTACTATTGTGTTCGAGACATATAAGCTTCTGATTTATGGAAATACCTCTATAGAACATATCCTAGCCTTGCAACATGATTAATTTAAAGGATCATTTATATTTATTTTACCTCTAAGTGGAACATTCCTTGGACTCCGATACACATTTGTGGGCTCATCCAAAATGTGAGTCAGCTCCAAAATGCTGTATTCTGTGCCAAGCATCAGTGGGGGTTGTTCAACATCTTTCGCTGAAAAATAAGTGTATATGACAAACTGCAAGCGAAGAATCAAGCTCTTTATGAACATTTTTACAGTTAACGTTTAATCTAAAAACGCTACACAGTTCACACTCTTATATAATCACGCACCAAACCGACACGTGTTTCGCTAACTATGTTATCATCTTCAGGGAAGGATTTAGACTCTAGACTCCCCTTCCCCTTCTCTGAAGATGCTAACATAGAGAGACGGAAATTTCAGTTATATGACTCTTGTGCGGTAAATTTCATTCAAGGGATGGATCAATTTTCTGATGAGCAAAAGGAACAGCTGTCAGAAGTCATTGAACTTTATAAAGATATTGCTCCCTCTGATAGCATTGGTTGCACTCACTTGTATATCCATTACATCGATACAGGTGATGCCAAGCCTATCAGACAGAGACAGTATCGTCTTCCATACATGATGGAAAAGGCTCTTCACAAAGAGATCGATGAAGAGCTTGCGATGGGCATTATCGCGCCTTGCCTTTATGGCTTGTGAGCAAGAAAGATAGCTCCTACAGAGTCTGCTTTGATGGTAGGAAGCTAACTTCTGTCACTGTTCCAGATGTTTATCCACCACCCTTGATAGAGACAATAATAACTAAGGTCAGAGATGTAAAATATCTGTCATCAGTCGATCTAAAATCTGCATTCTTCCAAATTCCGTTGAATGAGGAATCAAAATTAAAAACAGCTTTTTCAGTCCGTGGAAAGGGAATGTATTGCTTTCGTAGACTCCATTTCGGTGTATCAAATAGTTCAAGTGTCATGTGTCGCTTGTTATACATGGTTATTGGTCTTGATCTTGAACCATGACGTGTATTTAACTATCTATAGATGAAATCATAGTAGTAAGTGCTAACTTTTCTACGCAAAGTTCTTAAAGAAATGTATATCCGTGTGGGGGCGGGTTAGAATATCTTCCATCGTATATCCTGCGTGTCGTAAAAGGCGACTAAAAGGAACCGAACCACTGTCGGTATAAGCAGTAAGCTCTTCTCAACCAACAGCTTTGGGTGTACGAGTTGAGAAGAGTCAGGACACCTTCTTGTCCTTTGGGTGAGAAATTGTCACTAAAGGCGGATGAACCAGTAAATATATCTGGTCAACTGCATGAGGGTGCAGAAAGCAAATGAGAAATTACTGCAATTAAGATCGTAAATATATCCCACGAGAAACTCGTAAAATGAGTACATTTTAGGAGCTCACAACACGTCTGTTAAGACATTATGACTATGATTATGATCCGTTTGAAAAATGCGAATTTAACAGTAAATTTTGGCAAATGCCATTTTGCCCGTTCATCTCTTACATTGTTAGGCTACGTTGTTGACGAGAAATGTCTTAGAACTAATTCTGAAAAAGTAGACGCTCAACCTTTTGGTGGGGGTTCTAACATGACATTGCCGGCTGACCAGACATGTTTGTCACTCATGAGGGTGGGAGGGGACCCCATCTGCTCCAGAGGAGGAGGACGAAATAGAATTCCACTTCCTGGGCAGATGTTATCGCAACCTCAAGGTTCAGATATTCGAGGGAGTTCGAGGAGGAGTCACTATATTCAGTGCGATGGTCAGACATACTGACTTTCCTCAAGAGGTTTGGTAGGTTCGACAAGGAGGTTTCTAGGACGAAGGTTTGTAATGTTTTCAGCGTTGGGTCCGTAGGGTGGGCAAAAAGAGCCAAAGGTGAGGTACTTGCCTGGCTTCGCCTCCTCATCACTACTACTCCTAGCATAGCATAGAATTATGTGATGTTGAATTCTGTGCTGGGGGCTCATAAATGATAGTAGAACGTACCATAACGTACGTAAGTAAAACAAATGCATAGATCTTGGCGGAGATTTAGTTGAAAAATAAAATCTCTGGGAAATGTCCCAATGAAACAAAATAATGATTTTGTTTTCATGCCTAAGCTGAGAACTTTTCAGTAGTAATATCCCTGGGACATTGAAAATAGATAACATAATTTTATGAAAATCGAAAGCTCGTTCCTTAGTCATCAAGTAACGAGCTTGAGAATTACTCAGAAAATGATGAGGCATTAGTCAATGTGCGAGGGATATTAGGCGGAAAATTTTTTGAAAACAAACTTTTAACTCAACACGACGAAACATTTATTTATTTATTGAAAGTACAGTTAGTGAAAGTACAATTATTAGTAAAATTTGACTTTCATATATCAACGCCAATTCTTCTATGCTTCTGTCATTCGTATTTTTATTCCTGGTAAAAACCCACAAATAATCTCCACACGTATATATGACTTTGGGTTTTGTTTTTGGGATTTTTTCCTTGTTGAGGGCATTTATACTCCAAAACTCCGAAGATTCTCTTTACCTAAATGTGACATTTCGAAATTATTTTCGAACGAAGTTGACAAACTCAATTGTGTAGACATAGCGACTGATAATAATTGAACTGAATGCAATTATCAGTGTAATTTGGATTTGATTGGATAAAATTGGATGATGTCATACAAAATGAGGATATTTCAGTGGTTGTTGGAAGTGTCAATAATTTGTAAATTAATCCTCATACTTCAGGAAACATTGATAATTACTCACTCTGTGGCTCTGTGGGGGTTGAAACCGTTGCAACAGCGGGTGGACCAGATCCTCTTTTGTTTCTCATACGGATCTCGATAGTGTAGTTCTTGCCAGGGTGCAAATCTCTTACCATAACAAACGAATTGTCTGGTGGTACATCCTAAATGGGATAAATCAATTATGTTTACGTTCAGAATGAGAAACAAAGAATATAAATATATAGCAAGACAAAGCACCATCACTATAACATGCACTATATTACTTAATTAACAGAAATCATGTTTATCTATAGATAGTCATGCAACAGTGGAAAACAGTGGTGTAGATATTACTTATATAGTGTGAGTAAACATGGGCACCAGCAGAGGGGTGCAGGGGGGCCGTGTCCCTCCCTGGAGTAGCGATCCGAAACTTGTATAAGGAAAAACCAAACTCGTCCCCCCTGCCCTTATTTGAGCACTCAATTTAAGTAAGTCGCCCCCCCTGTACAATTTTCTGGCGGCGCCCTTGTGAGTAAAACAACCATGATGTCTCAAATTTAGGTACCCTATTGTTACCCTGTCTGATACTGAGATACTTAAGGGAAATTATTGGCTTAAAATGATTTTAATCTACTTTCAAATGAGGTAAGTTTCTTTGTAACATAAAGACATATCTATAATTTTCATGGAGTTTTCATTTTGGATATTTTTTTGTTAGATTGGAAATACAAAGATAACCCAAAATAAAAACGTGTTTTTATTCTCTGTAGCTCGAGTAAAGTAATACATTATCTCTGATTCTTAAAACACCTAGTTTAAGAAAATAAATTTACCAAGGTTGTGATACGGACCATAAGTTAGTTTCTAAGATGCCGGTTTTCGTTAATAATTTTTAATATAGAGCTTTAAAAAGTCAAAGATACCAACCTTTGTTACCGGCATGCATTTTAAACCAGGAAAAAAATTAGGAATTAAAATGCAAATAGTCAGAAGTCAGATCTCATACTGATAAGCTTAGTAAGGTGGAGCAGCATCCCAATAACAATTTTACCTAGATTACGAGATAGACGGAGGCAATTTTCAAAATAATGTGCCTTATTATGGTACAAAGCAGTGATAGGAGATAATAATAGAGGTGTGATATGTCAGATTTTAAATAATTTAAATATAATGCAGGTTGGAAGCTACAGGATCACATTCAAAAGATGTTTATCAGAAAGTTGCTTGTATTTCTTTTAGGTCGTAGGATAATAACTTATTTTGATATTTTATGAGCAAGGGTGGGATATTGTTGATATTACACATTGTAACTATTCTTAATTGGACATAAATATCTTCCTTAACTCAGCAAAACGCATGTTAGACGTGTAAAAAAAGTTTGTCGAATAGTTGCACTGTGCATACAGTTATTGTAGTATGTTTGATTACTAGAACTCCACAACATAATTCTTTCAGAAGTGGGATAAATGTCTTTTTATCAGATATTATTACGAAAGTGATCCTACATGATTAATCACCTCCTTGACTATCTCCTAAATCCTGACAGCAACAAATGCTTATTTTGTGGAATTCGTATTTTGATCTAAAATGTGTGCTTATTAAAGGTTCATCATACGAGCGAAAAAAGGATTTTTTGCATTTAAAAAATTAATTATCAATAATATTGATATTTAGTGCGAAAAAACTTAAACATTATTTTTTCAACTAATGGTAGATAATTAGAAATTGTTAAACTGTGAAAAAATCACGTGACTATTAACAAGCCACAGCCTGGAATATTAAATACAGATTCTATCATGGAAAATTTCCGAGTGAGCTCTTCCATTCCGAAGGCCGTCCGAACGAGGAACACTAGCGAGGTTCTACGAGCTCATCCTTACCAGGTCGAGGTCCCTACTCCCCGAACCAGTCTCCTCCAGCATTCCTTCTTTTGGAGAACTTCGACGCTGTGGAATGAGCTGCCGGGGAATTTGTTTCCCGACGGCTACAACCTGCAGCGTTTCAAATCTAACGTGTACAGACTCTTATCCACTCGCAGTGCTTCTACGGCGCCATAGGTTTTCAGCCTTTTGCGGGAGGCTGACCAACAAAAAATTTACGCCACGGTTTGGACGTTTGGAGAATCAAGAGAATCAAAGACACCAAATTGTGTTCCAGACACTTTGCATCTGATGCATTCAACAATGGGGCAAAATATTGTACTGGTTATCTCTGTATAAACTGCAATGAGTGAAAATTAACATTATGACGTCACACGCTGTCGGTTTTGTTCGGGAGATGTCGGCGTGTCTTCGGTTCTGGATTCAAAAATTAAGGATTGATGCAACTTTTAACGCTGCTCCTACAATCCGGAATAGTTTCTCCGGAAGATGCGGGGAGCTGAAAAGGAACCGACGATGGGCGTGATAAATAAACCGGTGCGCGCTACATTAGAAAGACATGGAAACAGTCATGTTAGCGCGTCGCCCGAAATTTGTAAAATTGAAGAGAAAGGCGATTTGCAGATGTTTTTCATCCCAATTCCTGACGCTTCATTTTTCAATATTTTTACATGAAATTTTCACATGATGTTTAGAAGGAAATTATCCAGAGTGATATCGAAGCACTTTTTCATTTTTGCTTCTGGGCTTTCCTTAAAAAAATTACAAAGTTGACGAAGAAAATAGGCAACTTCAAGCGATCATATTTCATGTTCAATCAATTTCTTTCAAAAAATGCTTCGATAGCCCCCTGTGTAATTTCCTTTTAAACTTTATGTAAAAATTTCATGCAAAAATATTGAAAACTAGAGCGTTAGGAATTGGGATTAAATCATTTGAAAATGACCGTTTATGCTTTCCGTAGGAGCCACCTTAAATGATTTCGAAAAAAAAAAGAATAGTTTTGTGATAAAAGTTAAATGTGATCTTCCTATTTACAATAAAAAATGTGTTTTTAAAAAAACCCAATTATAGAAAATCTTCTGGTACACGAATATGATGTGGTATGGTGCTGTTGAAATCATTGACGTTAAAAACTGCCGACTTTAAATATCACATATGAAAAAAATCGCTGTATTGAGGATTAATTTATCATAGATTTCCAACTAGCACACATTTTGGTTCAAAATACAAGACCCTATTTTTGCCGTCACTATTTTGTCCATGGTCGCACTGCCGCACCTTATTGATGATCTCTTCATGCGTCTCGTCCTCTATATGCAGCACGTACGACAGCAGGGGGCCCCTAGGGAACGGTCCGGGCTCCCAGGCGATGCTAACCGTAGTGGGGTCCACAGCGGCGGCTCTAACTGACGAGGGGGCCGATGCTGGGGGCCCATCAGCAGGGGTCACTATGACCACGCTCTCTTGGGACACTGCTATCGGCTCAGAGAAGTGCGGATGGGGCACCGAGTCGAATTCCCCCTCCCCGTAGTCCGTCGAGGTGGAGGTGGAAGTTGTCGTCGTCGTTGCGGAGGACAACGGAGGGCCCAGCAATAGGGCGATGCGGAACTAGCAATTATCACCCAATAAGCAGTGGTTATTTCACCCGATTTTTAAGTTAACATACATGCACCATCTTAATGAATACCAATGATGATGGAAATTGTATATCGTCAGGTTAGTGCAAAAACAAGATAACTCCATTTTTCATTTTCAAACTTATTTTTGATCATAGTATATTCTGCCAAAACAAGATAAGTGTAGCGCGAGCGTTAATTCCTGGTGAATACAGAATAGGAATGGAGTAACTCCATTTTCTTAAATATGATTAATTAATCGGATTACTGAAGTGCATATATAGGGTGCTCCAATAGAAGTGATAGGTTTTCTAATAGGGATATCTGAACAGCTGTTAAAGGTACAAACGTCATATAGTTGTCAAAATATTCAGGAAGGTTTGACAATTCATCGTGGATCGTTTCACGCTTGCCGATCGTTTGGAAATTATGAAAAAGTACTACGGAAATACCCGCTCAATTGTAAATACGCAACGCGCATTTCGTCGTGAACTCGGCCCTCATCATTGCTTCAGTGAGTAGGCAATTCGTCGCACCGTGGAAAAGTTTGAGCGTGAGTACACTCTATTGGCCCTAAAGAAACCAACCCGAATACGAACTGGTCGACGCGAAGAAAATATCGCCGCCATAGCGGCCAGTGTTCACGACGACTCAAATTTTTCGTATCGACACCGAGCCGCGGAATTGGGCCTCTCCCAAGAGAAAACTCGACGAATCTTGCGTTTGGATTTAACTCCATTTTTCTCACTTTTGGGCTAAGTTCAATTTCCAACTTATTTTTGATCATAGCCAAAACAAGATAAGTGTAGCGCGAGCGTTAACTCCTAGTCAATACAGAATAGGAATAGACTAACTCCATTTTCTTAAATATGATTAATTAATCGGATTACTGAAGTGCATATACAGGGTGTCCAGTTAGTGGGTAATTTTTCGATATCTCGCAAAGTATACCTGATAGAAGAAAATGTCGAATACAAAAGTTATTTGGTTACTTAAGATGCATATTCTAAAAATATTTTTAAATATACAGGGTGTTGCGGGAAGGTAGGATAGTGACCAACTTAATTTTTTTATATGGAACTATAACTTTTTTTTAAATTCTTTTAGTTTCTGTCACTGATCTCTATTTAACCCTAAAATATTTTTGGGATAGGTTGCGACGTTGCCAAGGTATAATTTATTTTTTATTAATCTCTGGATTTGCAAGGTCGCAAGTAATACGCCCAAATTGATATATTCCTTTAACTGTTTCGTAATAATATTATTCAGCAGGTTACTTGAATATTAAGTGGATATTAGTTTGGATATTACCAGCAATTTGTTTTGTTTTTGGCAGAATTTTAAATTACAGCAACTTGAAGGTCATTTTACTTTGTTTTTTTAAATGTAACACCCTGTATTTTTTATTTTAAACCGAAATATCTACTAATACCCTATCTCGCCTTGTAATATTTTTTTTGCGTTGGCGACGTTGCCAAGTTATAAATTATTTTTCCAAATTTTTAAACAAATATCCCCTGTTTTAATTTATTTTAAATAGAATCCTCTACTTATTTTTATTGCAATGAATTGCGCATGTCAAATTTAGTAAGATCTCACAATTTGAAAATCTTGTTTCTATTAATTACTAAGATACGGCAACACCGCTTTTTCAGTAAACGGTACCGGAAACGCTTAAATATTTCCAAAACCGCCAAAGCTGGAGAGGTGAAATTCAATACTTGGGGGTTTTTGAACATACAGAATTCAAAAACGCTAACAGCAGTGTTTTCAGATTTACCACTTTTACGTTAGACTCCATAAATAGGGCACTCCATTCAAAATTATGACGTAAAAATGGTAAATCTGACAACAGTGTTGTTGGCGTTTTTGAATTCTGTATGTTCAAAAACCCCCAAATATTGAATTTCACCTCTCCAGCTGTGGCGGTTTTGGAAATATTTAAGCGTTCCCGTACCGTTTACTGAAAAAGCGGTGTTGCCGTATCTCAGAAATTATTAGAAACAAAGTTTCGAAATTTTGAGATCTTACTAAGTTCGACATGTGCAATTCATTGCAATAAAAATAAGTAGAGGATTCTATTTAAAATAAATTAAAATCGGGGATATTTGTTTAAAAATTTGGAAAAATAATTTATAACTTGACAACGCCGCAAACTCGAAAAAAAATTACAAGGCGAGATAGGATGTTAGTAGATACTTCGATTTACAATAAAACATATAGGGTGTTACATTTAAAAAACAAAGTAAAATGACCCTGAAATTGCCATAATTAAAAATTCTGTCAAAAACACCCCGTAGATACAAATTGCTGGTAACATCCAAAATAATCTCCAGTTAATATTCAAGTAACCCTCTGTATAATATTATCGAGAGAAGTTAAAGGAATATATCAATTTGGACCTATTACTTGGGACCTTGGAAATCCGGAAGTTAATAGAAAATAAATTATAACTTGGCAACATCGCAACCGACCCCAAAAATATTTTAGGGTTGAATAAAGATCAATGATGGAAACTAGAATAATTTAAGAAAAAGTTATAGTTCTATATAAAAAAATCAAGTTGATCACTATTCTACTTTCCAGCAACACCCTGTGTATTTTAGAATATTTTTAAAATATGCGTCTTAAGTAACCAAATAACTTTTGTATATGATACTTTCTTCTATCAGGTATACCTTGCGAGATATCGAAGAATTACACACTGGACACCCTGTATAACTATCTTGGCTCCTCTGTTATTCAGCCTATACATACCGGACTTACCTGAAACCGCCTGCCGCAAGTTTGGATACGCGGATGATTGGGCAATTGCTGCGGGGCACAGGACCTTTGAAGGAACAGAAGCGATGCTGACAACAGATCTAACGGCCTTGGGAGAACATTTCCGCAAATGGAGGTTAAAACCAAATGCGAAGAAAACCGAAGTGTGCTGTTTTCACCTAAATAATGCACAGGCCAATAAAAAACTTAATGAATGTCTACAGACTGCTTACTCACAACAGAAACCCAAAGTATCTCTGAGTCACTCTCGATAGAACCCTATCCTTTAAAGAACATCTTTTAAAGACAGCAGAAAAGGTGAAAGCAAGAAATAACATCATCCAAAAGTAATGTGGATCTACATGGGGGTCCTCTGCATCAGTCTTAAGATCATCTGCTCTTGGACTTGTCTACTCGGCAGCGGAATATGCAGCCCCGGTCTGGCTCAATAGCAAACACTGTAAACTTGTTGATGTCCAGCTTAACCAGACAATGCGAATGATTTTGGGCACATTGAAGTCAACACCCACATACTGGCTTCCAGTTCTCAGCCATATCCCACCCTCATATTTACGAAGAGAAACAGCCCTTCTCAGAGAATTCAAAAAAATCCAGAATAATCATCTCCTACCGATCCATCTTGACATAAATAACATAGAAATAAACAGATTGCGCTCCAGACACCCTCCAATAATAAAAGCCAACTCCCTATTTCAAGAAAACTTTGATATCGCTGACGCCTGGAGAACACACTGGCAAAATAATGCGCCGTACGAAATCCAACAAATGCCATGCATAGTCACCAAGCCACCCGGAATGGAATTACCCAGGAAAATATGGACAACGTTGAATAGAATCAGAACGAGCCATGGGGTATGTGCTGATACTCTACATAAATGGGGTAAAGTTCCCAATCCACAATGTGATTGTGGAGATCCACGGCAGACCATCCGCCACATCACTGAAGAATGCCCTCTAAGATGCTTCAATGGAGGATTCAATGAGTTCCTGAACGCAACGGAAAACTCCATTGACTACATTAAAACATTAAATGTTTGTTTGTAATTTCCTTTCGTTTTATATTAGACATAATGTTGTTGTTAAAGTTAATGTTGAAAGTCAAATTTAATTTTTCTTTCTTTCTTATTTTAATGATCTGTTGTACGCCATACGCTAAAATAAAAACAAACTATCTAAATAAGATGCTATTTTGGTATCACTTCTGTTAAAGTGAGGTACTTTTGCTTTGAATATTCAGCTTATTCTTCGTTTTGATGTGCTTACAACCAGATTATTGCCAGATATCTTATTTTTGCTATAGAAACATTCACAGAATGCAGAATTTTGTCACACATTTATGCTGTTCTGTCGCACTTAACTTGTTTTGGCCTAGAAAAGATAAACCCTACCCCAGCGAACTCTATCGCTCGAACAATATGATAGCTACAAGATTGAACACTTGAGAAATTAAAATGATGTAGAGAAATTTGCATACAAACCCGATTATGCCCTTCACTTGGGATTCGTATATCGCCCTAATATTCCAAAATACTAGACCTCGTCCAAAAGTGGGATTGATTTTTTTTTTAAATTAGAGTCAGTAATAAACATTTCAACATTATGTTAGAACGTATACAATATGAGGTAGAAATGACTAATTAAATTTTGATATGCCCATTATTTCATATCCAACCCATTATCATGCTAAATGTATAAACCCATTGAAGTCTCTGTTTGATATATCCCAAATGATTCTCACATGCAATTCTTAACATACAACTTACATGATATTAAAAATTATTCACGAATGTATTCCAAAATTTTGAAGGCTAACTCTATTTAACTATGTAAAAGTTGATATTGATTCTATAAAAAAAATGCTAGATACTACAGGGTGTCCATTTGATAACCTGCACAAATAAAACTGGGTGAAACTATGCCACAATTTAATGACAAAAAACGTGTTGTTTGTAGACAAGGTAGACATTTCATAAGGTCTGTTTCGAACCTCCATTGTCCATACAGATTTTGAGTACCACGTTTTGATCGATCTATCTTCAATCATCTTCAGGTGAACTGTCAAACGTGTTACTTTCTTCTAACTCATGTGTCGTTCATTCGTGAGTGTTATTGGTTGGCGCCGCGTTCTGCTGAGTGGGTCAGTTCTTGATGACGTGTCGTTCCTCGCGGCTTGTTCCGACTGGTCGCCATGGTGTTCTGGTTCAGTGGTACTAGTTCTTATCAACGTGACGATTGTCACTGCATTCCATATTTGTGCCCAATTTTAGTTCTTTTATATTTCTCATGAGGGGCTGCCATGTTGGTCTAACTTTCCCACTAGGTACGAGGGTTGCTTTCGACTCTCTTATGCAGTTGGCATAGAAGCGCGCTCTTCTGGTCAGGCCAAGCGAATGCGCCTTTGCGTTCCACCAAGAAGTCTGCTGCTGTTTAGCAGCGACTTTCTTTGGTTTGCCGTTACCTCCGGGTACCAGATGGCGCACAGGCAGATCTTTTCTGCCGCCTACTCTTCCACACTAGGCTTGCTGTACACGTTCTTGTTGCTGGCGATATAAGTTGCTTCTTTTAATCTCCGGCAATACCAATGAGGTTCTTTATCAATAACCTTAACATCTTCCCAAATAATTTTATGGTGCTTGGTCCATGCTTGATCTGCTATTCCGGACTTTCCTGTCTGCTCACTGGGTGTTGAGTCGGTGCTCCTTTCTTTCTTTTCTCCAAGGCATTTTTTTTCCTCTGGGAGCCGTCAGCACTTAAGCCTTTAAGGCCTATTGTACTATGACTTCCCAGAGGGGGGACAGTGCACGGCCAGCACCGTTGGAATGATTACACCATCATCCCGGACGGTCCGACGGGAGTCACCCGTCCGGTCCTTCCGGTCGATCATCCAAAGTGTCGGCCGCGTAAGATACTCCGCTCAGCGCTCGTGTGGGCGACACCAACACGGTCGAAACTGAATGCCCTGTGTATATACAGTCACCCACCCAAGCGCTAAGCGCGCACAAGGCTGCTGCTGCCCCACTATCGAAGGCAGACGCTGTTCATCGCGCAGCCACGTGGGTCCCCCTTCTCCAAGGCATACTTTCCGCATTCACATGGCAGTCTTTAGTTTTTTGATGTTAATTCTTGGGTTTTTTGGTGGTTCTCGAGAGTCGTGTTTGCCATATTCTTCTTACTGCATCTGATAAACCTTTCACGTATGGTATACTGAGTAAATGCCTCTGTATTCCTCAGGAGCTATATTTCTGCTGGTACCATTCCCTTGTTTCTTTGCTTCCACTAGGTTCTTGGGACATGCGGTCTTTGTTATATTTTCATTAATATGACGTTGTTCTTCTTCCAGCCCTTGTAGGATACTTCCCGGTAAATTTGCAGTCGACGCGATATGTAGGTGAAATGTAGGATTCATTTGTGAATCCTGGCAGGGGACACTCTGCCATCCTCTCAGAACTGCAAAGGAATGACCCTATCCTACATATGAGGAATGATAAATTTCTCCTACATATCGCCTCGACTGCAAATTTATCGTGAAGTATCCTACAAGGGAAGAGCCAAGCGGGAAGAGGGCCAGTCTGGTACATGGACGGCTTGCACTTACCGACGAAGGCTGTCCGTGGGCCAAAAATAAAGCTCTCCCTCCCTCTTGGGGGATACACCACGGTATCCCAAGCAGAGATATATGCGATTTTAGCTTGTGCTTTTCGTATTTACGAAATTCAGGAGCCAAGCAGGCGGATGACCATCTACTCGGACAGTCAGACAGTATTAAAAGCATTAAGTGATTGTAGATTTACATCAAGGCTCGTTCTGCAATCTAGAAGGGTCTTGGATGACATTTCGGCAAGATATCAGGTGTGACTTATGTGGATGCCGAGTCACGCTGGAGTTAGTGGCAATGAAATGGTGGACGCGCTCGCAAGGCGAGGGTCGAGAAATAACTTCCTGGGTTCTGAGGCGGCTTTGGGGCTGGCAGTAGGTACCATTAGAAGTAAAACAAAGGTGTGATTGCAAAATTAGCATCTTATTAGATAAATAGGAATCTCTGAACATCTCCGTCAAGTTAGAGAACTTGTTTTAGGACCTCTGGCTAAGGTGGGGAGGTTCTGTCACTCACTGGACAGAAGCCGATTAAGGTTACTTGTCGGCCTGCTATCCGGTCATAACACCTTCAAAAGTCACTTGTATGTGATGGGGGCGGCAAGTGATCCAACGTGTACACGCTGTGGCGAGGCGGAAGAATCCTAGACACACATTCTATGTCGGTGTGAGCCCTTGGGTATCGTAGGCAGACTATACCCGGTTCAAGGGTTCTTTAACCTGAGGATATAGGATGGGCAGGACCCAAGGCCATCCACACCTTTGCGATGAGGGCTGGGCTTGGAAACTAGGATAAGGAGAGGTTCAAAGGGGTCCGTTGGTAGGCCTATGCACTGGTGGTTCTGATCACTAAAAAGCCTCTCTCCCTCTTTCATTCATTCATTCTTTCATTCCTCTTCCACCTCTGTCGTGTATTACAAGTGTTCTTCACTAGATCGACGAAGGTCCGAATAACTCCTTTCTTCGCTGATGTTGCTTGGTTTAAGGCAAAATGCAGGTACCTTCCTGTGTGCATTGGACAAACACAAACCCTCAATATAAAGCAATCGGTACTTGCAGAGGTCGTGAAATCGTTTCAGGAGTATACATAGCGTAAAGAAAACCATATCAAGAAGCAGTAGGAAACAAAAAACATGATTTTACTGGCGGCCAAAAAAAGTTATTTGCAAAATAAAATGAGGATATATTCAAATTTTTCCACAAACAAGGGCTGACGTCACAGGTATCTTATCGACATCGACAATCGATACTGCTACAGCGCAGGTCAGTGAGATTCAACTGCAAACTAGAGATGATCTGATATTTAACAATGCGACTCAATTTATTGATACATAAACATATTTGAAACAGGCAAATAACCCACTAGCATATTCGTTGTTGTTGCTTTTATATCTGATAAGTATCACAGTTCATCCTGTTTGTGACCGAGATTCGCAACTAATCGAAGTCATCATTTTATTTCGGCGCATCCCATTATGAATGAATCCAAAGATAGAATCTAATTCAAGCCCATCCCTACAAAGTGAATTAGTAATGTAGCTTTTATTCTTTTGACTTTTGTACTTTTGTGTGTGACTGTGTTTTGTGGTTATAATGACCAATGACCAAATGTAAGGTTACCACTGGCTATCGATATCGAATATCAATACTTTACATCCCATCACTATAGGATACCACTGACGTCAGAGGTTGTTTGCGCGGCATTTTCCGGTATTTGAAATAATTTTTGGAATATCTCTCACAGCCGATTCCAAAAACCAAACAAGTGATCTCGTCATGTTTAGGTACTAGGCTCTAAGGAACGCGTAAACGACATAATATTTTTTTTCTGCAAGTACCTTATTTTTAAATACCATTTCCAATAAATTGTGGTCTAGTTTCACCAGTTCTGTTTGTAAAGATCATACAAGAAGACTTTAGTGGCACCACTTGAAACTATTTCAGCTTGTATAAGAATATAAAATTGAAAACACGATTAAACAAATTGCATACCTACGGGCTATACTAATTTTGTTTTGCAGAACACAAATAATTAAAAATATTAGGATCTTCCATTAAAAAATGTATATGTTAGGAGCAAACACCGATTTCGGCCAATGGACAGAAAATATGGTCAAAACGCGTTTTGGCTGCTACCGTTTTGACAATGTCCGAATTATCGCTTTCCGGCAGTTCAATGTAGCCCAGAATGCGTTTTGGGCCAACTACGATTGTCAAAACGCATCCTGTTCTACTGCGATTGCCATTGTGAGTGTCTCAGCTTATAAACGATACCTCTGGAGCTAGTGTATTTAGTATTTGATCTTTGTGCGAGTTAAGACAGTAGCTAGAGAGTGCGATGGAAGACCTAAGGTTATGTTTTAATGACGAACTGCAAAAAGTCATAAGTGGTAGCAATGATGGTAGTAATATTTGTACAAGAGAAAGATACGACCAGACACTCACAGAGGTAAAGGCGGCAAAAGCTTGTAAAAGTAACGGTGACACAATATCTTCAAAACAAAGACGAGGATTGAAAAGGTATGATATTTTAAAAACTGGCGATACCGAAAAGCTAATTGAAAGAAGGACAGACGAAGCAGCCGAACTGCGCGTTATTTTGCATGACCCACGAGTTATTTGACATGATTCATTCCGCTCATGTGGGAGCTGAACATAAGAGATTGTGATGTATGTTTCTTTCAGTTTTTTTTCACGGACCTAAGATCTACAAGTGCTTTTATTCATTTTAGTTATGGATTCTAAGCTCAGAGGAAATATTGTAACACAACACAGCAAACAATTGAGATTTATTTATTCGTAGTAGAATATAAAACGTGTTCTGGCGATCGTAGTTGGCCCAAAACGCGTTCTGGGCTACATTGAACAGCCGGAAAGCGATAATTCGGACATCGGCAAAACGGTAGCAGCCAAAACGCGTTTTGACCATATTTTCCGTCCATTGGCCGAAATCGGTGTTTGCTCCTAACATATATTTAAACACGATTTCGGTTATACCGGAAGCCCGTCATTACAGAATAATCTACGGATAAACAAAAAAGTAACAAGAAACAGATGCTCAATAAACAAGATATGATAGAGCGTACAAATTCACATGTTTATTAAACATGGAAAAATTGATGCTCTCTACTTCCGTCAATCGACCTATGGCGCACTGATGATCGCTAATAAGCGTGAAACAGCTGTCTGCGTACTGGTGGATTGACGGAGGTATAGAGCAACCCTCGTATATCGGCTTTACGCTGCGTGCGTCAAAATCCGCGCCTCTAGTGGCAAAAAGCGAACGAGCCTTGTCGTTTCACCAAGGAGAGTTTACTGCTGCTAGTAGCGTTTCTCTCTTTGGTTGCCGTCACCTTCGGGTACTAGATGGCGCACCGGCAGAATTCCTTCTGTCTTACTCGTACATCTTTCACATGTTTATTAAACATGGAAAAATTGACGCTCTCTACTTCCGTCAATCGACCTATGGCGCACTGATGATCGCTAATAAGCGTGAAACAGCTGTCTGCGTACTGGTGGATTGACGGAGGTATAGAGCAACCCTCGTAGTGCAAACTGCTACTCACCCTGTACTTGGAGTAGGGCTGCAGTCCTTCGACTAGTACCGTCCTCCCATCCGCCTCCCACTTTGCCGCCCGAGCGTACTGCCACTGCTGCTGCCCTTGGTGCTGCCCTTGGGGCTGCGCGTCCTCGTACCTCCACTGCACATGTCTGCCCAGGGCGGCAAGGGCGTTCAGTTTGGGCGGGCGCCATTCCAGCCGCAGATGGGTGGGCGCCAGAGAGTCCGCTAGAAGGGCCGGCGCCGGCGGTCTGCCCACCGCACCCCTCAGTACCGCCGAGTACCGCGAGAGGGCGTCGCTGCATCCCGCCGTGCAGTACAGAAGGGCTGCTGGCGGCTGAGGTGTCTGTGGGGATTGCTGTTGCTGGCGGAAAGGAATATTTTAGTGTAGAGACTGCTTTAGAATCACTATTATTGAGAAAAATTTGGTTCAGTTCTTGAAAAATATGGGAAATACTATACAGGGTGTTCCTGAATTTCCTTGACACGTGATATTCTCGTAACAAAAAGAAATTCAAAAGAAAACTGAGTGGAATTTTTGTACGTCAACCCATAAAATGCACCCCCAACTTTTTTTTCAAATAACACCCCACACGTTTGCCTATATAAATTATATCCCTATTTTATTTAAAAAATTGTGACATGTTTGATTTTATACGTAAACTTTTGCGTGAAATCATAAGCATAATACAAAGAAAATAAGGATTTGTTTGACGCAAAAAAAAACAGTTAAAAAAGAAAACTAAGTGGGTTTGAAAGGGTATTTGATACATACTTTCGAAAACAAATGTCTTTTACTTCCCACACCGATAGGTGAGGGGAGTATTGTGATCGCGAAAATTTTCGATTTTGAGATAATAAGCTTTTTGGGTGTTTTATGATATCTCCATAACCAAAATCTACGTCACTCATTTCCGTCAGTCTGTCTGTCTGTCTGTCGGTCTGTCTGTCTGACTGTCGCGTTTTTCTACCCTCGTAATCTCAGTAATCGCTGCATGGATTGTGATGAAATTTGGGTAGGGATATGATGTGGGGTCCTAGTAGGTAATGCTGGTAAAATTTTGAAAATCGGTGCATTGGCCGCGGAGTAATTAGCAAAAAACAAAAAAAATTAAATATGCCTCAAACTTCGTTTTTAGGTGTTTTAGCAGCTCCTGATCGTTTTCTACTTTTTTTTTGGGCAGGGGTGAATTTGGGGTAGTTGGGGGGTGGGTGGTTGTAAAACTGAAAAATTTGTTGTATTCATGGTGGGCTGTCCATTGACCTTTGAATGAAAGACCTAGCGGCATAATAAACTTTTTTAGGTCCATCCGAACATTGTCTTGCTTATTACAGAAACCAAGGGACTTGTGATGCATTGTAGGAGTAGGTATTGTTTTACATTGTTCTATATTGCTTAATGCAAAAATTATTGAATTGATTTTAATGAAATTTTGACACAGTATTACTACCGCGGCAAGGATGGTAAACGCGTATGTTTTGGAAAAATCGTGTCAGTGGCGACGCAGCAATAATAAAAAAAAATATATAAAAGCAGCTCAAACTTTGTTTTTAGACATTTTAGGGGTTCCTGATCATTTTATACCTTTTTTGGGGTAGGGGTATTTTGTCCATTGACCTATGGAAAAAATACCTAGCGGCATATTCTTTTTTTAAGTCATCTGAACATTGGCTTGCCTATTACAGAAACCATGGGACTTAGAATTTTTTGATGTTTACATATACGAGTGTTGCTTAGTTTCGTTTTATGTATATTGCGTAAAGCGAAAATTATTGAATTAATTTTAATGAAATTTCGACATAGGATTTACTGTCGCGGCGAGAATGGAAAAAGTGTCAGTTTCGTCGTGTCAGTGGTGGCGCCAACAATAATAAAAAAACTAAAAATATAGAAACAGCTCATACTTCGTTTTTAGACGGTTTGGAGGCTCCTGATCGTTTCGCATCGTCCAGTTGAAGCATGCAGAATCAAAACTGTGGCGTCCTAGTTCCTAAGGAGGAAGACTATTTACGAGAGTTTTTGTGTTGGATCTTTTTTTTGCGGGCGAGTGGGCGATGATCTGGTTGCAAGGGGATTTCAGACTATAGCTTCATGCAATTGGAAAACAATAAAATGGCATCATGAATTATGTGTGGGAAGTACTGAGTCAATCAACTTGACTCCATTTTTTTGTTCTTTTTCATAACGAAAATTATTATGCTTCAGAAAAATCCTTATTTTATTTATCTTATGCTTATGAAATTGGGGAAAAATTGGTTTGAGTATGAAATAAAGGCACTAGAAGATTTTAAATAAAATAATGACTTCATTTATGTAGGAAAAGCTATGGGGGTGCTATTTGAAAGAAGAAGTTTGGGTTAGTTTTAGGGGTTAAAGTACAAAAAAATATGTCGCAAGCATGGTATGATAAGCGTTTCAGTACCCTTAAAAAACTTACTTAAAGTTCTTTTTAACCGTTTATCTTACGAAAATATTATGCCTCAATTAAATTCTTATTTCATTTAGGTACGTAGGTAGTATGGATGAGTATAAGAATCAAATATTTTTGATAGAAGTTTCAAATAAGAGCATGATGCTTCTGGATATTCTGTATGTGGTTGTTGGTGCACGTTAGATTTGAATAGAATCAGAACTAGCTCAAAACAACAGAAAGCAAGCAGATAACAGCGGGGAAACAACAGGAAACGCCTAACAATAGAAAAGAACAGAAAACTGCAGATAGCAGCTGTAAACTACAGAAAACGACCAAATACTACCGAATAGAACAGAAAACAGCCCATAGCAACAAAAAGCAAGCAGATAACAGCGGGAAACAACAGAAAACGACTAAACGTAACCGAATACAACAGAAAAGAACAGAAAACAGCTCAAAACTACAGAAATCAAGCAGATAACAACTGTAAATGGCAGAAAACGACCAAATACAACCGAATAGAGTCAAAACTAGCTCAAAACAACAGAAAGCAAGCAGTTAACAGCGGGAAACAACAGGAAACGACTAACAACAGAAAAGAACAGAAAACTGCAGATAACAACTGTAAACTATTGAAAACGACCAAATACTACCGAATAGAACAGAAAACAGCCCATAACAACAGAAAGCAAGCAGATAACAGCGGGAAACAACAGAAAACGACTAAACGCAGCCGAATACAACAGAAAAGAACAGAAAACAGCTCAAAACTACAGAAACCAAGCAGATAACAACTGCAAATGACAGAAAACGACCAAATACAACCGAATAGAATCAAAACTAGCTCAAAACAGCAGAAAACAAGCAGATAACAGAGCTACACAACAGAAAACGACTAAACACAGCCGAATACAACAGAAAAAAATCGAAAACAGCTCAAAAGCACAGAAATCAAGCAGATAACAACTGTAAACGATAGAAAACGACCAAATACAACCAAATAGGTTCATAACTAGCTGCAGGTTGTAGCCGTCGGGAAACAAATTCTCCGGCAGCTGATTCCACAGCGTCGAAGTTCTCCAAGAGAAGGAATACTGGAGGAGACTGGATTGGGGAGTAGGGACCTCGACCTGGTAAGGATGAGCTCGCAGAACCTCTCTAGTGTTCCTGGTTCGTACGGACTTTAGTGTTATTATCTGTGAGAGGTCACTCGAACATCTTCCGTGATAGAATCTGTAAAAAGAGGGATAGGTCAGCCACCCTTCTTCGATGTTCCATGCTGTGTAGGTCCTTTGTGCGGTTAGGCGTATCGATTAGTCTAATTGCTCTCTTCTGGATAGTGTCCAGAAGCTTTAGAGAGCGCTTCGGAGCGCATCGCCACACATGGGAGTAATACTCCAGCGATTGTCGGATCTGTGCCTTGTAGAGCAGCAGTTGTTGCTCTGGTGTACACAACTTCCTACAACGGAAGAAAGCTCCATGCGTCTGGGATTCCGTTTTAGCAATACTGACGACGTGGTCGTGCCAGCACATGTTATTGACGGAGCTTGGCGGAAGGTGACTCGACTATGGAGTGACCCTCTATTTCCACAGTTGCGTTGGTAAGCCAACGTGAGACTTCCTTGTGCTTTATTTACTAAGCCCCACTCGACTATTGTTTTGATATCTACATTGACCTGAGAGGCATGCTGCTGTTGCCGACGTACCGTCTCCTGGGATGATAGTGGCTTGCCTGATTCCATGCACGATATTAATGTACTGTCATCTGCGAAGATGTAGATTGGATTGGATGTTATTTCCAGTAGATCGTTGATGTACAGCAGTAACACTGTACAGCGCGGTGCCTGCATACGTCCACATCTGAAAGCTCATTCGGCGCAAAGTGCTCATTCGGTTCATTTGCTCAGATGTGTACGCGGCATCACACACAGCTTGTTTTATTTCATTTCAACGTCGACCCGTCCTTATTGAAACACCCTTTAAAGGCCGATTCACACATACGGTACTGTGCGCCGACTGTGTTGATTTGAACTGAATCGGTCATCCAAAGTTTTCATTGGAATGAATTGAATTACTGTTCTTAATTTAGACATATATGTAGGTCTAGGCGCAGACTGTGCTCGGACTGTGTTGCTTCCGACCGCTCTGAAAGTGATTTCTCAAGGTTACGGTCCGACACGGTAGGAGCATGGCACGTGCACAACCGCCGTAGTGTGAACTACTAAAAGGAGACCACAGGGCGCCCGTCATGATTCGGCCAGCGCTCGTTGATTTTCGGGTGTCCTGATTACCGATCCGTCATTATATAATTCGTACAGGAGCACCTTGTTCTAAGCATTTCAAGAAAATTCGTTTGTTGAGGTTAATAGACGGAAAAAATGCCTGTTAATGAAGATTTTTTGATTATCTATGTGAAAGAGCATGAATGTTTATACGATCTAAAACATAAAGATTACGACAATAATCTAGTAAAAGACAATATTTGGAGAGAAATTGCGAATAAATTAAACTCAACGTCCGAAGAGTGTAAAAATAAGTGGGCAAACCTTTCTTCTTTTTTTTTGTGCCTCTTCCATCAAAACTAGATACGTTCCGCACGCCATGATTACGTCCTCCTCTGTTCGATCCATACCGCCAACAGTACGGACACGACATGGCTGGTGTGAATACACACAACACAGCACAGCCGATGCGCGGTCATGACACAGTCGGCGCACAGTACCGTATGTGTGAATCGGCCTTTATAATGGTACATTTTGCTGAAATGTCTCCCGGACTAATAGGAGCTTTGCACAGCTGTGGTTTCACGAGCACAGCGCGGCACGAAAAAATCCATACACGGATGACGATGCCGCGTCCGTTAGCTTGCCGTCGCCGGCGTAGCGTCGTGTCGCTCCGTTGGGTTTCGGCTCAAATCGGCTGCGATTGGCGGTGTCGTGCCGTCTAGAAAGAGACAGAGAATGAGACGCCCCGACCGATACCCGAACACGTTGCGGTTACGTGACCTTTCCGCGTCCGGTTTTCATTCGAGTAATGTATTTCGTTGTGTTCGTACGGTGTCCAAGTTTGTGCGTGCTCAGGTAGATTTCATTTTAAAAGCTTTTATTTAACTTGCAATGCATGTATATAGGTATAAAGTTTGTTCGGGTGGAATCTTGCTACTGAATTTTGAAGCAGATATATCGTCAACCGATTGAGCTGAAATTTTGTATACACACGTTTAGTTTGGATCACAGCATAGTAAACAACCAGCATAATATCTTTGAGGATTTCCTATATAAAAATGGTTCCGACAGAATTTGACCTTGGGATGATTTTACGGATGTGGTTTGGGTAGAGATGCGAAAATGAAAATATCGATACCGGTACCAACGCGATATTTTTTAGCCAAATAGGCGCGTTTGGTTCGTACAGAGCATTTTTTGCAATTGATTACAATCCTCAATAATTATATCATTATTTTCGATACTGATACAAACGTATCCATACCAGCTTGGAATACCTCAAATAGTATCGATGACAAAAATACTCGATATTAGTGCAGAAGTATCGAAGTATCGTTAGCATCCTACAAAAAATCATCCAAAAGTGGGGATGCGCATGTAATTTCCGCCAAACTGAGTTATTGTGCTGGTTGTTTACTATGCTGTGGTTTGGATGACAATAGGTATACCACAGCATAGTAAAGAACCAGCACAATAACTCAGGTTGGCGGCAATTACACGCGCGTCCCCACTTTTGAATGATTTTTTTGTAGGGATGCTAACGATACTTCGATACTTCTGCACTAATACCGAGTATATTTGTCATCGATACTTTTGTAGGGGTATCGGTATCGAAAATAATTATATAATTATTGAGGGGTGTAATCAATTGCAGAAAATTCTCTGTACGAACCAAACGCGCCTATTTGACTAAAAAATATCGAGTTGATACCGGTATAGATATTTTCATTTTCGCATCTCTACCCAAACTTCACAGCCGTAAAATCATCCATAAATCATCCCCAGGTCAAATTTTGTGGGAACCATATTTATATGTATAGGAAATCCTCAGAGATATTGTGCTGGTTGTTTACTATGCTGTGGGTATACGATGACGACGTACTAAATACAATATGACGGAATAATTATTTTTAATGCATTTCTACAGTATCGGTATCAAATGAAAGAGCTTGTTGAGGATAACTCTAAAAATAATGTGACGCCATTCGGAATAGTTGTTATTTTTATGCACTTCTGCAATATGGGTATAAAATCAAGGGCTCGTTTAGATTAACTCGAGAAATGATGTGACGTCATTCTAAATCCAATATGGAGGACCATTCAAGATGGCGGAATAGGTATTGTATATGCACTTCTGCAATATGGGTATCAAGTGGAAGGGTTTGCCGAAAATAATCAGTAAAATAGTCTGACATCGCTCTTAATTCAATATGGCGGACTTTTGAAGTTTTTATGCTTTCCTATAGTATGGACATTGAATGAAAGGGCTCAGTGAGAACAAAAATGCTTCTATTATGGTCAAGCATACGTGGACTTAAGCAGGGGGTAAACTCATTAGGAGGTATCCTCATTGAAGTGCTAGACGACTGTTCAAAATTAACCGACAAACGATTTTGTAACAATGATGCGTTGAATGAGATGCACAGACTCGGAAACCTAGCCGTAAAAAATAAATTGAAAACATAAACCTTTTTTTAAAAAAGCTTTCAATTAAATGCTCTAAAAAGAAGAAAATGCATTTTTTCTTTAAAATTTTAACTATCAACTTATAGCCTCATTATACACAATTTATATAACCATAAAAGCTTGTCGCGCGATTTACTTGTGTAAATAAACTAGTACCTATTTAATTGAATAACTTAATCTGCTAACTTATATTTTTTTTAAATTTCAGTTTGATTAAATACTTATAGGTAGGTACCTGTGCAAACCTCACGGCAAGCTCTTATGATCGTATAAATTCTGTATAATGAGGATATAAGGTGATAATTAAACTTTTATAAGAAAAATGTATTATATTCTTTTTAAAGCTTTCAATAAAAGCTTTTTCTAAAAAAGGTTTTTTTGCTTTCAGATACTGTACAGTCCTCGAATGAAACTTCGTTAGGTGAGAATGGGCGAGTGTGAGATAGAGGTTGAAGCATTGATATCATTAGTTCAGGAGCATCCACTCATATGGGATAAAACGCATGAATTTTATAAACATAAAAACGATACCGCCAAAGCTTGGAAGGGAATTTGCTCAATCCTCGTCGAAGGATATAGTGATGCAGATGATGATGAAAAGACTCAAATATGTAAGTATCTAGTTAGTTCAGTGCATACTTAGCCAATATAATATATAAAAATTTAGAAAAATTTCGTTTTTTCACTATTAAATCTATTGGCCATCAATGATATTGAAAAAATAAGATTTTCTTTTAAAACTTCAGAGAAAAGACCTATAATCCTCTCTTTAATCTCCAAAATTAAAATTTTAAAATCTGAGTGACAGTTGGTTAAGGAGATTCATCATTTGCTACTCTAGAGTTACATGAGTACCTACTAATATTCTATTAAAATTATTCGGGGGACTTCAGAAAAGTTGCAAAGTATAATAATTAATAATATTGCAATTATTTATAAATTATTTTTAGGTAAACTAGATATTTATAATGTCTCTGTTATAAAGTAACAGTTATTAATCTAAATTAGTTATTATTCTGACTCCATTGTAGTTGCATAATTAATTCGTCAACAGCGTGTTCCTCAGCTTTGACGTTTTAGACGTCAACGGTTCTCAGATAAGTCGAAAGATTGAAGAGAATGTTGTGGGTTTGTAAAATAGAGCACTGTTGCCAGTTTTTGATATGGTCCCTTAATTTCCGAAACATTAATTACCATGACTAAAATATCCATTGTATCCATTCTGAAATTATGTTTATTCTTATTATTACATACAAAAAACTAGGTAATCTGTCGTGAGGCCTCATATTAGAATTCTGATTTTTAATCAAGTGTGGCAGTGTATCGAACGATAAACATATTATTTACCAAAAATCTCATAAACCACTTCTATTTATTGAATGCCTTTATTTAAAAATAATTTTTCTGTTTATAGGTATTTTTTTAGCTCTGTCTAAGATGAGTGGGAAATGAGTAATATCAAAATCTGATCGTATCAAATATGAGAATGTTTCAGTGTTAATAGTGAAAACAATATCTACTTCGTTTGAGAGATTCCTTAACCTAAGCACATATTATTGTTTATTATACTAGATTCTCAGGTGACTGTGATCATGATAACTTTATATCGGAAATCCTAAATGATAATACAAATAATGGATGAGAAGGTATTGTAATGGTCTACAAATCAGAATATCAGAAAAAAATTACAGTCTCAGCCTATACTTCGTTAAAAGTATTTTACATAATTCGCGATAAAAGATGATCACAAATGCTTCAAAAATAATTTGACGAGAATTCATTTACCGCAAATTTGATTTTATGGGAATCAGATTATTAAAACTTTTTTATAATAACTGTTTAATAGTACTTTGTGTAGGCAAAAATGACATAGAGGATTTGAACTTAATGGCCCGGTTGTACAATGCGAGCTTAAGCTTCGGCTTAAGGTAAGCCGACGTTAAACCACGTCAGTTGCAAAATGTCCGTTGTACAATGCTGGCTTAACCCCCCACTCCAAGCTTAACACGAGCTTACGTAAGCCGAACCTCAACGCGAGCTTAGCTGAGGTTTAAACCTAACCTGTTACAAGTGACATGATATGTCAAGGAGGAATCTTCAAATTGCTTGTCACTTTATTAGGTCATATTTTTTGAAAGATTTGTGTCTGATTTAACAAAGAGAGCAAATGAAAGAACAAAGACAAACGGTCGTTGCCGAAATTTGACACAAACTGTTCTAAGTGCCTAACCAAAAAAAGTAATTTTTCAGATGCGTATGTCAGTATGTATTGCTCCATTGCTGCCAATTGTAGTGAATTTCATTATCAACCAGGTTTAACTAAGCCGACGATTGTACAACGGATGTCGACTTTAAGCCTGAGCTTAGCTAAGCTTAGGCTTAACAAAGCTTGTATTAAACCCGCATTTGTACAACCGGCCCTTAGGGTTTAACACGAGCTTTATTAAGCCTAAGCTTAGCTAAGCTCAGGCTTAAAGTCGACATCCGTTGTAGAATCGTCGGCTTAGCTAAACCTGGTTGATAATGAAATTCACTACAGTTGGCACCAATGAAGCAATACGTACTGACATAATCATTCGAAAAATTACCTTTTTTGGTTAGGCACTTATGACAGTTTATGTCAAATTTCGGCAACGACCGTTTCTGTCTCTGTTCTTTCATTTGATCTCTTTGTTAAATTAGGCAGCACAAATCTTTCAAAAAGTATGACCTAATAAAGTGACAAGCAATTTGAAGGTTCCTCGTTGACATATCATGTTACTTGTATGAGCTGTGGTATGAGGTTAGGTTTAAACCTCAGCTAAGCTCGCGTTAAGCTTCGGCTTACGTAAGCTCGTGCTAAGCTTGGAGTGGGGGGTTAAGCCAGCATTGTACAATGGACGTTTTGTAACTGACGTGGTTTAACGTCGGCTTACCTTAAGCCGAAGCTTAAGCTTGCATTGTACAACCGGCCCTAAGTGGTATTTCGACTTGTCTGATTACAGCTTCATAGTCTGTCACTATCAAATACTATGAATTGGTAAAAATGGGATAATCTACTGAGATTTTTCAAAAATGTCATAGATCCTGTACACAGATACTTGTAGTATGTCTTGCTAATTCTAATACGAAAACATATATTTTCAAAAGTATCTTTTGTATAGTCGAGCGATGAAGGACTTTTGTTGCTTCTGTGTCTCGATGATGTATTGCTTTTGCGCAAGAAATGATGATTGTTTACATTATACTTACTCTCTAAGGAACTTCAAGAGTGCAAGACGTTTAATCAAATGATACAGTTCAGCGCTTTTTTTAATATATTTTTTCATTTACAGGTAAGACCGTCCAACGGAAATGGACGAATATTAGAGATACGTGGATGAAGTTTATAAGGAAAGATGCTGAACTGAAAAAATCCAGAAGTGGTAAAACGATGAAAAAGTACCTATATCACGACCGACTGCTTTTCTTGCAAAAGAACTATTCACAAATGAGTGACACTGATCCATGCTTAACGGAAGCAAATGAGATCGACTCGAAACATTTTAAGGATGACAGTAATTCTCAAGTATTCACACTAACGTTCCCTCAATCTCCATTTGACGGCGAATGCGAAATGGACGTTGATTTGTTGCTAACACTAATCGAGGAACGACCTGTTATATGGGATAAGACACACGAGTATTATAAACACAAAAAGACAACAGCAGATTCATGGAAAGAAATTTGTGCCATCATCGTAGACCGATATAGTTCTGCAGATGAAGATGAAAGGACCCAAATATGTATGTATACCTAATTTATAAAGGGTTTTTCAATAAGGACGAGTTGATGTTAAAATGAAATAAAACAAGCTGTGTGTGAGATATCAAATAATTTCTGTTTTTATTAGGAAGGCCCATGTATGCCATTAAGTGTGGAATATCACATCGTTCAAATGTCCTCCGCGGCTTCTCACGGTGGCACGAATCCGAGTGGTCCAATTTTCAATCACTCTACTGCATAAATCCGGCTGAATTCGAGCCACGGTCTGGATTATGTTCACCTTAAGGGCAGCGGTAGACTCCGGCTTATTGGCATAGACCTGTGACTTCAGAAAACCCCACAAGAAAAAGTCTAGTGGGGTTAAGTCGCACGATCTTGGTGGCCAATTCACGTCACCTCTGCGAGAGATAACCATACCTCCAAATCGTTCGTGCAGAAGGGCCAACGTGGCGTCCGCTGTGTGGCAGGTAGCGCCATCCTGCTGGAACCACATGTCGTTCACCTCCATGTTGTTTAACTTGGGATAAAAGAAATCCATTAGCATCCTTTTGTAGCCCTCGCTGGTAATGGTAATGGCTTCACCAACGCCGTTTTCAAAAAAGTACGGACCAATAACGCCGCCGGCCCAGAATATGCACCAAACAGTAAGTTTCTGTGGATGCATTTTTGCCTGGTGAATCTCGTGAGGATTAGCGTTGTCCCATATACGGCAATTCTGCTTGTTAACATAGCCATTGATCCAAAAATGCGCCTCGTCACTGAAGATGATTTTTCGGCCGAAATTGGGGTCTTCTTCCAAACGCTCCGAAGCCCGGTCAGTGAACACACGACGTTGTCTATGGTCATCATGTTTGAGCTCCTGGGTAAGTTGGATCTTGTATGGATGTAGGCCCAAGTCCCGGCGCAAAAATCTCCAGGTCGAAGTCTGCGAAAGGCCGAGTTCTTGTGAACGGCGAGGAATTGACTTCCTTGGGTTCTCTTGGACACTTTCACGGACAACGGCAATGTTCTCGGCTGATCTGGAACTCCTTTGACGTAAGGGTATTGGCTGATTGTTAACTGAACCAGTCTTCTCGAATTTCCACACCAAACGTTGCAAAGTCGACCTTTAAGGATCCCCGCGTCTTCCGTAAAATGGGCGTAACGCGCGCATGGTCTGCACTAGTGAACACTCATTTTGATAATAAAGTTTTATCATTTGTACTCGCTGCTCAATTGTGTAACCTGTCATGGTGATTTGGCATAAGTCACTAATCATAAATCACTAGATTAGACACACGCTGTCAAAACAACATGGCCGCCACAGCCTACCAAGATCGACCCGTCCTAATTGAAAAACCCTTTATAAGAATACGCCACTATTGTCTATGCACATAACATCTGGTGCTGTATTATTTCAACTTGAATGAACTGAAAAGATACAGCAGCGGACACAAAAAATCCGGTGTGTTGACAAAAGCGTTTGTTACTATTTTGCTTTTTGATCATCTTCTGGAATATTTTTTGTTCTTTAAACCAAAGCGATATGTTATCCCTTGTTGCTATAGGGATGCTCTCGATAGCCCTGAAGAAGACGTAAAACAAACGCCAAAACGTCGTCTCTGTGAGAAAAAACTCTTCGGTATTTTATTCCTACATACGAAGAACCTCTTCTACTAAAAATATAAAAGCAGGGATAATAACTACTGTATTACTAAGGCATATCACCTTATCAACAATAACAAAAAATGGAGTCAAGTTGATTGACTCAGTACTTCCCACACATAATGATGATACCATTTTATTATTTTCCCATTGCATGAAGCTATAGTCTGAAATCCCCTTGCAACCAAATCATCGCCCACCCGCCCGCAAAAAAGCATCCATCACAAACCCTCTTGTAAATAGTTTCTTGCGTCTCCCTCCTTAGAAGGTAGGACGCCACATTTTTTCTGCATGCTTTAACTGGACGTCTAAAATTGAGATTAGAGCACTTTTATATTTTTAGCTTTTTTTATCATTGCTGCACCGCCACTGACTCGTAGTAATACTATGTCAAAATTTCATTTAAAATGAATTCAATAATTTTCGCATTACGCAATGCAGAACCTGAAACAATACTCGTATGTCGTTAGGTTTTTCATTCACAGATCAATTGACAGCCCATTATGGAGACAACAAATTTTTCAGTTTTACAACCCCCACCCCCCAACCACCCCAAATTCACCCCCACCAGATCAGGAACCCCCAAAACGCCTAAAAACAAAGCTTGAGCTATTTTTTTATTTTTAGTTTTTTAATTATTTGCCACTGGCACGATTTTTCTAAAACATCCGCGCTTTCCATCCTCGCTGCGGTAGCAATACTGTGTCAAAATTTCATTAAAATCTATTCAACAATTCTCGCGTTACGCAATATAGAACGATCTAAAACAATACTCGTATGTAATGGACAACCCTTTATATGAATACAACAAAATTTTCAGTTTCACCTATCCGCGTGGGAAGTAAAAGAGGTTACTGTAAGTATTATTAATTTGTTACAGGTAAAACGGTACAAAGGAAATGGACAAATCTTAGAGATACATGGCTGAAGTTTGTAAAAAAAGAAGCAGAATTAAAGAAACCTAACAGTGGCCGCAAACAGATGAAAAAGTATATGTATCATGATCAAATGCTGTTCTTGCAAAAGAACCTTCAAATGGGTGACTTGGATGCGAATGAGTCATATTCACAGAATTTTACAGATGACAGTAGTGACCAAGCTCAATCTAAAGCACAACAGAACAAAAAAAGAAAAAACGATCAGCTTGAAGATGATGAATTTGATGAATCAAGCTATAGAGATGAAGAAAACTGGAATATGCCTTCTCCAACTTTATTAAGTGCAAAAGAGCTGGACTTTAATTATTCTGCAGATGACAGCAATGACCAGATGTTCATATCAAAGCCGCCAGTCAATAGTTCCCAGATACTTACGTCTAAACAAAATAAAAAAAGAAGAACCATCCAGTCTGAGGAAAACCCCGAAGAGAATCGTCACATGTACTTTTTCAAAGGAATACTTCCGTCTATCATAGGTTTCGACGAAGATCAAACTTTGGAATTTCAGGCGGCGGTGTTGTCCACTATAAGGAGTATAAAAGCATCTCGAGTAGACCCAAACTTTGTGAATAACGTGAGCGGAACTAGCTTCGCTCCTATGCAGACACAATTTGTTGCTGCAAACGCACGTAGTACAAGTTTTGGATTTGACTCAAAGCCAAACAGTTTAGGGCAGACCTGTAATCCAGGCAAAAATCCAATTGGTTCAGGAGGTCAGCCAAACTCGAGTGCCTATACTATTTCAAGCACTTCGGCCCCAAATCGTTCACCAGACTATGTTGCGTCTTCACCACCAATTGCAAAGCTTGAACTCGATTCGCAACCAAACTCTCCTGCTTCACTATCAAATTCTGAACAATAACATTCTCAGAATTCATATACAATTCATCTATGTAGTTTTTTTTAATAAATGTTCTATTTTAAAAGCTTTTGTTTAACTTTCAAAATATTTCATTTCATCATCATCTTAGTCACAATGTCTTAACAGACATGTTGTGAACTCGTAAAATGCATGAAGTCGGAGCTAGAGTATTGCCGACACGAATATTATCAATAGTTTTGAGAACTGTAGTTCGCCATCGTTCGCGATTTACTGTCAGTTCAGGGGCGCTCTTGATACTCATATCTAGCAACTGTTTCGTCGTATCCACCCAGCGTGTAGGAGAACGGCCACGGTGCCGCCCACTCGGGGCGTGACCCTGAACTACAAGTTTCTCCATATTATCGCTTCTGTGAATATGTCCGAAGAATGTAAGCATTCTCATCGACACAATGGAAGATAGTCTCTTTGGATTACCGAGCTCATCCAGTATGGAAACATTAGTTCGATGGGTGGTATAAGGCATTCTCAGCATTCTCCTCCACGTCCACATTTCAAAAGCATCTATGCGAGCTCGATCTGCCTTTTTAACAGTCCAAGTTTCCGAGGCATACAAAAATATGGAGAACACAAGAGACTGAACCAGTGACATTTTGGTAGCTTTAGTGATGTTATGGTCACGCCATATTTTAGTAAGCTTTGTCATGGCCACCCGTGCCTATTGAATGCGCCATCGAATCTCATTCTCACAGCTACCTGAATTGTCGATCAAAGAAGCGAAGTACACAAAACATTGAACTACCTCACAACGGCCTATTGACTTTATTTCTCGATGATTGTCATGCTCTCTATCTGCGATAATAACCTTGGTCTTGTTGTAGGTAATACCAAGACCATATGCTGCACTGTGTTGTTCTAAAACGTTCAATAGAGCTACTAGTTCTTCCTGAGAAGCAGCAATAAGGGTTGTATCGTCAGCAAATTTTAAGTTAGATATTTTGCTTCCGCCAATAGTTATACCGCCGTTCCAGTTGTCCAATACCGTCTCATCACAAATTCAGAGTAAATGTTAAATAACATCGGAGATAATACGCATCCCTGACGACCTCCTTTTCTGGTTGCTGTTTGACCCGACAGGCTACCATAAATTCTCACACGAGCTGAGCTACACTCATAGAGTTGTTGTATGAGAAATACTAAAGTGGTAAGGGATTCCCATGGAGATAAGGATTTCCCACAGTTTAGGCCACTTTACGTTATCAAACGCCTTAGAATAGTCCACAAAGCAGATAAAAACGGGAAAATAACGCTCTCTGGCTTTTTCAATACTCTGTCCTAATTTCACTTCATATTGATATAAAAATATTTCAGGGGGTGATTTCCTGGATGATTTTGAGAAAAAAACTTTATATGAACGTATGTCCTAAACGTCATAACTTTCGAGCTACAGGGTGTTAAAGTTCTAATAAAAAAAGGTTTTTTGCAGTAACTTTGGTAACGCTATAGTCTTCTTTATGAAACAATATGAAACACCCTGTATATTTGTTCAGGTGGAATATTGCTACTCAATTTTGAAGCAGATACCTTCAACGGATTGAGCTGAAATTTTGTATACACGTTTAGTTTGGATGACAATACACGACAAGCTGTGTAATTTCATTCTAAATCCAACATGGCCGACCATCCAAGATGGCGGAATAGTTATTTTTATGCACTTCCGCAAATATGGGTAGGTATCAAATGAAAGGCTTTGCCGTGAATAATGAGAAAATTAATCTGACATCACTCTTAATCCAATTTGGCGGACATTTGAAGTGTTTTATGCTTTCCTATAGTATGGGTTTACAGAACCGCAGGATGAAGAATCCTGTCAATTGTATTATGCTAGGCTAGGCACAGTACACAAAATGTAGGGTAATACTGTCGACCACGCCGTTGCTTACTTAGGCTCGAAGATCTTTACGGCTGGTCAAGTACTATTCGTCATTGTTAGTCAGAGCGGTCCGGAGGACCTTTGCTCTTAGTTGCAGTCGTGTCGGTCGATCGGTCTGTCAGGTCTGGTTACCCAGAGACTAGACAAAGTCATGGAGAAGTAAGAGAAGAAAAAGAGAGGAAGGAAGGAGAAGAGCAAAGAGGAGGAAGTGTGTCGGTTGGAGGTTATAGCTTGACATAGACTATTTGAGTTCGGTAATTTTTGGGTTTAACCAAAAGGGTTAATTTTGAGGTTTGGTATCTAAAAGGGCAAAAATTTAGTTGTTTCCAAATTTGCACGATTTGATTTTGATCACAGTGCGAGCCGCGGCCTTGTGTGCTTGCGAACTTGCTCGACTGTGTAGTCCACTGACTCGCGCAACAGAGGGTTGCTGTGCGATTCCGCTTGACGCTGGTCAAGTATACGTGGCCTTAAGTAGGGTAAACTGATTAGAAGATCTCCTTATTAAAGAGCTAGACCGTTCGAAATCAACCAGATGCGTTGAATGAGATAAACAGACTTAGAAACCTAGCCAGCGTTAACTAAAACGTAAATAATAAAAGCATAAGAACCTTTTTTTAAAAAAGCTTTTATTTAAATGCCCTAAAAAGGAGAAAATAATACTTTCCTTAAAAATTTTAACTATCAGCTTATAGCCTCATTATTCACAATTTATACATAAAAGCTTGTCGAGCGAATTACTTGTGTAAATAAACTACTACCTATTTAATTGAATAACTATCTGCTAAGTGTAATTTTTTTAATTTCAGTTTAATTAAATACTTATGTATTGGTACTTAGGCAAACCTCGCGAGAAACTTTTATGATCATATAAATTGTGTATAATGAAGCAATAAATGGATCGTAAAAATTTTAAAGGAAAACTTTATTATCTTCTTTTTAGAGCACTTAAATGAAACCTTCTTCTAAAAATGTTTTTTTGCTTTTAATTTATTTACCCTGAATTAATTACTTTTTATAGACACATCATTGAGACAATCAGAGCCTGCATGAAAGTAAATGCTCAAAAAAACTAATTTATAGTATAAGGACTATTTAAATTAATACTAAATATCTATACTCTATTGCAACAGATACTTACACATGCCTCGTGACAAGTCCGACTTAACGCTTGCTTCCAAAGTGAGCAACCTTTAGTACACTGAAAAAAAGAAAACAATTCTAAATCATACTTTTATACAATGGTTATAATATAATCATATTCTAATTGATTCGATAGTGATTGAGAAACAACAAAAAAGGCAGTCAACCTAGTATATATCCTCCACATTGCTGATAAACCATTTAACAAAATCAATAAACCAAAAATATACTGTGCCAGTCTGGCCCTGGACGACCGAGCCTATTTACGTGAGATCTAGAATTGAGTCGTCCAGAAGCTTTCCAGAACCGACGGTAGCGGTGCACGATGGTTCTCGGCGTTCAGCAGGCATCTACATAAGCAGCAGTCAGGCAGCCAGAGTTACAGTTAGAGGTAATAGAGTGCAGTGCAGTGGAAAGCAATATGCGACGTTCCAGTGGCGCGCGCGAAATAAATGAACTGTGACATAAATTAGTGAAGTGCAGGACCAATACAAATTAGTGTAGTGACTGCAGATAAATTAGACTGTTAAGTATTAGGCTAGGCGTAGTGTACATAGTTAGTGTAAATAAATAGTGAAATCCGTACCAAGTGTTTTCTTGCCCAATCGGACTAAAGACTTGTAACAATACTTAAGACAGTTATTAGAAGACGTTGCACTAAAACTTAAGAAACTGGACCACAGAATGGTCTTAGGAGTGATCATAACATAACTAAAGGCGGGTTCTAACGATTCAGTTTCGCTGAATCAGTTTGACTGGTTCAGTGATACTGAAAGCGATGTTTGTTCACACTGTTCAGTTTTAATGAATAATTTTAACCTATTTAGCATTGATAAAAGTAACGTTTGTATTCATTTTTCAATACTGATTCAGTCAAACTGAATGAAAAGTAGGACTGGCTTTCAGTTTGACTGAAAGCACAAACCCACTGATCAGTTTCACTGGAAAGGTGTTCACACATTCATTATCTGTTCAGTATCACTGAATCAGTCAAACTGATTCAGCGAAACTGAATCGTGAGAACCCGTCTTAAAGCTACCAAAATGTCGCTGGTTCAGTCTCTTGTGTTCTACATATTTTTGTATGCCTCGGATACTTGGACTGTTAAAAAGACAGATCGAGCTCGCATAGGTGCTTTTGAAATGTGGACGTGGAGTAGAATGCTTCGAGATCCTTATACCGCCCATCGAACTAATGTTTCCATACCGGATGAGCTCGGTAATCAAAAGAGACTATCGTCCATTGTGTCGACGAGAATGCTTACATTCTTCGGACATATACACAGAAGCGATAATATGGAGAAACTTGTAGTTCAGAGTAATTCTCCGAATGGGCGGCGCCGTGTCTGTCCCCCTACGCGCTGGGTGGATACGGCGAAACAGTTGCTGGATATGAGTATCAAGAGCGCCACTGAACAGTAAATCGCGAACGATGGCGAGCCACAGTTGTCAAAACTATTGATAATATTCGTGTCGGCAATACTCTAGCTCCAACTTAATGCATTTTACGAGTTCACAATATGTCTATTAAGACATTGTGACTATGATGATGATGACAAGGCATAACAATGAACGATGAATTTGCAGTTCATGGGTTTTTAGGCCGGCGTCGTTTAGCGTTAAAGCTTGACGTTTCGCCACCACGAGTGGATGGCATCTTCAGAAGCTATTCCACTACAGTACAGTATTTTGAAAGTCGCCGAAGTGAAATAGCTTCTGAAGATGCCATCCACTCGTGGTGGCGAAACGTCAAGCTTTAACGCTAAACGACGCCGGCCTAAAAACCCAAGAACCACAAATTCATTGGACGATGGCCGCGAAAGCCTTGCACAGTATATAACAATGAACGTTTTTGTACTTGTTATAGAGCGGTTAATCACTGCAGGAATAAAAAATAGATTTTCAGGTCCGCACTAACCATAATATTTTTATGTACAATAAAAGCGAATCGGAAGAATACAATTATAACACTCGGTCGGGTGCAGTGACCAAAAAAATCACCAAATTGAATTCGTGGGAATACAGTGAGGGCTAATTATGAGGTTTATTTATGTTTTGCATGGTATATGTTTATAGACGCGTCCTAATTGTGGCATCCGGTAACGGACACTGGATGTGGATCATGGAAAAGTCAAAGTGTCACACGCCTATCGACTCAATTCACTTACGGGATAATGATAGGACTGCACCAACACATTTAGGCAGGAAGGCACTGCCACCAAAGTGGTACTGTTGAATCATCTTATTTTTCGCCGGTTTGCATGTTGTGATTCATCACGCTTTATTGGTTCGAATAGTGAAAAAATAACTATAATACAGGGTGGGGCATATTAATCAAGTGTTTTTGAAATAATCATAAAATTATTAGTTTTTACTATAAAAAAAAATTATTGGTAGTAGAACATAGCTGATAATAAACCATTTTGAAATATCTAAGTGCAAAAATTACATCTGGCATAAGATGCAGTCGTTCACGAAAATTGCACTCCACTGTTTTCAGCATGTCTCTGTTGATTTTTGAGAGATTCCATGGCGAATCGCTTCCTTCTCTGCATCTAACGTACGGGGCTTGGCCCTTTAAACACGTGACTTGAGTTACCCCCATAGGAAAAAATCACAAATTGATAAGCCGGGAGACCGAGGAGGTTATGAAATGCCTCCAAACCTCGAAATTGAACGACTTGGAAACAGGTGGCGAAGAACAGCCATGGATGCTCTGGCGGTCTGTGCCGTGGCCCCATCTTGCTGGAACCACAAATCTTTGATATCCACATCTCTTTCTTGCAATTAAGGAATGAAAAAGGTATTCACAATATGAATGTAACGTTCAGATGTTACTGTAGCGGTGACCCATGGTGACCCCATTTTCTCCAAAAAAATATGGGCCAATGCCACGCGTTGTTCTAGCGTCTACCGCTCCATGATGGCAAGTGGCAAGTAAGAAAGTGAAATGGTTTGAGTCAAGGAATGGATTGTAATAAACCGCGCGCTCCTCCCTTTTCTAATATATGAGTTCTACTCAAACCAAAAACACTTGGTTTTCATGCCCCACCCTGTATAAATGGACTAATAGACAATAGATCATTTGGAGTAGTTCTAACAATCGCTATACAGTCTAAATACTCGCCAAGCCAATTTTGGAATATTTAAGGAAATACCCAGAATAATTATTATAATTATTATACTTACGCAGCTCTGTATGAGCAAAAATATGAAGGTGAGTTCTTGGAACAACATAAAGGTAGAGCCAAGATATTCACAGTTTATGACAAAATGTTTGGAATTATGAAGAATTTTTTGTCTGTTATTTGCTATTAAACGTATATTAAATATTAAACTTATATAAAAAGCTGTCAGAATTTAGAGATACCTAAAATCTTGTATGGTATTGCTTAACTCAGCGTTTCTCAACCTGTATTGGCCCACGGACCAGTAGAAATGTTTGACAAAAGATTGCGGACCAGTGATATTTTCTTAACAATAAATTTTGACTAAGTATTCATAAAGAACTACTAGGTACGAAAGTTAGTTGTAACATTTTTATTATCATTTGCCTACAGTAATATTTAAATGTAAATATATCTAATTATACATACATGTAATAATAAGTAAGTATATAAACCTTTAACAAAAATGACAGAAAAAAATCGCAAACTCATGAATGTGGGAGCACAACAAAGATATCATTCTTACGATTGCCAAAAAAATGAATCAATGGGAACAAACTCTTAAGAAAAATTAGAACAAAAAGTCGGAAATTATAAAAATAATCAAAAACTTTGAATGAATATATGTAGTTGCGAGCGGGACTAACATTAATCGCTCTCTGGTTTAGAGATGGATATTCATTTTTAATTTGATCCAAAATTTATCTATGGACATTGTTGAAAAACTAGCTTTTAACATAATAGCACTAATCTCAGGAAGCGACTCATATTCTCTGTCATTTAAATTAACTTACTGTACTATCATATGTTATGGAAGGGTTTGTTATCCAAACATTTCTTTCACACGTGGTAAGTTAAATAAATTTTTTTCGTGGATAGGGGAAAGGTTTTTTTATGGTCAGCCTCCCGTAAAAGCTGAAAGCCTATGGCGCTGTAGAAGCGCTGCGAGAGGATAGGTGTCGGTTCATGTTAGATTTGAAACGCTGCAGGTTGTAGCCGTCGGGAAACAATTCCCTCGGCAGCTGATTCCACAGCGTCCAAGTTCTCCAAAAGAAGAAATGCTGGAGGAGACTGGTTCGGGGAGTAAGGGCCTCGACCTGGTAAGTATTCCTGGTTCGGACGGCCTTTCGTGTTACTATCTGGGAGAGCTCACTCGAACATCTGGAAAAACAGGGATAGGTCAGCCACCCCCCTTCGATGTTCCAGGCTGTGGAGGTCCTTTGTGAGGTTAGGCGTATCGATTAATCTGATTACTCTTTTCTGGATAGTATCTAGAAGCTTTAGAGTGTGTTTCGGAGCGCATCCCCTCACATGACAGCAATACTCCAGCAATGGTCGGATCTGTGCGTTGTAGAGCAGCAGCAGTTGCTCTGATGTATACAGCTTGTATACAGCTTCCTACAGCGGAACAAAACTCCAAGCTTCTGGGATGCCGTTTTAGAAAGGAAATTGGTTTAAGTGAACTTAGTGCAGAGAATATTAGAAACATTAGCACCTACATACACCTACTTGCAGTCATCAGCACACATAGTCCATATAAGGGGCAGTAGTATTCTCAATGATAGTACATCAAACTGCCTTATTCAGACGAAGCTTCACATATTTATAATGCTGTCAGATTTCTTACTGCTCCGCCAGATTCCAAGTAACATATATTTTATCTTTAGTAAAATTCAAACAGCAACTGAAGGATACTTTACTCCGTGCTCCAAATGAAGCACCACAAGGATTTCTTCACTCTTAAATCCAGAGAGCTGTCAATCTTAATGAGCATATGTACCTTCCTTAGCACTCTTTCTACAATATTTTTCCTATTATTACTTGTTATATCATTTGAGTATACTTCACCCTTATGTTTCATGTTGATGCCTACAATTTGTAAATTGAATATTCCAACTATATCTTAATATTTGGTTATATTTTTTGATTTATATATTTTTCTTCCATGTGCTCATTTACAAAATTTAATCTATTGGGTTAGATTGGGGAGTAGCATGAGCTAAACCTCGCCCCTCGTATTGTACGCATTTTGTGTATGTAAAAAAATATGATTATTATTTTAAGCACTACTACCTACCAGGGCATAAACGTCATACTTATGTTTGTTGGACGATCCTCACTTTCCGTTAACCACAAACTGTTAACAAATTTGTGTCGACATGTGTTTCCGATAAATTAACGTTAACTTATCGACATTAAAATGGTTTTGTGTTTTTATATGCTGTAATAAGATCCCTAGAGTGTGTGCAAAACATCTTGATAGCATTTGTCATAGTCGCGGTCAACCCATCTCTGTTAAAAATTGAGGTCGTAGTGTAACACTTTTAGTTAAGAATCATTATTTTAATTATGTTGCCTTTCTGATGTGAATTTGATTCTTGAGGGTCTAGAGTCTAGGGTATAGCGCGCGAAATTGAGAATCCAAGAAAATACGAATTCCCGAATTAGCGAGGAGGCGTGGACGCCTGTTTCCATTCTTCAGTGTGTGTGTGTGTGTGTCTAAGATGAGGGGACGTAAGTCCAAAAATCCAAAGGTAAGGTCCAAAGGTCACCATAAAAATGGATTTCGCATTTCCAAGCTCCTGACGTTACATTTAAACCTACAGTAACGATTCAAAGAGGAAATTGAAGAAGAAAGCTTGCGCTTTGTCACTGTTTTGGCCTTTTTTTTGATATCATGTTTGGTTGTTAAATTACAGACATTGGAAGAATGTATGATTTTGCATTGCGAGTTTTTTTGCACACTAAAAAACTTTTTTGAAAAAATTGCTCTTAGATGTCATTCATTAAGGTCTTAACTATCACCTTCTGCAATACTTTGTATGTAGTTTGAAAAACAAGTGAGTTCTGTTCGAAATGGGAATCCGTGTATTATGGCAAATGCATATGTATAACTGGCAGAGGTCAAATTTCAACATCGAGATGTTAAAACCATCCTCCAAAAACTGAACACGAATAAAGCTACTGGTCCTAACCAAATTCCAGCCATTGTCCTTAAATGCTGTGCCGCTGAGCTTGCACCTATTCTTTGCAAGCTCTTCAAACTTTCGTATCAACGAGGCGTGTTTCCCGCTTCGTGGGAGATTGGCGTACAACCCATCCGTAAGAATGGCAAAAAAATGATCCCACCAATTATAGACCTGTGGCTCTTCTTAGCATCATGTCTAAGGTTATGGAGACTGTAATTAACACACAGCTCCTGAAATACCTGGACAACAATAACATCATAAATGATCGCCAGTATGACTTCCGTAAGCACAGGTCTACAGGTGACCTCCTTACCTACGTCACTCACTTGTGGAACAGAGCAATAGAAAATCATGGCGAATCCCGTGTTTTTCCACTTGACATATCGAAAGCTTTCGACAGAGTGTGGCATGAGGGACTTCTGGTCAAGCTTCCTGCTTATGGACTACCACCTGGCCTGCGCCAGTGGCTCAATAGCTTTTTGAACGATCGATCTCTGCTTGTTGTAGTCGAAGGCTGTTCATCAGACGTATTTTCAATAAACGCCGGTGTATCTCAGGGATCTGTCTTATCCCCTACACTGTTTCTGCTGTACATCAACGAGCTGTTGGAAATAACGTCCAATCCAATCTACAGCTTCGCAGATGACAGTACATTAGCGTCGTGCATGGAACCAGACAAGCCACTATCATCTCAGGAGACGGTACGTCGGCGACAGCAGCATGCTTCACATATCAACGCGGATATCAAAACAATTGTCGAGTGGGGATTAGCAAATAAAGTACAGTTCAACGTACAAAAAACTCAGGCAGCAACACTTACAAAGAAGTCTCACGATGGCTTACCAACCGTGGAAATGGAGGGCCACCCCATAGTCGAATCATCTTTCGTCAAGCTTTTGGGGATCAACATCAATAATAACATGTCCTGGCACGACCACGTCGTCAGTATTACTAAAATGGCATCCCAGAAGCTTGGAGTTTTGTTCCGCTGTAGGAAGTTGTATACACCAACTGCTGCTGGTCTACAAGGCACAGATCCGACCATCGCTGGAGTATTGCTCCCATGTGTGGGGATGCGCTCCGAAGGACTCTCTTAAGCTTCTGGACGCTATCCAGCAATTAGATTAATCGATACGCCCAACCTCACAAAGGACCTATACAGCCTGGAACATCGAAGGAGGGTGGCTGACATATCCCTGTTTTACAGATTCTATCACGGAAGACGTTCGAGTGAGCTCTCTCAGATAATAACACCAAAGGCCGTCCGAATTAGGAACACTAGAGAAGCTCTGCGAGCTGATCCTTACCAGGTCGAGGTCCTTACTCCCCGAACCAGTCTCCTCCAGCAATCCTTCTTATGGAGAGCTTCGACGCTGTGGAATGAGCTGCCGGGGAATTTGTTTCCCGACGGCTACAACCTGCAGCGTTTCAAATCTAGCGTGAACCGACACTTATCCCTTCGCAACGCTTCTACAGCGCCATAGGCTTTCAGCCTTTGCGGGAGGCTGACCATAAAAAAAACTGTGTATACCCTGGCCCGTTAAGTGTGATATGTAAAGTATGTTCCGAGGAAAAATCACCAGATATATTTGAAAACTATGACAGTTGTTTCGACACACAGTGCCCTTATCAAATACTAATCTAAACCTAAGCTACCTAAGATAAAGAAATCACTCGAAAACTTGGCAAATGCTAATACTTTGTACTGTGGAAAATATCGGAAAAATTTAAGACCGGTGAGTTATTCAGATCAGTTTGGTCACCAAGGGGGTTACCTGAAAATTTAAGCTTATAAATTTCCAGGGTTTCTAGAAAATTTAATTTACGTGCTTTTTATTCAACATGTAATATTTTAAAATCGTCGTTGAAAGTGAAACGAGATGGCTTATCTAATAACGTTCTTGGCGCACTATACCCATTTGTACCAGCCAACAATGTTGAAATAATCACCACTACTCCAATTTAAAAAACTTTGTAGAACATTCGTAGATAATTCCCTGCTTCCTCATTAGTCCTGTGTTTGCTGTGTATAATCACCATCCTAGCTCTCTATCCTCATACAGGCTGTAATAATGTCTGGTGTTACGTTTTGTACGGCAGGCGAACATGCGACGCAGAGTCGCGATTATATTGCCAAAAATAATCCGCGCTCTATCAACCTAATATAATCAGAGGTGATGGAAGTAGTTCAGCTGAAGGTTACTACTTGATGTTTTGTTGGCATTTTTTTTCTAGATAGTATCTTGAATAGGCGAAAAAGACGAAGTATTTTTGGGAGGACAACAAACTGTCCATCCACTGTGTGGCCATCGTAAATTGACCAATGTGGCATGAGGAAGGGGAGCAGGAGGTTCCCTCAGGCAGTGCTCGTCATTATTATGTCGAGTCCAAAATGGGATAGAGAAAATAAGTGAAGCAAGGGCATATTGTCTGCAGCGATTATCCAGTCACGATACTGCATCGTCTTTAAGGTGGAGAAGAAAATATGCTGTTGTAGTTTTATGAACAAGACAAACAGGATAGGCTCGATTTAATCAACACAGGCATTTTAATAAAGGCTTTGACCAATCAGAGCAGCTCATTCAAGAACATGCATCTGTCAAAGTGCTCTGAAAATTATTGATTTCTCTTGAAAGTTACTTCAAAAATGCTCTATATATAATCGACCATTATGAACCCTCTAGTATCTTTTCAACTCTGATTTTCCATCCTAAATGGGTCAAAACTTGCCTTTTTCTGTTTAACAAAGAGTTTAGCAATAGGGTACTTGCAGAAAAAATATTATGTCATTTACGCGTTCCTTAGAGCCTAGTAAAGATGACAAAATCACTTGTTTGCTTTTTTGGAATCAGTTGTGAGAGATATTCCAAAAATTATTTCAAATGCCGAGAAATGCCGCGCAAATAACCTCTGACGTCAGTGACATCCTATAGTGATTGGATGTAACGACATTGATCATTATAACCACAAAACACAGTCACATACAAAAGTACAAAAGTCAAAAGAGTTAAAGTTAGGCTAGATTACTAATTCACTTTGTAGGGATGGGCTTGAATTAGATTCTATCTTAGGATTCATTCATAATGGGATGCGTCGAAATAAAATGATGGCTTCGATTAGTTACGAATCTCGGTCACAAACAGGATGAACTGTGATACCTATCAGATATAAAAATGTATTGCAACGAAAATGCTAGTGGGTTTAGTGGGTTAGTGCCTGTTTCAAATATGTTAAAGTATCAATAAATTGAGTCGCATTGTTAAAGAATTCAGATCATCTCTAGTTTGCAGTTGAATCTCACTGACCTGCGCTGTAACAGTATCGATTATCGATATCGATAAGATACCTGTGACGTCAGCCCTTGTTTTAAGTCACGTGGAAAAATTGGAATATATCCTCATTTTATTTTGCAAATATCTTTTTTTGGCCGTCAGTAAAATCATGTTTTTTGTTTCCTACTGCTTCTTGATATGGTTTTCTTCATGTTATGTATACTCCCGAGACGATTTCACGACCTCTGCAAAACCGATACATTTGATCACTGGATCAAATGTACTGTTAATGTTATGATAATGATGACAAGAAATTCAAATTACTGCATTATTTTGATAAAGCAATAATTTACAATCGATGATAATTATAAATACCTGCAATATACCTTTGTACTAACGCAAAAAGGGGTAAAAGTAACATTTTATTGCATTTCACAAATCTAGACACAGACGATTCAACAAGTGTGCATTACTGGTTGCCTATCCTTCTTAACAGCAAAGCTTCCGATCTGGCAAAAGTATAACGTATAACCTTACTTTTCTTAAACTACAAACCTTTCGTATAGTCAGAAAGTTAATAAGGTGCTTTATATAAATGTGTTTCTGCGCTACGGTGCCTTTTACGCAGTGCCTTTACAATCTTTACATCCTCTGTGAATATTTCTATAAGAAGGTCTATAACAAACATGCATCCAGTCTATAATCAATCTGACTGCAATTGCAATTGGTAATTATATAATAATTATAAGGTAAACATTAAAAATCTAGCATTAATTTGCAAATCAATCGCTTTGTTCTGATTTTCTGCTATGATTTTGATCCATGAACTCTAAAATATTTTTAATAAAAGTGTCATCCAGCTTTAACGTTTTGTTTCCAATATTGATAAAATACTATTGGATGATACTTATTAACATAGCCTTCAATACCCAATAGAAAGCTTTTGCTAAACAATATCCAGTAGAAAAGCTTTGTCAAAGTCTTTGTTAAATATGCATGTTGATAAAATCGGGCCTATATGTGTTAAAAATAATAATAATTATTATAAAATAAATTAAGACTTATGGAAACGTCCTGACGACTTGCTGGTCAATTTCCGATTGTCACACAGTATATTGGTTCAAGCTGGAGGCTATACAATGCATTGTTTGCTTGACATAACTGGAGCCATATCTGCTACACCAATACCAGCCATGGAGACCCTGCTAAATTTGACCGCTCTAGACATTGAGGTAGGGAGAGGTGGTAGAATGGTGGCCTTCAGACTGCTATCAATTGGCAGACAGGGCAAAAAGGAACTAAGACTGGACACAACGGGTATAATGAGTAAAACCATAAGGCAATATATACTCGCAATGGTGTCGGACTCTATGGTTTCCCAAGCGGCGTACACTGAAAGATCCTACAACGTACTTTTCCCAGGTAGAGACGAATGAAATAGAAGTGACAGTTACATATCACCCTCCGATCTTGCGTTATTCACGGACAGCTCCAAATCAGAGCTGTGCGTAGGTGTAGGAGTAGCTGGTAAGAATCCAGAATGTGCCCCTATAGAATTCCTTTAAAACAAAAGGTCTGTTTCGGACTTCCATTGTCTATATAATTTTTTGATTACAACGTTTCGATTGATGTGGCATCTTCAATCGTCTTCAGTTTACCACATCGATCGACACGTTGTAATCCAAAAATTATATAGACAATGGAAGTCCGAAACAGACCTTTTGAAACATCTTCCTTTAAAACACCTATGATTTTTGCCAGTCCGGCGTACACATCGATTGTGAATAGACATATAATATACAATCTCCGTTTAATTGTCTTATTTATTTATTACGTGTGGTTTTGCCTTTACATATTTTTTTATACTACATGTGCCTTTTCACCATATTTAACTCAAGGAATCCATCACTGGTTGCCCTGAAGATGACCTAATAAAGGCCGAAACGTCGGCAAACAGGCTCCCTCTTTTTCTTGACCTAAACCCAACTATCTGTTTCCTGGAGGTCCAATGTCAATGACAACTTAGTGCGCTACAGTCCTCACCCAAAATACTTGGGGATAACAATGGACCGAACATTATCATTTAGAAAACATCTAGAAAACACAGCAGCAAAGCTTAGCACCAGAAACAATATTATTCATAAATTGTGCGGTACCACTTGGGGGGCAAACGCAACCACCCTCAGAATATCTGCCCTAAGTCTTGTTTATTCTACTGCTGAATACTGCGCCCCAGTATGGTTAAACAGCCCTCATGCAAAAATGATCGACACCAAATTGAATGAGACAATGAGAATAATTAGTGGCTGTCTAAAAACTACCCCCCTACCGTGGCTGCCCGTTCTGTGCCATAGCCACTCCTCCTCATATTCGTAGACAGGATAAACTGGTGAAGGAATACAACAAAATACTATCCAATCCCCAACTTCCACTGCATACTGACCTAGATGGTGCAGATCTTCGGAGGTTGAAATCTAGAAATCCCCCATTACCATTTGCAGAACGGCTCTTGCGGGATGGCTTCCAAGTTGATGAGCACTGGAGGAGGGATTGGGAAGTCCAGAAGCCGGTACAGGCTCCACCAACTATGGACCCCACTTTAACCCTGCCAGGAATGGAATTGCCTCGCCATACACGGAAAACCCTTAATCGGGTCAGAACGTCGCATGGCATCTGTCGTGACTCGTTCTTTAAATGGGGGATATCTGAATCACCGTCCTGTGACTGTGGAGAGCCCCGGCAGACTGTTCAGCATATTGTCACCGAATGCCCGATTACCGTATATGCTGGACAACAGTCGGATTTCTTCGAAGCCTCGAAGTCTGTAGTTGGCTGGATAAATGGTCTTAATTTTAAAATCTAAAAACTATTTATTTTTGTTTGTTTTAAATTTAATACTTGTATTTTATTATATTGTTTAAGACTTACTACCAATTAATCCATGTAGCCATACGCTAAATAAATAACTGGAGGTCCAGTAGGTCACTAAACAATTGAGCTGAAGAATCCAAAAGTTGAAATTTCAGTAAGCCTTAGGAGGGATCTATAGGTATAGAGTTGGGACTCAAGGAGCTGCACAAACTATCCCCGGACAAACAAGTCGATAAAAATCCTTTCAGATAGCCAAGATGCCCCGAAAGCACTGAGCTCCAAACGTCGTGACTCAAGATTCGTATGGAACGTCTCCTCAATGAACTTGGAAAGCAAAAAATTGGCCAACACGCTCGCAAGAGGTGGAACTGAATCTGTGTTCATAGGACCAAAAAACCATCTCAGAATGGGCAGTGAGGAAAGCACTCCTGCACTGGAAAAATACACATGGCCTACAACACTGGAAGGCGTTCTTTCCAGTTATCTGCGCATCTTGGCCGGTCTGTTAATAGGACATTGTCATCTAAGAAACCACCTTTGGAAAATAGTTCTGGAACAAACATCGGACTGTCGTTTCTGCTATGTGGTTGACGAAACAGCGGCGCACATATTGTGCTCCTGCCCAGTACTGGTTTGAGCTAGATATCAGACTTTTGGATTCACCCATCTGGAGCCTACTGACGTCAAGGAAGTTTCACCCAACACCAAATTGAATTTGTGGGAATATAGTGAGGGCTAATTATGAGGTTTATTTATGTTTTGCATGGTATAAGTTTATAGACGCGTCCTAATTGTGATATCCGGTTTCACCCAAGTCTCACCCAACACCACCATCGACTTCGTCAAAAGGTGTGGATTGTACAGTGGGCTCTAGATAGATACAATAGGGTCGCAATGGAAGAAAGTATAATCACCTCACTCATAATCAACCTAACCTAACTTACATTGCTCTTAAAATTCTGTAAACTATAACCACGGCTGAACAAGCAATCAGCTATCTTACTCACGGTCGGTTTCTTTGTGATGACGTGTTGCAAATATCTGACGTCAGCGCCACCATTTTGGGACAGTTTCATTCGCCCTGACAGGGGCGGAGTAGAAAAAAGTGTACAACAGGGCAGAATTAAGAAATAATACTCAACCTATGCGGTGTAAAAGGAAGGTTAACATTAAAGATAACATAAAATTTATGTTGTCCTTAATGTTTACCTCCCATAAACTACTAAATTTGCGCTGAAACCTATATTATTTATCTCTATACTCATATTCTATGTACACAGCCATGACCCTGCCGTGCCGCTGCTGTTGAAATCTATCTTTCCAAACGTCAAAATAAATGACTTCGACATACCTTTGGAACAAGATATTACTCGAAACCCCTTGCCATTTATACATTTTTAAGGGGATGATCCTTAGGGGGATGAGCCTTAGGGGGATGATCCTTAGGGGATTATCCTTAGGGGGATGATCCTGGGAGAGAATACAAGGGAATGAAGTAGTTTTTGGTTAAAAATTTGACAAATCGAGAAATTCTGGGTCGGAAGTTTTCAAATGATGTATGTTTGTATTCTTGATAATATTCTCTTTATCATAACCAGTCTATCAAATTTTAACACGGACTTTGGAAGCAAAAAGAATCAAATGAAGATGTACGTTTCGCTAGATTGAGAAAGAATGATAACTTTATGCAAAACCGATATCATAACAATAACAGCGCTAATTAATAATTATGCAAACATCAATTATACAAACATCGATGATGATGCTTATTTCTAAAAATCTGTGCATTCTGAATTGGTGCCAGTGAACCTAACAGAAGCAAATGATTATGAAATACTTATTACAAGAGGTCATTTTTGCAAGTCGAAAAAGCTTCTGCTTCTTAATATGGTGTCTTCGGTGTAGGCACGTATTTAGAGGGGGGGTCCGGACACCCTGGAAACGTTATCAAATGCCTAGCACCCCCCCCCCCCCGCAAATTTAAGGTGGCAATCCTAGTCTGGACCCCCCCCCCCGAAAGGTCAACCAAGTGACACCCATAATCTGGACCCTCCCAAAACCAAATCCTGGATACGTGCCTGCTTCGGTGTGTGGTTGTTGGTGTGACCTGTGTTGTAGAAGACATCGTTTTAAGAAACAACATTTTTGGATGATTTTTTGAAATAATTAAATTTGGGTGTCGTTCTTTGTACACTGCTTTTTTTGCCAGCAAATCTCAACGTTGTGAGTATTTTCTATCAGTGGCGTAGCGTGGCGTCAATACAAGGGGATGTAACAAGTAAGTGCAATTAACATTTTACCAACACAATAAACATTTTTTCTTTTTTTTTTATTGAAGTCATTAATTTTGAAGTTTCAAGAATAAAATATACAAACAATATAACACGTTAAAAAAATAATCAAAAATCAAACCAATTTGAAAAAGAACTAAATCTAAGTTACGAATTTGTTAGATGCCAAAAATCGTTCATCGTTACGCGCAATGTTATTTTATTTTGCACCGCGAAGGAGATGCGTTCAGGAAACCGCATCACCCACCGACGTAAAAAAAACGAACTAGACACGGTGGAGACGTAATCACGGGCCTATAATTCGTGGACCTCGGATCGCATTCGGCGGCGTTCAAGATGTGACCAGGACAGTCGCATCACTCGCATCATCGCGCTGTCGAGATATTTTTATTTTTAGCGTTTAGCATAGCCGTTAGCGTTATCTATAAAGCTCGACCAATACATACATTCAATAACTGAAATTGAATTTAATTATTTCAATAAATATTTTCGGAATTTTAATTTATTATAGGAGATATAAGGAGATTAAATAAAAACGTATTACATTCCTTTGAAGGGATGCGACGCATCAGCCGCATCAACGGACGCTACGCCGCTGTTTTCTATAGTTTACAGTTTAAACTTTTGTTTTTTCGTTAACTATTTTAGAAAGCTTCAGAACATGGAAATAAACATTTCAGAAAGCACTTAACACCAGAGACTATTTTCTCCAAAATTCTGGCCACAATCCCAAGACTTTTCTCCTCTATAATTTTGTGAGCATGTCGTCAATTTCTGGAAAAAAAATAAGTAGCAGGAACAGCCTACTTGACCCATTTTATTAATACTTTGCCACATTCAATTCTAAGAAGCTCAGTTACATCTTTTGGTATCGCGGCGGTAGGCCTAACATAAATATCTGCATTATGTTACTCTATAAATCTTCAACGTGTTTATGTACAACAGTTCTCACAGATTAATATCCTTCTGGAATGCTTCAAAAAACCTCTCGAGATTGTTGACAGCAAATGACGATTACCATTGCAATAACATTATTAATTACCAAGTTCTTAGCGTATACACTGTTGATATAATGTTGTTTATAAGTTTTTATTATACTGAACACTGAGAATAGAACTGCATACATATAAAATGTATTTCTTTCCCAGCAAATGTTACTTTCATTTACAAGCATATATTAGGCGTTCATTTTACTTCCCACACTGATAGGTGAGGGGAGTATTGTGATCGTGAAAATTTTCGATTTCGAGACGTTTTTTGGGCGTTTTATTATGTCTATTTAACGAAAATCTTCGACACTCATTTCCATCGGTCTGCTGTCTGTCCGTCGGTCTGTCTGTCAGTAACTGTTGCATGGATTGTGATGAAATTTCGGTAGCTGTATGCTGTTAGATCATCGTAGTAGGTAATGTAATAAGTTTGAAAATCGGTGCATGGGCGACGGAGTAATTAACAAAAAAAAAATACAAATATTCCTCAAACATCGTTTTTAGGCGTTTTAGGGGTTTCTGGTCATTTTCTACTTTTTTTGGCTGAGGGCGAAATTGGAGGGTGGGGGGTTGTAAAACTCAAAAATTTGTTGTATTCATAATCCATTGCCCTGTGAAAGTAAGACAGACCTAGCTGCAAAATACACCTTTTCAGGTCCATCCGAACATTGCCTTGCCTATTACAGTATTTAGAATTTTCTGGTGTATACAGGGTTGGGATAAAGTATGGAACCAAGCAAATATGTTTGCAATGGAAAGTGTGATATTGCTGAAAATTTTCAGGTAAATGTAGTGACGCATAATGCATCCGTAGACATTGTGTTAGCTATTAATTAATTTACTTCCGGTTAAACAGAAAGTACCGTCAACTTTTTAGGACACCCTATATATTTTTGCAGATTTCAATACATCTTTTTTTTAATACGTTCATAGTGGATCTAGTATTTGTTTCTGTGATAATGTGAAAGATAAAGCTTTTTTATTGGTCTCACAAATTCGTCTGTGGCGGTCTGCGGTCTTCCCGTTTTGGGTAAATTTTTAATATTACCAGTTAGATTAAAACGTTTTAGTATTTTAGTCACTGTCGAACGTGTTATAGGGCCCCTGTCGGGATGTAAATCATTGAAAAGTTGACACACTTCTTTGCGAGATTGTCTTTAAATGGCCGGCATTTTAAATATCTGGAATGATGAAGAAGCTTTATCTTTCCCGTTTTTACAGAAACTAATACTAAACCCACTATGGACGTATTGGGAAAAAAAAGATGTAAAAAATCTGCAAAAATATACAGGGTATTCAGTTTAAATTAAAAAAGTTAACGCTACTTCGGATTAAACATATTCTTAGAATTTTCCACCAAATATTCCAGACGAATATTACGTGAACAATCAAGGTAGAATCTTTTTTAATATTCTAGAAACATTTTGTCTATATTTATTTATATTATATACAAAATTTGTAGGGTACCTATTATATACACTGGGCCAAAAATAATGGCACCTACTAATGGCAGATGGCTACAAAAGTGAAGTGAGTTAGACACATCAGTCTAGCAGAGACTAGAATAGAATGGAATAGAATTTATTGTCTTTTGATCATCATAAATACGACATATACGACTAGTCATATAAAAAATAAAATGTATATAGAGACAGTATAGATGAAAAGTAGCCACATATTTACACGGTATCTTCTCAATTGGTCTTTGAGGGTTTTTATTAGTTGACCTTCGAAATTCAGCTTGCAGGTGATTATAAATAAAGTGTTATCGGATTGAACCTGAGGATTCTACAGACATTAAATAATGGATCATACACCATAGTAGGTGATAGAGTTTGTAAAGGTAGCATAGTGTTTGATGTTACTCTTCCAAAAGCTCCAGTGAAATATGAACCATATAAAATATTTCTATTCTGAAGCAACAAGAGTCGACCAATTCATCTCAATCTTGCAAGGTTCCAACGCCCGACGACCTTATCTAACCTCTGACATAGCACGCGTCTGTCTAATAAATTTAACCGTAATGTTTGTGCTCAACTCGGGTGATTGTCGTTCTTAATCCCGTTGCTAAGGTCACACTCGTCCACATTTGAAACAGATAACTTCAGATGCTAGCGCCTCTCGTTTAGATACCGACGATTATCAGAAAATAACGAAAAAAAAAACAGTGAAGGAAAAGTCGATCAGATTTGCCGTCCATTTTTCTGCTGGACCATTACAGAAGTTTGTCAAAGAATCTATAGCATCAGAAGCTGGTGGAAGCCACATAATATTATACGAGAAAATACCACCAGGAAACCAATGGTAAAACAGGGGCTTCTTTCTATCTAGGAGACTAAAGCCCAGTTTCACAATCGTTAGTTAACTAGTGGTTAAAAGAGCAAAAACAATTCATTTCATAATCGGCGATTTACGTCAGAAGCTCTGTTTAACCAGTAATTAAGTTAACCCAAGGATAAAGTGTGGGCTCTTGACGTGTTTTGTGGTCAACCAGTGATATATGAGGTGGCTTTGGAGGTTATAGAAACATGAATTTTGACATTGACGTCTAAGACGTCGATTGATTTTGATTACAGTCTGTGTAGACCCTAATGTTGACAAATCAAAAATATGAATACAAAGATTAGGTTTGTTTCTCAATAGGTTAAGCCAGAGCCACAATACGTCCATTTTTCTGCTGGACCATTACAGAGTTTGTCAAAGAACTTATATCATCCGAAGCTGGTGGAAGCCACATAATATTATACGAGAAAATACCACCAGAAGACCAATGGTAAAACAGGTGCTTCTTTCCATCTAGGAGACTAAGGCCCAGTTTCACAATCGTTGGTTAACTAGTGGTTAAAAGAGCAAAAACAACCCATTTCATAATCGGCGATTTACGTCAGAAGCTCTGGTTAACTAGTAATTAGGTTAACCCAGGGATAAAGTGTGGGCTCTTGACGTATTTTGTGGTCAACGGGTGATTGATGAGGTGGCTTTGGAGGTTATAAAAACATGAATTTTGACATTGACGTCTAAGACGTCGATTGATTCTGATTACAGTCTGTGTAGACCCTAATTATAGCGTTTTCGATTTACTGCTCTCAGAGGCTCAGAGCGCATTTGATGTAAATTGTATTTCATTTCATTTTCATTTATTTGTATTATGCAATACAAATAGTGCCACCTCGAAGGCTACGCCTTGTTTGAGGTATTGGCATTCACAAATTATTGAAATTGTACACTGTAATTTAGCTAACCTAACTTTGCTGCTCCTTCTCTTTGGACTGCTATGGTCGTATGCATTTTAACGATTTTCACTTCTTGATTTCCAATTTATCCATTCTGATCAGCAGCATACATTCTTCTTCAATTTCATTGATGATAACATCATTAGTAACTTAAAATTTGGATGTGACATCCGAGTGACATTGACATGATGGTGAAACATGTTCGGTTTGACGGCTCTGCTCCAGATTTGCAAATTCGATTTACCTGTTGTTCGCTCGCGGAACGCTCTCAGATTGAACTTCATTCGAGAAGCCAGGTCAGAGTATTTGAGAGCGACGTCTTCTTTGTCAAAAAAGAATTGAAGGCTTGGCGTTCTGTGAGGAGAAGCATTTTGTGGTTGGTAGAAAAAAGTGAAAAACAGAAAAACATTCGATCATTCGAAGAAAATAGCCCCCCTTTGTGGTGATCATAAGAAAAGTAAAAAGCTCATAATACATAATATGGAAAACTGGGTTTTGATACCTTTAATATTCGAGAGTAGGCACCCACTATTTTATAATTTTTATAGTCGGTGCGTAGAACAACTTAAATTTTAAATTGCAGCCTTATCAACCGTCACTTGCGCCAAAACCAGAAGTCATTTTTGTGTTCGATCATGTTCGATTTGTGAAGTGCTCCTATCAACTCTTGACAGATCTCTAGTTTGATTGCGGATGATCTATGCTCGCCCTGAGAGCAGTAAATCGAAAACGCTATTAGGTTTCTTTGTCATTAGGTTAAGCCAGAGCCACAATACTCGCGAAGTGACCCAAGTCAAATGCGAGAGTATGAATGGTCACTTTAGACTACTTTGCACCTCTCCGAGCCACTGCTCAGGCTCACTCGGTTGAAGAAAATGTTCTGTAAATCTATTTTGTGGTGGAAATGAGGCACGTAATTGAAATATGTGAAAGCATGGCCGTCTCTACTCAAGGCCGGAGCATGAAATATGGCAACACTGAATCTACGGGCCGTCATTTTGTTTGTTGTTAAGTCATTAGTCATGGCATTAGTGTAATCTTCCAGAGTGAAAAATAAGATTAGAGGTGAATTTTAATGTTTCTAATCATTTACCTGCACAAACGAAACTATAAAGATAACAAGATGTCTGCAAAGTGTGTAGTACCAGGTTGCAGTAGCAATTGGGGCTTCCAAAGAAGGACATAAACAGAAGTGGGTGAAAGGTATTCCTCATAAGGGCTGGTTATATTTATAAGAATAAAGACAATAATTACAAACATTTCAAAGGATAAGACCTATTTTAAACCACAATGTGGTACCTACAATGTTTTCTGGACCTCCCAAATATCACAGAAAAGGACAGTTAATAGAACTCATCTGGGCATGCATCTGGACATACCTTGATATTGAAAGGGAATCAAGACCAGCAAGAATGGCTTCACAGTGACCTAATAGCGAATTTGTCTAGCTCAAGTGACAATTTACAAAGTAAATTGAGTGTTCATTCAAGTGGAAGTGGCAACAGGAAACAGGTTCCGTTTATTTTTATTTTGTAGTGTCTGACTACGATGAACCAGACATCAGATGTAAGTGGTATTAGTGGTAGTAGTAGTTCTAAAAGGTGTTTTGCACAATGTGGTACCTACAGTGTTTTCTGGACCTCCCAAATATCACAGAAAAATACAGTTAATAGAACTCATCTGGGCAAGCCAACGAGGGCATGCATCTGGGCATACCTATGAAAAGATTTGATAGTGAAAGGAATCAAGATCAGCAAGAATGGCTTCACAGTGAACTAATAGTGAATTTTTCTAGCTCAAGTGACAATTTACAAAGTAAATTGAGTGTTCATTCAAGTGGAAGTGAAGTGGCAGCAGGAAACAGGTTGCTTTATTTTTATTTTGTAGTGTCTGACTATGATGGACCAGACATCAGATGTAAGTGGTATTAGTAGTAGTAGTTCTAAAAAGCATTTTTTCTTAATTTATTAACCCAGATGAACTCTAATACATATAAAATGTAATAATTATTCTGAAACTATAGGCCCACTATTTGACAGCTAAGCCACGTTGCCACATCTAAGGCTCCGGCCTAGTGTAGAGTCGGCCATGGTGAAAGTGAACACTGCAAGTGTAGGTGCCTCTTACACATCATTCATTTCGCCATTGTCAGCTGACTTCGTTATCAGCAACACAACGTTAGGTTCTTGTTTCTCCTGAAGTCAAGCGAGTAGTGTGGTGACACTCCTCGTACTCAATTTTCCTTCGACGAGGAACTTCATGAGCAGTGTGGCTGAGACTTTAGGTTATGTTTTGAGACTTATCCGTTGTGCCAACTTAAATTAAGCTTAACAATTGATCTTCTTTGTGAAACAAAGCTTCCCGATAGCTACTGGTCAACCTGCACATCTGTCGGTTAGTCACATTTTAGATCAGTCTTGTTCAACAATAGGAAAATAACCTCTAAGGCCCAGTTTCACAATCGGCAGGTAACTAGAGGTTAAAAGAAAACTAGTGATTAGTGAACAGTTCGCGTTTCATAATCGGCGGTTTACGTCAAAAGCTCTGGTTATCCAGTAGTTCAGTTAACCCAAGGATAAAGTATGGGTTATCTCTGACGTTTGATGTGGTCAACCGATGACACATGAGCTTGCTTTAGAGGTTATGAAAACATGCATCTTGACATTGACGTCTAAGACGTCGATGGATTTTGATTATAGTCTGTTGTGACACAAGTCAAAAATATGATTACAAAAGGCCTTTACGGAAACTATGATCGGGTTAACCCGATCACTTGGATCACTGATCCTGACGTTCGGAAAGTGATCTAGGATCAGTCATAAATATGGTCAGTTCTCTGTTGTACGGTAAGTGATCTCGATTGGGTTACACAAATCTGTAGCCTTGTTCCTAACCATCTGTTTTTTATTCTTAAACCAAGTTTTTCATTGTTCGATATCCGTTAAATCCATGTAATCGTAAATCCCACTTGACAGTTGTTTGACAGATAACTGATCGATGCGGATCCAGATCACTGTTTCCGTAAAGGCCTAAAGATTAGGTTTATTTGTCAAAGGGTAAGGTTGTATCCACAGAACACAATTATGGCAGTGATCTGAGATCCAACTTGAAGATAAATAAGCTTAACCACTGGTCTTCTTTCTGAAACAGAGGCATCCGATAACTATTGGTCAACTTCGATCTGTCGTTTAAGTGACTACCAGAGGTTACCAATGATTGTGAAACTGGGCCTAAGAAAGACAAATTATCTTAAACAGGAAATCAATATTTGAGCCCCCCTCAATCTTTAAGGTGTTTCACTTTCAAAATATCATATGTAAAGCTTCTTTACGATTACTCTTTGTTGATCTAATTAAGTTCAAATAACTGCGCAGCAATTTATTATGTTGGAAAGTTTCCAGCAATAACAATCCTTGCGAATATAGTGTTGGAACCCATACAATCAAATATTGTGACTATACCTTTCGTCACCCGTTAATTAAGAAATTAAAACATGCCAGCAATTTTTTCATTATCTTCATTTGTAATAATTAATGGATTATTTCATGGATTCCCTAACACTTTGATAAACTAAAGTGTCGATAATTAAATTGGTATACCAAAACGGTTAAATGATTGTAATAGGCGGAATACTTTCGTCATTATATCGTTTATTTTGCGGGAAATAATTTTTCACCCCAAGAATAATTTTCACAGTTCACGTAGAAATAATCTAGAAATGCTCTTCTGTTTCTTCTTCTTCTTCTTCTTTTACTTCGTCGGTATTTTCCCTTACGAGTTTGCCGTTTTTGTCCTCCACAGCTCTCTTACATTCCAGTAATCCTCTACTCTCAAATCTCTATCTGTCATAGCACATCTAATGTCATATATTTGTACCATTAGTTCTCTACGTCTCCTCCCTGGAGGCTCCCATTCCGATATTCCTTTTGGTCACTTATGGACTGGCATTCTTTGGACGTGACCATACCATTGTGGTGGTCTATATCCTAGTGTTTGTTTATTGAGTATTCTATTTCCATTCGTTGCCATATTTATGCAGTTCTTATTTTGTCAGATCCTATGCTAATTCGACCTTATTTTTGTTTCTTATTGTTGTTGTTATGTTATTGGCCATACTTCAACTTCAGATAGGGTAATATTCTTGATCATGCTTTGAATATTATTTTTTTGATTTTTTTGTGACAGTGTTATTCCATATCAGTCCATGAAGTGTTTTTGTCACTTTTCCTTGACTGATTTTTGTCTGTATATCTCTTAAACAGGTACCATCTCTGTGCATTGTCGATCCTAAATACTTAGAAGCTTGGCAGCTATTAATTCTTTCTTCTTCAGGTGCCGTCTCCATATAATGAAGGTTGGCGACAATTTCGGCGTACTTATTTCGGTCTTGAGTGGTACGAATTAAAGATGATGTGTTCATACCAGTCCAGTCGCGTATGTTTTTTAACCATGAATGATAATCCTGCGACCAGGACCACGTTTACCTTCGATTTTTCATTCTATTATTAGTTTTAGTATATCATACTTGTTGTTCCGGTATATGTGGCCCAGATAAGCAGTATTTCTTCGTTTTATTGTAGTTAGTAACTCTCTTTCCCTTCTCATACGTCTAAGCACTTTATCGTTCGATATGTGTTGAGTCCATGATATTTTTAATAACCTACGGAAGGTCCACATTTCAAAATCTTCAAGTCTGTTCATGGTAACTACTTTTAATGTCCATGTTTCTGCTCCATATAAGAGAACTTTGTGCACGTATGCCTTTACAAAACGGTATCTTAGGTTTCAGTTCAAGGTTGGGTTACATAACAGGTTTTTCATCTTTAAGAACGTGGCTCTGGCTTGTTACAACTATGCGTGATCTTACTTCAACGTCAGGGTCTACATTTGTCGTCATGCAGCTGGCAAGATATTTGAATTTCTCAACTTTCTCTATTGCGGTGTCATATATTTTTATCTTCAGTTGTGGGTTTGGAGATCTTGTTATCGCCACTACTTTAGTTTTTGTGAAATTAATTCTCATGCCTAGCTGATCTCCTACTTCTACAACTTTGTTGATTAGGCGTTGAAGTGCCTCTGGACTGTCCGCAATGATAACCGTGTCGTCTGCATAACGTGTGTTGTTCGATATCCTAAATAAAATCTAAAAGGAGGTAATCATGACACCTTTCATTTTCTTTGGTAAAAGCCCCACATGTTCCAATATCAGTGGTTGACGTTGGAGACACCTGACTCTGCGCTCCTTTTCATAGAATTTAAATGGGCCTATACCACATTTTTGGTTTATTGGCTTAAACGCACCCTGACGCCATAAATAATTTTACAAAATTTTTCTATGGTATTTATAATCGAAAAAAATGCTCTAAATATTGAATTTTTTGAATCCATACACTTCCCGCCCAGGTCGTGACGTCACCTGTAGGGAACCAATAAGAGCTCACTGGTACAAAACAATAGCATCCGCTCGTAGTCATCGGACCACGAAAGGACGCTTCTCATTGGTTCCCTTCAGGTGACGTCATCATCGGCTATTTCAAATTACAGTACAATTTTCTTTTTAGTGTTATTCTCATTTGGATCAAGCTTTCTGCTGACTTTTTACAGTAAACGGTCCTATGTATCATCAAAAATAATACCGCAGTAAATAAATTGATCAATTTGAGATCACGGTATAGGCCCATTATACGCATAGAATGAAACCTTGTTGGGTGGTATGAAGTAGGTATCTGTTTTTCGTCACACAAATTCTTATGTTACTATAGTCACTATTTGGCAGATTCAAAGGATCTTCTATACAACGTCTGTACATATATGAGCAGTGCTATATATTTTGGAACAAAGAGTATAAGTGGCCATTAAAAGTGCATAGTAGGCGAGGAGCGTGTCTTTTTCATTTGTCGACATCTCGAGGCCTGCTAGATTGAATTATGGCTCGTAATGGTCGCAAAGTGTACTCGGAAGATGTGCGTTTATGAAGCACATTGTTGCCGGGTAACTGCTCCGTTATTATGTGCTATTTTTCACACTAAGCATTATCTCATCTTTTGCCGTTGAGCTTGAAAAAACAGGGTGAAGAAGAAGCTGCTACCTTTTGGGTGAGTTCCGAGGACAGGTAGCAGCTTCTGAGGATGCCATCCACTCGTGGATGACAGCCCAAGTACTAACAGTTTGGCTACTATGACTATGGCCACGCAAGCATTACTGTTTGCCATTGTATTCATTCGCATACCTTCTGCTCTAAATGGTATTGCAGTAAATGGTTCAGTTCGTGATAATTGTTATTGGAGGTAGTGAAATGATTGCGTTTGGAGAGTAAAAAAACTGCTTTTGGGAGAAACAAAAATAAAGTTTCTAGGACGCATGTGTCATGCGATTCTTTGTATATGCAATGATCGTTCATGGTATTCAGATTTTGTTACGTAGATAGGTAACTTGAAAATATTGATGATACGATGGACAATTCTATCATGAGAAAAAAGACATTACAGAACTTTCTGTAGCTATACACACATGCACCATCGATCAAAGGAGTATTGTGATGGCATAAGCTACTTCATATCATTTTTACTGTACTCTATAGTCTGAGAACTTATACCACTGTGACGACAGAATTTGGGGGAGTAGGTATTTGGTAACAATTATTGCTCGTGCCATTTTTGAAATACTTCTGTTGTTATGTCCTCATGGTAATCAGCAAAGCATTGTTTAATTTTATTAGCTGATAATAGCAAGCAGTCAGAAACAAAACCATTCTTCACTACTCATCATCATCATCATGCGATTTACTGTCACTTCAGTGGCGCCCTTGATACTCATATCTAGCAACTGTTTCGTCGTATCCACCCAGCGTGTAGGGGAATGGCCACGGTGCCGCCCATTCGGGGCGTGACCCTGAACTACAAGTTTCTCCATATTATCTCTTCTGTGAATATGTCCGAAGAATATAAGCATCGTCATCGACACAATGGAGGATAGCCTCTTTGGAGTACCGAGCTCATCCAATATGGAAACATTAGTTCGATGGGCGGTATAAGGAATTCTCAGCATTCTCCTCCACGTCCACATTTCAAAAGCATCTATGCGAGCTCGATCTGCCTTTTTAACAGTTCAAGTTTCCGAGGCATACAAAAATATGGAGTCCACAAGAGACTGAACCAGTGACATTTTGGTAGCTTTAGTGATGTTATGGTCACGCCATATTTTAGTAAGCTTTGTCATGGCCACCCGTGCCTGTTGAATGCGCTGTCGAATCTCATTCTCACAGCTACCTGAATTGTCGATCAAAGAACCGAGGTATACAAAACTTTGAACTACCTCACAACGGCCTATTGACTTTATTTCTCGATGATTGTCATGCTCTCTATCTACGATAATAACCTTGGTCTTGTTGTAGTTAATACCAAGACCATATGCTGCACTGTGTTGTTCTAAAACGTTCAATAGAGCTACTAGTTCTTCCTGAGAAGCAGCAATAAGGGTTGTATCGTGAGCAAATCTTAAGTTAGATATTTTGCTTCCGCCAATAGTTATACCGCCATTCCAGTTGTCCAATACCTGTCTCATCACAAATTCAGAGTAAATGTTAAATAACATCGGAGATAATACGCATTCCTGATGAACTCCTTTTCTGGTTGCTGTTTGACTAGACAGGTTACCATCAATTCTTACACGAGCTGAGCTAGACTCATAGAGTTGCTGTATGAGAAATACTAAGTGGTAAGGGACTCCCATGGAGATAAGGATTTCCCATAGTTTAGGCATTATCAAACGCCTTAGAATAGTCCACAAAGCAGATAAAAACGGGAAAATAATGCTCTCTGGCTTTTTCAATAATCTGTCTTAAGTTTAAGATCTGTTCACGCGTACCGCGTCCTTTTACGAAACCTACCTGCGCCTGAGAAATTTGCCAGCCAATAAAACCCTCCAAACGAGACTGTAAAATATATAGTAGAACCTTGCTTGCACGAGAGATTAACGAAAGTAGGCGATAATTGTCTGGATTTGTTGGAGATCCTTTTTTATGAAGTGGAACAAAAATGGATGTGCACCATTCATCTGGCCAAACACCGGAGGACCAGATCCTCTTACAAATATTGTATAAAAGAGAGATGCCGTATTCACCCAAGCATTTTAATGTTTCGTCAGAAATCGCATCAATGCCTGTAGCTCTATTAGTTTTTAACTTGTTGAGGGCATGTTCCACTTCAGACAAAAGAATATCAGGTTCATTCTTCATTACTACTAGCATGAAGAATTATTATCATTTTTCCCCACACTATTACTAGCATTTTCCGAAGGTCTGCAGAAGGCCATCATTAAGCATTAAGTATTGACACAATCTAAAATGCAGGTTCAATTCTTCTTTACCTAAGCCACTCAATATTTCCTGTTAATAATCCCCTGACCAATCAAAATGTGGTACTAACCTTTTTATTGGCTATTACCATGACAGCCTGGGATCAAGTCCACGTTGACGGCAATAAAATGTACCTATACGAGAGATATCTGTTGATTAATTCGGGTATTCTCCCCAATAAAAAATAAAGTCAAGTTGATTGACTCAGTACTTCCCCGACACATTACTGTAATATCAGTTTATTATTTTCCCATACCAAGAAGCTTTAGTCTGAGATCTCGTTGCAACCAAATCATCGGCAGCCCTCCCCTTAAAATTATCTTACGCCTTATGTCTTTGCTTCACAGGTCAACGAACATCCTATCAATACTACAGACTTTTCAGCTTTACAACCCCCCAACCACCGTAATCTCATCCCCACCCAAAAAGGTAGAAAATGATCAGGAACCCCTAAGACATTTGAAAACGAAGTTTGAGCTGTTTTCACATTTTTAGTTTTCTGATTATTGCTACGCTGCCACTGACACGATTTCTAACAACCATACGCGTTTTGCATCCTCACCACGTAGTAATACTGTGTCAAAATGTCATTAGAATCAATTTAATAGTTGCCACGTTACAAAACACAAAGCGATCTAAAGCAATAAATACTCGTATGTATACAGAAAATTGTCCCTTAGTTTCGGTAATAGGCTAGGCAATGTTCGGATGAACCTAAAAAGGTGATTTATGTCGCTAAGTCTTCCTTCACAGGTTACTGGACAGCCTATTATGATTACAACAAATTTTTCAGTTTTTCAACCTCCCAGCCACCCCAATTTCACCCCCACCCAAAAAAATGCAGAAAATTATCAGGAACCTCTAAAACGCTTAAAAACGAAGTTTGAGCTGTTTTTTACATTTTTAGTTTTTTTTATTATTTCTGCGCCACCATTGGCATGATTTATAAAAACCATACGCATTTTCCATCCTCGCCACGGTGGTAATACTGTGTCAAAATTCCATTAAAATCAATTCAACCGCTTCCTCGTTACACAATATAGAACGATCTAAAGCAATGTTTACACCAGCAAAGATTCTAAGTCCTTTGCTTTCTGTAACAGGTAAGGCAATGTTCGGATGGACCTAGAAAAGTTATTTATGTCACTAGGTCTTCCTTCACAGGTCAGTGGACAGTCTATTATGAAAGCAACAAATTTTTCAATTTTAAAACCCCCACACCCCAACCACCCCAGTTTCACTCCCACCAAAAGAAAAGTAGAAAATGATTGAGTTTGAGCAATATTTAATTTTTTTGTTTTTTGCTGATTACTCCGCCGCCCATGCACCGATTTTAAAAATTATAGAAAAATTACCTACTGCGACCACACAGCATATCGCTGCCCAAATTTCATCACAATCCATGCAGCGGTTGCTGAGATTACGTGGCTAGAAGAACGCATACAGACAGACAGACAGACGGAAATGAGTGACGCGGGTTTTCGTTATGTAAACATCATAAAATGCCCAAAAAGCGTGTTATCTCGAAATCGAAAATTTTCGCGATCACAATACTCCCCACACCTATCGGTGTGGGAAGTAAAAGCGGGGTAAATACCGGGGAATCGATAGCACCTCGTATCTTGTCCTGTTCCGAGAAACTTCGGATAAACTATACCTTGAAGCGACACATTTCATATTCTTTTAGCGCAACCAATCTCCATAGACCGCCCCGAAAAGGCTACGACAGGAAATGGCTATAATCGTAATTTCATGATTGTCACAGTGATTATGTTTATATAAAGCACGATGACCACAATCATCCTCGTTCTACGCACACCTACTATGCAGTAATTTCAATCCGATTTCCTATTACGTGAATAGATCTCACGAGCGGAAGCGGATCTGTGGTCGGTGCATCAGGATGAATGCGCCAAAACACGATGTTATACAGTGGGTCTGTGTCGCACAGGTATACGGTTACTTGACGGTTGCCACCATGGGAATATGTATTAGTATGGGAATAGTAGATTCTGAAACAAGGTACCGAACACCACAAATTCCTTCGATACTGTTACTGTGTGACCAACGTAAATTGACCAGCGCGGCATGAGGTAAGGAGAGCGGGAGGTTCTCTCAGGTAGCGATCGTCATTATCATCTCGAGTTCAAAAAAGGATAGAGGAAATAAGTATAACAAGGACATTAAATATTGTCTGCAGCGATTATCCAATCACGATGCTGCGCTGTGTTTAAGGTGGGGATGAAAAACTGCTGTTGCCGGTTGTAGTTATAAGTTTTATGAACTAGACGAATAGGATATTAAGTTTTTTTTATATATATATTACAATCTGATCGTTTACGATCAATAAGCAATTTTGTTCTAACCTAACTTAGCTAACCTTAATATTAAAACTAAGGGTCTTACTCAATAGTAGTTCCTTAGACTCTAGTAACCAGTAAACACTAATACTAACGTGTAACCATCGCACTATGCTCTGCTTTACACTATCACTCATTAACTAACTCAAAGGGTTTTGTCCTCTTTAGTCTTCTCGTCTGGTTGGCGTTGTCGAGGAGCTGGATGGCCTCCACATTCGGATATTAAGTGCTATAAATTATTTGCCGTTACCTTTATAAATAAAATAAAAAGACGTAAGAGAAGGAAATAGGTTAATTACTAGTAATACTGAGTATATTGTAACATACTGTATATTATGGTATTCGTGACAGAGATATGAAGAATTTACTAAAGCAGAACGAAGGAAGTATCGCCAAGCTTCAACAACAACATGAGGTAGCTATGAGGGAACTTACAGCAGACAGGGATAGGTTGAAACAGTTGACTCCCAGAAACGGGAAAGTATGGATATTAAGAGTCGATTTGAAAGGGACAGAAGGAGTCTGCTGAAGAATGAACAACACGAGGCGGCTTTAAGGAAGTTCAACGAAAAACACGACAAAGAACTAGCTGCTTTAAAGGTTGAAATCAAACGACTGATACCTTTGGATGAGCTGAAGAAAGCGGAAATGAGGCATGACCAAGTTAAAGACGAAAACGCAGTGCTCAAACAGAGTTTAACTCAGATGGAGGCTGAAAATGCATCTTTTAAAAGAGCTTGAACAACGCAGTTGCTGAAGCCAAAAAGATAGGGGTCAAGGAGGTTAAGTCAAAGTTGAAAGAAAGGTTGGCGCAGCTTGAAGCAGAAAACAAGAAGCTGAAAACAGATTTTAGCGGCGCAGTCGATAATGCGAGAGAGAGCAAGGAACATTTGTCTAAAGCAAAAGACGTTGATGGTAAGATGAATCAGCGACTCGTAAACTCGAAAAAAGAAAACGCTCGACTGGAAAACGAGGTGAAGAACGCATTGGCAGCAAGGTAGTAGCACTAAGATGAAGCAGAACATTATGCAGTTAGGAACTGAGATCGATAGGAACAAGAAAGAACTGAATAAGGTCGCTGAGGATACAAACAAAGAAGTGTCTGCAATATCAGCGATGCAAGATGACGATGTAAAGTTAAAGCAGAGAAACCGCAAAGACAGGAGCAAAGCTTGACGCTGCGCTCAAAGATGCGTCATGGAACTCTGACCAGGCCGTACAACTCAGGAGTGAGAATGTTAAGCAGAAGAACAGAATTGCGCAGCTGGAAGACGAACTGAGCAAGTGTAGAGAGGAAGTGGAGAATAGCCTGAGTCCTGAGTGATGGGAAAAAGGATGTATCGAGAGCTGACAAAACGTGAAATTGAAGCAGATGATAGCAGAATTAGGAATAGAGAACGCTGCTGGAACTAGAGATAACAACCCCAAGTTGAAGAGAAGGTCATCGCAGTTGGAAGATGGTTTAGTGTGGTTTTACAATCCACGACGGAGAAATGGGTAATGTTTAAAGCTACAACGCCATTGGGAGGGACCTTACGTGGTGATGAAGCGCCTCAACGACGTAGTCTACAGGTTATGTACGGGAAGTGGAAAACCAAAGGTCGACTATACTGATGGCTGTGGTGATACAAGAATCGAAGTTGTTCGTCGAGGACACCGAACGCTTAGGGGGGAAGGATGTAACATACTGTATATTATGGTATTCGTGTATTGTGTAAGTATTAGTTGTCATGCATGATGTAAAGTCAAAGTGTTAGGTTAGATGTTTGAAGTATAAACGTCGTCGAATCATCTAGAGTTTTCGGAAATGACGGATGGGCATTCTAGAATGTCATCGAATTCTCTACATGGTTCGATGAAGTGTATATAAGGCACCACGGGTAGCGTGGCGAGAGTTCAGTTCAGTTGAGTTGTGTAGTAGGTGAGATAAGGTTAAGAGATATTGTATTGAGTTGTGAAGTAAAACGGTGAAAGTTACGTCCAGTTTGATTCCTTTGGTGAAGAAAAAGAGGCCATCTTGACAATATCATTGAAATATTTTAATTCGAGACAGCACCATTTTTAATTTTTATATATAAAATAAGTTGAGAGATATGGCAACGTCTAAAATCTACTATTCATTTTATTTACTTTGATGATAAGCACATGTTTTCATAAACATACTATTTTCCGAATCCCAAGACTTGGAATATTATTGGTAACGTGCCTAAAAGTCGACATTGATTCCAAAATATAGAAGTTTACTTCTGACTAAAATTCCGTTTGTGTCTATAGTTCTAACCAAGCAGAAACTGCTTATACAATATGTATGCACTTTTTTATGCATTAGGTTTATAAACAATTATTCATGATCTCACCCTACTACGCTGCCATGAGAGCTTACGTAAACCGAATATTTTCCATTACTAGCTCAGTAATTTTTGAAAAGATTAGTCAGATTTTGATGTTATTGACTTTTCGAATCAAAATAAAACAAACGAATATCAAACTATAATTATCGCTCTGCTTTGGCCTTTTCAACATATTCAGAGATAACCTTATAAAAACATAAATATTGTAACTGTTTGGTAACAGACTTGTAACGATATTTACGAAGATTGGGAGTACGAGATAAATACGTTAAACGACGCTTTTAAATTAACAAGGCTACGCACCTATCATTTATAAATTAAGTAATATAAACATCGAGTGGTAATTGAATCTTTATCGATAACGCTGAAAGGTTACGGCAGGGCGTGCGTAAAAGACAACATCAACAAATTCCCGCGAAGAAGCGAAGAATTATTGTTAACTCTTCCAGGATCAAAAGATTCCGGAGGTAAAATACCTGGCCGTTCGGATCTCCGGGTGCCAGGTGGTCCGGGGGAATATTAAGGGGCCTGGGTGTACACAGTTATATATACAGGGTGAGTTTTTAGTACCGGCTCGGTCGATAACTCCACTACTGTAGAAGATAGCGAAAAAAGTTGTATATAAAAGTTGTAGCCACGGATATGCTTCTTACTCAGAAAATACTTAGATTTATACAGGGTGATCCATAACTACGTGGTGATGCAAACATGCATTTTTTAAATGAGACACCCTATATATTATTCCATACTCAAATTCTACTAATAAATTCCGTTCTTCCAATATAGGGTTTTGTCACATTATACAGGGTATTTGAAAAGTTATGTCCATTTTTATATCCAAATCGCGGTCAAATGAACGTACTGTATATCAAAAAGTAATGAATCAAAAATTATTTTTTTACATGAAAAGATTAAAAATATCCTCTAGTTTTAGAATCAGCTATAAAAAAAGCCCATGGCGCATATTTGTATACAGGGTGATGTAGAATGCAAAATCTAGATTTTCTCTTTTTCTAAATGTAACCCCCAATATTTTATTATACCACAGAATTGCTTTTAATATGCTCTTTCATATTTGTATAACACTTGCTGTACCTACGTCCATTAGTTTCCGAGATATTTCGACCTTTCGGTAAATTTAAAATATAGCTTCTATTTGTGTATTGAAATTTATTTATTTTGAGAAGGTACTATCTAATTTGTTTTTTATTTAACGAACAACTAAGTTATAAGGTCATGATGCTATTTGATGAAGTCAAAACCCTAAATCATCGAGATAATAAAGTCAAGTATGCTGAGGAAACAATTTTGTAGGCGTGATGCATAATTACCAAGGAGATTTATCAGGTAGGCTTTGAAAAATTGACAGTTTTCATAACCAGTTCAATAATTCCGTAGTGTGTGAAAAACCAGCTTTAAAAATTAATTTTTCCATTGAGTGTATTTAGGAGAATCTTTGAGAAATTGTCTACTTGCCTCTAGAATATATCAACTATGAACAGCAATATCCAGAACGGAGGCACTCTAAAACTAATGCGTTTGAAAGATTGAAGAATCGTTTTATTTGGATTGTATCGTTCAATACTTCATAGCCTACCTAATAGATCTGCTTGATAATTATGCATGACGTCTATATGATTGTTTCCTCAGCACCCTTGACCTATATTATCTCGCTAATTCAGTGTTTTGACTTGATCAAGTACTATTATGGCCTTATATTTTAGTTGTTTGTTAAGCAGAAATAAAATTTGATAGTATTTTCTCAAAATAAATAAATTTCAGTGAACAAATAGAAGGTAATCGAAATATCTCAGAAACTAATGAATGCAGACATAACAAGTGCTATATAAAGATGAAAGAGCATATTAAAGGCAATTCTTTGGCATAATAAAATATTGGGGTTACATTAAAAAAAAAGAGAAAATCTAGATTTCGCATTCTACATCACCCTGTATACGAATATGCGTCACGGGCTTTTTTCATAGCCGATTTTAAAACTACAGGATATTTTTAACCTTTTCATGTAAAAAAATAATTTTTGCTTCATTACTTCTTGATATACAGTACGCTCATTTAACCGCGATAACTTTTGAAATACCCTGTATAATGTAACAATACCCTATATTGGAAGAACGGAAATCATTAATAGAACCTGAATATGGTATAATGTATAGGGTGTCTCATTTAAAAAAATACATGTTTGCATCATCACGCAGTTATGGATCACCCTGTATAAATTTAAATATTTTCTGAGCAAGGAGCATGTCCGTGGCTACAACTTTTATATAAAACTTTTTTTGCTATCTTTTATAGTAGTGGAGTTATCGACCGAGCCGGTACTAAAAACTCACCCTGTATATATGTATTTGCCTTGTTAAAACACGGATTCCCATTTCTAACAGATCTCACATGTTTTTCAAAAGGTGATAGTTAAGACCTTAATGAAAGACAACTAATTGCGATTTTCTCAAAAAAGTTTTTTAGTGTGCAAAGAACTCGCAATGTAAAATCATACCTCCTTCAAATGTCTGTAATTTAACAACCAAAGACGATATCAAAAAAAGGTCAAAACAGTGCCAAAGCGCAAGCTTTCTTCTTCATTCTGTTTTTTGAATCACTACTGTAAGTTCGAAGGTAACGTCAGGAGCTTGGAAATGCGAAATTCATTTTTATGGTGACCCTTGGACCTTACCTTTCACCTTACCTTTTTGGACTTATCACCCCTCATCTTAGACACATGCACTGGAGAAAGAGAACAGGCGGCCACGCCTTCTCGCTAACACGGGAATACGTCTTTTCTTGGATTCTCAATTTCGCGCGCTATACCCTAGACCCTTAAGGGAATTTAGTTTACAGAATTGTGCCGCCACTCCTCGTCAGGCTAACAACAGAATCTGTCCTTCGCAGCAACTTCGCACTGACGACAGGCCCGAAGGCCAGAGAAACGTGTTTAGAGCCGATTTTACAAATACACGAGGCCTTGCCTCCAACATAAACTCTGTCCATCAGCATCTTCAGGCAGAGAAGCCACATATTCTGGCACTTACTCTTCAACAATGGATAACTGCTAATACTGCTATATATTTCCCGGATATGACTTATACACCCGATTTAGACGTAGGTTTGGCAGATGCGTGTCATGGAGAGGAAGAGCTCGAACTGGAAGGATTTGACATCATATATAGTTTAAGGAACCTTCCAAAATTACTCCAGTGACTGAATAGCTTCTCCGATCTCTGTTTGTTGTAGTCGAAGGCTGTTCATCAGATGCGTGCATGGAACCAGGCAAGCCTCTTGTCATCCCAGGAGACAGTACATCGGCGACAGCAACATGCCTCACAGATCAACGTACATAGATATCAAAACAATTGTCGAGTGGGGATTAGTAAATAAAGTACAGTTTAACATACAGAAAACTCAGGCAATAATACTGACAAAGAAGCCTCACGTTGGAAATGGAGGGTCACCCAATAGTCGAGTCACATTTTGTGAAGTTTTTGGGGATCAGCATCAGCAATAACATATCCTGGCCCTAAAATATGGCGTGACCATAACATCACTAAAGCTACCAAAATGTCGATGGTTCAGTCTCTTGTGTTCTCCATATTTTTGTATGCCTCGGAGACTTGGACTGTTAAATTGAAAAGGCAGATCGCGCTAGCATAGATGCTTTTGAAATATGGACGTGGAGGAGAATGCTGAGAGTTCCTTATACCGCCCATCGAATTAATGTTTCCATACTGGATGAGCTCGGTAATCTAAAGAGACTATCCTCCATTGTGTCGACGAGAATGCTTACATTCTTGGGACATATTCACAGAAGCAATAACATGGAGAAACTTGTAGTTCAGGGTCACGCCCCGAGTGGGCGGCGCCGCGGCCGTTCCCCCTACACGCTGGGTGGATACAACGAAACAGTTGCTGGATATGAGTATCAAGAGCACCACTTAACTGACAGTAAATCGCGAATGATGGCGTGCTACAGTTCTCAAAACTATTGATAATATTCGTGTCGGCAATACTCTAGCTCCGACTTAATGCATTTTACGAGTTCACATGTCTGTTAAAACATTATGACTATGATGATGATGATGATTAGTAAACTCATCATCTTGCTACTGCTTGTACCTAATGTTAGGCAAACGCATTTGTAAGGAAGATAAAAGTGGAAAAATCTTGCATTCCCTATCGGCCCATTGGCATACGGGATTTATCGAGCTAGGCACCCTTTCAAATTGTTAGCGTAGTCCCTCTAAATGATCAGTCTAATAAGAGTATTATATTGTGAACAGAACTGAAGGGTCTAGGGTATAGCGCGCGAAATTGAGAATCCAAGAAAAGACGTATTCCCGTGTTAGCGAGGACGCGTGGCCACCTGTTCCCTTTTTCCAGTATGTGTGTCTAAAATGAGGGCAAATAAGTCCAAAAATCCAAAGGTAAGGTCAAAAGGTCCAAAGGTAAGGTCCAAAGGTCACTATAAAAATGAATTTCGCATTTCCAAGCTCCTGAAGTTACCTTTAAACTTACAGTAATGACTCAAAGAGGCAAATTAAAGAAGAAAGCTTGCGCTTGTGCAACTATTTAGCTTTTTTTGATATCGTGTTTTACAGGCATTTATAGAATGTATGATTTTGCATTGCGAGTTTTTTTGCACATTAAAAAACTTTTTTGAGAAAATCGAAAATAGTTGTCATTCATTAAGGTCTTAACTATCGCCTTCTAAAATATTATATGTATATGTAGTTTGTAGTGTATTATGCGTGAAATTGTGAGTCCGTGCTTTACATGGCAAATACGTATGTATAAATGTGTGTATCCAGGCCCCTGAAGTGTCTACTGTCTACAGTGCTCGTTAGGTATATAAAACTTTAATGTTCTCTCATCACCTGTTGAAGTCATTCGTAGAACGAGCGCTGATATTTTTTTTCTAGAAGTTTTAGTTGCATATTGTTCAATAGAAAGACATTTATACCCTCGAAGTCAAATTTTCTAGAATTATCCATACTTTGGAATGTTTAGTTTGAATTTAAGCATATCGCATCACTGTGTTTTAGGACGGTCTTAATACATTACAGCTGAACATGAAAGTGAATTTATGAAAACAATGCCCACACGTCGCGCACTGCCTGCATCTGCCCAGAATACTTGGGTGACGTCATTGTATAAAGTCACAGTATGTTGATTGATTAAATAGGCAATTATGGCCACTAAATTTAAACGCAGCCGCATAATTCCCATTATTTTATTTTTTATAATGAAAATGAGTTCTGGCCAACACAGTAGTCACTAGTTGAGTTTATTAAACCTACTTTTCAAAAAAATGTAATTTCCTTAACAGTCATGAGTCCAATATAGAATAGTGTAGCTTGGTTCTGAGGTTACCTAGCTTCTAGCAACTGCTTAGTACTTATAGCTTTCAAGAATTGATGTGTCGCCACTTATACTCGTACACGTACATACTACATACTTTTTGGCATTTTTTAATATAAAATAAAAAATTGCCATTGCAAAATGTCACTTTGATTTGCAACTCAACCGGAATATAAAAACTAAATCTAAACGTAGTTGAAATTGAATTAAAAAATCCAAAAGTGACTACTTTTGGAAATATCAGAAAAAATGAATGTTCATTTGTCTCATAATTAGGCAAACTGATGAACAGCAGCTTTTTTTAAATTCATATTCAATTTCAGGCACACTGACTATTATAATTGTTTATTTTTAGTGTCAAATATACCGGGTCAGTAGAAAGTACCGGAAGGCGTAAGAATTTCCAAAACTGCCAACGCTGGAATGATAAAATTCAATATCTGAGGGTTTTTGAACATGCAGAATTCAAAAATGCTAAGAGCAATGTAGCCAGATTTACCACTTTTACCTTACACGTTATAATTTTGTTATTTTAAGTGGGATAGCCTGCTATAGTCTCAAGTTTCTTCTCGGTTTCCTCCTACGAACATTTTATATGTATCTTACTAAATCTAATAACTTACCTGATCTATGTGGCAGCTGTGATCGCAGGCGTAGCCATAATGCACTTTGTCAGTTTGGTTCTGGAACAAATATAGTCAATTTAATGTCAAATGAAACAAAATATGGTTAAAATTGGTGACACGTGATTTTAGGATTTATAGCAGCAACATCTCTGTGCTATTTAAGATCTCACAATCATTGCTCTTATTGAGAAGAAAAAGTAAATCTGCTACCTAGGACAGCAGTCAATGTCACTAATTTTTTTACTTTCCACACCGATAGGTGATGTATGTGTGGTAAATGGACTCATTCCGATGCCAACCCTCTCACAAAAAAAAAAACAATAGGTGAGGGGGTATTGTGATCGCGTGTTTGATTTTGGGATAATACGCTTTTGTAGCGTTTTATATCTACATAACGAAAATCCACACACTCATTTCCATCGGTCTGCTGTCGTTCTTCTAGCCTCGTAGTCTCAGTAACTGCTACATAAATTGTGATGAAATTTGGGTAGCGATATGTTGTGGAGTCGTAATAGGTAATGTTGCCATAATTTTGAAAAAGCAAGGGCGGCAAAGCAATTAGCAATAAACAATAAATTTCAAATATTCTTCAAATTTTTTTTAGACGTTTTTGGGGTTTCCCGATCGTTTTTTACTTTTTTTAATGGTGGTGCAATTGTGGCTATTCGGTGGCAGGTTTAAAAAACTGAAAAATGTTTGTAATAATAGTAGGCTGTTCAATGATCTGTGAAAGAGGGACCTAGCGGCATAATCCACCTTTTTTGGTCCATCCGAACATTGCCTTGTCTATAACACAAACTAAGAGACTTAGAATTTTCTGACGTATAGTATATACGAGTTTTGCTTTAAATCGTCTAACGTGGAAACTAATGAACTGATATTAATGAATTATTGACATACCGCAGCGAGGATGGAAAACGCGTATGATTTTTAAAAATCATGTCAGTGGCGGCGCAGCACTATTCTGAAAACTAAACATATAAAAACAGCTCAAACCTTGTTTTTAGGGGGTTTCTAATAATTTTCTTCTTTTTTGGGTGGGAATGAAATTGGGATGGGGGATGGGGGATTGTAAAACTGAGAATTTATTGTATTCATAATAGGCTCTCCATTAACCTTTAAAAGAAGACCTAGCGGCATAACATATTTTTTTGCGGACGGACGATGATTTGGTTGCAAGGGGGGATCTCAGACTATATGTCCATGCCATGGGAAAATAATAAATGGTACAACCGTACTATGTGGGAAGTACAATACTGAGTCAATCAATTTCATATTGCTGTAGGGTAACCAAAAACATTGGTAAAGAGTTTATATTTCTAGAGAGATATAATTGTAAATACTCGCCAACAAGATCTGCTATGTGTGTTTCTTTCTCTTTATGTGCGTCTAATCGTACGTAAGATATTTTTTTTCATTAATAAAAGCTGTTTCTAAAAACATGTAAATTTAAATAACTTATCTAAGTGTTTGATTCATTGGAAGGTAGGTCAAATCAATTGAAAGGAAGTACTCTATTTTGCTGTCTAACCTTTCAATTAATTCTCAACACTAGCTTTCATCAAATAGCGTGTCCCCCTAAATTTAGGGAGCAATAATTATTATGCTGTTATTTTCAACCTGTTGTTTCTACGCACCCTTACCACCATACCGCACCTATTTATGAATTTTAACGTTTTGTTACGGCCTTTGATTACACACTTACACAGTTATTGTGTAAATTACGTTACGCACCATCTCTGCTGTTTCCTGAACACTTGTTGATATTATAATGTAAAAGGGCTGGGAAGTTGTATTAGTTGGGTTAGTTGAATATTTTATAATAAATTAACGTGTACCTATCAGTACAAGCTCTCACGCTAGAAACATGAAACTCGTTAAAAATTGGTCACTCCTAGTAATTTGTAGTACTACACACGAGTGTAGTGTCTTTGTACCATGTATACTGCGTAAAATATTTGTAATTTCATACAACTTCGGCATCTTCCCAAAAGAAGTACGCTTGTATCTAGCCGGTGAAAAGAATGGAGTCAAGTTGATTGACTCAGTACTTCCCACACATAAAGGTGATATCATTTTATTATTTTGCCAGTGAGAGTCTGAGATCCCCTTGCACCCAAATCATTACCCGCTCACCCTCAAAAAAAATCCAACACAGAAACTCGCGAAAATAGTTTCTTGCATCTCTCTAGGAACTAGGACGTCACAGGTCACAGTTTTAATTTTGTAAGCTGCATCTGGATGAAAAGTAACGTAATGAACCCCCAAATCAATTAAAAAGGAAGTTTGAACTGTAGCAGATGACAGAAAGGTTCTGCCGGTGCGCATTCTGGTACCTGAATATAACGGCAAACCAAATAAAATCACTGCTGAACAGCAGCAGATTTCTTGGTGGGACGCCACGGCGCATCCGCTTGGCCACCAGAGAGCGCGGGTTCTATATGCTGCTGCATATGAAAGCCGATATACGAGGGTTGTTTGTCTCCGTCAATGAAGTTTGAGCTATTTTTATACTTTTAGTCTTTTTATTGACACGATTTATAAAAACCATATGCATTTTCCATTCTCGCCACAGTATTAATACTGCGTCAAAATTAGTATTAAAATAATAATAAAATACACTTTGCTTGGATAAAAGAGGTGCCATTATTTGGTCCGGTCTTACAAGCTCCCTGTTTAGCTTTGCGGTTGGCTCGCAGACTTCCTCTCAGGTCGGAAAATCTCTCTCGTGGTAGACGGCTTTTCCTCCTCTTTCCATAGCATCAATGCTGGGGTTCCCCAGGGATGGATATTGGCTCCGACATCCAATTCACAGTTTTGCGTATGACAGTGAGCTGCATGCAGGCATCATGAGTAATAAACCGATCCATGTGGCCGAGCTGGAACGGACTGGCAGTGGCAGCTTCACTTTCAAAGGATCTCGATACCATTACCGCTTGGGGGCTCAAGAATATGGTAAAATTTAATGCTCCCAAGACCCAGTATTGTATGCTATCAAACAAGAAGTGCCCAAGCCAACACCAGGTTCTAATGAACAACCGGGCTGTGCCAAGGAGTCACTCATTCAAGCTGTTAGGAGTCAACATTACAGAAAATCTGATCTGGCACGAGCACGTTGCGTCAATTGCAACAGCTGCTGGTAAAAAGCTTGGGTACCTATTTAGAGCCAGAAAGTACTTCTCACCATGTAACCTCACGCTATATAAAGCTCAGATAAGACCTGGCCTGGAGTATTGCTCTCATGCCTGGGGAGCTGCTGCCCCTACTACCCTGTCTATACTAGATGCCGTTCAGAGAAGGGCAATTGGACTAATTGGCGACCCGGCCTTAACGTGCTACCTCCAGCCACTTTCTCACCGGCGTGTTGTTGGTAACCTCTCACTCTTCTACCGATATTCTAATGGAATCTGCTCCTCTGCAGCATTGCACGGTCCTTCCTGAATTCAGAATAATGATAGGTCAGGTGTTGACTTGGCACAGCCCGTCAATACTTGCTACTACCGCAAGCATGCGAGAAAAAATAACAAATGCAAAATAATAATTTATTCCCAGGATGTCCAAAGCTTGGAATGGACTGCCAGGAAATGTATTTATTGGGCTTGCGGGTATTGGCTCATTCAAATCCCGCGTTAACAAACTTCCCCTAACATATCCTTTTCACAGCTGCTACTCTGGTATTTAGGCTCGCCTACACGGTCTGCTCAGTTATGAAAAAAACCTTCTATACTCCAGTGATATTTAGGCTCTTGGTACGACCAAGTTTACAACACAAAAATGTAATATGGTCAAAATTCATCGAAGTAACGCGTAATCTGATCATGTTACAGAACGTTATACAGGGTGTCCCACGACGATTAGGACAAGCAATATATCGGAACTGGACAGTAGTAGCGAATTATAATTTTGGGTATGTAAATTAGAGCAAATATAATATAATATCTTTTCTTCACCCAATAAGGTATTTGTTTTTGGTCACGTGACATCCGATTCAAAATTTTCAATAGGACACCCTGTATATTTGTGACTTTTTTTGTTCCTTCCGTTAAAACAATTCCAACAAACTGGCACACTTGGGGCCTAAAGTGATTAATTCAAGAGCTACAGGTACTTAAAGGACTGTACCACTACCATTATGAAACACTGCCAAAATAATTTAACTGTAGCGGTACATGTTATAATCAATGGTAGTGGTACCATCCTTTAAGTACCTGTAGCTCTAGAATTAATCACTTTAGATCCCATGTGTGCTAGTTTGTTGGAATTTTTTTATCGAGTGGAACACAAAAAGTCACAAATATACAGATTGTCCCATTGAAAATTTTTATTCGGACGTCACGTGATCAAAAACAAATACCTCATTGGGTGACACAATAATAACAAAATATACTATATTTGCTTTAATTTACACCTCCAAAATTATAATTCGCTACTACTGCCCAGTTCCGATATATTACTTGTCTTAATGGTCGTATATACAAAATGATATTAAAATATGAGTCAAGTGTTTTATGACCATCACAATTTTTCTTGTAGGAACACCTCGTACTGATAACCTGACATCTCTGGAAGGCACATGCATCATTTAAAATTAATCAACGTAGGTCATTATAAAAAACCCACAACTTATACCCCTTCTAAATTGAGATAATAACGACATCCGGATTTTCGACAATTATTGTTGTCATACTGGCTGGCCACTTTATACACGGCAATATTACCTCGTAACATATTTAACTGTTAATTTAAGGGTGTGAACGTTACAATATAATTTATGACATATGTCGTACGTATAGTAAAATATGGGAACAGCTTCCTTATTTAAAAGAAATATAATACAGAATGATCAATTTATGCTTGAGAGATACGAAAAGAAGCTTTAAATAATTTTTGTTATAGATAGAGTCGCTTCACATATTTTAAAGGGATATATTATCTCGCATTTGAATTGTATTTCTTTTTCGTTTTCGTATTTTGGCGATATCAGGTACTACAGGCAAAGTTTACGGAATACATATAAGTTGGATCACTCTCCGTCGGCACTTTGAAGAACTCACATGAAAGCGATGCCGCGGCCGCACGCGCCAGTTAGTTTTTGCGTTGGTTTTTGCTCAAGTACGAGGGTCTTTTAGCGGGGACTTGCTAACACCTGGGTTGTACGTATATACGAGGGTCATTGAAAAACTATGTATTGACGGCCGATTTAGACATAGAAATACAAATATAACGTTTATTTTGCTAATGCACTAAGTTACATAAATGGATATTAAAAATAAAGCCTAGTAAAACTATTACTAATTATCTCAATCTCAAATGATTTCACATATTGTAGCTATTTTGTAGATAAGTAAAAACTGGTGGTGGTAGTATTTCTACTTTGATGTTTTGTTTATTGGCTTATTTTTGAGATCACAGTTTATAAATTTTGTGGTATAGTATATGCAAACTCGTATGTACAATTTTAAAAGATAATCATGTGGAAATGCTTCACATGGATGTGAATAAATTAACATTGACATTTTGCTTTTCACTATCATTCCAATTGCTACTGTAGAAACAAAATTGTTAAAGTTATCAATAAAAATATTTTCGAGCTCTAAAATATAATTTACAATGTCCCTGGGTGGTATAGTAAGACCACCGAATGAATATTTTGTCTCACTATACGCTTTTAGCGTGATACAATCTTTTTAGTACCTGTAGCTCTTGAACTTGAGACCCCAAGTGTGCTAGTTTGTTGGAATTGTTTTATCGGGAGGAACACAGGCACAAATATACAAGGTGTCCCATTGATAATTTTGAATCGAATGTCACGTGGCCAAAAACAAATACCTCATTGGGTAGTACAATGACAAAAAAAGACACAACATGTGCTCTAATTTACATGCCCAAAATTATAATTCTCTACTACTGCCAAGTTCCGACATATTTCTTATCTTAATCGTCGTGGGATACCCTGTATTTATATCCCTTACATTTCAAGGTTTACCACAAAATAAGAATGGATCTGATTGTCATTCTCCATCCGTTAATAAATTTAAATTGATTGGTAATATCTTTTCTCGTGAAATTGATTACTCTCAAACTTCTAGAAATATTATCCATTTCCTGCAAACAAATCCGAGATAACAAAATCCGATATTTTTGAGACACTGTATAGACTTCGCGTTAAACACGTTCAACCTCTACTTTGCGCCGCCCCGTATCTCCCGGCTGACGTCGGTACACTGCTACCGGTGTACCGGGGAGACGGGGCAAGGGGCAGGCCGTTTTGATATTTTTGCGGAGTGATCCAACTTATATGTATTCCGTAAACTTTTTCCGTAAACTTTGCTACGGGGTACTGTTGAACGAATGAAAGAAGGAAGGAGAGAGGCTTCTGGTGGCTAGAGCTACTAATGCGTATGAGATGAAGGTAAAGGTGAAGGTGAAGGTGAGGTTGGCCTTGGGTCCTGCCCATCTTATATCTTCAGGTTCAACGACCCTTGCCTTTGATACCCAAAGGCGCCACAGCGCCATAGAATGTGTGCCAAGTGACTTCTGAAGTTCTGAAGTCTGAGGATACCAGATAGCAGGCCCACAAGTAACCCTAGCCTGCTTCTATCTAGTGAGGGACTGAATCGCCTCAACTTGGCCAGAAGTATAAGAGATATAAGTTCTCTATCTTCTGCTTCACACCTTCGTTTTCTTTCTAGTGGTGCCTACTGCCAGCCCCACAGGCGGCTCCGGACCCAGGAAATTATTTCTCGACCCTCGCCCTGTGAGCCTGTCCGCCGTTTCATGACCGCAAACTCCGGCATGGCTCGGCACCCACATAAGTAGCCAAAATGTCATCCAAGACCTTTTTACATGACAGAGCGAGCCTTGATGTAATTCTATAAGCACTCACTTCTTTAATGCTGCCTGGCTCTGAGATTATTATTATTATTTATTTGTACTATTCATTACAAATAATTGCCACCTCGAAGGCTAGGCCTTGTATGAGGTACTGGCTTTGATAACTTGAAAATGTACATTTGAAATTTTGCTAACCTAGATCAGATCGTAATCCAAGTACTAGGCCCTTGAATTTTGTGAATAGGAAAGGCAGAATCTGAAATCGCGTATATTTCTGCTTGGAATTCCATGGTGTATCTTCCAAAAGAGAGGGAGACACACAGGATACTTTGAAATATAAGGACATCTGCTCCAGTGATCTGCACTAACTCAATGTCAATGGTTGTCAAAATTTGAAGATAAAGATAGAAAAATTAACAAAAGTACAGTGCAGAAGGGAATAATCGAGCCTCGGAGCTAAAGAAGGTTAAAGAATATTTTAGTCTGTATTATACTAGTCAGTGCTCGCGCACAAAGCCTAGCTTTTTGCGAATGAGTACTAATATTTATTTGTATACCTAACAAATAAATATATTGATTGACTGATAGTCCCTGATTTTCAAAACTATTTCTTCATGTCTTATAATATTGGAAATTTGCCTCAAATAGCTGGAATACTTTAGATGTAATTTAATCACAAACCACAGCCAAAGCTTAAAGATATTCAAACTATGTTTTCTATTCAGGCATAAGACATGAATTGAAAGAATCATAGGAATAATTATGTATTTATTGAAGAAATGACTGAAATAGGTCACAAATCATTTTTTTACATTTTTCTGGAATATTTTAAAAACCTGAGCGTAGACATGAAGATGGGTGTATTAAAACTATGTATTTATTGAAGAAATGGCTGGTATAAGTCACAAACTTTTTTTTAACTTTTAAGTGACCTATTTCTGGAATATTTTGAAAACCACAGCCAAAAGATTAAGATAGGTATATACAAATTATGTTTTCTATTAGGCATAAAACATGAACTGAAAGTATCATCGAAATAATTAAGGGACCTGGATATACACATTGATGCATATGTATTTGTTTTTCAGACTACATACATAGTATTTCAGAAGGTGATAGTTAAGACCTTAATGACATATCGGAGCAATTTTTTCAAAAAAGTTTTTAGTGTGCAAAAAAACTCGCAATGCAAAATTCTTCATTCTTCAAATGTCTGTAGTTTAACAACCAACGCGACATCAAAACAAGGCCACCGAACTGATATAGTGCAGGCTTTCTTCTTCAATTTGCTTTTTGAATCATTACTGCAAGTTTAAAAGTAACGTCAGAAACTTCATTTTTAGGCGACCTTTGGACCTTACCTTCAGAACTTTTGACTTACTTTTGGACTGTTGGACTTAACTGTCCTCATTTTAGACACACCTACTGGAGAAATGGAACAGGCGGCCACGCCTCCTTGCTAACACAGGAATACGTGTTTTCTTGTATTCTCAGTTTCACGCACTATACCCTAGACCCTTCACCCTTAGTTGTATTTATTGAGAAGAAAATACTAAAATAGGTCATAAATCTTTTTTTGGTAACGATTCACTTTAGGGTACAGCCGCTAGGTGGCACCCCTATATGTCAATCGAAACTGCTCGAGGTGGGGAGCAATAATGTCCCCGGGCACAACACCCGGAAACGAAAGATAAAAAAGTTATGGAGAAAACAATTTCCCATGTTAAGTGTACGGGATTTTTTTCGAAAATTTAGGGTACAGTCGCTAGGTGGCACCCCTATATGTCAATCGAAAGGGCTCGAGGTGGGGAGCAATAATGTCCATGGGCACAACACCCGGAAACGAAAGACAAAAATGTTATGCAGGAAACAATTGGGGAATTTTTCGAAATTTTTTTTTCTCAATAAAAGTCATTTGAATTAAAAGGAACATGTTTATTTTATTTATTAAGTAAGAAAAATTCCCATAGACTTAACATGGGAAATTGTTTCCTGCATAACCTTTTTGTCTTTCGTTTCCGGGTATTGTGCCCGGAGACATTATTGCTCCCCACCTCGAGCCCTTTCGATTGACATATAGGGGCGCTACCTAGCGGCTGTACCCTAAAGTAAATCGTAGCCCTTTTTTTATCTTTCAAGTGATGTTGATAGTCAAATAGTGTTTTCTATCAGGCCCGATATTAAATTTCACAAATTATTATTAAAAAATAGGGACAACGTTCGATAAGCAGTACATCTTCGTCAATGTACAAATCTTGTTAGACATGAAGGTTAATGTCATCTGGTCAAATGGCGGATGGTCAGGGTAGACCAATTAGTATTCATTGAAGCCAATTAGTGAAGAATAAAGACGTGGAAGTGCTTTAAGGGCTGTTGCAGTCTGATGTATGGTCACATCTAATTGCTAAAATTAACTGTTTAATTAGGATTCAGTCTATCAATGGGGAACGATTGTTAGTGGAAATATTGTTTTGTGCAGTGCCTGGTTTATTGGATGGTTCAGAACTAAATAAGTCCTTTGTAAGAAATATGTATTTTTAGAATAGATAAGCAACTTGATGTATAGGGAGATACGCTAGAACCGGATACACTCAAAGATAAACAGTCGCGATTTTGTAGATTCTAAGAGCAATAATTATTGTTCTTACTTGGTAAAAGTCCTTCATCACATTGTATCGAGTTTATTTATGTATTTAATTTCAGAGTTGTCTGAGCTACGGTTGTTATTTAAATTTATATAATTCTTTTTTTAAATTTTATTTCATTTTTTAATTTTACTCCCTACACCGATAGGTAGAATCCACGTCGCTCTGTCTGTCTATCAGTCTGTCGGGTTTTTATACCCTTGTAATCATAGTAACCGCTGGATGGATTGTGATGAAATTTAAACATCGATATACTGTGTGGTCGTACTCGGTAATGCTGCTATAATTTTGAAAATCGGTGCACTGGTGGCGGAGTAATTAGCAAAAAATAAGGAATTTCAAATATTCCTCAAACTTCGTTTTTAGCCGTTTTAGGGGTTCCTGATCATTCTCTATTTTTTTTTTGGTGAGGATGAAATTGGGGTGGTTGTTGTTGTAGTCATAATAGACTGTCCACTGACCTGTGAAGATTGTTCTGTATTGTGTAACGAGGAAACTATTAAATTGATATTAATGAAATTTTGACACGGCATTACTACCGTGGCGAGGATGGAAAATGGGTATGGTTTTTATAAATCGTGCCAGTGGCGATGCCAGAAATAATAAAAAAACTAAATATATAAAAACAGCTCAAACTTCGTTTTTAAGCGTTTTAGATGTTCCTGATCATTTTCTACTATTTTTGGGTGAGCTGAACTTGGGGTATTTGGGGGGTGGGCGGTTGAAAAACTGAAAAATTTGTTTTATTCATAATAGGCTGTCCACTGACCTGTGAAGGAAGACCTAGCGACATAAATCAACTTTTTTATGTAGGTTTCATATAGCCCATGATTATCCTACAGGTGTCGTTCAGGGTAGGATCCAGTCGATTTAAATAGTGCTTCATTTTTATAAAGTTTCACAATGAATACGTGGGATGTGACCCATTTTCCATTGCATGGTACTTTTAAAATTTAGGTTATAGGGTTATACAAGAGAAGTAATAGCTATAACTTGAGAATAATGCAATTGAACTACAGACATCTTTAAATACTACATGAGAAGAAGCGTCAAAATAATAGCCTTCTGAACTAAATAATTGAAACAGTCATCTGTGCTGGTACATAAATATTTAACTTAATGGGCGTTTAAATGTTGTTGATCTGGCCTATTTTAACTTTATGTGTGCATTCATACAGTAATCTAATATTTCTATAGACGGGCATTATGATGTGGTTTCTTTAACATACCCAGTAACTCAGGTGGACTAGTCACTGGTTCACCCAAAATGCGTTCGGTAATAATAGAAAGCTTTTTATCGGTTTTTTTAGAAGTCAACTTCTACAGGGTGTCCAGATAATCGACCGGTAACGGTTGACAGGTGATAGACCTCACATTGAGATAGCATCATGAAGCGGTGGTTGGTCACCTTTTAGAAACACTCTATATTGTGCTTAATAATTACTTTATAATGTTCTTATGTATTCGGACATACCAATATGATGTGTTTGATCAGTTATTTTTGATTTTTTTTGAAATTTTGAATCTTTTTTGTGTAGTATTTCTTCGATTTTAGGACAGCCGTTACTGGAAATATATATGTGCTAGAGGGTTGTAATTTAGCATTTATAATCAGCTGCACTATATCTGTGACAAGAATGTGATACTTTTTACATAGCTCAATTTTTTCAAAAAAAAAATTTGGCTGGGTGGATTACTGCACATCATTTTTCAATTTTTTTGAAGTAAAATCACGTAATCATGAATCTTTTACCCAACCGCAAAATTTGATTGCGATACTCAAAACAGTGAGGGAGAAAACACTGATAATCTATTGAAAAATCCCTATTGACACGCCCCACACTGATCCCGCCCATTTCTAACACCTAGATGGTTATTCGCATGCGGTATTGCCAAATCGTTAAGGACACTGCTTTAACGGTGCTACCGACTGGCGGTAGGTACGGGTTGTCTGGTCATCATAAAAAAATTGCAAAGAGCCCGCCGCGCGGCGCCCCATTGACGATAGGTAACGAGCTCCAAGCGGTGCGGCGGGCGGCGGCGCGGCGGTGTCGGTGGCGACTTTGTAACATGCCGCTACAATAAGGGGGCTAAGAAAACGAAGTTTTTGTTCACAAAAGGAGATAGGTTCCTGTATTTTAATTTTTAAATATATATGTATTTAGTTCACTGAAGCCTGTCTTTCAGAGTGCATGTTCTTGGCGTAATCCCAGTATTTTTTAATAGTTCTTGTTACCATTGTTATTTCGTTATCCCTTTTGTTATTCATCGTTATTGTTTTATGCTGCTAATTTTGCAAATCGGTACATGGGCGGCGGAGCAATTCGCACAAAACAAAAAAAAAACAAATAGGTATTCCTCAAGGCTTCATTTTTAGAGGTGCTCCTGATCATTTTCTACTTTTTTCTGGGTGGGGTGAGATTTGGGGTGGTTGGAGGGTTGTAAATTTGAAAAATTTGTTGCATTCATAAAATACTGCCCACTGACCTGTGAAGGAAGGCCTAGCGTCATAAATAACTTTTGTAGGTCCCTCCGAACATTGCCTTTTGCGTACGGTGCTTTTGCCCATTGCAGAAACCAAAGGACTTAGAATGTTTTCTGGTGTACCTAGACATACGAGTATTGCTAAAGATCGTATTGTGTAACGAGGAAACTGTTGAATTTCTTTTAATGAAATCTTGACACAGTATCACTACCATGACGAAGATAGAAAATGCGTATGGTTTTTATAAATCGTGCCAGTGCAGCAGCAGGTATAATAAAAAAAACAAAAAATATAAAAACAGCTCAAACTTCGTTTTTAAGCGTTTTAGAGGTTCATGATAATTTTCTACTTTTTTTTGGGGAGGGGGGGGGTGAAATTGGGGTCGTTTGGGGGGAAGGGTTGGAAAACTGAAAAATTTGTTGTATTCTTAATAGGCTGTTTACTGACATGTGAAGGAAGACTTAGCGAGATAAATCACCTTTTTTGGACATTGCCTTACCGAAAGTTTCTGAAATGAGATTTCAGCTTTTGAAAACGTTTAGAATATTCTCAGATCACTGTTCAGATTTTTCATTTCTTTTTCTATTTGTTCATATTTGAGTGCTGAAAGCTTGATTTTTTTGGCACCTCAGTTGTTGATAATCTATTATTATGATAATAACGGCGGAGCCACGACGACGTGTCATCACTAAGAATCTCAACTCATTCCATCTACTTTTTTACCTGGCTACATACATTTTGGACAGCTAGCATTTGCATTTTGTAAATTTCTGAAAATACTATTTACAGTGTTTAAAAAAAATGTTGTAATATATACATATATACAAACTTTAAAAGTCTTCTTCTGCTCCCTCCCCCTTCCTCACCTCCCTCGATTCTAAAATGTTAGGAACAGGAAGATATTTGGGCATGTTTTCTGATGATAATATCATTCTTATACAGAAACAATTCGTTACACCAGAGAGTTTGATATATTGCTGACGTCCTATAATAACCAGTGGCGTATATAAAAATCAATTTCGGGGGGCCCATCGGAAAAATTAGTTTATTTCATACGTTATAATATTGGCGTATTATAATCCTAACCTAAAAAAAATGGAGTCAAGTTGATTGACTCAGTACTTCCCACACATTACGCTGATACCTGTTTATTATTTTCCCATAACATGAAGCTCTAGTCTGAGATCCCTTGCAACCAAATAATCGCCACACCCCCCCCCCTAAAATTGTCTTATGCCACTAGGTCTTTGCTTCACAGGTCAATGGACAGCCTATTATCGATACTACAAACTTCTCAGTTTTACAACCCCCACCCCCCAAACCACCTCACTTTCTCACCCCCCACCCAAAAAAACTGGTAGGAGATGATCAGGAACCCCTAAAACATCTAAAAACCGAATTTGAGTTGTTTTCCTACTTTTCTCACTTTGATTATTGCTACGCTGCCACTGACACGATTTTCAACAAACATACGCGTTTTCCACTCTCACCACGGTAACAATATACTGTGTCAAAATTTCATTAGAATCAATTCAACAGTTTCCTCGTTACACAATACAGAACGATCTAAAGTAATACTCTCGTATGTTCACATCAGAAAAAATTCTAAGTCCTTTGCTTTCTGTATAAGGCAAGGCAATGTCCGGATGGACCTAAAAAGGTGATTTGTGTCGCTAGATCTTCCTTCACAGGTTGGTGGCCAGCCTATTATGAGTACAAGAAATTTTTTAATTTTTCAACCCCCAACCCCCCAACCACCCCAATTTCAGCTCCACCCAAAAAAACGCAGAAAATGATTAGGAACCTCTAAAATGCTTAAAAACGAAGTTTGAGCTGTTTTTATATTTTTAGTTTTTTTATTATTTCTGCGCCGCCACTGGCACGATTTATAAAAACCATACGCGTTTTCCATCTTCGCCACGGTAGTAATACTGTGTCAAAATTTCATTAAAATCAATTCAACAGTTTCCTCGTTACACAATACAGAACGATCTAAAGCAATACTCTCGTATGTTTACATCAGAAAAAATTCTAAGTCCTTTGCTTTCTCTATAAGGCAAGGCAATGTTCGGATGGACCTAAAAAAGTTATTTATGTCGCCAGATCTTGCTTCACAGGTCAGTGGACAGTCTATTATGAAGGCAACAAATTTTTCAATTTTACAACCTCCCACCCCCCAACCACGCCAATTTCACCCCCACCCAAAAAAAAGTAGAAAATGATCAGGAACCCCTAAAACGCCTAAAAACGAAGTTTGACGCATATTTGAAATTTTTCGTTTTTTGCTAATTACTCCGCCGCCCATGCAGCGATTTTCAAAATTGTAGCAACATTACCTACTACGACCCTACACCATATCACCACCCAAATTTCACCAAAATCTATGTAGCGGTTACTGAGTTACTGAGATTAGGAGGCTAAAAAAACGCCAACAGACAGACAGACAGACCGACAGACAGACAGACAGACAGACCGACAGACAGACAGACAGACAGACAGACCGACAGACAGACAGACAGACCGACAGGCAGACAGACAGACCGACAGACAGACAGACCGACGGAAATGAGTGACGTGGATTTTCGTGATGTAGGCATCATAAAACGCCCAAAAAGTATATTATCTCAAAATCGAAAATTTTCGCGATCACAATACTCCCCTCACCTATCGGTGTGGGAAGTAATATTAACGAAAATAATTATATATAACACATATGCGTATTAGAAATGTATTTTTATAGATAACAATTCTAAATTGAAGCAAAGAAACCATCAAGGTGTACTTCCTAATCAGACATTTATGATATTTGCTTTATTATTAGACTACATTTTGATGTCGCTGCTAATTTTATTCAGTACTATATTTTTGACATTACTTCAGCCTCTTTCCAGACGTCAAAACTGCATGCGTGGCCACCCGGGCCCCCCTTATATACGCCACTGATTATAACGATCGCTTTTCCAACGAGATTATGTACTAATTTTTCATAGCACCCTATATTCATACTTTTGCACATACTCTGATAGTCCTTTTCAAATTGTAAAATGTTTTCAAATGGTAATCGTTAATTCTACATAACCAATAAATAGCCGTATTATATCAAATTCCAAACCTCCAGAAAGAACAGTACACTGAACCCATACTCTAGTATAAATGGAATAACTCGTATAATTTTGGATTTATCAATAGTATAAAACCATTCAAGAAAGCATTTGTCCAAAACAGACCATACCCAAACCCTCCTTATAAGTTATACCTAGCCAAATAGAAGGAAGATAGTATATGTATGTCTGCCTGGGCCAACACCTGTCCCTCCGACGTTTTTTCGGCAGCCGACAGAGCCTAGCGAATGACCCATATAATTTATGGGCCATAAAAAGTCGGCATTTCTTTTATCAGTGGACTACAAACCCTTGGCAACGTTGCCGGGACGGCCATTCTAGTTTTGGCGGTCTCTAGGTAGAAAAAGGAGGAGCTTCCTCATAACACTCAGATATGTACAGATGCTGCCATCTCGCGGATTTAGCTTTCTAGACAAAGTGACGAACCACGTTAAAGTGTTTAATTTTCAATATACAGGATGTCAGTTCTATGTTTATTTTCGTTTGTTCTCAATTATTCTGCAATAAAATGTTACAATGAAATAAAATTACGTATAGGGGGATTTTTAAGGCGAGAAATCCAAATTCAATAGAGGGCGCCACCTAAGGAACATCGAACTCTTTTAAATTAAAACTTTTTTCGATTTGGTGCATTGCATCAATGTGAATATTCTAAAAATTGTTTCCTCAATATGAACGCTAAGTGGCGGGACGAAAGAAACAGAGCATCTTTTTAATTTTTTTTTATTAAAAAAAAACTCTTAATTTATATTAATTTAAATATTAGGTTTAATTAAGCGTATGTCACTTTTATCGAAGATAAAAAACTGTAAAAATTGCACGGAGTGCAAAACATATAATATTTATTAAAAATAAATGAATAAAAATATAAAAGTCTATTTTTATTCTTCCCTACTAAAGTACTATATTTTTTTGAAGCCTACTATATTTTTATGGCATTTTTATGAAAAAACTATATCTAGACAATAGAACGTCGGCAAACCTAACACAAGGAAACAAAACAGGGGTTAATTGTTTGTTGAAAGACCTTCTTAATATTGTTGTTTGTTGAATGTCAGTTAATTTCTTGGTGCGTAACGTAGTTATAGCACAACACGTTATTATAGATGAGTATATGAGCTGTTTACATTTTCTTTCAAGTCTCAATCAGTGTCGACAGTTCTATAGTGCAGTTATGTTATTATCTAGACCTGTGTAATGATAAAAACGTAATTATCTATACAAAAATATATATTATAATAGTTCAGAAAATGGTAGGAGATCAAAATAATCGCAAATACCAATTTGTAATAGATAAAAACAGAATAAATTGATCTATTTATTGTATATTGACATCTGATTATACATAGACCACAGAGTTAACATCTCTAGAGGGAATGTAAACAACAAAATGCACAGGTCGCTGACCAGCCAACATGTAAGAGAAATTTTGACAGCTTGAGGGCATTACCAGTGGCGTACGATTTTATATTAAAATTGAATGTTCATTAATAGATTCAATTATTACTGTGATGTTACAAACTGATACAATAAGTTGTATTAGTATTTAGCTATACTTAGAGAGTTACTCTTATTATAACTTGATTGTAACAGTTGATAATTTATTATTACCATGAAGTGTTTCCCCATATTTTACGCTACTGAAAACCAAAACAAAACCTATACTAACCTATGATAAGTGGTATTCACCGATTCGTCGCTATTGCAGCAAACTATGTACTTTTTATTTCGTCCCATCATGCAATTATGATAATATTGTTCATAAATAATTTAATTCACACCTCAAATAGTCACAAAGTCACTCAAATATACACTAAAACAACAAAAATCTCAACATATGCAATAACCACAACTACAATGACAGCCACATGACAGCTTTAGGGGACGCCGATTGTAGGTTGCCAGATTTACGACATATTAGAAGTTATTGCGACATTCCGCTATGAAATTTACCATTTTTGAGATTTCGTTAAATCAATACAAATTATCTTCACGTAAATCAGTTACATTGCAAGTATATTTTAATGTATAGCTAAATACCCAGTTAAATACTTTGAGGAACATGTGCTCAAACTGCGGAAACTGCCAGATTTTGAAGAAACTGGAAGGGACGAAGAAGAGTGGCAATAGCGCTATAGATGTTGGCTGGCCAATATTCAAATTAGGCTCCCTCTAGAGATGTTAACTCTGTGACATAGACAATATACAATTTTGACTGTACACTAATGACCTCGCCAGCCCCCTAGCCAGCCCAGCAAAAAATGCCGAAAGGGAATTACCTCGGGAATTACCGTGGTCGGACTCGTCGGGCGTCTTGTGAAGGTATAAGGCTTACTTTGTAGTGTCGGCACTGGGTAGGAGCACAAAAAATGTAAACAACTCATATATTTCTGACTTTATCTATACCTATGTCAGAATTTATATTTGTATGGTAAAATGCAAAATGACTGCAAGGTGAATTCAGCAATTCAGTGCACGAGTTAAGGAGTATGCTCAGTTCGTGTTTTTACAATATAATTATGTTTCGCCTAATATCATGTCTCTAAGGAAAGAAATTTGTTATTCATCTCAGACACAGTGTGCGCGTGTCAAAGATAACTGATTACACTTATCACGTTCGTTAGAAAATGAGCAATCTGTAAATAGTAATTGGGTGCCTGATACCACCATATGATGGCGTAGAAGAACACTGCTTCACACAGTGTTCGAAATTTGAAAATCAAAAATGTAAGATGTATGTAAATGTAGATGTAGATATTACAGAAGTCGATGGAGTTAGACGTTACTTGAATGGAGATCAATGATTATACACAAAAAATGTTCCAATAAAAAAAAACAACAAATATTTTTAAAAATTATGAAATATTGTTTATCAAACAATGATAAAAAATAAAAAAATAAAGGGAACACTTTCTATTGAGATGAAACCTCGTAATTTTGATAGTCTGAGGGTGGTGATTATAAATTCGGTCACAGTTTTCAAAAACGAAAGTCTTTATTTGGTTTTCTATTAAGACGAAACCTTGTGTTTTTAATACTTTGAGGGTGCTGATAACAAATCCGTTCGCAGTTTTTAATTTAAGTATCGTTTGACGAAAATCAAGAATTTCAGAACTTCAGGTTTACCTAAAAATTCAAAAATCTTTATTTGGCTTTGTATTAAGATGAAACCAGATGTTTTGGACCACTTAAGGGTGCTGATTGCAAATCCACCCACAGTTTTGAGTTTCAATCTCGCATGACGAAAGTCAAAAATTTTAGATCATTCAGATCTTCAAGCTTTGCCTAGAACATCGAAAATCATTATTTGCCTTTCTGTTAAGATGAAACCTCGTGTTTCTGATAACTTGAGGGTGCTGATTACAAATCCGGCCGCAGTTTTGAGTTTCAGTATCGCTTGACAAAAATAAAAAAATCAGATCTTCAGGATTAGGTACCTAAAATACTGAACGTATTTACTAAATTTGATGGAATACCGAGTTTTTGATAATTTGACGGTGGCAAAGCCTTTGTTCTGGGACAACCATCATTTGTTATACGAATGTAGCAACTGGAAAGCTCCATTTGAATTGAAACTACATATTTTTGCTACTATTTTGGCACACATCTAATTAAAGAAACCTAATTTGCTCATTAAATCTCCAGATGAATAAACGTTTTCCACCCTATAAGAAAAATTGGTTAAACCTCTCACTGCGACTGGTATATTACAAAACCCATAGAGGGGTTATTTGAAGAAGGAAGCAATATACACTGAAGTATAGTTTTCTGTTAGTTTGGTATACATCTTATTAGAGAAACTCAATTTGCTCAGTAAAATCAGTAAAGGTGGCCCACCCTATAAGAAAAATCCGTTAAACCTGTCACGGTGACTGGTAGATTACAAAGCCCATAAAGGGGTTATTTGAAGAAGGAAGCAATAACTGAAGTATCATTTGCTATTCTTTTGGTATACATCTTATCAGAGAAACCTAATTTGATCAGTAAATCTCCAGTAGAATAAAGGTGGCCCACCCTATAAGAAAAATCCGTTAAACCTGTCACGGTGACTGGTAGATTACAAAGCCCATAAGGGGGTTTTAAAAAGGAAGCAATGTGCACTGAAGTGTCACGTCTGATGGAATCCTTTCGTGGGCAGGTGTGCTTCTGTCTTGATTGCAACAAGTGTAGCAAGACTAGCAAGGAAGCCAACCGAATGACATACTCATAACCGCAATGTAGCGGTCATTTTATGGCCTATTCTCTGAGAATAATTATTATGCTTACTTACAATAGTTAATATTTTTAAGTCCTATTGTTATCAGTGGAAATCACATTATGTGGATATAGAAATTAAGCCTATTTTCACGGATTGTTATATATTTAAAAAAAAATGAGTCATCTTGCGTATTTTTGCTACAATTACAACTTTTTTGTCATGATACCTTCATGATAAATCAAATTTTACATCGCAACTAGAAGAGCCTCACGGTTTTTCGTCAGAGATTTGTTGGATGAGACGCTTGAGTAGAATGTGCAAATATACTTTTAATGAATTTTCAATCCAAGCGGCGGTCCTATAACTTAGATTTTGCTTATTTCCCACAAATTGAGGGATTTAATATTCTGAGTTTGAAGGTTACCACAAAACATTTGGAAGATTGTGTACTTTATTGTTTGTGTTTACAAAAATAACAATATTTTAGCCAATAATAGCCACTATATTAATTCTAAAATAAAAACTATGAAATTGATGGTTTTATGGTTATCTAATTTTGCATCTTTTAATACCTTTCAAGAACGTTTTAAGCATTTTTGATGTTTATTTAAAATACGAACTTGATTGAAACATTTCTATTTTCAAACGACAAGGTACCAAAACTTTGATTTGTAATAACACTTCATTGCATCAGATTGATAAGCTGTCCAATGATGACGCATGGACATTGTTGATACATACAAAGTGGAAACCAATAATAGATAACTCTGATACACAATCTTAGAAGAAAATGACATTACATCACAGTGTAAATATAACATACTGATATAAAAAAATCTATCATTCAAGATGCGAAAACAAATCATAAAGAACCTAGAAAAGCAGTCTGCTTTTGGTATGTAGAACACTAAATCATTTCCAACCAGACTGCTGCGATAAGTTTTAAGGGTCTAGGGTATAGCGAGGAGGCGTGGCCACCTGTTTCCTTTCTCCAGTGTGTGTGTCTAAGATGAGGGCAGATAAGTCCAAAAATCCAAAGGTAAGGTCAAAAGATCCAAAGGTAAGGTCAAAAGGTCACTATAAAAATGAAATTCGTATTTCCAAGCTCCTGAAGTTACCTTTAAACTCAAAGAGCAAATTGAAGAAGAAAGCTTGCGCTTGTGCAACCATTTAGCCTTTTTTGATATCGTGTTTGGTTGTTAAATTACAGGCATTTATAGAATGTATGATTTTGCATTGCAAGTTATTTTGCAGATTAAAAAACTTTTTTGAGAAAATCGAAAATAGTTGTCATTCATTAAGGTCTTAGCTATCGCCTTCTAAAATATTATATATGTAGTTTGAAAATAGAGAGTGTTATGCGAGAAATTGTGAGTCCGTGTTTTACATGGTAAATACGTTTGTATATATTTGTGTATCCAGGCCCCTTAAGGAAGTATCTGGTCAGAGCGTTTCAGACCAAAAAGTGGACAGTCCTTTCAGGTTTGTTGCAGTTGCAGCCGAAACCCTAGTAAACCCTTTTAAATTAAAAAAAATGCTTCAATTATCTTAAAATACGTGAGGGAAACGTCCAGGCTACAAGTTTCACAAAATAGGGTAATCATTATAGATACATTCTATATACCTAATAATATAGATACTATTGAATCATTAGTTTTCCTAAAAAAATGTTTATATTGAATAATTACCTGCTGAGAACAATTTTCTATACATTGCGATTCAACTTCATCATCAAGAAACTCCAAACTCACTGCACTCACTAATAGACACAGAAACCAAATATAGTTCATAGTTCACATAGAGCGCTATCCAAACATGTTATAACAGTTTTCAACAGAGGTGCTTTAGGGAAATATTGTTATGTCAATATAACAATAGTATCCTACTGAGTGAAGTTCAAATCTTCTTCATGTTATATTTAACATTGCAATAATCATTTTATTGTGCAAACTTCGTTAGTGAAGTGTGGATAACTTTTTATTAAAAAAAAAAAAACAGATAAAAATAGATAGTGTACTTATTTTGTTATTTCAGCTATTACAATCTTGGACGTATGTTACTTGATCTTGTTTTTTTTTCTCAATCTCCTGTATGTTTTGGTTTAGTCGACTTATATTACGTTTAATATGAAAACGGTCGTACTGTCTGCATATTTTCAGTCTCTTGTTTCACCACATACATGTTCAGTTGTCTATCTGTAAACTATAGTATTTTACTTTTTGGTTTCACTTGTTTCCTGTGAATCTACCTCTTTTGACAAAACCGATCATATTTCGCGCCAGAACAATATTTTGCGCACAGTCACAAACCACAATACGTAATTGGCGTTTGGTCCTTCGCGCCGGATCGTAGCGTGCTTTGCCCGGCGGTCCTTCGAGCCGATCGTCGGTTGTTTCGAGTGTCGCGCACGGCCTGCTGGATGCGCCCGCGATATTTTGACTTTGATCCGAGTGGGCTTAGCCGAGCAGCGCGGGACGCCGGCACGGTGACACCTCCCACCACTCTCGCGCGCACACAGCGCTAAGTGCATCAATGAACGCATAATTACACCCGAGCAAACGGTCACAACAGAATTGTCGCGCTTCCGCAGGGTTAGGTGGGCAAAAAGAGCAAAGGGCTTTTTTAAATAGGTACCATCCGGTTGGGCGTTTGGCTGTGGAACTTCAGTTTCTGGATAGGAGTAGAATTGTGACGCATAATAAACACAAACTGTTTCCCACAGATTTACTTTACAAAGAAACTAAATTTTTCAGTATAAAGTTTATTTATGTATGTTAGGAGCAAACACAGATTTCGGCCAATGGACGGAAAATATGGTCAAAATGCGTTTTGGCTGCTACCGTTTTGCCAATGTCCAAATTATCGCTTTCCGGCTGTTCAATGTAGCCCAGAACGCGTTTTGGGTCAACTACGATTGCCATAACACGTTCTATATTCTACTACGAATAAATAAATCTCAATTATTTGCCGTGATTTGTTACAATATTTCCTCTGAGCTTAGAATCAATAACTAAAATGAACAAAAATGAATATAAAGCACTTGTAGGTTAGGTCCATAAAAAAAAACTGAAAGAAACATACCTCACAATCTCTTATGTCCAGCTCCCACATGAGCGGAATGAATAATGTCAAATAACTCGCGGGTCATGCAAAAAAAAATAACGCAGTTCGGCTGTTTCGTCTGTCCTTCTTTCAATTAGCTTTTCGATATAGCCAATTTTTAAAATATCATACCTTTTCAATCGTTTGCTTTGTTTCGAAGATATTGTATCACCGTTATTTTTACAAGCTTTTGCCGCCTTTACCTCTGTGAGTGTTTGGTCGTATCTTTCTCTTGTACAAATATTACTACGATCATTGCTACCACTTATGACTTTTTGCAGTCATCATTAAAACGTAACCTCAAGTCTTCCATGGCACTCTCTAGCTACTGTCTAATCCGCACAAAGGTCAAATACTAAATGAATACACTAGCTCCAGAGGTATCGTTTACAAGCTGAGGCACTCACAAAATTCACCACGCGTTATGGCAATCGCATTAGAACAGGACGCATTTTGGCAATCGTAGTTGAGCCGAAACACGTTCTGGGCTACATTAAACAGTCGGAAAGCGATAATTCGGGCATTGGTAAAATGGTAGTCGCCAAAACGCGTTTTGGCCATATTTTTCGTCCATTGGCCGAAATCAGTGTTTGCTCTTAACATGTATATCAGTGTCTCACAAAGAAGCTTCAAAAATTAAGCACAGTATCTAGAGCAGCAACTAATTTAAATCTGAGCATTGATATTTTCAAAAAAAACACACAAAAAACTTTTTTTTATCATGGACCTAAGTTCTTCAACGTACTACCAGCAGACCTAAAACGTGTAAATAAATTCAAGCAATTTAAATATAAACTTAAGGAATTCATAACTGAGAATCAAGATAAGTTTAGTTCTTAAAAGATTGTCTCAGCACCCGTCTCCAGCCTTGTTGTCCCCACTATATTTAATTAGTTAGTTAGTTATATTAAGGCCCGATTTTATCAACATGCATATTTAACAAAGTCTTTGACAAAGCTTTTCTATTGGATGTTGTTTAGCAAAGGCTTTCTATTTGGTATTGCGGGCTAGGCTAGGTTAATAAGTATCATCCAATAGTATTTTATCAATATCGAAAACAAAACGTCAAAGCTGGATGACACTTTCATTAAAAATATTTTAGAATTCATGCATCAAAATCATAGCAGAAAATCAGAACAAAGTGATTGACTTGCAAATTAATGCTAGATTTTTAATGTTTACCTTATAATTATTGTATAATTACCAATTGCAATTGCAGTGATTATAGACTGGATGCAGGTCTGTTATAGACTAGACATTCTTATAGAAATATTCACAGAAGATGTAAAGATTGTAGGCACTGCGTAAAAGGCACCGTAGCGCAGAAACACATTTATTTAAAGCACCTTATTCACTTTCTGACTATCGAAAGGTTTCTAGTTTAGGAAAAATAAGGATATACGTTACACTTTTGCCAGATCGCAAGGCTTTGCTGTTAAGCAGGATAGGCAACCAGTAATGCACGCTTGCATCGTGTGTGTCTATAATAGCTTTGTGAAATGCAATAAAATGTTATTTTTACCCTTTTTCACTATAATACAAAGGTATATTGGAGGTATTTATAATTATTATCGATTGTAAATGATTGTTTTGTCAAAATAGTGCAGTAATTTGAATTTCTTGTAATTATCATCATTAAATTAACAGTACATTTTATCCAGTGATCAAATGTGTCGGTTTTGTGGAATCTGGTTGGTTGAGATTAGCAATTGCTAAATTCTTTGTTAAACAGGAAAATGCAAGTTTTTACCCACTTAGGATGGAAAATCGGAGTTAAAAAGACACTAGAGAGTTCACAATGGTCGATTATATATAAAGCATGTCTTTTTTCACCTTTTTGAAGTAAATTTCAAGAGAAATCAATAATTTTCAGAGAACTTTGACAGATGCAAGTTCTTGAATGGGCTGCTCTGACTGGTCAAAACCTTTGTTAAAATGCCCGCGTTGATAAAATCGGGCCTAAATATATGTATTTACAAAAAAAAATAGTAGTGATAGTGGTAGTAGCTGTGGGCGACCGTGCCCGACATGTAGGCCCCAGTAGGCTCTTTTTGCCATCTCCAAGTATCACTCCTAGGCCACCACTGCCTGCCTCCCCCTCCCTGTCAAACCTATCCATTTGCAATAATTAGTTTATAAAAAAATACAATAGATCAATAATGGGTGGGCCCTCCATGTCGACGAATGCACTCCTCTAGCCTACGCGGCATGCTCGTAATCTGGTTGTTGATTAACTCTAGAGGTACAGCCTCCCAAGCTGCCCTCACAGTATGTTGCAGTTCGTACTGCGTGGTAGGAGGACTGGGTAAATCGCCTATGTTTCGACCCGTCCAATCCCAAACTTTTTCAATTGGCGATAAATCGGATGATCGTGGAGGCTAGGGAAGTACCCTGACCTCAGCATCCTGTAGGATCCTCATCTATACCCTTGCAATATGAGGACGTGCATTATCTTGCTGGAAGAAACCCTCTTGGAGGAACGGCAATTGGTTCTAGCAGCTCATTCACATAACGTTGCGCGGTCATTGTGCCACGAATCACAAGTAAAGGTGTCTTGCTGTTGAATGCAATGGCACCCCAAACCATCGAACCAATAGGACGGTGTACATGGCGCTAAACAGCAAACTGGGGATCACGTCGTTCACCCCGTCGTCGTCTTACGAGTTGGCCTCCGTCATGTGCCCCCAGACAAAACCTGGACTCGTCGCGGAAGGCCGTCTGATGCCCCTCAGCATGCCATTGTCGGTGTTCTTGGCACCAATCCAACCGTGGGTGCCGATGAGTTGCAGTGAGTGGAAACACTAGATGCGGACGATATGATCCTAAAAGCCCATTTCACTCAATCTATGGTACACCGTGCGGATTCAAAAGGGCCTATAGCTGCATACCAAGCGTCAGCAACAGCTCGAGTGGATCACATTCTGTGTCGAAGGGCCAGTAGTCGTAGATAACGATCTTTCCGGTCTGTAGTTCTTCTACGTGCTCTCTGACCTCTAGCTCGCTGCATTTGCCCTTCTGCCATCCATACGCGCCATGCTGGTACAACTGTAGCCACGCTACTCCCATGATTAGGTACAGCAATTGCTCTGAAAGAAGCGTCACGTTCTCGTTGGCCTACAATCCGACCCCGTTCAAAGAAGGTTAACTACGTAAACTGGAGCCAACTAGTCGCTTGCAACAGATATCGTTTTTGAATGGACTATAAGCTAACTATGCTTTGTTTTTACACGTCTAGACTTTTTTAGAGGTGCCATGTGGGTAAACAGCGTCTGAATGAAGAAAAAGTGTTACATGTGTACTAAAAATAGAGATGGTATTGGCAAGCTGTGTACAAATTTTCAATGCAAATAGCCCTTTTCTTCTAGGTGTTCGGATTTCATTTGCGAGTAGTATATTTAGGAGCGTAGACATTGGGGTTAGGCAAAGATAATCTAACTATTACAGGAACGCGCAATACCGGTTGCATATACTTTAGTTTGAAATCCTGTATCAAAATGATAAATTTTACTTACTTCCAAACGGAAAGGGGAAAAATAGTATTATAAATTACAACAATTAAATTGTCTTATAAGGTACAACATTTTTGTTTCCAACGGTTGTCGGAGGTAGTTGCCCGTCCCTGAAGTTAGGAACTTTACTCTTTTTGTGACGCATAGTCTATGCGTCATAAAAAGAGCTGCTTATCCTAGGGATACCAAAAGTTTTCATTACAAATGGGTGACAAATATATTTTTTAACTATGTATATATCTTCAAAACTAAAAAAAAAACAAATAAGTGCTACCTGAGCTCCGCCACACCATCATGCTGCTGTTCCATTACCCAGTGGATGACCCTCACACCGTGAGGTGAGCAATCACTGGATCCGCGACTTGTGCGTCCTAAGTAGTCGAAGGGACCCAAGGATGAGTGCTTTCTTCATTCTGGCGGCTAGAATTTGTGCCATATTATGGCACACCGGATTGCAAGCAGTGCAGAGAGCTGTGTATTCCTCATACTCATATACCACCTAGAGATTCAGTGACCATTACTAGCAGATTCACAGTGTGATCTGGCCGGAGCTTGCGAAGTTGTCCGAGAAGCTCCTTATATTTGGTTCGCTTTTTCTCCTCCTTAGAGACGATGTTCGCCTTGGCAGGCGCCGAGAACTCGATAACGAACATCGCCTTCTGTTGGTAGTCAAGTAGGACTATGTCGAGCTTATAGTTGCTTGTATGAGAGAATGGGTAGTTCCAGTAAATTCAGCACCTCTTATTCTCCACCATGGACTCTATGTCCCTTGGAGCGTATGGCAGCACCGGTGTCTCATCTATACGGTATGATTGCCTTTTAGATGGTAGTATAGCACTAGTAGAGCTACGTTGTGCCGATGGACGTAAGCCGTCCCAGCGTACGTTTACTCACCGACAAGAGATGCATAAGAGTCTCCAAAGCCTGTCGGCTGGCTCTACCCTTAAAAACCATTATCCTACTATCGTATACTAAGGTACCTATTAAATGTACCATCTTGGCAAGTCATTATAAAACCCTCAGTCTCTCACTTCAACCCACTAGATCTTAGGAAAGAGAAGGTCAACTGCTCAGAGAAGCCATGCTCTTTGTAAAGTTTTCGTCTTCAGAAGCTTTAGTGCGGATCTTTAATTGTGCGGGAGCAAGTTCTGTAATGGACTGCTGACACCTTCGTAAAATAGAGCATCGGGTTGAGTACCTTGCCTGCCCGTGTTACTGCCCTAAAAAGAAATACTCCTTTACCGGCGATCTCATGTTCTCGCACAAAGCTGATCAGGGGATTGGTGCTCCTCGCCACATTTCAGGCAGTGGCCAATACTACCCTGTCCTGGCGAGACGCTCCAAATGATAATCGACGGTATATTCATGGGACAGGGGACTTAGGAAGTAGACGTCCCTCCCTATTCATCCTTTTGCAAGTATTTGTGTCGATTTCTCGCAGCTCGTTAACTGCCCAGTGGATAGCACCAAAGGTGTATAAGAACAATGGGACCGCAAGCATGTTTATTGCAGCAACTTTGTTTTGGTCGGACAGTTCGGATGACCAGATCTGCCGGTATCGGTGCAAATAATTGCGATGGAGACCGTCTTTGACCATATTTACTTCTTGGACATGATGCTGCGCTTTTCCGAGGTAGGTATAAGTGCCTCCGGCATGTAGTTTTCGCAAGATGCTCCCATCAACGAGCTGTTCCTCATATCTCCACTGTCTCCGCTTCGTCCTTTCTTGAGATAAACCAATGCACATTTGTTTGTTCTGAACTCCATTCCGATAGCATGACTGTACCCCTGCACTATCCTCAGCGACTGTTGTAGATCGTGTTGGCCGAAGGCATGCAGTTTTAGGTCATTCATATAAAATAGATGGGTGAGCTTGTGCCACCAGCGATTGGGCGTGGCACAACTGTATCCTTTAGTATTTCTCAGCGCTATGCACAGAGGCGAAAGTGGGATGCAAAAGAGCAAGCAACTCAATGAGTTTCCTTGGAAGAAAGGCGTTTATCATTATCTTGATTTTCCAAGTTTCTCTCGCATGACTGCGGTAGCAACAAAAATTGACAGGCTGTGAAAGGTCAACACCAGAACCATTACTGATCTGAATTTAGGAAGGATCGTACAATACAGGTCTTCAGGATTACAGACGTTTGGAATATTTTGTGTAACCTTTCGTCCAGGCCTAACTGTTATTACAGGTGTGTAAATATGTTTGGGTAAGGCCTGAGTCTGAGACCAACATAGTTAGGGAGCAATTGTAACCTTGTTTTGCTTCCAGAGTCGGAAGGTCAGTGTATTTTATATATCTTCCCACTCTTCCCAGCGTAGGCGTTTCGGATAATATTCAAATCGTTCATTATCATCATGTCGTAACAGACATGTTGTAAACTCGTAAAATGCATTTACTCATTTTACGAGTTTTTCTTGGGATATCTTTAAGATCTTTAATGCAGTAGTTTCCCATTTGCTTTCTGCATCCTCATGCCATTGACCAAATGGTATCTACTGGTTCATCCGCCTTTAGGGGCAATTTCCCACCCCAAGGACAAGAAAGTGTCCTGATTCTTCTCAACTCGTCCACCCAAAGCTGTTGGTTGAGAAGAGGTTACTGTTTATACCGACAGTAGTTCGGTTCCTTTTAGTCGCCTTTAATACGGCACGCAGGATATACGATGGGAGATATTTTAACCCGCGCCCACACGGGGCATTTCATATCGTTAGGAATAGCAATATCTATCAAATAGGTTACTAGGTGTTACCTGTATGTATTTCAACGTCCCAGTATTGTATTCATTGTTTTCGAGTACTGATGCTGGTGTGTAATTGTAATACGGATCTGTGTTTTCTATTAGATAGTTTGTTGTGACTAGTGCTTGGTGTATGACTTCGGTAGCAAAATTATGTCTAGCTGTGTACCCGATTCCCTCTAGAGTTTTGTATACGCTTGTTATGTAGTCTATTATTGTTTCTTTCTGTTGGTGACACTTTCTGCAGTTATCGTCGGTTATGGATGGATCTTTAATTATGTATTTCATGTAGTTTTGTGTCGCAATCACTTGGTCCTGGATGGCAAACATGAAACCCTCTGTTTCTGGAAAGAGTTGGCCTTCCTGCTGCCAGGTGTATGACTGTCGTTTATTAATGTGCTCTTGTGTGACGCGGTATCTGTGTTTGCCATGGAGTCCTTTTTGTGGCCAAGTGTTTATTATTATTCTGATTTTTCAAGTTTCTCTCGCATGACTGCGGTAGCAACAAATGTTGACGGGCTGTGCCAAGTCAACACCTGAACTATTACTGATCGGAATTTAAGAAAGATATTACAGGTCTTAAGGATTACAGACTTTTGGAATATTTTGTTTAACTTTTCGTCCAGGCCTAGCTGGTGCAGGTGTGGTGTGAATGTGTTAGATGTAAGGCCTGAGACCGACATAATTAGGGGGACAATAACGACTTTGGTTTGTTTGCAGAGACGTTTTACTTCTATGGCAAGGTCTGTGTATTTAGATATCTTCCCAGCGTAGGTGGTTTGAACATTCGCATCATTAGGGATAGCAATATCTATTAAATAGGTAACTTTGTCTGCCTTCGACTGAAAAACTATATCTGGTCTATCGGGTGGGATAGTTTTATCTGTGTGTATTTCGACGTCCCAGTATAGTTTGTATTGATTGTTGTCAAGTACCGATGTCGGTGTATAATAATTATAATATGGGTCTGTGTTTTCGATTAGTTTGTTAGTTCTGGTTAGGCTTGGTGTATGATTTTGGCTGCAGAGTTATATCTGGCCGTGTACTCGGTTCCAGCTAGGGTCTTGCATGCACTTGTTATATGATCTATTGTTTCCTTCTATTGGTGGCATTTTCTGCAATTATCGTTGGTTACGGATTGATCTTTAATTGTGTATTTTTTGTAGTTTCTCGTCGCAATTACTTGGTCCTCAATAGCAAGCATAAAGCCCTCCGTTTCTGGAAAGAGCTGGCCATCCTGCAGCCAAGTGTATGACTGTTTTTCATTGATGTTATCTTGTGTAATTCGGTATCTGTTTGCCGTGAAGTGCTTTCTGCGACCAGGTGTTTATTTTTTCTTGTTGTGATTCTATGGGACTGTGTGTGTCTGCTGGGTGGTCTGGACTGGAGAGGGTGAGTGGTGTATAGTTCTTGTCTACTTTGACCATTCCCCTATGTAAATTCGTTTGTTTGCTCTGGAAGAAATGTCTGATTGTTTTTATTTGTTTTGTGCGGAGTGACTGCATATCTATAATTCCTCTGCCACCTTGTTTTATTATTGTTATTATTATATTAAAACTTCTCTGGTTCGAAAAGCCCATGAGGTACTATAATTCACGTTCCGTTGTGATTGATGTGCAAAAAGTGAATTGTAGAAGCCAATTAAAATAATACGATTACATACCCTTCAACATACAGAAGGACATGCTACAATACCGATTCATTACCCAGATAGCACAATGACATCTTTGAGACGTCTAATAGATGTCTGATCCAGTTATTCAAGATGTCTCAAAGACATCCGCTTATGTCTGATAGACGTCTAGTAGATATCTTCTGAAGGTCGTTTGAGTGAAAAAAAGACATCTTTTAGACATCTTTAAAATGTCGTCCAGATATCTTTGAGACATCTTTGGGATGTCTTTTTTATGCTTTCCAGAACATCTTTGAGACGTCTAATAGATGTCTGATCCAGTTATTCAGGATGTCTCAAAGGCATCCGCTTATGTCTGATAGACGTCTACTTAAGGTCGTTTGTGTAAAAAAAGACATCTTTAAGACATCTTAAAAATGTCGTCGAGATATCTTCGAGACATCTTTACGATGTCTTTTTCATGATTCCCAGAACATCTTTGAGACGTCTAATAGGTGTCTGATCCAGTTATTTAAGATGTCTCAAAGACATCCGCTTATGTCTGATAGATGTCCATTAAACATCTTCTGGAGGTTGTTTGTGTAAAAAAAGACATCTTTAAGAACTCTTTAAAATGTCGTCGAGATATCTTTGAGACACCTTTAGGACGTCTTTTTTATGCTTTCCGGAACATCTTTGAGATGTCTAATAGATGCCTGGTCCAGTTAAAGCAACAACAATTAACAACGTAAGTATTGTGATTGGAACTAGGACTTGAAAAAAAGTCAATGCAGTTTAATTATTTATTTCTTTCGGTTTATTAATTTTGGTATTTTTCCTGTCGCTTGCCCTTCTTAACCACAGCTGCACACAAGTTTCGACCTCCTTTCTGTCCCAACTTACATCCTTGGCATGTTCTGCTGCATCTTGAACAACAGAATTGAGTTGAAATATATAACAAGTTCGACTGAAATGTTACTAAATAGCTATTTGCCTCATTTTTAAAATGATTTTTGCTTAAATTGCTTTTTTTTGTTTTTGAAGAGTTGCAAAATGAAATGTAACCACAGACATTTGTACAAATAAATGAAAATAGTTCCACAAGTTTACAACGTACAGCAACAATAAGTGGATGAGGCACGAGGTTATTGAAAAGGAAGCCAAATTTCCAAATTATCTACTTACATAATACTGCCTTGGCCAATTTCAGGGTGTAGAATGGCCTTTTCCCCTTCCTTCCTAGCCAACTATACAACAATGCAAAATCGTAAAACTTCCACAATCCGCAGTACAACAGTTCTAACCACAATTCTAACTCGCAGCCGTTGCTCGCAGCACACCACAAAATGTCTCCACTTTTACCATTAACAAACCTCGTACTTATAAGTTATGCTTTATCGATGCTCTCACTCTCAGGAGAACCAGAAAAAGCAAACGCTCACAAGGAAAATCTCATAAATAAACAGATTTTTCTGTCGGGTTAGGTGGAACGCGAAAGGCGAAAGGAAAAGTGAAAGTGAGGTTAGCGTGGTTAGCGAATCACACAAGCGCATAAAATTCGTTTGGCATGGCATGATTTAGCGGGAATTTTGAATCAGAATCATTTATACTGTTTGAAAATAGCTTATTATTATTATTAATGATCAATTCAAATTTTTGGTAAGTATTCAATACTATGTTTTTATTTGTTCTTTTGCGCAGGCCCAGAAACATTATCAGGTTACTTTTGTGTAGCATGTTGAATAAAAATTCTTTTAAAATCTGGACATTAAACGATATCTTTAAGACACGAAAACTTGGACATCTTTAAGATGCAATTAGCAAGACATCTTAAAGATGTCTTCTTCATACCACAAGACGTTCAGACGTAAAGCGACATAGAGTGGACGTCTTACAGATGTCTTATACTATTTGGTATGAGACATTTTTGAGATGTCATCGTCAAGACGACTCGAAGATGTCATTACCAAGACATCTTACAGATGTCATCGGCAAGACACCCTGAAAATGTCTTTATTAGGTCTCATCATTTTGATTAAAAGTTCTATTAAAATCTGGACGTTAAATGGACATCTTTAAGACATGAAAACTTGGTCATCTTCAAGATGCAATTAGCAAGACATCTCAAAGATGTCTTCTTTATACCACAAGACGTTTAGACGTAAAAGCGACATAGAATGGACGTCTTACAGATGTCTTATACTACCTGGTATGAGACATCTTTGAGATGTCATCGTCAAGACAACTCGAAGATGTCATTACCAAGACATCTTAAAGATGTAATCGGCAAGACACCCTGAAGATGTCTTTATTAGGTCTCATCATTTTGAATAAAAGTTCTGTTAAAATCTGGACATTAAATGGACATCTTTAAGACATGAAAACTTGGACATCTTTAAGATGCAACTAGCAGGACATCTTAAAGATGTCTTATTTATGCCGCAAGACGTTCAGACATAAAAGCGACATAGAATGGACGTCTTACAGATGTCTTGTGCTATCTGGGTAAGAGCTTCCATTATGCTTGGTTGCGCCTTTAAAGCACTGAAAACTGAAAAAACACTCGGATTTAGCGATTACGCTTTTACTTACATAACAGGCATCCTTATCTAATTATACTTATTACAGATTTAAGGTCGCATCTCGTGTGAAGAGGCAGTTCAATCTTCTTAAATTAGTTTAACATTTATATTGCATTGTTTCTTTTGCCGTCCTTGTAAGGTAACGCTGGAATTAATTATAATAGCTCACTATTTTATTAGCAGTTGAAACCAATGCAGAACGGTGGCGGCAAGGCCTAAGGCATTAAGAGATATATGGTCTTTTTTGGCTTTGGGTTTGACCCATTCAGCCACGAATGAAGTAAAATAAGGTATTTCTATAACATTCATATATGCCTAGATAACACATAACATCAACATTCAAATTATTCCATTAAATTCCCTAACAACTCATAGAAATTCGCTGAAGAAGAACACGTATTGGGATTGAACAGGGACACACGCTTCACGCTAAGGTACTCGTCATAGCGACTTTATGCGACACACAACACAAGCACAGTATATCCTATTATACAGTAGCGCAACTCCCTAGAAATCATGCAGACAATTTGTCTCCGAAAAACTGGCCTCTCATAACCTCACGTCGGCTCCTCAGCACGAGCCGCGAGTATTGCCGTTTACGTTTTGAACACAGAGTCGGTTTAGCAGTAATCGAGTGAAGAAGCGTAATTATTGTGTCGCAATAAGTTTAATGGACGCGATATGTCTCGTAAATAGAGTAAATTTTGAGAGCAGTGTGGCAATGTGATAATCTTCATCGAGGTTAGGCAGTTGTCTTTGGAATTCTGAATTACAATTTGTAAGTTACATCCATGCATTTATTGCACGTGAAAATGTTTTGTACTGATACTTCTAATTCATCATGGATCCTTTGCATATAAATGGGGTGTAAACATTTTTTTTTAGAAGCAAAACAAGAAATAGTCGGTGTATGAAAGAAAATTGTTAACTCCGAGAAAATAGGTGGCTTTATCGTTTGTAAGTAAATTACAAAAATGCGAGATTTATTCAACTTTATTTTATCTTATCTTACTTAACCTTAAACATTTAAATAAATATAAAAACTTTATAATATCTAGCGTCCAAAATAACATTATGTCCAGTTATCCCACAACCTTTAAATTTATCTTCATCAATCATCATAGAAAAACGTTTAAAGTACGAAAACGTGGTAAACAGATGGTAACTTGTTAGGTGTACATGAAAAATAATGATTAGTATGTTTATAACAATGATAAAATATACTAAACTGGTCGTTGTTCATAAAAAATTGCAAAACTGTTTTTTATCTAGTTTACCAAGACTACCTTTCCTTCTGTATTTGTATATTACATATGAATAGGCATATTGAACAAAATAATGGTTATAGAGGAAAATGATATATTTTTGAAACTAGCATGTTGATTCTTTTTATTGTGAACTTTCTATTTGAGCTTTCATTAAAATGGACTTCACTTCCTGCTTAAAATTTCATAATGTTGGAATGCATAATCACATTCATTTTGTTATATGTCGTGAAAGATCTTTTGAAGGTTGTGGTGCTGTGAGGAAACAGTGAGAAATTATTATTCTGACTTCAGGCTCATAATTAAAGAACGACTTTCCGTAACGTCTATTTCTTCTAGAAACTGAAAAAAAAAACACACACAGCTACCCTAATACTCGACAGACTTTGTTAGAGACAAATGGAGCTATGCTATCACACTTTAATATTATTAGGTAATAAAGGAGCATATTAAACATCGAATACCTGGCAACATCTTGAGGAACCTTAAAAAACTATAGTCACAGTTTTTGGAATTGTTAATACAGCCTACAGCGGCGCAACATTTGACTTCACGCGTCCTGATATCCATATCAGCGTATCACCAAATTCCTTAATCCGGTTCTGTCAAAGACACTACCTTCACTCTCGTAGGCTGAACACGACTCAGGCGATCGCCGTGCTAAACATCCTGCGAACGATGCGCGGGATGCTATGCGCGAACCACCAAAATTCTGGAGAGTTGCGCTACTGTATAATTGGATATACTGTGACACAAGTAACGGAAAGGAGGTAAATAACATCAAGGAAAAACATAGGGAACAAAATGCTTCATTCGAAGTACTTACATAAAAATCTTTCTGATACATTAATCGCAGATATTAAATTTTCCGCCGAGCTCTACGACAAAATTCCCACAATATTTGTCGAACAATCCTATTCCTAATACAAATATAGCAAAATAAGACCACACTTTGGGAAAGCTTTCATATCAGCCTGATACCGGGCTTCACCCAGGTCCACCTGATGACATCCAAAAGATCGAAACAGCGCTGTCATAGACTAGGGACATCGTGCTTTTTTTATGGTCAGCCTCCCGCAAAGGCTGAAAGCCTGTGGCGCTGTAGAAGCGCTGCGAGAGGATAAGTGTCGGTTCACGTGAGATTTGAAACAATGCAGGTTGTAGCCGTCGGGAAACAAGTTACCCGGTAGCTCATTCCAAAGCGTCAAAGTTCTCCAAAAGAAGGTATTCAATGTATTTGTATCTCTAATGACTTACAAATATTGCCACCTCGAAAGCAATGCCTGTATGAGGTATAGACATATACATATATAATTTAGCTCACCTATTGCATTTATCCTATCCGTTGAATGGTCATGGCTTCTATTCAGTTTTGGAGTTAAATCTGTCCTGTCTTTCGCCTGGAGTGAAACGAACCTTCTGCAGCCTTCCACATTCTCCGTTTCTTGAATAAATGCATTAATATGATGCCTGCTACATAAAATTTTGAAGTTACTGCTAGAGACTGATTCGGGGAGTAGGGACCTCGACCTGGTAAGGATGAGCTCGCAGAGCCTCTCTAATGTTCCTCGTTCGGACGGCCTTTGGTGTTGGGCTGGGCGAGCTTACTCGAACATCTTCATTGTAGAATCTGTAAAACAGGGACAGGTCAGCCACCCTTCTTCGATGTTCCAGGCTGTGGAGATCCTTTGTGAGGCTAGGTGATAAGTCTACTTGCTCTCCACACATGGCTGTAATACTCAAGCGATGGTCGGATCTGTGCCTTGTATAGGGTACCCCAATAAGAACGATAGGAAAGAAAATTTAAATAAAACAACAACGGTTTAAGATATCAAGTCGGTTTTGGCTTTATTTTGAAGCTACATCCATGACATTATGTATGGAATAGAACATCATTCAAATATCCGCCTCCTGCTCGCTGGCAGTGCTTCAAGCAGTCGGTTCCATTTCGGATGACATTTTCGAGCATTTGTGGCGTTATGGCGTTGATGGCTACACGAATATTATTTTCGAGGGCATCCAAAGTGGCTGGTTTGTTGGAGTAGACCAATAATTTGACGTACCCTCAAAGAAAATAATCGATAGGCGTCAAATCACGCAATCAATGAACGCTCGTCTGGTGATGATCCAGTCGCCAAACTTCTGTCGAACAACTTTGAGCGTTGCGTCGCTTGTGTGGCTCGTGGCTCCATCCTGGTGGAACCACATGTCGGTGATATTGATGTTGTCGAGCTCTGGCCACATAAATTCTTCCAACATCCCTCGGTAGTGTGGCCCATTGGTTGTAACGGTGTCTCCTTCCTCATTTCGAAAGAAGTAAGGACCGATGATGCCACCATGCCACAATCCACCACACATTCAATTTTTTCGGGTACTGGACCAGTTCTTCGGTCATTTGTGGATTGTTCACAGCCCAGTATCGACAATTCTGCTTGTTGCCACAGCCACTGAGGTAAAAATTGGCTTCGTCTGAGAACATGATTTTTTGGCCAAAATGAGGATCTTCGTCCAACATTTGTAGCGCCCAATTTGCGAACGCACGGCGACGGCCTATGGTCGTTCGGCTTCATTTGTTGCGTCAGCACGATCTTATACGGGTGCAGTTCCAAATTTAAATGCAAAATTCGTCACTCGTCCGCAGCTCGGTGATGTCGATACGACAAATTTGGATAGTCGTGAACACTGGCCGCTACGGCGGCGATATTTTCTTCACGTCGACCAGTTCGCATTCATATTGGTTTCTTTAGGTCTAGAGTGTACGCTCAAACTTTTCCACGGTGCGACGAATTGCCTGCTCACTGAAGCCATGTTGGGGGCAGAGTTCACGACGAAATGCGCTTTATGTATTTACAATTGAACGGGAACTTCCGAAGTACTTTTTAATAATTTCCAAACGATCGGCAAGCATTGCATTGTCAAACCTTACTGAATATTTTGACAGCTGGGTGACATTTGTAGCTTTGACAGCTGTCTACACACTTCTATTGGGGCACCCTATAGAGCAGCAGTTGTTTCATTTCCACAGTTGGTAAGCCAATGTGAGATGTGAGACTTCTTTGTGAGTGTTGTTGCCTGAGTTTTCTGTAGGTTCAACTGTAATTTATTTGCTAATCCCTACTCGACAATTGTTTTGATATTTACGTTGATATGTGAGGCATGCTGCTGTCGCCGACATACCGTCTCCTGGGATGATAGTGGCTTGCCTGGTCCCATGCACGGTATTGATGTACTGTCGTCTGCGAAGCTGTAGATTGTATTGGATGTTATTTTCAGCAGCTCGTTGATGTACTGCAGAAATAGTGTAGGGGATAGGGCAGATCCCTGAGGAATACCGGCGTTTATTGAAAATTAGTCTGATGAAAAGCCTTCGGCTACAACAAACACAGGTGGTAGTCCTGTTGCGACATTTTCTAAACAAGGATTGTGATTTCCTTGAGATCACTTTGGGTAGGGAAAAAATCTTTTGCTTGATATCAGAGAGAAAGCATTATTTGCAGAACACTGAAATTTCGTTCAGCGCTTCTTGTCTTTTAGTAAACTAGCTAATTAAAATTTTGTTGAAAATGCCTTCTTTGGCTATTCGAGGTTATAAAAAGAATAATACACAATTTCCGTGAAAAATAAAGATTACCGGAAAGCGTAGGTGTCCTCACCGACAAATTTGCTGCTAATTATAATATGGGTATAATGGGATCGACCGGAATTTTTGAAATGCAACCGTTAGTGCACAATAATTATTTTTGTAATATAGACGTGTTCTACAACCAACATAATTTCACCAAAGCGTTTAGAGTTATGTAAAAATTAATTTTTGCGGTCGTCTGAAGAATGTCATGAGAAGCTAATGCCAAATTGATTGTTTTTGTCTTACTTTCCCACACAACCGCGATCATATCTGAGATTAGCCCAACTTTTTCATTACACAATGTAATAACAGCAATCATAGTCTATCAGAAAAATTATTCTAGTATATGTACAAGTATAAGAAAGAAACTACTTTTGCTCTGAAAATAGCTGCGTTTCTGATGTTTGAAACAAATAGTATTATCGGTAAGATTATTTGATAACACAGGCGTATACAAGGGGGGGTAACAGGGGTAATAACCCCCCTCCAAGGTTTTGGAAAAAAAAACTTGTTTCAACTTTGACTTATTCATTTAAGCAATTGTCGCACTGAAAAAAAACTCTTTTTTGCAGTAACTAAATTACAAAAGGGTTTGTTTTGCATTATTACAGTGATACGTATCTAATAATATATTTCCATTGTTACATAATCAGTTGAATAGAGAGTCTTTGGACGTCCGTTTCCTGACGTTATTGCACGTTATCGGCTATTTGTGGCATGCGCAATTCTCCCGAAATAACTGAATCGGCGAATAACCGATAAAGTAGTACATTAGCTACGGAAGTTTACGGTACGATATGATTACGTGCGGTATTGACAGGTCTAAACCACTATGCGGCAATGAAAAAAGATGATGATTTTGATAGCAACAATACTTATTTTGTAGTTTATCATTGTACAAAAGGATCAGCTTTCCTTTGACGGTATTATCCAATAAAAGCTACAACGTTAGGTGTCTCCGGCAACAGCGTGTGATCATCACGGGACTGAACCATGGTAGTGAAATCTGAACTGTCATGCTTCGGGGATCCTTCATAACCTATTTTTTATTTTACTTGTGATGTGATTTATTTTCTGCTTCGATCATAATGTGAGGTTAAATTAGAATCAAATAGGTCCAATAATTGTTAATGTCAATTGTCGAATAGCGTAACGATACACGTCACAGATTCCGGTTACAAAAAACTATACACAAGGCACACGCTTATCTGTTATTCGAAACACACTGCGCATGCTCAGAATAATGTTGTACAGATAGCGTCGTCCCAATTTTTACTGGCTCAAAACCTCTCTAATGTCCTAGACAACGTGGTAGCTTGTCACAGAAATTTACCTAACTCATTAATTACCTGTTTTGAAAATTGCACCGACTAGAAAAGTTAAAACACTAATTAAAAAAATAGAGTACGTGTTGTGGCTACTAGGGTACCTGACTGGTGAGTGTTCATCATCGTTTAATTTTGTATGTTGTGCCAATAAAATGTTCACGGATGATATACGTATTACATATTATTTGTATTCCGTAAAATTAAAATTGATTAATGCATCAACAGATTTTTTATTTCATCTCTCTAAAATACCTGATACTCCACTGTTTAACTTGCTGTTTATATCTTCTTTTTTGTTTTAACACTATTCACATTTTCCTTTTCTCTTGCATCATCTTTCAGGAAGGTATTACAAAAAATGGTGAAAGCACACACAACTTCATGCCCTGCTACCCCCCTCAAGACTGAGGTCTGAATACGCCCCTGCTTGATAAGTGCCTACTACGGTATCTTCCACAGTACACTACTCACAATTGAAATTCGAACACTTAGAAAAAAGGGATATTTTCATTAAAGTTGTGTGCACAACTTGTCACTCGCTCTAACATACGTCTAACACTAACTTGTTGTTCATTCAGATGCTATTTATCTACATGGCACCTCCAAAAACTCTATACGATGCATGCATGAAAACAAATCATGGTTTTTTGTCGATCGAAAAGGTATGAATCTGATGTAAATGTGGCGAGGGACAACTTGGTTGTGTGAAGATGCTCCCTAGAAGGTGACAGCTCCAATTTACTCAGTCAACCTCCCTTGAACAGGGCTGGATTGTACTCCAACAATGTCGGTTCTTTCAGAGCAATTGCTGTAGCGCGGCTACAGTTGTAGCAGCATGGATCGAAAAAGGGCAAATGCAGCGAGTTGCAGGTTCTGGGGCACGTAGGAGAACTACAGAACGGCAAGTTCGTCAACTACGACTACTGGCCCTTCGAGACATCATGCGATTCACTCGAGTTGTTGCTAACGCTTGGTGTACAGTATACAGCTATAGGGAGACCCCTCCGAATCCGCACGGTGTACCACACATTGCATGAAATGGGCTTCAGATCATATCGTCCGCATCTAGTGCTTCAACTGATTGCAAATCATCGTCTCCAACGGTTAGATAGGTGCCAAAAGCACCCACTATGACACGCTGCGTGGCATCAAACGGCCTTCTCACTAGCCTCCAGGTTTTGTCTGGGGGCTCACGTTGGACACCAACGAGTTAGACGACGACGGGGTGAACGACGTGATCTCCAGTTTGCTGTTTAGCGCCATTTACACCGCCCTATTGGTGTGATGGTTTGACGTTCCATTGCATTTACCAGCAAATCACCTTTACTTGACATTCGTGGCACAATGACAATCCAGCGTTATGTCAAGTCTATACCTGTCAAGCTCCTTGGTGTGCAGCTTGATACTTCGCTCACTTGGCTCCCTCATATTGACATGTTATCTTCAAGAATTTCGAGTCAAATTTTTGTTTTAAGACAGATGAGCTTGTGTTTACCGTACACAGCTTTAAAATTAGTATACGTTACACTCATCCATTCTCACTTAGCCTACAACAAATTGCTATGGGGAAACTCTTCACACGCAATAAGAGTGTTTAGATTATACAAAAAACTGCCGTACGCATATTAAGTAGGGTACCTTTTGACGCTAGTTGTAGAGAACTGTTCAGATGACATGGAATAATGACACTACCATCTATATATATTTTCCAGACCCTCATCCATGTCCATAAAAATCTTGGCACATTCACAACGCCAGCATCTAATCACAATTATAATACCAGAAATGCGCAATCGATCATCCCTTTGAGAAGCAGACTACGCATGACACAGATGAATAGGGTCAACATACATATTTATAATAAATTGGACACATTGTTCAAACATATGCGGGTAAAAAATATGACCCTAAATGCTAAAAAAGTCACTCATCAATGTCGCTGCTGTTAATTTATCTATGTTTGTTAGTTTATAAATTTAGTTTATTATTATTATTATTATTATTACAACACTATCATGAGTAGAGCGCAGAGCACTATAAACTCAAAATGCAAATAAAGATTAGAGACAATACAAACATAACTAAGCTAAGACACATCACGTACGCATATTATTGTTCCAGTTATCGAGTCTGTTCTTGAACACGTTCACGGACTCACTATTCACTACGCTGGAGGGGAGCTTATTCCACACATCAAACACTCTATTGGGCAGGACATGCTGTCTAACGGTGGTCTTGAACGACTCCTTTTTTAATTTCAAAGAATGACCTCGCAGATGGCCAGTATTAAGGCAGAACAGAGATGACAAATCAACTCCGAAGAGCCCATGTAGTGCGCGATATGTAATGATCAAGTCACCTCGGGTACGTCTACTCTCGAAAAGTTGTACATCTAATATTCTCAGCCGCTCCTCGTACGATGGACGTCTTTTGTTTGTTTATCATGTCTGTTTATTAATTTTAGCTTTATTTTTGAGTCCTTATTTACTTTAATTACTTCTACTATCACCTTTTGTAATTTTACAGTGTAGTATATATTATTTATATTTGTAATGTCTACTATACTCTCGTAGATATAAGGCTACTTTTTTTTTGTAACTATTCTGACTGTAAGCATGCCTGATCATGTAGAAGGTCAATAAACTATATGAGTATGAGTATGAGTATGTGAGTGAGGTGTTAAAATCAGTTGCCGTTCCATATGTCCGAGGTCTCGAAGAGGATTTTTTCCAGCAAAGAAAATGCGCGTCCTTATATGGCAATCCTCTGATGATGATGTAGGATGGATACAATATGGGATGACCCATAGGATCAACCACTCGTAGTTTGATTTTGACATATCCGTGGATTGGGTTCAATGTACGACGAACCTTGAATATGCTAATGAATGTGATAAAGATGACCAGTTATGCAGTCAGTGCCGATGAATGTCGTATGGGGATATTCCATAACTGCACATCCGAAATATTTTGCGGAGGTGGAATTCCACATGCAAAAATTCCCAATAAAACGTTTAGGCACCATATGTTTAAATACTGACTTGTGAGAATGTATGTATGATCTCACCATCAATTGAACAACTGGCTTTGAATAATTGACCATAGTCTGAGATTTCCCTTTTGAATAGGCTGTATAGTCATCAACAGTGATGGGTATTAATTAATTTAATTTGCGACTACTTGAATTTTATTTTTATTCCCCATTGTACCAGCCTCCCATAACATTTCTTTGCCGGGTTATGTCATACTGTAAAAATGGTATAAAAGCGAATTGCCTCATTGTGCAAATTTTTTATGTGAACATCTCTGTTTAACTGTTCCGGGTTTTGGCCTTCTTTATGGTCACAACCAAATTTAGCTTTGAATATAGATTAATCAATCATTTTTAATTATCGTATATTAATACGTCAGACTTCGAAGACCATCTCAATTGTTCATTTCTCCAAAAGCTGATTGCCCATTTTCACTTAGGTATACTTTCGGATGAGAACTCTAGAGCTCTCTTTGATGTTTTTGGAAGGATTATCTAGAAAAAAAATAAAAATTCGCCCTTCGAAGGATGGTAAGAGGTATTTACTGTTAAAAGATGTTTCTGCTAAGATCACACCTTCAGTTATCAAGTGTGAATGAAGGTGTCTTAAGACACGTCCACGTGTTTATTGTAGCTGTTTACGTCAAACCGTGGCTTTGACAAAGTAAGCCACCAGCTTCTTCTTCAGAAGCTACGCTACCTTCATATATATCACTTCTACGATCTTACTTGTCAGAAAGAAAACAGTACGTTTTATATAACGATTATCGATCGCACACTTATACTGCGACCAGTGGTGTGCCACAAGGGTCAAACTTAGGACCCTTATTGTTTATCATCTTTGTCAATGATTTATGTGATTCCTGGACTTGTTCTCATCTAATGTTTGTAGATGATCTGAAATTGTATTCATGTATTTCTTCTGTAGCTGATTGTGATTTACTTCAAGAACAAATAAAATTCTTACAGGAATGGTGTTCAGTGAATCAACTGCATCTGAATGTCAGCAAATGTAAGGTAGTCACTTTTACTACTAATATCTAAAATTCAATTACACAATTGATGAGGTCTTACTAGAACGTAGTGAAGTTACAAATGATCTAGGTGTTTATTTTGACCAGCAACTCACTTTTATTGAACATATTTCTCAGTTGTTAAAAAATACTTATCGAACGTATGGTTTTGTTATTAGAAATTGTAGGAATTTTAATAATTTATTAGCTTTAAGATCTTTATATTTTAGCTTAATAAGGTAGAAACTGGAATATGTGTCTCTCATATGGAGTCCCATATACATATAAACATTGGGTTGAGGCTATAGATAAGGTCCAAAAACAAATTTCTTATATAAAATGGATGGAACTTATCGTGAAAGAGGCTCAAACTATGAAGAGTTGCTTTCTAGGTTTGACCTGCAGTGTCTTGAGCAGCGCCGAAATCAACCTTCAGTACTAATTCTGTATACGATCTTGCATAGCAAAATTGACTGTCCACAGATTCTCTCTCAAATTCAGTTTCTGGTTCCAAGGCTTTTCACGCGTTATAATATTACTTTTTACTGGCAAAGAGCTCAGACAAACATTCTGTGTAAGGCACCAATCAGCATGATGTGTGAAAATGCTAACAGGCTATCTGGAGTGAGCGACATATTCAATTGCAGCTTTGCTGAAATGAAGAATTTGTGACGTTCTCTTTCGGGTTGAGTGTAATTGGCACTTTTTGGACTTTGCTGTACATAATCTCTTTGTTAGTTAGAAGATAATGTAGTTTATTTTTTCCCTTTATTTTTTTCCCTTTATTTTTTCATTGTTGTTTCAAAGTAATGAATCAAAAATTATTTTTTACATGAAAAGTTAAAAAATATCCTGTAGTGTTAAAATTGGCTATTAAAAAAGCCCGTGACGCATATTCATATACAGGGTGACGTAGAATGCAAAATCTAGATTTTCTCTCTTTTTTTAAATGTAACCACCAATAATTTATTATACCAAAGAATTGCTTTTAATACGCTCTTTCATCTTTATATAGCACTTGTTATGGCTGTATTCATTAGTTTCTGAAATATTTCGATTTTTCTACAAATTTTAAATATACCTTCTATTTGTTTACTAAAATTTATTTATTTTGAGAAATACTATCAAATTTTATTTTTGCTTAACAAACAGCTAAAATATAAGGTCATAATAGTACTTGATCAAGTCAAAACACTGAATTAACGAGATAATATAGGTCAAGTGTGCTGAAAAAACAATTTTATATAACGATTCTTCAATGTTTCAAACACATTAGTTTTAGAGTGCCTCCGTTCTGGATATTGCTGTTCATAGTTGATGAGATAGAGGCAAGTAGACAATTTCTCAAAAATTCCCCTAAATACCCTCAATGGAAAAATTAATTTTTAAAGCTGGTTTTTCACACAGTACGGAAATATTGAGCCGATAAATCTACTTGATAGTTATGCGTCACGCCTAAAAAATTGTTTCCTCAGCATACTTGACTTTATTATCTCGATGATTTAGGGTTTTGACTTCATCAAATAGTATCATGGCCTTATAATTTAGTTGTTCGTTAAATAAAAAACAAATTAGATAGTACTTTCTCAAAATAATTGAATTTCAGTACACAAATAGAAGCTATATTTTAAATTTACCGAAAAATCGACATATTTCGGAAACTAATGGACGTAGGTACAATAAGTGCTATAGAAAGATGAAAAAGCATATTAAAAGCAATTTTTTGGGATAATAAAATATCGGGGGTTACAGTTAAAAAAACGAGAAAATCTGGATTTTGCATTCTACATCACCCTGTATACGAATCTGAATCACGGGTTTTTTTATAGCCGATTTTGAAACTAGAGGATATTTTTAATCTTCTCATGTAAAAAAAATTATTTTTGATTAATTACCTTTTGATATACAGTACGTCCATTTGACCGCGAATTGGATATAAAAATGGTCATAACTTTTGAAATACTCCGTTCAATGTAACAATATTGGAAGAACGGAAATCATTAGTAGAATTTAAATATGGAATAATATATAGGGTGTCTCATTTAAGAAAATGCATGTTTGCATCACCACGTAGCTATGGATCACCCTGTATAGATCTAAATATCTTCTGAGCAAGGAGCATATCCGTGACTACAACTTTTATATACAACTATTTTCGCTATCTTCTACAGTAGTGGAGTTATCGACCGAGCCGGTACTAAAAACTCACCCTGTGTGTTATGAAGAAAGTCTGCATCATAGAGTTACCTTGACCTACGTGTTCACGAAGAGCCATATATTATTCATTTGTGACGAAAGGAGTGCTACTTATGTACGCAACATAAAGATGTTACTGCATGAACTTTTCCAGTAAACAATGCTGTTTATGCAAATATCCGTAGGCGTATGTTGTTTGACAAATGGGAAGGTCACTGCAAAAGTCAACTATGTCCGCGAAGGTGTGAAGCATTCGAGCACATAACAAATCATCAATTGACTGTATACACAGATTTTAAAGCACATTTTTGCTTTGCTTATCTAATCTCAATCTATTGTTTACTGATGTTCTATGTGATATAAATAATAGCTGTTAATTAATGACCATGACTATCCTGAGACCTCCAGTAACACTTTTTTGTCTCACACCATCATCATCAGTGTATTATTATTCTCTACTCTGTTCGACTCTACTCATAATAAATTTTTCACCAAACAGTGGCTATTTTGTTATACCCTTTTATTTTTATGCCAGCCCGAGAGATCTGAAATTTTTTATTTTCGTCAAACGAGACTGAGGCCCAAAACTGCGACTGGACTTGTAATCAGCACCTTGAAATTATTCGAAATGCGAGGTTTGATCTCAATAGAAAGCCAAATGAAGATCTTCGATTTTTTTAGGTACACCCGCCAGCCCGAGAGATCTGACATTTTTTGTTTTCGTCAAACGAGACTGAGACTCAAAACTACAACTGCATCTGTCATCAGCACCGTGAAATCATTCGAACTGCGAGGTTTCATCTCAATAGAAAGCCAAATAAAAATCTTCGATTTTTTTAGGTACACCCGCCAGCCCGAGAGATCCGAAATTTTGTAATTTCGTCAAACGAGACTGAAACTCAAAGCTTCGACTGGATGTGTAATCAGCACCTTGAAATTATACGAAATGCGAGGTTTCATCTCAACAGAAAGCCAAATTAAGATTTTCGATTTTTTTAGGTACACCCGCCAGCCCGAGAGATCTGAAATTTTCTATTTTCGCCAAACGAGACTGAGACTCAAAACTGCAACTGGATTTGTTATCAACAGCTTGAAGTTATCCGAAATGCGAGGTTTCATCTCAATAGAAGGCCAAATAAAGATTTTCGATTTTTTTAGGTACACCCGCCAGCTCGAGAGATCTGAAATTTTCTATTTTCGTCAAACGAGACTGAGACTCAAAACTGCAACTGGATTTGTTATCAACAGCTTGAAATTATCCGAAATGCGAGGTTTCATCTCAATAGAAGGCCAAATAAAGATTTTCGATTTTTTTAGGTACACCCGCCAGCCCGAGAGATCTGAAATTTTTTACTTTCGTCAAACGAGACTGAGACTCAAAACTGCAACTGGATTTGTTATCAACACCCTGCAATTATCCGAAATGCGAGGTTTCATTTTAATAGAAAGCCAAATAAAAATTTTCGATTTTTTTAGGTACACCCGCCAGCCCGAGAGATCTGAAATTTTCTATTTTCGTCAAACGAGACTGAGACTCAAAACTGCAACTGGATTTGTTATCAACAGCTTGAAGTTATCCGAAATGCGAGGTTTCATCTCAATAGAAGGCCAAATAAAGATTTTCGATTTTTTTAGGTACACCCGCCAGCTCGAGAGATCTGAAATTTTCTATTTTCGTCAAACGAGACTGAGACTCAAAACTGCAACTGGATTTGTTATCAACAGCTTGAAATTATCCGAAATGCGAGGTTTCATCTCAATAGAAGGCCAAATAAAGATTTTCGATTTTTTTAGGTACACCCGCCAGCCCGAGAGATCTGAAATTTTTTACTTTCGTCAAACGAGACTGAGACTCAAAACTGCAACTGGATTTGTTATCAACACCCTGCAATTATCCGAAATGCGAGGTTTCATTTTAATAGAAAGCCAAATAAAAATTTTCGATTTTTTTAGGTACACCCGCCAGCCCGAGAGATCTGAAATTTTTTATTTTCGTCAAAAGAGACTGAGACTCAAAACTGCGGCTGGATTTGTAATCAGCACCTTGAAATTATCAGAAATGCGAGGTTTCATCTTGATGGAAGGCCAAATAAAGATTTTCGATTTTTTTAGGTACACCCGCCAGCTCGAGAGATCTGAAATTTTCTATTTTCGTCAAACGAGACTGAGACTCAAAACTGCAACTGGATTGGTTATCAACAGCTTGAAGTTATCCGAAATGCGAGGTTTCATCTCAATAGAAGGCCAAATAAAGATTTTCGATTTTTTTAGGTACACCCGCCAGCCCGAGAGATCTGAAATTTTCTATTCTCGTCAAACGAGACTGAGACTCATAACTGCAACTGAACTTGTAATCAGCATCCTGAAATTATCCGAAATGCGAGGTTTCATCTCAATAGAAGGCCAAATAAAGATTTTCGATTTTTTTAGGTACACCCGCCAGCCCGAGAGATCTGAAATTTTTTATTTTCGTCAAACGAGAATGAGACTCAAAACTGCAACTGGATTTGTTATCAACACCCTGCAGTTATCCGAAATGCGAGGTTTCATTTTAATAGAAAGCCAAATAAAAATTTTCGATTTTTTTAGGTACACCCGCCAGCCCGAGAGATCTGAAATTTTTTATTTTCGTCAAACGAGACTGAGACTCAAAACTGCGGCTGGATTTGTAATCAGCACCTTGAAATTATCAGAAATGCGAGGTTTCATCTTGATAGAAAGCCAAATAAAAATTTTCGATTTTTTTAGGTACACCCGCCAGCCCGAGAGATCTGAATTTTTTTATTTTCGTCAAACGAGACTGAGACCCAAAACTACAACTGCATCTGTCATCAGCACCGTGAAATCATCCGAACTGCGAGGTTTCATCTCAATAGAAAGCCAAATAAAAATTTTCGATTTTTTTAGGTACACCCGCCAGCCCGAGAGATCCGAAATTTTGTAATTTCGTCAAACGAGACTGAAACTCAAAGCTTCGACTGGATGTGTAATCAGCACCTTGAAATTATACGAAATGCGAGGTTTCGTCTCAATAGAAAGCCAAATTATAATTTTCAATTTTTTTAGGTACACCCGCCAGCCCGAGAGATCTGAAATTTTTTATTTTCGTCAAACGAGACCGAGACTCAAAACTGCGGCTGGATTTGTAATCAGCACCTTGAAAATATCAGAAATGCGAGGCTTCATCTCAATAGAAAGCCAAATAAAGATTTTCGATTTTTTTAGGTTCACCCGCCAGCCCGAGAGATCTGAATTTTTTTATTTTCGTCAAACGAGACTGAGACCCAAAACTACAACTGCATCTGTCATCAGCACCGTGAAATCGTCCGAACTGCGAGGTTTCATCTCAATAGAAAGCCAAATAAAAATTTTCGATTTTTTTAGGTACACCCGCCAGCCCGAGAGATCCGAAATTTTGTAATTTCGTCAAACGAGACTGAAACTCAAAGCTTCGACTGGATGTGTAATCAGCACCTTGAAATTATACGAAATGCGAGGTTTCTCAATAGAAAGCCAAATTAAGATTTTCCATTTTTTTAGGTACACCCGCCAGCCCGAGAGATCTGAAATCTTTTATTTTCGTCAAACGAGACCGAGACTCAAAACTGCGGCTGGATTTGTAATCAGCGCCTTGAAATTATCAGAAATGCGAGGCCTCATCTCAGTAGAAAGCCAAATTAAGATTTTCGATTTTTTTAGGTACACCCGCCAGCCCGAGAGATCTGAAATTTTCTATTTTCGTCAAACGCGACTGAGACTCAAAAATGCAACTGGATTTGTTATCAACAGCTTGAAATTATCCGAAATGCGAGGTTTCATCTCAATAGAAGGCCAAATAAAGATTTTCGATTTTTTTAGGTACACCCGCCAGCTCGAGAGATCTGAAATTTTCTATTTTCGTCAAACGAGACTGAGACTCAAAACTGCAACTGGATTTGTTATCAACAGCTTGAAATTATCCGAAATACGAGGTTTCATCTCAATAGAAGGCCAAATAAAGATTTTCGATTTTTTTAGGTACACCCGCCAGCCCGAGACATCTGAAATTTTCTATTCTCGTCAAACGAGACTGACTCATAACTGCAACTGAACTTGTAATCAGCACCCTGAAATTATCCGAAATGCGAGGTTTCATCTCAATAGAAGGCCAAATAAAGATTTTCGATTTTTTTAGGTACATCCGCCAGCCCGAGAGATCTGAAATTTTCTATTCTCGTCAAACGAGACTGAGACTCAAAACTGCAACTGGATTTGTTATCAACAGCTTGAAATTATCCGAAATACGAGGTTTCATCTCAATAGAAGGCCAAATAAAGATTTTCGATTTTTTTAGGTACACCCGCCAGCCCGAGAGATCTGAAATTTTCTATTCTCGTCAAACGAGACTGAGACTCGTAACTGCAACTGAAATTGTAATCAGCACCCTGAAATTATCCGAAATGCGAGGTTTCATCTCAATAGAAGGCCAAATAAAGATTTTCGATTTTTTTAGGTACACCCGCCAGCCCGAGAGATCTGAAATTTTTTATTTTCGTCAAACGAGACTGAGACTCAAAACTGCAACTGGATTTGTTATCAACACCCTGCAATTATCCGAAATGCGAGGTTTCATTTTAATAGAAAGCCAAATAAAAATTTTCGATTTTTTTTGGTACACCCGCCAGCCCGAGAGATCTGAAATTTTTTATTTTCGTCAAACGAGACTGAGACTCAAAACTGCGGCTGGATTTGTAATCAGCACCTTGAAATTATCAGAAATGCGAGGTTTCATCTTGATAGAAGGCCAAATAAAGGTTTTCGATTTTTTTAGGTACACCCGCCAGCTCGAGAGATCTGAAATTTTCTATTTTCGTCAAACGAGACTGAGACTCAAAACTGCAACTGGATTTGTTATCAACAGCTTGAAATTATCCGAAATGCGAGGTTTCATCTCAATAGAAGGCCAAATAAAGATTTTCGATTTGTTTAGGTACATCCGCCTGCCCGAGAGATCTGAAATTTTCTATTCTCGTCAAACGAGACTGAGACTCAAAACTGCAACTGGATTTGTTATCAACACCCTGCAGTTATCGGAAATGCGAGGTTTCATCTCAATAGAAGGCCAAATAAAGATTTTCGATTTTTATAGGTACACCCGCCAGCCCGAGAGATCTGAAATTTTTTATTTTCGCCAAACGAGACTGAGACTCAAAACTGCAACTGGATTTGTTATCAACACCCTGCAATTATCCGAAATGCGAGGTTTCATTTTAATAGAAAGCCAAATAAAAATTTTCGATTTTTTTAGGTACACCCGCCAGCCCGAGAGATCTGAAATTTTTTATTTCCGTCAAACGAGACTGAGACTCAAAACTGCGGCTGGATTTGTAATCAGCACCTTGATATTATCAGAAATGCGAGGTTTCATCTTGATAGAAGGCCAAATAAAGATTTTCGATTTTTTTAGGTACACCCGCCAGCTCGAGAGATCTGAAATTTTCTATTTTCGTCAAACGAGACTGAGACTCAAAACTGCAACTGGATTTATTATCAACAGCTTGAAGTTATCCGAAATGCGAGGTTTCATCTCAGTAGAAGGCCAAATAAAGATTTTCGATTTTTTTAGGTACACCCGCCAGCCCGAGAGATCTGAAATTTTCTATTCTCGTCAAACGAGACTGAGACTCAAAACTGCGGCTGGGTTTGTAATCAGCACCCTGATATTATCAGAAATGCGAGGTTTCATCTTGATAGAAGGCCAAATAAAGATTTTCGATTTTTTTAGGTACACCCGCCAGCCCGAGAGATCTGAAATTTTTTATTTTCGTCAAACGAGACTGAGACTCAAAACTGCAACTGAACTTGTAATCAGCACCCTGAAATTATCCGAAATGCGAGGTTTCATCTCAATAGAAGGCCAAATAAAGATTTTCGATTTTTTTAGGTACATCCGCCAGCCCGAGAGATCTGAAATTTTCTATTCTCGTCAAACGAGACTGAGACTCAAAACTGCAACTGGATTTGTTATCAACACCCTGCAGTTATCGGAAATGCGAGGTTTCATCTCAATAGAAGGCCAAATAAAGATTTTCGATTTTTTTAGGTACACCCGCCAGCCCGAGAGATCTGAAATTTTTTATTTTCGCCAAACGAGACAGACTCAAAACTGCAACTGGATTTGTTATCAACACCCTCCAGTTATCCGAAATGCGAGGTTTCATTTTAATAGAAAGCCAAATAAAAATTTTCGATTTTTTTAGGTACACCCGCCAGCCCGAGAGATCTGAAATTTTTTATTTTCGTCAAACGAGACTGAGACTCAAAACTGCGGCTGGATTTGTAATCAGCACCTTGATATTATCAGAAATGCGAGGTTTCATCTTGATAGAAGGCCAAATAAAGATTTTCGATTTTTTTAGGTACACCCGCCAGCCCGAGAGATCTGAAATTTTTTATTTTCGTCAAACGAGACTGAGACTCAAAACTGCGGCTGGATTTGTAATCAGCACCTTGAAATTATCAGAAATGCGAGGTTTCATCTTGATAGAAGGCCAAATAAAGATTTTCGATTTTTTTAGGTACACCCGCCAGCTCGAGAGATCTGAAATTTTCTATTTTCGTCAAACGAGACTGAGACTCAAAACTGCAACTGGATTTGTTATCAACAGCTTGAAATTATCCGAAATGCGAGGTTTCATCTCAATAGAAGGCCAAATAAAGATTTTCGATTTGTTTAGGTACACCCGCCAGCCCGAGAGATCTGAAATTTTCTATTCTCGTCAAACGAGACTGAGACTCAAAACTGCAACTGGATTTGTTATCAACACCCTGCAGTTATCGGAAATGCGAGGTTTCATCTCAATAGAAGGTCAAATAAAGATTTTCGATTTTTTTAGGTACACCCGCCAGCCCGAGAGATCTGAAATTTTTTATTTTCGCCAAACGAGACTGAGACTCAAAACTGCAACTGGATTTGTTATCAACACCCTGCAGTTATCCGAAATGCGAGGTTTCATTTTAATAGAAAGCCAAATAAAAATTTTCGATTTTTTTAGGTACACCCGCCAGCCCGAGAGATCTGAAATTTTTTATTTTCGTCAAACGAGACTGAGACTCAAAACTGCGGCTGGATTTGTAATCAGCACCTTGATATTATCAGAAATGCGAGGTTTCATCTTGATAGAAGGCCAAATAAAGATTTTCGATTTTTTTAGGTACACCCGCCAGCTCGAGAGATCTGAAATTTTCTATTTTCGTCAAACGAGACTGAGACTCAAAACTGCAACTGGATTTATTATCAACAGCTTGAAATTATCCGAAATGCGAGGTTTCATCTCAATAGAAGGCCAAATAAAGATTTTCGTTTTTTTTAGGTACACCCGCCAGCCCGAGAGATCTGAAATTTTCTATTCTCGTCAAACGAGACTGAGACTCATAACTGCAACTGAACTTGTAATCAGCACCCTGAAGTTATCCGAAATGCGAGGTTTCAACTCAATAGAAGGCCAAATAAAGATTTTCGATTTTTTTAGGTACACCCGCCAGCCCGAGAGATCTGAAATTTTTTATTTTCGTCAAACGAGACTGAGACTCAAAACTGCAACTGGATTTGTTATCAACACCCTGCAATTTTCCGAAATGCGAGGTTTCATTTTAATAGAAAGCCAAATAAAAATTTTCGATTTTTTTAGGTACACCCGCCAGCCCGAGAGATCTGAAATTTTTTATTTTCGTCAAACGAGACTGAGACTCAAAACTGCGGCTGGATTTGTAATCAGCACCTTGAAATTATCAGAAATGCGAGGTTTCATCTTGATAGAAGGCCAAATAAAGATTTTCGATTTTTTTTTAGGTAAACCCGCATTACCTAAAAAAATCAAAAATCCTTATTTGGCCTTCAGTTAACATGAAACCTCGTGTTTTGGATAACTTGACGGAGCTGATTTCAAATCCGGTCGCAGTTTGGAGTTATAGTCTCGTTTAACGAAAGTCAAAAATTCAGGTCTCTCGGACCTGCGTATTAGTCACTAATATCACTATCATATCACAAAAAAATCGAATATCTTTATTTGGCTTTCTATCAAAATGAAACCTCGTTTTTTAGATAAGTTGAGGGTACTGATTACAAATCCGATCGCAGATTTGAGTTTCAGTCTCGTTTGCCGAAAAGCAAAATTTCAGATTGTTTAGCCTTTAGGCTTACCAAAAAAATCGAAAACCTTCATTTGTTCATTTGGCTTTTTATCAAAATGAATCCTCGTGTTTTGGATAAGTTGAGGGTGCTGATTACAAATTCGGTCGCAGTTTTGAGTTTCAGCCTCGTTTGATGAAAATGAAAAATTTTAGATCTTTCAGATCTTCAGATTTAGGTACCTAAACAATCGAAAATCTTTATTTGACTTTCTGTTAGGATGAATCCTTGTGTTTTGGATAATTTGAGGGTGGTGATTACAAATCCGGTCGCAGTTTTGAGTTTCAGTCTCGTTTGACAAAAATAAAAATTTTTAGATCTTTCAGATGTTGACCTAAAAAATCGAAAATCTTTATTTGGCTTGCTGTTAAGATGAATCCCCGTGTTTTGGATAATTTGAGGGCGGTGATTACAAATCCGGAAGCAGTTTCGAGTTTACGTCTTGTTTGACAAAACGCAAAATTTTCAGATTCTTCAGTCTTTAGGTTTACCTAAAAAATCGAAAATCTTTATTTGGCTTCCTATCAAAATGAAACCTCGTGTTTTGAATAATTTGAGGGTGCTGATTGCAAATCCGGTCACAGTTTTGAGTTTGAGTCTCGTTTGATAATAATGATTATATCAATAAACATACATGTGAATTCAATATGATAAACAAATGACTTCTTGGGCTATTGCCTCATGCTTTGTATTACGACTAGCACGGGTTGCATAATTTGCATATTCCGTTTTTATTTTATTTACACATTCATATGCCATGCAAAGGCGTTTAGATACCATGCGTAAACAAAATCAAAGCTTTAAGAACAGGAATATCCATCTCATTAACGTTCCACAGTTAATAGGATGCGCAAACATAAAATCCATATCGTGTTTAAAAAACAGCAAGCGGCATATTTGGAAGTAGTCTGGTATTCTGCAAAATCGCGATTAGTATAAATCACGGTGAATGCCAAGGTTCCACTCGATGAACTGTTGAGATTTTTGTAGGTAAAGAGCATGACTGTTATGCTGAAAGGTGAAATAGAGAATGGAACTCCACCTGAGTAAAATATTTCCTATCAGTCATTATAGTACAGTGGGGCAAAACATCATTATAGTAATGTATGAGATAAAAAATAAGATCGCTCCGATGGTATGGGATGTGCTTTCTACCACGAAAATAAAAACTATCGAGAATTATACAAACACCTCCATATTGTTAGTATATACAGCTGAGTTGACAGCCATTCAAAAAGCTCTAGAATATTCCCTCAGCAATACCGACCTTAGAGGTGTTATAATTTTCACTGACAGCAAGAGTGCAGCTACGAAATTAGAACATTTAAAAGTATCGCCGAATTTCAACCATATCATTTCGAACATAACTGAATTAATAAACAGACACAACAATTTGGATAAAATTGTAAAAATCGTATGGATTAAAGGACATGCAGGTATACCACAAAACGACACAATCGACAAACTAGCAAAAACGGCGATTACAGATGGAATACTGATGAGAAATTTCAAAGTTCCGTACAGTGACTTGAACAGTATGTTAAACAAGAACCTAAAGGAAAAATTGAAGGAACACTACCATAGAAGTCCATCTGGAGCGACATACAAACAAATCCATCAGAACATAAGAACAGAGCCTTGGGTTAAGAAATAAACGAATAGATCACTTGTAAGAACCCTTTGAAGACTGAGATATGGGCATTGCCTAGGCCCGCAACACAAAACTAGTATAGGTTTAGACGCTGACCCGCACTGTAGATGTGGAGCGATTGGTACTGCTGAACACTGCACATTAGAATGCCAATGGGGTATTTTCCGAACAAAATTTTATGACGGAATATTGATTTTACGTTCCCAAAAACCATGTAACAAACATTTTTACGTTTTATTGTGCACGCGAAGTAGGTTAAAACCCCCTCCAAAATTCAAACATAAAGTTTCGCGCCAAAGCTGTGACGTAATAAATCTTAGCGTGATGTAATAAGTCCTCCGTGGTGCTATCCTTAGAATGTGACTACTTTATCGTCTGACCTCCTTTTCTCCATCTACAAACATAACCTCCGCTTCGTATTGACATTGACAGATGTTTCTTTACATCATTTCATCATGGTTAATTTGCAGCGTTTTCGATTTACTGCTCTCAGAGCGCATTTGATGCAAATTGTATGTTCGGTTTGACGGCTCTGCTCCAGATTTGCAAATTCGATTTACCTGTTGTTCGCTCGCGGAACGCTCTCAGAATGAACTTAATTGCTCCGAGAAGCCAGGTCAGAGCATTGGAGAGCGACGCCTTGTATGTCAAAAAAGAATGGAAGGCTTGGCGTTCTGTGAGGAGAAATATTTTGTGGTTGGTAGAAAAAGGTGAAAAACATTCGATCATTCGAAGAAAATAGCCCCCCTTTGTGGTGATCACAAGAAAAGTAAAAAGCACATAATACATAATATGGAAAACTGGGTTTTAATACCTTTAATATTCGAGGGCAGGCACCGACTATTTTATAATTTTTATAGTCGGTGCGTAGAACAACTAAATTTTAAATTGCGACCTTATCAACCGTCACTTGCGCAAAACCAGAAGTCATTTTTGTGTTCGATCATGTTCGATTTGTGAAGTGCTCCGATCAACTCTTGACAGATCTCTAGTTTGATTGCGGATGATCTATGCTCGCCCTGAGAGCAGTAAATCGAAAACGCTATTAGATACCGTGAGACCAGGGGAGGTTATGTATGGCATGACACTAGTGACAGGCTGTTAAAGAATGAGTAAAATTGTGAAAAGTATAGTATAAGCACATTCTCAGAGTAAACTGCTAATGACATAGTAATGCAAAAAATTGAATTGCAGTGTAATATAACATTTATAGTCTACAAACCTGAACTTTTATTCAATTAAAAAGAGGGAAACTAAATAAACATAATACATAAAATTAAGTTTACATCCTCTATATGCAGAAAAACTAGGCAACATGTTACCAACGTGACAACCTTGAATCTACGCAAAATTCAAATTAATATAGTCACATCCTATCTACATCCGACATAAGAATGACTTTTGATTGGTTGATTTCTTAGGCGGGAGGTTTAAAAGATTTAAATGAGCTCTTTTCAAAGGGATGATTTTCAAAGTCTATCTTTACTCCACGTGGGCAGAAAAAAATTGTCCAACAGTGCCATCATTACAAATTAGATATAAGCAATCCATTTCAACCATTCAATAGGCAATATTAGCAAGTTGGAAAATACCCCATTGATCAGTAATGAAGTAACAGACCTGTATTACAGATTGTCAAGCTATGTTCCGTTATCTGCTAGTATGATCACTGTACGCTAGTGTAAACGACTGTGCATACAAATTATTATATGACTTTAGTGCACAAAAACTGAAAATAACACTGTAACTATCAACTATAATTAATGTGGAACAATATGATTTTGTTCGTGGTTGTTAAGAAGAAATAGATGTCTCATCTACGATACAACTGATCTCAGATCAGAGCCAATAACATAATAAAAAAAAAGATCGCTCTGGACGATAGTCTTATAAACAGCTAATAAGGTAGTAATTTAATCGATAAGAAAATGACCAAAACAAATTAAGTTAGAACATAATGAAATATTCAAGCAATAACTTAGCAATACTGCCTAATTTAACACCAATAAAAGGTTGGTTTTGTATCAGGAAAAGCGATTGAGGTGACACATCAAAAAATTAAATAAAAAGATACCTAATAACCGATTCATCAAGGAAGAATTTTGATAATAGAGTACCACATGTTTAATTAAATAACATGACGTTATTTTATATGGCCTGATTGACGAAACAAGCAAGTTAGTAATTGTAAAAATCAAACATATGAACACAAATAGATTACACAACAAACAAATCTTCTTCTTTTTCTTCTTCACTTCAAGTTTTAGGTACTTTGCTTGTTACGATACCAATATTTTTATTGGCCTTCCGATATCTCTTCTTCCAGGGCATTTATAAAATCTGGCTCTGGCTGGATTCCTGTTTTCGTGGATTCGTTCTACATGTCCTTTCCATTTAGTTTCAATTTCTTTTCTTTTTTCGTTCATATTGAAGATGTTTAACTCTGCCCTTATATCTCGGCTTCTCAGTCTGTCTAATTTTGTACAGCCTTTCATCACTCTTCTTAGAAATATCATTTCCTCTATTTGTATCATATTTTCTCGTTTTTTTGCGCTATTGTTCATGTTTCACTACCGTATAAGAGGGTTGGAACAACTATCGTCTCGAAAAATTTCATTTGACTATATTTTCTTTGATTATTCTTTAATGTTCTGCTGATATTCGTAAATTTGTTAAGTTTTTCTCCTATATCTTTGTTATAAGATATATCGCAGCCTCAGTATTTCAAATGTTTTACTTATTCCAATCTGTGTCCTAACTGGATATTTACCTGAAAAAGCCATAGTTCTAGTTTTGCTTGTTGACATTTTCATATCGTATTTTCGACAGATTGTTTGCAAGGTGTATATTTTTCTCTGTAGAGCGTCTTCTGTTTCGGCTACTACTTTTCTGGGGTACGGACCCGAAACCCCCCACCCCAGTGGCGTATATCCGCCCCCCCCCCCCCCCGAAACCAACCACGGATTCAGCTTTGACGTCTGGAAGAGGCTAAAGTTAGGATTATAATACGCCAATAGTATAACGTATGAAAATTTTTCCGATGCCCCCCCCCCCCGAAATCGATTTCTATATACGCCACTGCCCCCACCCCCGTGGAGATCCTCCTGCATGTAGCCTTTATCAAAGTATACAATTTTGACAAATCTTTTCTATGTATTGTAACGATTTTAGGCCTTTTTCACTCCATTTTAGAGTGAAGCAAACGTTTGAGGTTATCAATTTAAACTTCTGAGAAGCTACAGAAATGAAAACCATATCGGCCGAAGTAGGACAGACATACAGTAAAAGATAGACTCTGTTTTGTCATTCCAACGTATGAATGAAAACGTGAAGGAAGGAGAGAGGTTCTCTGGTGACAAGAGCCTCCAGTGCTAGGCCTACAAGTGGATCCTTCTGCACCTCTCCTTACTCCAGTTCCCAAGTCTAGACCTCATCGCAAAGGTGAGGATGCCGTTGGGTCCTTCCAATGTTATCTCTTCAGGCTCAAGCACCCTTGAACCCAGTATAATCTGTCTGTGATACCCAAGAGCGTCATAACGACATAGAATGTGTGCCGAGGATTCCTCCTCGCCACAGCGTGCACACGTCGGGTCGCTTGCCACCCCCATCACATACAAGTGACGTTTGAAGGTGTTATAGCCACAAGTAACCTTAGCCGGATTCTGTCCAATGGGAGACAAGCGCGCCGCACCTTGAGTAGAGGACTGTGTTTATATTCTTGTATTCTTAAAATATGCGTCATCAATATCCCACACTTTGGTATTAAAAAAGTAGAATTTGTACTTAGTTTTTCTCTAGCACCTTTAGTTTTGGCTATCTTTTGTATACGGACAGACAGACAGAGGCTCTGCATAAGCTGTCTGCAGTGAGAGCTAAAATTATTTTAATATATCTCTAAATAATAGACATATTATTATTTTTTTATGGTCAGCCTGGCTGAAAGCCTATGATGCTGTAGAGACGCTGCGAGAGGATAGGTGTCGGTGCACGTAAGATTTAAAACGCTGCAGGTTCTATCCGAGGGGAAACCAATTTCCTGGCAGCTCATTCCACAACATCGAAGTTCTCTAGAAGAAGGAATGCTGTAGGAGACTGGTTTGGGAAGTAGGGACATCGAACTGGTAAGGATGAGCTCACAGAGTCTTTCTAGTGTTCCTCGTTCAAACGGCCTTTGGTGTTATTAACTGGGACAGCTCACTCGAAAACCTTCCATTATAGAATCTGTAGAACAGGGACAGGTCAGCCAGCCAGGCAAGCCTACTTCGATGTTCCAGACTGTGTAGGTACTTTGTGAGGTTAGGCGTATCGATTAGTCTAATTGCTCTCTTATGGAAGAAGATTTAGAAAATCGGTCGATGGTCGGATCTGTGCCTTGTAGAGCAGCAGTAGTTGCTCTGGTGTATACAGCTTCCTACAGTGAAACAAAACTCCAAGCTTCTAAGATGCCGTCTCAGCAATACTGACGACGTGGTCATGCCAGAACATGTTATTGTTGATGTTGCTGCCCCAAAACCTTGACGGAAGGTGACTCGACTATTGGGTGACCCTCTATTTCCACAATTGGCAAGCCAACGTGAGACTTCTTTGTATCCCCACTGGACAATTGTTTTGATATCTACGTTGATCTGTGAGGCATGTTACTGGCGCCGATGTACCGTCTCCTGGAATACCCTTGGAACGCCACAAAATCTCTATATTTATAATTTATCTATAATCTTACTATTTTAACTAGTTGTCAATCCTCACTATATATACTCTACATTATATTTGAGGATATCGGACAGTATTAAAGATATTTATCACGCTTTAAGGTGAAACAAATTATACCTATATGATGTGGTTCGCGACCTGGTTTTGCTCCTAGCATACTTGTGTTGGTTATAATTAGAAATAATTACCGCCATCAACGGTACGTTACTGAATGGTGTAAACGTGCAAAGTTTACTGATCCGAAGATATAACTCCCAACTAATTAAAAGGATCTATAATCAGCTGATGTGTGTAGTAATTAAGATCAGCGCGTTTGATTAGTGTTATCCTCTGCAAAATACCAATTCCATGAACTGATTTTCATGCACGACAAATACATATAGCGATCGTCTTATTATACGAATTATATTTCAGTCGGAAGGATAATAATCAGTTGAAAAAAATATGCAATTAAAGATTCTGCCTTATCCACGGTGATCGGTCACGAGCGCGCGCGGATTGATTTTTTCCTGTTTACAAAAAGGGTGCCTTCATCGGCACCGGTCACTTGCGCGCCGAAAGAAAATTAAGCTTGGTTATTCCTAATGAGCACATCCCTTTTATTCTTGCGAACTTTCATCTGTCTTTTTACGACTTGCGGTAGCTTACAGTTATTTCTTAGATTATTTAAATGACTGATCGGCTTCTGTAGGTATATAAAACTACCCTTAATGAAAATATTTCAGTAGACTGCAATCTTTAGTTGCTGTTTGTGAGTATATTGTTTGTGTTCTACTGTTTCATCATGGAAACTATGTTAAGTGTGATAGGGGATAAACTAATAGTCCTTGAAGAGTATACGTTCCGAAGAGATAAAGAAACCACCCGTGGTGTAGCCTACATATGCTCTAGAAGATGCATAGCATCTTTGCTGATGGATCAATCAGAAGAGATTGTTCTTAAAAGAAATAATGAGCACAACCATGATGCTCCCACAAAACAAGCTGTGAAGGCAAATTTCTCGGACTTTTTTTTACATCGTCAAGAAATCGATCAAATTTGTGACAAATTAGAACACGTTCTGGTTAATTAAAATTTTTTGGTGTATTATAAAGACATTTCGGTCTGCTGACAATACCAGCTTCTTTATTTGCATCTATTATAGTGATCAGATTAACTTATCATGTTGAGAACAAAATTTCGCATTTAATAATATAAAAAAGTAATTCATTTCTGTCAAGTCAAAAGTAACGATACCTCTGACTGGAGTTCTACAAATTCTTCAGTAACTATTAGCAAGATCGCAAAAAATGACGAATGAATTAAAATCGGTTAAAATTATAAGACATAAGTTTACGTCGCCGCCCCGTGCTCTGGTGTCCACATACCTGCCTATTATCCAAAATATTTTGGAGGCTTCTTACCGGTGGGATTAGGACAAATCTAACCGCGGCGCGCTAGTGTCCTATGGCCCGCCTGGTGATCGAAATATTTTGCGCGCTTCTGACGGGTGGGATTAGGATCAATCTGACCGCGGCGCGCTAGTGTCCTATGGCCATATCCAGTGATCGTTACTCTAACGTTAATTTTTAGACTTAATAGGAGTAGTGATATACCTATGTACGACTATAAATATTTTTCTACTCAGTACAGTTTTGGTTAAAAAAATTGAAATATCTGAAAAAAACATGACACTTATACATAATAATATGAGTATACAGGGTGTTTTCAAAGTTGCTCTTGCACTCTCTATTCGAGCTCCTGGTATTGCTCAGCAGTTTCGGTTAGCCAAGTTCCCAAGTATCTATATCTTCATACTCTCTCTATTGACGCGTTTTCTATTGTAATATTGCCGATTACGTTGTTATTTTTTGTAAAAACCATGAATTTGGTCTTCTTCAATTCATATTCAGACCATAACTTTTACAACTGTTATATAGATTTTGTACGACCGTTTGTAGATCTTCCAGTCTATCGGTTACCAAGACAGTGTCATCGGCATAACGCATATTATTTATGATCTGTCCATTTATGGTTTCCCTCTTAGCAGTCATTTAGGCATTGACTATACTGTACTACTACTATACTATATGAAAAAAAAAATAAAACAAGTAAAACATCAAAAAAAGTTATAAAAATAATGTAGCTTAGACGAGATTGAATAAATAAATGAAAACACTGCATATAAGCATTTAAAAATTGTGTTATGGAATGCTGAAATATCTTCCAACTATAGCATCAACAGTCTCATATTATTTGAGACCTGTCAGGACCGAATATTAATTAATGATAGTATTTCCTTCTGTGAGATTATCTCCAAATCTTAATTTCTTATCCAGCTTCCTCAAAAGTCCTTGATTCTGCTACGCCATGCTTTATGGTAGATCATATAAAAAGCATCCTAAGAAGCTGGTAATGCGTTCATGTAAATATCTGAAGCAGACTTAATGATACTAATCTCTATGCTTATATGTGAATATGCATCACACAGATTTATTGCAATGAATACATCTTCTTAATTTGGTGTTAATTACCATACGCGAAGGTTTTTGAAGCCGTAAACATTGAGATCATTAGATCAGATTAGATACTTTCCATAAATTAAAAAAGGTTTTTATAGGTATTCGTTAAAAATTTAATGTGTATTTTCATTGTTGGTAGGAAGGAGTTTGAAATTAGCCTTGGCAACGGCTTAGTCAACGAATCTGAAACGTCATTGTTTATGTCATGAATGTAACTCATTGGAAACAGTGGTGGCATGAAAACATCATCATCAGAGCACAACCTCAAATACTAAGATGAGTTTATATCATTATAATAGTCTTTATTTTGACTGGTTCAGGAATATATGATGACATGCAGGCTATAACAAAATGAGGTTAATTTTTTTGGCATCAGATGATGTGCACATGGTGTGTGAGTGGTATTTTCTTCGACGCTGTGGCAACCACGAAGGAATAGTGACTTGTTGGATGGCGAAGTTCAGGCCTATGCAGATGTTCTATCTACTCTTGTCAAGTGGAAGTCGGATATTTATGCCACAGTGAAACCTCAAGAAGTTTTCCGCGTCAGGTTTCAACAGAAAAATAAATATATTTTAAAAAACTAAAAAACACGCTTTTAAAGAACATCTGACTAAGAAGTTAAAAATAATTTTTAAAATAAGCTTACAAAAATAATGATCGAAAAATACTAGCGTTATTGTGAAAAAAAGCATCGGGCACGATTTACGTATAATATGGCACAAAGCGCGTACGCTTTTTCCACATTGTTTTAGCTTGCCTATTTTAAAAATTATTTTTAATTTTTTAATCCGATGCTCTTTGAAACCGTGTTGTTTGTTTAGTTTTTTAATATATATTTATGCATAATTTTTCAGTTAGCTTTATCACTAAAGCGTTTTTAGTTTTTAATTGTATTTATTAACATTCTGTGTAATAAAGTGTTTTTGATCAATATTCGCAGAATATTCATTACCATTACAGCATAAACGACAATTAGAACTGCTGACTCTAGATTGATATATGGACTTTGTTTTTGGGGCTGTTCGTCGTACGCTAGACAGGTATTTTTGAATCAAAAAAGAGTTTTAAGATGTATGGCAGGAGTGACCGGTTCTTACAGCTGCAAGGGTATCTTCAAAAATATGGAATAGGGACTTTGCCTTCATTATTTATTTTTGAGATGGCCCTTCATACCTACACGAACTACAATAATTTCTTCAAAATGAACAAGTTCATTGCATTAGCACTAGGCAAAGTAGCCATCTGCATGTATCCTACGCTAAATATAAATTGAGCTGTAAATCCCCTAACATACTGAGACCCAGAAATTTTAACTTGCTCCCAGATAGTATTAAAAATAGCGAATCAAATAACTGCTTTGAAATGGGCTTGAGGGCTTGTTTCACGGCATCTGCGACTTTATTAGTTTGTAAGTATATATATGATATGATGTCTAATACGTGTACTACCATGTCTTACAGGCAATAAACATTATTATTATCCTGATTTTCCAAGATTATCTCGCATGACTGCGGTAGCAACAAATCATGTTTACGGGCTGTACCAAGTCAACACCTGAACTATTACTGAATTTAGGAAGGATCATACAATATTACAGATCTTAAGGATTACAGACTTTTGAAATATTTTGTGTAACCTTTCATCCAGGCCTAGCTGTTGTAGGTGTGGTGTAAACGTGTTTGGTGTAAGGCTTGAGACCGATGCAATCAGGGGGACAATAGTAACTTTGTTTGGCTTTCAGGGTCGTTCTATTTTTATTATTATTAATTAAAAAATACAAATAAGTACAGCCCGGGCTCTGATACACCGAGCTGCTGTTCCATTACCCACTGACTACTCGTCACACCGTGAGGTGAGCAATCACTGGGTCCGCGGATCGTGCGCCCTAAGTAGACGAGGGGACCCAAGGATGACTGCCTTCGGCATTCTGGCGGCCAAGATGTGCACCGCCGCACGGCAGATCGATATTTTTCGCAGTGCAGAGAGCAGCGTATTCCTCATCCCACCTATACTGTATTCACAGCCAAGCTAGACCAAATGAAAACAAGCCCGCGTGCGTGATCGGCTCATGTCGGTAGGGTCTCTAATAGGCCAGTACACTATGTGTGAATTGTATGTTATAATCCGGCAAGTAAAAACCCCCAAGACTGACTGGAAATCAGATCCAAATATGCGATGCCAAGTGTTCATTGCCTAAATGATCATTTCAAACTGGCGACTGGCTACTTTTAAGTTGCAATGGGTTAATAGAGCAACTATTTTAAATAGTAATATAAAATTGAGGTTTTGAATAAAAATTTCTTTTGTTATAAATGGAAAGATCATACATAAGTTTTGTAACAAAACTGTTTTTGTTTTCTTTTTTTTCGCAATAATTCAAAATACATATCAAAACAAAAATGGGTTTTTGATTCGAGTACCGAAAACACGCTGACGGCTCCCGAACCCGTGTGACGTCACCATGGCGGTAAGGATACTCCTTTGACCAACGACGTCCTACTCCGATACTAGATTCTAAATTGCAGTGCAAGTAATATGTCTAACAAAATTTGACTCAAACACATGATGATCGTAGAAAAAATGTGCCTAACAAGTGAAAAAAGCACATCAATAAAATTTTTGATACAAAAACTAAAAAAAAAAAAGTTGGAAGGCCTGGGTTTCGATCCAAAGACCAAATCCACTAGCGGACTCTCTAACCACTGGGCCATCCTTCGATTGAGGAGATCTTTCCAACGAAACATATTTGATTAGGTACTTAACTTACTGGAATCTGTAATCTGACTTCAACTTCAAATATTCAAAAACATATTTATTCCCATCGTAGACTTCGTCTCGAGCTGCAAACTTAATTCATCGACTGTGTTGCAACAAATATACACTAGTTACCAGTTTAGCAGTACGTATTTTCGCGATTGGCTGGGAATCTAGAATCTAGTATCGGAGTAGGACGTCGTTGGTCAAAGGAGCATCCTTTCCGCCATGGTGACATCATACGGGTTCGGGAGCCGTCGGCGTGTTTTCGGTAGGTACTCGATTCAAAAGGCCATTTTTATTTTGATATAACTTTTGAATTATCGCGAAAAAAAAAAAGAAAACAAAAACAGTTTTGTTATAAAACTTATATTATGTTCTTTTCATTTATCACAAAAAAAGTACTTTTTTTCATAATTCAAAACCTCAATTCCATAATTGCACTGGACTATAGCTGGCGCGTTCGCAGATGGCAGCGGACAGTAACCACGGTAATGCTGCATGCGACTGTTTATGTGTAGTCTATCTTGGGATAGAATATACTGTAGGGACTAGGGATCCAGGGACTATAACCAGCAGACTTATAGTGTAGTATGGCCTGCGGAGTTGTCCGATCAACTCTATATTCACCTCGGCCGGCCTTATTATTAAATGAGGTCTGAACGTACCACAAATTACCTTAACCGGCCTCTGTAGAATGAGAGACAGAATCGCCCCACCTTGGCCAAAGGTTCTAAAACAAGTCTTTAGCATGACGGGCATTGCGAAGAGCACCGCTAAAAAGACCATCTCGGACTGGGCAGTGAGGAAAGCGTTCCTGAACTGGCGAGACACACCAGGGCTACTGCACTCGAAGGTGTTTATAAGATACCCCTCGAGTCAGGCCCCTACGAGGATCATGGAATGTAATAGGTACGATCTCCGCATTCTGGTCGGTCTGCTGACGGTACATGGTCGTCTAAGGTACTATATGCGGAAGTTGGGTCTTGAACAAACTTCAGACTGTCACTTCTGCTACGTGGAGGACGAAACAGCGGAGCATATTCTTTGCTCCTGTCCAGGTAATGCTAGGCTCCAGACATTCGGATTTGCCCAACTGGAACCTCATGACTTCAAGGAAGTTTCACCCTTCACGTTGATCGCCTTCGTAAAGAGGTGCGGACTGTACGGTGAACTCTAAAAAGGTGTGAGCCACAATAGACACAATTGAGTCGCAGTTGAAGGAGGCAGTTCTGCCCCACTCACTTTCAACCTAACCTAACCTATGACGGAGATGTCCAGAGATTCCTCTCCACCTCATAACATGTAAGTTGTAATTACTTACATCTTTTGTAAAGTATGGGCAAATGCGATAAGAAACAAAATACCACGCAATGGTTTGCAATGATTTCAAGACTGATGTGCGAATAGCGTCGAAACGATCCGTGGCATCCGCCGAACGCGACGTCGTGTCCATGGCGAATCCCAGGATGCTCGCTCTACATCCTTGGCCCCTCTTCTTCAAGACGACTCGTCCTCGCAACGACCCGGTGACCCGCCATCCTCTCGATCTCGACTCCGCCAGCCGCGTCGGTGTTGCTGTTTGTTGCTGTTTGTTGCAAACGGTCGAGATCAGTCTGCCGCGGACGCAACGATCGCAAGCAACCACGCAACCGCGAACTAGACTCGCGAGCTCGATTCGGTGTGAGATGTGGTGGATTGTAACGGTGCTGGTGGCCCTTTCGGCCTTCGGGGAGGACGAGGCTGCTGCTGCTGCTACCACTTGGGGGTTCGGAAGAAAGGTGGGTGCTTCTGCGCTCCGAGTTTTAGAGCGGCAGGGTTATTGACATTATTTTTACACATCATGGCTATTAACCCTCATGTATACCGCGATTTGTTATTTTATGAGGAAAAATTGAACACCGCACTATCACTTTATATATTTTTTTCATCCATTCCATGGGCAATAAGTAAAAAAAAATGGAGTCAAGTTGATTGACTCAGTACTTCCCACACATAATGATACCATTTTATTATTTCCCATTGGATGAACCTATAGTCTAAAATCCCCTTGCAACTAAATTATCGCCCATCCGCTCGCAAAAATAATGTCCAACACAAGGCCTTCGTAAATAGTTTCTTTCTAGTTTCTTCTTCTTAGGAACTGGGGCGCCACAGTTTTTTTCTACATGCTTGAACTGGACGATGCTAAACGATCAAGACCCTCCAACCCGTCTAAAAACGAAGTTTGAGCTGATTCTACGTTTTTGGTTTTTTGATTATGGCTGCGCCGCCACTGACACGGTTTTTAAAAAACAAAGTCGTTTTCCATTCTCGCAGCGGTAATAAATTCTGTATCAAAATTGTATTTAAATCAGTTCAATAACTTTCGCTTTACGCAGTATCCATACATAGAACGAAATAAAGCAAAACTCGTATGTACAGATCACCAAATTGGTTTCTGTAACAGGCAAGCCAATGTTCGGCTGGACTTAAAAAAGTGTAATATGCCCATAGGTATTGTTTCTACAGGTCAGTAGACGGACTATTATAAATAGAACAAATTTTTCAGTATTACTACCCCCCACCCCCCAACCGCCCCGATTTCACCCCACCAAAAAAAAAACTGATCAGGAACCCGTAAAACGCCTAAAAACAAAGTTTGAGCTGTTTTCATATTTTTTGTTTTTTATTATTGCTGCGCCGTCACTGACCCGATTTTTCCAAAACATACGCGTTTTCCATCCTCGCTGCTGTAGTAATACTGTGTCAAAATTTCATTAAACTCAATTGAACAATTTCCGCGTTACGCGATATCGAACGATCTAAAACAATACTCGTATGTATACATCACAAATTCTAAGTCCCGTGGTTTCTATAATAAGCATGCAACGTTCGGACCTAAAAAAGTGTATCATGGCGCCAGGTTCTTCATTCACATATCAATGGACAGCCCATTACGAATACAACAAATTTTTCAGTATTACAACCCTCCACCCCCCAACCACCCCAAATTCACCCCCACCCAAAAGAAAGTAGAAAATGATCAGGAACCCCTAAAACGCCTAAAAACGAAGTTTGAGGCATATTTGAAATTTTTCGTTTTTTGCTAATTCTCCGCCCCCCGTATAACGATTTTCAAAATTATAGGAACATTACCTACTACGACCCCACAGCATAACGCTGCCCAAATTTCATCACAATCCATGCAACGGTTACTGAGATTACGAGGGTAGAAAAACGCGACAGACAGACAGACCGACGGAAATGAGTGACATGGATTTTCGTTATGTACACATCATAAAACGCCCAAAAAGCGTATTATCTCAAAATCGAAAATTTTCGCGATCACAATACTCCCCTCACCTATCGGTGTGGGAAGTAAAAATGCACAAATTAATATACAGTAACGTATGTTGCAAAAGTTTTGAGAAGTTTTTCAAAAAATTGAAAAAAATATATCACAATAATATATTTGAACTATAACAAGAACTACAAAAAATAACAATATTTCTTACACACATAAAAAGAAATTCTCAAGTCAAGAATTGTGATATTCTTGTAAATAAATACTCACAACAAGGATATCGGTTCTCACTCTAAGAAAGAATATTTGATGAGAAAATTATAGAAAATTTGTATCAAGAATAATATATTTTTGATTTATATACTTATTTTAAAGAAATATGCTCCGAAAGAAAATATAATTTTCTTTGCAACCAAGGCTATAATAATTTAATAACAAATATTTCATAATTTTATATCAAGATTATCATTTTTTCCAGCGTTGTCCAGTTTACTTCTATCAAAAATATAGACAGCTTGCAAATGCGAACCTTCATTTACAATATGATAATCTTGGTTTGAAAATGAACGCTATTTTACAAGCACACTCTATATTTTGTATCAATTAAATCATTTATTTGAAGTCTACCAACGTCGGAGTGCGCAAGCGCGCAGCGTGTCACGAGTCAACTCTAACCTGTCCACAGTGTCCACCCTCTCAACCGTCCGGCCTGTTGCCCGTCCATGTCCGCGCCGCCATTATCGGTTTTCGGATTGTCGTATTCGCCGCCGTCTTTAGCACCGTAGCGTAATATCTGCACCCTGGCCTGGATCCTGTATAATACCCGTGACACCACCGTCAACTATCAGTCATCGAATCTGCCGGTAGTGCGGGTCCACCGCCATTTGAGTCGCGTCCCAGTTCCCATCAGCTTCCTTATCACTGGATCTATCCAACCATGAATGAGTATTAAAAAAATTGGGATGCGAAGACCTGACTCAGGTGCTGTTCCTAGATAAGTACTAAGTATATTAAATGTGATTTAAGAAATTTTGCAGAACTATTTCTCCAGAAAAATTTCTACATGCCCATAGAAGAGTTCGAATGCTCAAATTAATACTATTAGATTCCTCATCCAAGAATATCACAATTTTAGAATAAAGTTGAGCTACTTGCGTCAAGTTTATGAAATGCTCCCGGTTAAGATTATGAAATGCTTCGGTCAAGATTATGAAATACTTCGGCCAAGATTACCATATGCTTGATTTAAGATTTGGGTATTCTTACTATCAAGAATTTCCCTGTTTTGAAATGAAGATATTTTCTCAATCTAACCCTTATATGGTCAAAGATATCGTATTCTCACTTTAAGATTAGCATAACTTTGCGCGTATAGGAAGTTATGGTATCCTTGAATTAAAGCATCTGTGCTCCATCTAAGAAATTATTTTTGTGTGTGTAATATAAAAATGATATTAAAGTACTGCTAATGGGCTATGATCTTCCACGGCTCGCAATTTTCTATTAATGTTCCTCATTAGGTTTTGAACAGATTCTAAATCAATTTCTCTGATCTTTATCATTATTCTTCTTCTTAACTGCTGTTCGTTTTAAGCTTCCCAGCCATTCTTATAAACTTTGGACCAAAAAGTTTCGATAGGTCTTGCTTGAGGAAGATTGGGAGGGTTGTCGTTTCGTGGTACAGAAGGTATTCCGTGTTGTTCTAGCCAGTTTCTCGTACGCAAAACATAATAACTTGAAGCCAGATCTGGCCAAAACATTATATATTGTCATTAGCATGGTGGGTATTAACAAAATTGAGTAGTTTAGGCAAACATCTTTGAGTATGGACTTCTGCGGTAGCCGCTTCGGCCCTAACTCGTCCAACATACGGCTGTGAAATACCGTTGTCTGATATAGCGCACCACACTAACACTTTGTTTTCAGACCTTCCTTTTCATTTAAATTTCACGTTATCTGAACAGGCTTCCAAGTCTCTTGAATAAAAACCATTATTACCTTTGAGTTCGAAAATGTGAAATACTTTTCGTCAAAAATAATTTTTATGTTGACAGCAAAATGAGTACGACGTAAATTGCGACAGCATTGGGGAATTCTTTCTGACTCCAAGTTTTCGTGTTGAAGTTCCAACTCGATGTTTACTTCTGTTGACCAATCTTTGAACTGTAGCAGCATTCAACGCTCTTGGACGTCCACTTTTTGGTAAATTTATACAAGGAATACCTTCTTCGCATTCACGGATCGCTCGATAAATTGTGGCAACAGAAATATTTTGATCTTGATATAGGCGAACTATTTCTTTTTTTCAAATCATCCAACTAGACTGTAAATACTCTTCCAAATATCTAATTTGTACGACATTTTGACAACTTATACCATAGTCAAAATGGTTTTATTGTTGCGTTTATATGTTGACTGGTTACCATGGTAACGATTTCTCTTAAACCTTTTTCACAAAAGTAATTTGTCAACAAGAACAAGGTCTGTAGCTAATATGAATGTAAGAATTCCGTTTTACAATAAAAAAACTGTAACACAAGGCTTAAGAATTCATTAAAGGCATATATAATGTGCAACGCTAAAAAATTTATTAAAATTCTAAACATTTATAACCCATCCACGATTTCTGTGAATAAAATATATTTCGTTAAAGTATCGAGTGATTGTCTTTTTTCTGCTTAGGTATGTTTATTTTATTATTATATTATTTTTGTCGGTACAAGCCATGTTACATAATGTACATGACTGCCTCGTGTTCTGTGTAGGCTTTTTTACTGGCTCCCGGTGCCACTCTAGGAACAGCACTGTTAATTAGAAGCCAACACAGTGATTGGTCAGGTGGGGATTCTCGCTGAACCTTTTTTTATGGAAAAAACAGAAATAAAAGTCTGCCTCAGGCGGGAATCGAACTCCGAACAGGCACCAGCTTCAATCACAGTTAACTTGATTTTTTTCAAATTAGAATGCCTATTTTGGTTTAAAGAATCAAATATAAAATCTGATTACCTTTCTAACGATATAGCATTCTTGATATCAATCTGTTTTGGTTTTTATTCTATTTCAAATTTTCAGTCAAATCGGTGTTTCTCAATTTTCCTGAGTGCAAGCAAACTAGCAGGCCATGAAAAATAAACAAAAGCTCGTTAATATCGAAGAAACCAACTAACTTAGTAGAAAGACGCAAGCTAACCAGAGTAACGAGGCAAGATTCTGAAAATTTCTTACAACATATTAGCTCTAACCAGAAACAATAGCGATAACAAGAACGCTCATTTTTTACAGCCTACTAGCTATTAGCCAATTTCCAAAGTCAGTAAAAAAATATTTAACCAAAGAAAAACTGCCAGAGATTGTTGCTGGCACTGAATAAATTTTCACATTTAATGATATAAAAAAGTAGCCATTTCCGTAAGTCAAAAGTAATGCTACCTCTGACTGGAATACTTCAAATTCTTCAGTAGGTACTTCTGCTTATTAGCAAAATCGCGGAAAATGAAACTTGAATTGCAGTCTGTTTGAATTGTAAAACATACTTTTGTTTGTAGAAAACTACATGAAATAAACACAATTACAAAATAGCGTATTAAAAAAATTCTAGCAATCATTTCAATAGATGTTCAGAATGCCTCAGCTAGACATACACACACAAAAATAATTTCTTAGATGGAGCACAGATGCTTTAATTCAAGGATACCATAACTTCCTATACGCGCAAAGTTATGCTAATCTTAAAGTGAGAATACGATATCTTTGACCATATAAGGGTTAGATTGAGAAAATATCTTCATTTCAAAACAGGGAAATTCTTGATAGTAAGAATACCCAAATCTTAAATCAAGCATATGGTAATCTTGGCCGAAGTATTTCATAATCTTGACCGAAGCATTTCATAATCTTAACCGGGAGCATTTCATAAACTTGACGCAAGTAGCTCAACTTTATTCTAAAATTGTGATATTCTTGGATGAGGAATCTAATAGTATTAATTTGAGCATTCGAACTCTTCTATGGGCATGTAGAAATTTTTCTGGAGAAATAGTTCTGCAAAATTTCTTAAATCACATTTAATATACTTAGTACTTATCTAGGAACAGCACCTGAGTCAGGTCTTCGCATCCCAATTTTTTTAATACTCATTCATGGTTGGATAGATCCAGTGATAAGGAAGCTGATGGGAACTGGGACGCGACTCAAATGGCGGTGGACCCGCACTACCGGCAGATTCGATGACTGATAGTTGACGGTGGTGTCACGGGTATTATACAGGATCCAGGCCAGGGTGCAGATATTACGCTACGGTGCTAAAGACGGCGGCGAATACGACAATCCGAAAACCGATAATGGCGGCGCGGACATGGACGGGCAACAGGCCGGACGGTTGAGAGGGTGGACACTGTGGACAGGTTAGAGTTGACTCGTGACACGCTGCGCGCTTGCGCACTCCGACGTTGGTAGACTTCAAATAAATGATTTAATTGATACAAAATATAGAGTGTGCTTGTAAAATAGCGTTCATTTTCAAACCAAGATTATCATATTGTAAATGAAGGTTCGCATTTGCAAGCTGTCTATATTTTTGATAGAAGTAAACTGGACAACGCTGGAAAAAATGATAATCTTGATATAAAATTATGAAATATTTGTTATTAAATTATTATAGCCTTGGTTGCAAAGAAAATTATATTTTCTTTCGGAGCATATTTCTTTAAAATAAGTATATAAATCAAAAATATATTATTCTTGATACAAATTTTCTATAATTTTCTCATCAAATATTCTTTCTTAGAGTGAGAACCGATATCCTTGTTGTGAGTATTTATTTACAAGAATATCACAATTCTTGACTTGAGAATTTCTTTTTATGTGTGTATCTTCACTTTTGACTCAACTAAACGGAAATGATTAATTTTTGTATCCCATTAAATGTGAAATTTCATTCTAAAGATGTTAGACTGTAAGGAAAAATCGCTGGCAGTTTTCCTCTTGTTTCAAAATTTTTAATCATTTTGGGAAGTTTTCAAGCTCTAGTAGACCTCAATAGCTAGTAGGCTGTGAAAAACAAACACTTCTGTCATACTCCAGCTTCTCATTGACATTAGATATCTTGCCGCTGTTGTTTCCGGTTATGGCTGATGTATTGTAAGGAATTTTCATGTTCTTGCCTCGCTACTCTAGTTCGGTTGAATCTTTCTACTAAGTTAGTTGTTTTCCTCCATATTAACGGGTTTTTGTTTATTTTTCATGACCTGATAGGTTGCTTGCACGCAGGAAAATTGAAAAACACCGATTTGACTGGAAATTTGAAATAAAATGAAAACCAAATAGGATTGATATAGAGACTGCTATATCGTTGGAAAGGTAATCAAATTTTACATTTGATTCTTTAAACCAATCCCCCCCCCCGGCTTTCATTTGAAGTGAACGTAATAATAGCTTTCCTGTCATAGATGGATTCGTCTGGCCAATCTTCATACACATTATGAACATATTTCGTTAAACCGTCTGCGGCAGATATGGATAGATGAATGAAATTACGACGCTTTGTCTATTCATATACTTTTGTGCAACTGTATTATGTAATATCGATTACAAGAGCTGACGTCGTGTGCGATCGATGCTATCTAAGAAATCTGCTCCGTTTTCATACTAAATGAAAATATCGTCATATTCCAGCGAAAATTCACTAACAAACATTTATTGACTTTCGCGATATTTCAGCTTGAAGTTTATTTTCTATTTATTAAATCAGTTTTTTTTTTCACGCAAGCTATGTTCCTGCGTTATGCTAATAAAATAATTAATTTTAATAACAAAAATTCAGATTTATATACTCTAAAGTATAATAAAAAATAAACAAACTCAGTTAGTGACCTTTGGCAGTAAAAAAATAAGCTTTGTGGAACTAGTTATTTATTCGCCCACTTGTACAGGCAATATTGTAATTTAAATAAGAAATAATGTCAGTAGAAAGGGAAACGGCTTATTTTTCTTGTTCGTCGTCCTCTTGGGCGGTTCCGTAGTGTGATCTGACACGTTATTGGAGGTTGTGAGTGGCTGATACCAGCTCTTCTGGTATAATGTTCGACATAGTTTTAACAGATCTTCATTTTTAGCAATACTAATCGCTAGGTACGTATCCAGGATTTAGTTTTTTTGGTTTCTGGGAAAAAAATACGGAATCGTCACGGGGGGCGACATTACATAATGTAGTTTTGGGGGTGGTCCAGATTAGGATTGCCACCTTTTAAATTGTTCTTGTCAGAGGCGGGGGAGTGCATATTTTGTGGATTAGATTTTTTTAGACGGCCTTATATATCTGGCGTTTCCAGTGACGTTCTTTGTCAATAACCTTAGCGTCTTCGCAAATAGGTAATTTTAAGATGCTCGGCCCATGGGTGATTTTGTGACCGAGCAGCACAAAATTATATGGGCAGACGCTAAGCAAAGAACCTCAATGGTATCGCCGGAAATTCAAAGAAGCTGCTTATATCGCCTGCAACAAGAACGTGTACAGCAGGCCTACTGTGCAAATTAGATCAAAATAGCCGCCCCTCACAAGAAACTTAGGAAAACCGAAATTGGACAAAACAAGCTTGGACACAAACATGTAACGAAGTGACCATCGAACGGCCACGTCATCGTCAGTAAGGACCGACGACGACCAACGGCAGGTCATCAAGAACCGACACACTCAGCAGAACGCGGCACCGACCAATCAGAACAAATCACGAAAAACGACCCGTCAGCTAGACGAGAATAAATAGCAACGAAATGGTAATGGCAGTCCGAAACTGGTCGTCTGAAACATCTACTTTGTTTACAAACTTCAAATAACAGTTGCTGTTAGTGAGTTTTTGTATTCGCGCGCCCTGTTCAAACATGTATGAAGCGTTTATGCGAGAAGTCATTAAGGTACTTAAGGACCTTTCGTATTACAATTTTTGGTTTCTATTTTGTTGATGAGTTTTAATATATAGATATAATCTGATCTGACGCATATAGACAGTAAGTGACTTTTAAAACTGAAAGATACAATGAAACTAAGGTGTAAAATGCAGTTAGTTCATTTTTCTACAAAAAGTCAGTTAGTGACTTTTCGCAGTAATGTGACGATATATAGGTAAGCCTCAGTAAGGGTTACCAAGCATTTTAGTAGACCAAGAAAGACTGGCCACTTTTTTGAACTTCTAAGAAGCAGAAATTAAGTCTTCGAGTCACTTTGTTTCACCTTCGTGTGACTTAAAAAGAAAATGACCTTCCGAAAGGTTGGGGCTACTGTGCGTACCAATAGAATTGTGGCCTGTGTTTGGTTGACTGCAGTAAGATGAGGTCTAGACTCAAATTACGATCCAGTCTAAGCTTTTTTTCCGATATTGTTGTTCTAATTGAATATGCCTCATTAGATATTGTCATCCTTGCACTCTCTTTCTGCATCGACTATCATCTAAGACCGACACAGACTATGCTCGCTAAAGCGATTCTTCAAATGTTTAAAAACTCCAAATCTTGTCGTTCCTCTACAGGGCAACGAAGAGCCCACTACTAATACAATAAAGTTTTCACTTCCACAATCCCCTACCCCCTGATTACTCCAATTTTACCTCCTCTAAAAGAATGTGGATTACGATCAGGAACCCCCAGATCGCCTAAAAACTAAAGTTTGAGCTGTTTTTATATTTTTAGTTTGATTTTTGCTGCGTCGCCACTGACACGATTTCTTAAAACCATACGCGTTTTCCATCCACGCCACGGTAATAATGTTCTGTCAAAATTTCATTAAAATCAATTGAATAATTTGAATGTTATACAACACAGAACGATCTAAAGCAATACTCATATATCATACATTAGAAAATTCCCTTGGTGTCTGTAATAGGCAATGCAATGTTCGTATGGACGTAGAAAAGTGTATTATGTCGCTAGGTATTTCTTTCATAGTTTTCAGTCTTACAAGTTCTCCACCTCCAAACCAAGTTTGACGAATATTTGAAATTTTATGTCTTTTGCTAATTACTCCGCCGCCCATACACTGATTCTCAAAATAGAGCAGCATAACGTACCTCTACACTACTGCCCCACAGCATATCGCTACCCAAATTTCATCATAGTCTATGCAGCGGTTACTGAGATTATGAGGATAGAAAAACGCTAACAGACTGACGGAAATGAGTGGATTTGCGTTATGTAGATATCATAAAACGCCCAAAAGGCGTATTATCTCAAAATCGAAAATCTTCGCGATCAGTATACTCCCCTCACCTATCGGTGGCGGAAGTAAGAATGCAAAACGCAGCCATAATTTCAAAACAAGAGTATTAAAAGTTTAAACAATTCATGCACTAGCCTCATACTAATCGATTCGAATAAATCACTTTCAACTTGAAAAAACAAGATAAATATCATATTCATATAATTAGGTACTTATAAATATGTTATACACAGACACAAGACTTGTTCGCAATATCAAAAGATTAATGTTTCTCAAATCATATGGACTGGAACCGATTAATTTAATGATATAATACAGAAACAAATGCTTTAAGACAAAAAAGTTACAGCCAAAGCTTAAACGTTTCAGTGTCATATAGTTAAAAACTTAAAAAACAATCCGTAACTGATCAAACCGTAAAGTGCGCGGTTTGTTTATATGTGCTAAAAATAGATATATTAGACCTGTACCTACCTAACTTATAATAAGTTTTCGAGTTATTTTATTATTCCACGTCTATTTGTAAACTGAGATGATAGTTTTGTTGACATATAGATCAGCAGCATCGATTGTCAAAATTTACAAAGCTTTTTTATCCTTGTCCTAAAGGTCTGTGTTCACTTCAATTTGTGTGATCAGTAATTGAGGATGCCCATTTCTATATTCTTGAAACCACCTTAAAACTCATAGGTCCTGCATATGGATAACATGGTCTTGACACTGGCCTAATTGTTTTAAAATAGTATATTTCTAGTTCCGTAATATTTCGTAAGTTGGTTAACTTGTTGACGTTGGCAATTCTGCCGTGCCATTGCAATTGACAAACTAGACACTAATCATTTTGTGGTTTTGTGCATTAATATTTGTGCTGCTGAGCTCGGAGTTGGGCCTTTAAAATGACTGGTGTTCTTGATCCCCAAATCATTTTTTTAATTTTTCTTTTGAAATTCCCATTTTTATTTATTATGCAATATGTATTATGTTTGGATCCGTTGTTGTGTTTTAATTTTATCGAACCCTATCCAGCAAAAATGTACTTTAAGGTGGCATTATCGTTAATGTTCACTTACTTACTTAAAACCTTTCTATCTCATCATGAGCATCCTCAGAGTCAACAAGTTTGGAGGAAGACTTTAGATGTGCCTATTTGACTGAAAATGTGTAGTTTTAAGGCAGCTTTATTGAGTATTTTTCTTAAACGGTTTAAAACCATTAGGCTTTCTTGAAAGCTTTCTTAAAGTCGGTAAGGACAACATAGCTTTAACAGAATTTACATGAGACCACCATAAAGCTTCCTTGAAACCTTACAGTCTAAATTGACTATTAACCGTATGAATTGGTTTTATGGATATTCCTTATAACCTGTTAATAAGATAATTTGATTTTGAGTATATTTGGCCATCGTCAATGCAGTCATAAAACACAACTCTTATCCGATGCCACCTTAAGACAAATGAAATGCAATACAAATATGGAAGAGCTTATTGAAAACATTTTTTTTGTATAATAAAATATGGGGGGTTACATTTAAGAACAAAAGAGAAAATCTATTTTTTGCATTCCACCTCACCCTGTATACGAACATGCGTCGGCGACTTTTTTATAGCCTGTTTTAAAATTAGATGACATTATTTATCTTTCCATGTACGAAAAATAATTTTTGATTCATTTATTTTCATTTGAGAGCGATTTGGATATAAAAATGGTCATAACTTTTGAAATACCCTGTATGATGTTACAATACCTTATATTTTAAGAACGAATTAATCGTAAAATCTAAATATGGAATAATATGTAGGGGGTCTCATTAAAAAAATGCATGTTTGCATCACCACGTAGTTATGGATCACCCTGTATAAATCAAAATATTGTCTGAGCAAGGAGCATATCCTTGGATACAACTTTTATATAAAACTTTATCTACTGTCTTCTGAAGTAGTGGAGTTATCGGCCGATCCGGTACTAAAAACTCACCCTGTATATGCTCTGACAGCCAGGCAGCTCTAAAGCTCTAAAGGCGGTGGCAGCTCTGAGGGCCAGATCAACTCTGGCTCAAGAATGCTCTGCCGTCCTTCAGAAATTAGCCATTAGCCATAAGAAGGTGACCCTGCTGTGGGTCCCCAGACACATTGGTATACCAGGTAACGAGAGAGCGGACCGATTAGCTAGGATAGGGGCCGGCAGCCCCTGCATCGGCCCAGAACCTATGCTGGGAATTAGCAGGTGCCAGGTCAATGTAGCCCTGGACAACTGGGCCTACAAGGAACTGGCGAACGCCTGGTTAGAGAGAGATGACTGCAGGCAAGCCAAAAGATTCATAGCAGGCCCTGATAAGGGCCGAACGCTATGGCTTTTGAATAAAGGCAGAAATACGCTCAACCTTCTGGTGGGGATTCTCAATGGCCATTGCCGGCTGAATAGACATTTGTCACTCATGAGAGTGGTGGGTGACCCCATCCAAACCAGATTTTGGGAGGAGGACCAGACAGCGTTCCACTTCCTAGGCAGGTGTGCAGCTTATCGCAACCTTAGGGTTCAGACATTCGGCACGACGAAGTTAGGGGAGGAGTCACTACATCGTATTCAGCGAGATGGTCGGATATACTGACTTTCGTCAGGAGGTCTGGTAGGGTGTAGAATTTTAGTGTTTTCGGTGATTGGTTCAATGGGGTTGGCAAAAAAGGCCAAAAGTGGCCTACTTTCCTGGCTTTGCCTCCCCTAGTACTACTACTAGTACTATAGTCTGTCCACTGAAGAAAAGGAGTAAAAAATTATTTCAAACCCATATCTTGGGGATTTACTCGGAAAAATCGAACTTAATTTTTCTGTTTATAATAACATCACTGCTCTCAGTATGCAGTTTTGTAGATGGTGTGCATATAACACTTGACCATACAGTAAAAATTTACATATATTGTGCATGGTTACTCCGTTTGTTCGGTGGATAAGGTATAGTAATCGAATTGCAAAACCTGCACAGCATTCAGTACATATGACTGAAATATTGCACTAATTTACTGACATTGTACGAAAGAGAAGCGTTAGCAACAATTCAACTATGAATTGTCGCTAACTGGCGGTTACCAAATTGACTTTTATACCTAAGCATTGAGAAAAAATCTCGATTATAGTAATTTGGTAATTGTGAACAAATTTGCTGTCACATTAATTAGCTTGAAAGAAGAAGAAGGTTATGAAATATGCAAGAAAATCACATTTCTAAAAATATTTCTAATTTTGCGGTTTGTAGGCATGTGCGCGATACTGCTCAATACTTGTAGTAAATAGGTTACACACTTTGATATCGTTAACCATATTGATGCAAGGAAGAGTGATAAACCTAGATTCAGCTTAGCAAGTATTGCATTCGTGCAAAATTCCAAATTTAAGATATACATCAGGTGCATACGGTTTGACATAAACAGAGATTTTGATTAAGACCACTTCTGATTAATTATTATTAAAGGCGAGACCACTGGATTGTGATTTTTTCGCAGGTTTTTTTTGTTAAGCGGCATCAACTACATGGTTATTAGCCGCATACCTGGCTTCAAGTTAACAAATTATCCACTTCTAGTGACTGCTAATTTCTAGTTTTAATCACATTAAATTTTGGTGAACATGTTAGTTGCGTGAATTTCAAAACATTTTTGGTGAGTTCCACAGAATTGAGACAACAACGGATATTATCTGGCATATTGAGCTGCATGCGGTAATGCTCATATAGAGGACAGTCTAACAGAATATGCTTAGTTGTGATGGTTTCTTGGCATGTTGGACACAGGGGTGGTCGCTTACCCCTTAGAAGGTGCATTGAGGAGATGTTTGTATGACCCATTCTAAGTCGAGTTATTACTAATTGCTCACTTTTTTATATTGAGATGAAAAGGCCACGGGTAGACGTTGTCCTTCACTTCGAGTAGCTTTACTTGGGACCTGCTATAGCGGCATTGCTATTTGGCCAATATTTTTTCCTTAAACCATTTCTTAGCGTCTTCTGTGCATACCGGGATATTATCTGCATGTAGTTGTTGTGCAGCATTCCTAGCAGCTAGGTCTGGTGCTTCATTACCTATAATTGCGACGTGGCTTTGTGTCCAAATGAAAGTAATTTTCTTTTCCATACGGTCTAGGTGATTCAAAGCCATTAAGATAGAGAGAATCATCGGATCTCTACTGAAAACGTTGCTGAGTGCTTGGATGGAGCTAAGTGAGTCACTTGTTATGGATGCATTTATTAGTTTCTGAGATATTTCGATTTTTCTACACATTTTAAATATACCTTCTATTTGTTTACTAACATTTATTTATTTTGATAAAATACTATCAAATTTAATTTTTGCTTAACAAACAACTAAAATATAAGGCCATAATAGTAATTGATCAAGTCAAAACACTGAATTAACGAGATAATATAGGTCAAGTGTGCTGAGGAAACAATTTTATAGACATGCATAATTATCAAGCTTATACATTGGATAGGCTATGAAATATTGAACGACACAGTCCAAATAAAACGATTCTTCAGTCTTTCAAACGGATTAGTTTTAGAGTGCCACCGTTCTGGATATTGCTATTCATAGTTGATATATTCTAGAGGCAAGTAGACAATTTCTCAAAGATTCTCCTGAATACCCTCAATGGAAAAATTAATTTTTAAAGCTGGTTTCTGTTGAAAACTGGCAATTTTTCAAAGCCTACCTGATAAATCTGCATGATAATTATGCATCACGTCTACAAAATTGTTTCCTCAGCATACCTGACTTTATTATCTCGATGTTTTAGGGTTTTGACTTCATCAAATACTATCATGACCTTATAATTTAGTTGTTCGTTAAATAAAAAACAAATTCAATAGTACTTTCTGAAAATAAATAAATTTCAGTTTACAATTTACAGAAAAATCGATATATCTCGGAAACTGATGGACGTAGGTACAACAAGTGCTATACACAGATGAAAGAGTATATTAAAAGCAATTTTTTGGTATAACAAAATATTGGGGGTTACTTTTAGAAAAAATAAAAAATCTGAATTTTGCATTCTAAATCACCCTGTATACGAATATGCCACGCGGGCTTCTTTTATAGCCGATTTTAAAACTAGAAGATATTTTTAATCTTTTCACGTAAAAAAATAATTTTCGATTCATTACTTTTTGACATACAGTACGTTCGTATGACAGCGATTTGGATACAAAAATAGTCATAACTTTTGAAATATTCTACATAATGTTATAATACCTTATATTGCTAGAAGAAAAATTATTAGTAGAATCTAAAAATGGGATAATATATATGGTGTCTCATTTAAAAAAATATATGTTTGCAACACCACGTAGTTACGGATCACCCTGTATAAATCAAAATATTTTCTGAGCAAGGAGCATATCCATTATCCGTGGCTACAACTTTTATGTACAACTTTTTTCGCTATCTCCTACAGTAGTGTAGTTATCGATCGGGCCGGTACTAAAAACTCACCCTGTATATTCAACAGGACGGGCTATAGAACGGATCCCTAGGGTAATCCATGATTTAAGTGTCTCACTTTGCTGGTATCAGAGCTCATGACAACCTGGAATGATACATATTTCCATTGTTGAACAGTGATGTTTCTAATTATCTAATATCTCGTAACGCAAATTAATAATAATGGGAATAGAACTATTACCGACATCACTCTGAATGAAAAATGTGTGATAGTTTTCTGTCATTTTTCCCAACGCTTTACGTAAACCCAGGATGCATAACCAGATATTTCTCGAGGCACAATACCATAAAACACATTGAACAATCTATCAGCCTGAAGATGCAGCAAGTAAATGAACGTATGCACATAGAATCACCTTTCTTTTCGCGAAGACAATGACTTCGTCTGCACAGTTTATTTTTAGATTTCCATGTTAATTAGCATCGACCTATCTCCATATTCGATACACATTCTTTGTTTATTTGTTTGAAGCAATTAAACATCGCGATCCTTATATTACATTAGAAGGTGAATTGAATCAGAATGACCGAGGTGGACATCTGACAAGGAGATAATGCAGACTCAGTAGTGGTGGATAATAACAAACAAGTTTTTGTTACAACGTTCTGGATATGCAATTAGTCATTCTAAATAAATGAGCTAATGGCAGCTTCGGTTACGTGATTGAAAATATTTAGCATATAAATACATATGTCATTCCAGTAAGAACTCCTACAGTGTCCCAGCTAAAATTTGCGACCCACCTTATCGCTGAAATGATAAAGAAATAAAAATCTCCGTAGCACGTCGATTTTTATATCGAGGGGGACTCTTCCACCGAGTACGTCATTATTGTGCCATCAACCCTATCACCCCCCCCCCATACTTGTGATACATCATTTTGAAAAATACAACAGTGTTATCGGATTGAAGATTCATTCACTATTATGAAAGCTAATAAAAAATATGGTGATTATCAAAATGAAGAATAAAAATAATGCAGAGGTTTTTTACTCAAAGATCCGACGTTTCGGTATTTATTTTACGCCTTCTTCAGGGCTTTCGAGCACACCCCTATAGCACCAAAAACAACATAAAACGACAGAAAACGAACCAAAGCACCCAAATACAACCGAAAACAGCCCTCAAAACAAAACACACAACAGAAAACAAACAAATACAACCGAATACAAAAAAGAGAACAGAAAATAGCTCAAAACAATAGAAAACAAGCAGAAACAACACAAAACAACAGAAAACAACCTAAAACAAGAGAAACCGACACAAAACCACCGAATACAACCTAAAACAGCTCTAAAAACAGAAAACACAGCAGAAAGCAACCAAATACAGCAGAAAAGAATAGAAAGCAGGTCAAAAACAAGCAAAAAATATCTGGAAACAACAGAAAACATCAAAACACAACATTAAACAACTAAATACAACCAATACAACAGAAAACAACTCAAAACAACAGAAAACAAGTAGAAAACATCCAAACAAAACAGAATACAGCCAGACTTCCTTCTAGGTCGGAAAATCTCTGTCGTGGTAGACGGCTTTTCCCCTTCTTTCCATAGCATCAATGCAGGGGTTCCGCAGGGATCGGTATTGGCTCCGACATTGTTTCTGCTTCACATTAATGATCTATTCTCTAGCACTACAAACCCAATCCACAGTTTTGCGGATGACAGTACGCTGCATGCAGGCATCATGAGCAATAGACCGATCTCTGTGGTCGAGCTGGAATGCAGAAGACTGGCAGTGGCAGCTTCACTTTCAAAGGATCTCGTTACCATTACCGCTTGGGGGCTTAAGAATATGGTTAAATTTAATGCCTCCAAGACCCAGTATTGTACGCTATCAAACAAGAAGTGCCCAAGCCAACACCAGGTTCTAATGAACAACCAGGCTCTGCCAAGGAGTCACTCACTCAAGCTGTTAGGAGTCAACATTACAGAAAATCTGATCTGGCACGAACACGTCGCGTCAATTGCAACAGCTGCTGGTAATAAGCTTGGTTACCTATTTAGAGCCAGAAAGTATTTCTCACCATGTAGCCTCCTCACGCTATATAAAGCCCAGATAAGACCTTGACTGGAGTATTGCTCTCATGTCTGAGGAGCTGCTGCCCCTACTACCCTGTCTATACTAGATACCGTCCAGAGAAGAGCAATTCGACTAATTGGCAATCCGGCCTTAACGCGCTACCTTCAGTCACTTTCTCACCGGCGTGTTGTTGTTGACCTCTCACTCTTCTACCGAAATTCCAACGGAATCTGCTCCTCTGAGCTATCCCCTATCGTTCCGCTGCTCACTGCTCCTATCAGATGTACCCGTGCGACCGCTGCATCTCATCCTAAGACGGTCGTTCTTCATACATCAAGAACTGAGCGGTAGAACCGCACATTTATTCCCAGGGTGTCCAAGGCTTGGAATGGACTGCCAGAAGATGTACTTATTGGGCCTGCGGGTATTGGCCCATTCAAATGTCGCGTTAACAAACTTCCCCTAACATAACCCTTTCACAGCAGCCGCGGTACTCTGGTATTTAGGCTCTGCCTGCGCGGTCTGCTCAGTTATAAAAAAAATATAAGCAAATCCAACAGAAAACATCTCAAAATAATAGAAAACAAGCAGAAAGCAACCGGAAATAACATAAAATAGCAGTTAACTACAGAAAACAACATAAAATAGCAAAAAATAACATAAAGCAGTAGGAAACAACAGAATGCAACAGAAAACAACCTAAAACAATTGAAACAGAGAACGAGAAAAAAATCCAACTTCGAAATACAGTATTTCGGAAGTCGTCGAAGTGAAACAGCTTCTGAAGATGCCATCCACTCACGAAGGTGAAACGTTATCGCTCAACAACTCCGGCCTAAAGTCCTTAAACTTACATTGTATGATATTGTTTAAACAAATTCTAATTCATATTCAAACACCTTTCATTGCATGTTGTCACGCGCAATGCTGTGTGTGGCGACCTTATTGATTTTTAGTAGATTATAAAGCATTAAAATACCATACTAGTAATAGCTATTTAAGATAATTAGAAGAAGGAAAACCGTATCAGTTCCAAGAGGATTCTTTGGCACACAACAAAACTGAAAGTAGAGAAAAGCTTCACGAGCATGCCACGGTTCAAAATGTCAAGGAAAAAATACCTGTAGTCTATTTATTATTTAATGTAAATGCAACAAAGTGGATTAGTATAACTATGAGTTTGTATACAATTTGTCTACGTCTTGATACATATCCAATACTTTATTCAAATTAGTTCTGATTATTATTTTGCTATGACGTAAGAACGTGAAATTCGATGTCATCAACAATGCATGAAGTCAATAAATGTCACAAGTAATTCATTGGAAGGATATCATTATATCTGATCTTCAGGAAATAATTTTAATGCTTAAACATCTGCAGCATTTTATTTGACAATAAATATTTTCCTATCAATAGTATCAAGTGATAAAATAAGTTGTTATAGTAATAGAAACTTTAAGAATAATAATGCAGTCAACATAATCAAAAAACAGATATATGTATACCTGTATGTACATGGCTCATTTTCATCAAGAACGAAAAAGTATGTTAACGCGTGTTATATACTAAAAAAAATAAAAGCTAAGTATTATTGAGAGTGATCCGTGCAGTTTTTTGCCTTCTGAATAGTAATAAACATTAATAATAAATAAAATAAAATTTATTTGACAAAGGTACAGTTTTTGTATAATGGCAAAAAACAGTATAATTTCTGAAATGTGAATGCGATTGAAGGTTTTCTATATAGCTAAAAGTTACAGTGAACAAATTATATTGAAAAATACAATAAAGGGTGTAAAATCTCCCCTTTTTTAGCTGTCTACCCACACATAATGAAGGATTTGTTTGCTATATTTGTCATTCGTTCTTTTTGAACTAGCTTCATGTGATACCCCTGATGTTGAATTATTGTCTAAGGTAGGCTATCTTATAGATAAAATTTGAAATTAGGTTTTCTCAGTATCAAATTTATTGTCTCTCATCAAAATCTATCTTCCGTTAGCATTTAATAAATCATAAACTTAGCTTATAACCGTAGCGCTAAGTGGCGGTGCAATACAAGAGTTCAGACGCCATCAATGTGAATAACTTCTTGCTAATTTACTGTGTTTGGAACATAAATCATTGAAAATTTAGCCAGAAAATGTAAGTAAAGCTATATCTGTAAAGGCATAAATTGTTATTTATAAAGCATAATCGGGAATCTATCAACGTATTTGAAGTTAGGCGAAATGTTTTGGTTTAGTCGTAATAGACTAGTATCACGAAGTTAAGAGCAATGATTTAATTGTTATAACCGCTTAGTGGCATACAAAAATAAACGTTCTGCTGCATTTCGTTACTTTCTACATCCTTTTGTTTTTTAGTACCTCCATTCTAAAGTTTAAAGAGAGGAATTCAAATTCAGCCAATCAGTGCCAACCGCGCGAATCATCAGCAGTGCATTGTTGCCAAGAACAGCTCCGACTCGCAGACGAGAACAGAAAAAAAAAATGAGCCAGCCCGCGTACAGCTCCGGCATTTCGCGCGCCATCAGAATGCGTCAACACAGCACTCATATCTGTCTTTTGATTGGCTTTTCGCCTTTAGGGCAGTGACGTCACTGCCCTATGAAAATTCAAATATTTTCCTTATTTTCATGGCTTTCCTGTGCCCAAAAAAATTGGAGAAAAAAATGAGATGCTTTTTATGACCTACTGCATCATATGCAACCAAAAAAAAATTCATGATACTAGTCCATTATCCTCGAACTAAAAAAATCTCCCCTGCGTTAACCTATTCCCCGTTAATTTCAAAGGTAACAGAGGGGGAAATTGTTTAACGGAGTGGATGGATAATTAGTACAAAAGTTTTTAATAGTGCAGATACAATTAGCATCATCATCATCATAGTCACAATGTCTTAACAGGCATATTGTGAACTCGTAAAATGCATTAAGTCGGAGCTAGAGTATTGCCGACACGAATATTATCAATAGTTTTCAGAACTATAGCTCGCCATCGTTCGCGATTTACTGTCAGTTCAGTGGCGCTCTTGATACTCATATCCAGCAACTGTTTCATCGTATCTACCCAGCGTGTAGGGGAACGGCCACGGCGCCGCCCACTCGGGGCATGACTCTTAACTCCAAGTTTCTCCATATTATCGCTTCTGTGAATATGTCTGAAGAATGTAAGCATTCTCGTCGACACAATGGAGGATAGCCTCTTTGGATTACCGAGAGCTCATCCAGTATGGAAACGTGCTCCTCCTCTACAATTGGCAAGTCACAGATTAAAGCAGAAAATTATATAAACAGAAAAAAAGTTCAAATATATGGACACAGTATATGCGTAGCCTCCATGAAAAATGTTTTCTAAAAATGTCAGTATTTTAAAAAAAAATTATTTGGGAGCTAGACGACTTATGAAATCGTATAAATTGCATCAAGTCAAATCAGCTGACTAATAGTATAAAACAGAAAAATAAAAAAATTACAAATCGCTTACCATAATATTTATTTGTATTATTCCAAACTATTGGTTCATAAATAAATAAACTATCGAATAGGACGTTCTCCTCACTTTGTATATCAGCACTATCTCTTGAAGTCCTTGGAAGCGATCCACACTTTTTTCAAATATTAGCACAAAAGTTTTTAATAATGCGATTATAAAACAAACTATTTCCTGTAGATACGATCGGCAAGTCACAGATTAAAGCAGAAAATGACAAAAAAAAAAATAGTACAAATATGGACACAGTATATGCGTAGCCTCCGTGAAAAATGTTTTCTAAAAATGTCAGTATTTTTTAAAAAATTATTTGGGAGCTAGACGACTTATGAAATCGTATAAATTGCATCAAGTCAAATCAGCTGACCAATAGTATAAAACTAAAAAATAAATACAAATCGCTTACTATAATATTTATTTGTTATCCAAACTGTTGGTTCATAAATAAATAAACTATCGAATAGGACGTATTCCTCAGTTTGTATATCAGCACTATCTCTTGAAGTCCTTGGAAGCGATCCACACCTTTTTCAAATATTCACCTACATTCTCGACTACATGGATGCATGCATATCAACAGATTGTAATTTAACTACTAACATAGCTATTTGAACATTACTATCTTCATATAATTCCATTCGAGGCGTTGGATACTTCACTGCATGAAGAAACTACATTTTTACTGCGAGGAAGCAATTATTTAACGTTAGTGGCATGTAATTAAAATTCGAATTTAATAATTTTGAAATCATATGTCACATTAAAATTGCATTTATGAAGCCTAGCAGCATTTTAGTGTCATGTTTGAATGAATATTTTTATATGCAACTAGAATATCTACGAACGCACAAAATACACTCAGTTCCAAAAGAAAGTATAGCACTTGATTTAGTATCTAACCCGTAATGCTTTTTACTTTTTTTGATCCATATAAACGACATATATGATTACCTCCAGCCACATACTTGTTTTTGTTATGCGGATGACACAACGTTGGTTTCCACTGATTCAACATTAACTAAGCTACATCTAAAGATGGACTGCTTGGAACAGAAAGCTGAAAGATAGTTTAGCAACAGCAACCTTAAGCTCAACATGAATAAAACACAAAAAAGTGTTTTTTCCAGCGATGCTCAGTATAGTGGTAATACCGTAAAATCTTTAGGGATAATTTTTGCTCTCCGTAGGCTCTCAAAATTGGTGGGCCAGGAAGTACTGCTGACCGTTTATCACACGTTATTTCAATCTGGTATGAGTTATGGTGTTACACTTAAGGGGTAATTCCACCGGCCCCCTCGCGATCTTTAAAATACAAAAGAAAGCTATACGCATAATAACTGGAATTGGATATCGTGATTCCTGTCGTAAGCATTTCGTGTTGTTTATTTATTACCTACTACTGGAAACACACAAAAATGTGTCCGAATTTAAAAAATATATGTCATACCACAACTATCCCACATGGATTAGAACTCAGCTAAGAGACCGTAGACTCAGGCTGGCAAGGTCTGCTGAAAACTCTATCAATATTAAGTTGTATAATGACCTCATCATCATAGTCACAATATCTTCACAGACATGTTGTGAACTCGTAAAATGCATTTACCCATTTTACGAGTTTCTCTTAGGATAATAAACACTGTTATATCTGCGCAGACCTTTTTTGTTATAATATTTCCATGTGTCTTGTTTGTATATATACGTCTATGTGTTTGTTATAAGTCTTTTGATTTACATTACTGTTTCTGTTTTTTAATCTTGTCAGATATTTCTTTTTTGACTTGCTACATTGCCTGAAGACATTTTTAGTAGCTAATAAATGTCTATTCTATTCTATCCTATACTGTTGAACACAGTGCACCCCTAGTTAATGTTCTAGCTTTCACTGAAGAGAGCTTATGCAGAGCCTCTGTCTGTCTGTCCGTCTGTCCGTATACAAAAGATAGCCAAAACTAGAGGTGCATGAGAAAAAATAAATACAGATTCGGTATCGGCATGAAAAAACTAGTCCGAGAAAAATCCGGTTTTGTCAATATCGCCTCCGGTACCACAGTGAAAACGCCGTTTGAATTTACTCAATTAAATTCTTTTTTAATTTTTTGTGTTCTTTCGTATGTAGCTTACAATGCTTTAGTGTCCTTGTCCGAAGTTATAAACATTAAGTTAAGGTGTTAATAAATATTGGCATTCTTCCACCCCCTATTGTTTCTCACAGTAATTTGACAAAAGACAAATAGTTAACGGATTCGAAACTTTTGATTTTTTTATTAGTTTGATTTTGATTTTTTTGATTAGTTAGCATCATTAATAGCGGCGAACTCTAAATTGGCATCCAAACTAAGAAGAGATTTGAAAAACCGCCAAGGTCCTCATTTCGTGCTTTTCTGTGACCATGTTGATGAAAAATCAATAAAAATCAAATGGACTATTGGACTAAGAAAAAGTTAGTTTAATTCCAATATTTTTAATATAATAATCTGCAACTCTGCCGTGTACCGTCAATTTAGGGACACCCTGTATATGCGAAGACTCAATTTTCGCAAAATAAAAATAGTTTTTAAAGAGTTCTCATTATCTCCCTGAAAATGCTGAATACTTTTTTTCCAGTGACTTTACCTACATCGCTCCTCCAGCAGTGTGCCGATTTTTTTAAACCTAAAAAGCCTTTTCATCCTTCGTTTCAGTAATAATAATTATTATTATAAAAGTCTGATTAAGCCCAGCTATACTTTCCATTTCCAAGTTATAGAGGAAGCAAAAATGATCGGACAGATCGATGGATTAGGTTTTTGTGATGTAGATATGATAAAATGCTCAACAAGGGTACCATCTCAGATTACAAATTTTTCATAAATAAAATACTTTAAAGTTTTTTTATATTTCATATTTATTCTGCTTGAATGAGTGCGTTCTTTATTCATCTCATTGTGTAATTTGTCATTGAACTATCATACCTGTGCGTAACCATGTCTTTTAAATATGACATTATTCTGGTTATTACACAGTAGTTTACATACTTTACAATCGATAAATACAATAATCGATCTATGTCTGAAGATAATTCAAAGTATTGATGGCACTTCGACTGAAGGTCTTATGGTTTGTTTTTATTTATGTATATGCATATGCTGCGTAATATATGCATTTATGAGGATGTGTATGTGTCTTGCTTTCCACGCATATGCTCTCCAATGGAGGATATCTACAATATGATATTTCGGGCATAAATATTCACAGTTTTGGGTTTTGTATTTCGTATTCGGGAAAGTTAGGAAACAAGGAGACAGATAACTATCTATACTGATATCCAAGCGGCAATTATTGAGGCTTTTGAGGATAGACTAAAAGTAGTAGATATTATATAGGTTTTACAGAGGCATTTGACAAGGTTAATAACAAATTATTAATTGCAAAAATCCAGGCATCAACAATTGAAGTATTTAATACGCTAAATGTGGTGATTTGAAATTTTATATTTTCGTCAAACGACACCAACACTCAAAACTGTAACTAGATTTGTAATCAGCACCCTCAAATCATTCAAAATGCGAGGTGTCGTCTTAACAGAAATCCAAATAAAGATTTCGATTTTTTAGGCAAAACTTAAGATCAGGAACGTCTGAAATTTTTAATTTCCGTAAAACGATACTGGAACTCCAAATTGGGACCGGATTTGTAATCAGCACCCTGAAATTATCTAAAATACAGGGCTTCATCCTAATACAAAGTCATTTTTTAATTCTGAAATTTTAGATTTTAGTAAAAGCAGACCAAAACTCAAAATGGCAACCCGATTTGCAATCGGCACCTTCAAATTATCCAAAACTCTAGGTTCCATCTTACTAGAAAGCTAAATAAAATAAGAATTTTTTGACGCCTTATATTTTTGCAAAAAAGGAGATACTGAGTGACTTATACCATGCTTTCGGAAAATCTTTTATCTATCTTTTTTTATTTCGAAAATACTACGCCTCAAACAAATCATTACTTTATTTATCTTATGCTTGTGACTTTACGGTTTGTGTATGGAATCAAAGACACTACAAGATTTTACATAAAATAATAACTTCATTTATTTAGGAAAAGCTGCTATTGAAAAATTGGGAGTGAGTTTTAAGAGTTGAAGTATAAAACATGCACTTAGTTATCTTTTTTATCTGTTTTTGTTACGAAAATATTACGCTTCAAACAGATCCTTATTTTATCTATCTTGATGCTTATGACTATGAATGAATAAGAACCAGAGGCTATCCAGCACGGAATGTGGCTGGTGCATAGGCCACACGATGGGCCCTTTTGCGCCTCTATCCGCGCTAGTTCCTAAAACCTGACCTTTTGGCAAAGGCAAGTAGGTCCTGTCCGTTTTATCTCTATTGGTTCCAAGGTTCTTGAGCCCAGCATAATCTGCCTGTTATAACCCAGGGTTTCACAGCGACACAAGATGTGTGCCGAGGATTCTTCCTCTTCACCACACCACGTGCACGTTGGGTCGTTGACCACCCTCATCACGAACAAGTGACGCCTGAAGGTGTTGTGACCCATTAATAGGCCTATTAGCAATCTCAACTCCTATCCAGAGAGAGACAAAATCGTCCTATTCTCTCTGCAGGCCCTGCTAATAGTTCCCGAGCTTGAGGGAGATGACCAGAGATGTTGTTCCATCTCAAAGAGTGTTGATTCTGGATCCACTCTCCAGTTGTTTTCCTAATCAAGTTTGCAGATAGTCCTAAGGCTGGTTCCGAGCCCACAAAACTGTCGCCGGATCCCATCCTAGCCAGATGATCCGCCATTTCGTTACCCTTTACCCCAGCATGCCCAGGTACCCACATCAGTGATACCTTGTGTTTAGCTGAGATGTCGTCAAGAGCCCTCCTGCACTCCAAGACCAGTCCCGACGTTATTTTCCAAACACTCAGTGCTTTGATGGCTGCCTGGTTGTCAGAGCAGATAGTAATCCGCCTCCTAGACCCGTCAATTTCCCGAATACGATTTACACAAGCAAGTATTGCATAGACCTCAGCCTGGAATACTGTGGTGTGCCCCCCAAGAGGGAGTGAAGGTCTTGTATGGGGTCCGTAGACTCCCGAGCCCGAGCCCTCTCTAGCGAGTGAACCGTCTGTGCACCAGACTTGTCCTCCTCCTTCGATGAGCAATGCTTATGACTATGGTGCTATTTGAAAAAAAGTAAGATGTAAATTTTAAGGGTTGAAGTACAAAAAGTTTTGATAGACCCTATCGAACTTTCAAAAAAAAAAAAACACTCAGTATTCGTTGAAATTTTCTGGGACACCCGGTATATCCATTCATCTGCCGCCACAGGAAATTCGCGTATACAAATCTACTGTACTCGAATATCTTTCTTAAATACCTTTCTGGCTGATTGCACCACCACGTCTGTTCCAGATACCCACTTTGTACCGTGACTACCATCAACTACTATGCTTCATTCGTTTATTTGATTACAATTACTTGCGTAAGTAAATACAACTTAATAATAGCATTATGATGACAAATCTATAAGTGGTGCGCATCACGACATCTCAAAGTAGATAATTAATGAGAAGTACTCATTAAAGCATAGATTTTATAGGTACCTGTAATTATAAAATGGCCACTTAGTTTATATCATGTTCAAGAGGATTCACTTGAAAAATGTGTGGGACATTAAACGTTTTGTATATACATCTGTAAATGTGATTCGTTAGAAAATTACAAAAATATGTCTCCACAAAACAAGCATTTTTAGAAACCGCGTTACACAAGACCAGATTAATGAAATACAGTAGGTAATACAACTCTGTCAAGAAACTGAGGCTTTTATCCTTGCTATTCAGGTTCAAGTGATTGCAACATGTATAACTCCATCCATAACCGATGTTAATTGCAGGAAATGTCACCAACAGAAAGAAGCAATAGATTACATAACAAGCGCATGCAAAACTCTCGCTGGAACCGAGTACACAGGTAGACATAGCTCTGCAGCTAATGCCATACACCAAGCACTAGCCACAACAAACAAACTAATAGGAAACACAGATCCATATTACAATTACACACTGGCATCAGTACTTAAAATCAATTAATAAATATATTGTGACGTGGAAATTTATATACAGACCAGACTATCGCAGTCAACAGACCAGAGAGGTCAAGTCCATCGCTTCTGCTCCTAAAGAAAAAGTAGACATTTTAGGGAGGCTTTTCGCAGCCAATTCTACTGTAGACTTCCAAGGACGTAATCCGACTACCAACATAAACGTAAACTCGAGAATGGGCAGAGGTCAAATTTCAACATCGAGATGTAGAAAGCATCCCCCAGAAGCTAAACACGAAGAAAGCTACTGGTTCTGACCAAATTGCAGCCACTATCCTTAAACGCTGTGCCGCTGAGCTCACACCTATTCTTTGCAACCTCTTCAAACTATCATATCAGCAAGGCGTGTTTCCCGCTTCATGGAAGATTAGCTGCGTACAACCCATCCCTTAGAAAGGCAAAAAAACCGATCCCACAAACTATAGACCTGTGGCTCAACTCAGCATCATGTCTAAGGTTATGGAGACTGCCATTAACACACAGATCCTGAAATACCTGGACAATAATAACATCATAAATGATCGCCAGTATGGCTTCCGTAAGCACAGGTCTACGGGTGACCTTCTGGCCTATGTCACTCACTTGTGGAATAGAGCAATTGAAAACCATGGTGAATCCCGTGTTGTTGCGCTTGACATATCGAAAGCCTTCAACAGAGTGTGGCATGAGGGACTTCTAGTCAAGCTTGCTGCTTATGGACTACCACCTGGCCTGCGCCAGTAGCTGAATAGCTTTTTGAACGACCGATCTCTGGTTGTTATAGTCGAAGGCTGTTCATCAGACGTATTTTCAATAAACGCCGGTGTTCCTCAGGGATCTGTTTTATCCCCTACACTGTTCCTGCTGTACATCAACGAGCAGCTGGAAATAACATTCAATCTAATCTCCAGCTTCGCAGACGACAGTATATTAATATTGTGCATGGAACCAGGCAAGCCACTATCATCCCAGGAGACCGTACGTCGGCGACAGCAGCATGCCTCACAGATCAACGCAGATATCAAAAAAATTGTCGAGTGGGGATTAGTAAATAAAGTAGTTCAACGTACAGAAAACCCAGGCAACAACACTTAGAAAGAAGTCTCACATTGGCTTACCAACAGTGGAAATGGAGGGTCACCCCATAGACGAGTCACTTTCCGTCAAGCTTTTGGGGATCAGCACCAACAACAACATGTCCTGGCACGACCACGTCGTCAGTATTGCTAAAACGGCATCCCAGAAACTTGGAGTTTTGTTCCGCTGTAGGAAGCTGTACACACCACAGCAACTACTGCTGCTCTACAAGGCACAGATCCGACCATCGCTGGAGTATTGCTCCCATGTGTGGGGATGTGCTCCGAAGCACTCTCTAAAGCGTCTGGACACCATCCAGAAGAGAGCAATTAGACTAATCGATACGCCTAACCTCACAAAGGACCTCCATAGCCTGGAACATCGAAGAAGGGTGGCTAACCTGTCCCTGTTCTACAGATTCTATCACGGAAGATGTTCGAGTGAGCTCTCCCAGGTAATAACAGCAAAGGCCGTCCGAACGAGGAACACCAGAGAGGCTCTGCGAACTCATCCTTACCAAGTCGAGGTCCTTACTCCACGAACCAGTCTCTTCCAGCATTCCTTCTTTTGGAGAACTTCGGTGCTGTGGAACGAGCTGCCGGGGAATTTGTTTCCCGCCGGCTAAAACCTGCAGCGTTTCAAATCTAACGTGCAGCGACATTTATCCTCTCGCAGCGCTTCTACAGCGACATAGGCTTTTAGCCTTTGCGGGAGGCTGACCACAAAAAAAAAGTTATAGTTTTTCAGTAGAGAAAGTTACCTATTTGATAGATATTGTCATTCCCAACGATGTGAATATCCAAAACACCTACGCTGGGAAGATATCTAGATACACAGACCTTACCATATAAATAAAACGACTTTGGAAATAAAAAAAGTCACTATTGTCGCCCTCTTTATGTCGGTCTCAGGCTTTACACCAAACACGTTTACACAACATACCGTCAACAGTTGAGCCTGGACGAAAAGTTACACAATGTATTCCAAAAGACTGTAATCCTGAAGACTTGCAATATTGTGCGATCCTTCCTAAATTCCACAAGACTGTTATATGTAACATTTCTTCCAATTTTGAGTTTTCAATTTTACACTGTTGTATTTACACCGGAGTATGACCCAGAGGCAACGTTCTATCTCATATCACAAAACGTCATCATCATAATCACAATGTCCTAACAGACATGTTGTGAACTCGTAAAATGCATTAAGTCGGAGCTAGAGTATTGCCGACACGAATATTATCAATAGTTTTGAGCACTGTAGCTCGCCATCGTTCGCGATTTGTTGTCAGTTTAGTGGCGCTCTTGACACTCATATCCAGCAACTGTTTCGTCGTATCCACCCAGCGTGTTGGGGGACGGCCACGGCGTATATGTCCGAAGAATGTAAGCGTTCTCGTCGGCACAATGGATGATAGTCTCTTTGGATTACCGACCTCATCCAGTGTGGAAACGTTAGTTCGATGTGCGGTATAAGAAACTCTCAGCATTCTCCTCCATGTCCACATTTCAAAAGCATCTATGCAAGCTCGATCTGCCTTTTTAACAGTCTAAGTTTCCGAGGCATACAAAAATATGGAGAACACAAGAGACTGAACCAGCGACATTTTAGTGATGTTATGGTCACGCCATATTTTAGTAAGCTTTGTCATGGCCACACGTGCCTTTTGAATGCGCCGTCGAATCTCATTTTTACAGCTACCCGAATAGTCGATCAAAGAACCGAGGTATACAAAACTTTGAACTACTTCACAACGGCCACAAAACGTAGATGATAACATTTTGGAACCCGTTATCTAATTACCATTTACTTATTGATAACTTTTTATGAAAAAAGTGTGACTGGTATTTTGTATATTAGTGAAAATTAGCTAATAAAGCATGGTGAAATTGCATTGCAGATTATAAGACATGTATAAGGTCATTTGATGTTATTGTGGATAAAAGTTTTTTGACTGCTGCTATGGCGTTAGAAAGTGACAACGACTGCAATTACTTTCGATCTATCTAGAGATAATAATAGCGTTTTGTTGTAATAGTGTTCATGTGTTACAGAACGGCGGGGCGTCTAAAATGCATGCAAATAACTTAGCAGTTGGAACTCAATATCTGTCAACCAGGAATTGATTTCTTCTCACTGCGGTCTAGAAAGGCATTAAATAGCTCATATCAATAGGAAGGTGTGACTTTCATTTCAAATAACAATTCTATTGTCTGTCGGTAGAAAGCACAATATCTGGAATGTCAATTTGAATATGGTTGTGCGGTAGCCACATCTGGTGGAGAAACGATGGGATACGTATTGAGAGCTAGGAAATAATTTAATTTATCCTGCGATACACATAAAAATATAATCTCAATTCAAGAATTGTGATAATCTTGTAAAGATATACTTGCGGCAAGAATATCTGTACTCGCTCTGAGAAAATTTTATTGTTTTTTCTTTATTAAGGAACTGGCACGAAAAACGTAGCACCTGACATTTTATAATTATATAATCAATCCCTTTTTCATAGGCGTAGTTAGGTGGGGGCTCGGCTAAGCCTCCTCAAGAATGAAATTAGCCCCCCAAAAATCCGAAAATACCTTGTTTTGTTCTAGTTAGATCCAGGGGCATAAGCCCCCCAGATTCAGGGACTTATCTACGTCTATGCCCTTTTTTATTGTTTGGTGATGTTTTATTGTTTTATTAACTTCCACACAAATAAAGCAACATGTTTTAAGTAATTTCTAACATTAGTCAACCATTTATTTGAAAAAAACTGCTTTGTTACAATACTACAAAAAAAACCTTTTTTTATGGTCAGCCTCCCGCAAAGGCTGAAAGCCTATGGCGCTGTAGAAGCGCTGCGAGAGGATAAGTGTCGGTTCACGTTAGATTTAAAACGCTGCAGGTTGTAGCCGTCGGGAAACAAATTCCCCGGTAGCTGATTCCACAGCGTCGAAGTTCTTCAAAAGAAGGAATACTGGAGGAGACTGATTCGGGGAGTAAGGTCCTCGACCTGGTAAGGATGAACTCGCAGAGCTTCTCTAGTGTTCCTGGTTCGGACCTTTGGTGTTATTATCTGGGAGAGCTCACTCGAACATCTTGCGTGATAGAATCTGTAAAACAGGGATAGGTCAGCCACCCTCCTTCGATGTTCCAGGCTGTGGAAGTCCTTTGTAGGGCTAGGCGTATCGATTAATCTAATTGCTCTTTTCTGGATAGTGCCTCGTAGAGCAGCAGCAGTTGCTCTGGTGTATACAACTTCCTACAGCGGAATAAAACTCCAAGCTTCTGGGATACCGTTTTAGCAATACTGACGACGTGGTCGTGGCCTAAATTGGTAGTTTGCTAAAATGACCTTAAATTATTGAAAAACGATACGCGTAGCTAGCAAAATCTGGGCAGGGGTATTTTTAACAACGAATGTTGCCTCCTCGTGCCCGAATGATTGCTTGCGTTCTTCTTGGCATACCTAAAATCAAATGACGAATGTCTTTTTGAGGTATAAGGTCCCATTCCTCTAAAAGAGCGTGCTGCAATTCATTTAAGGCTAAAGGTAAAGGAACACGATTTCGCATTCTTCGCCCAAGCATGTCCCAGACATGTTCAATTGGACTCGCATCTGGACTTAACGCTGGCCACTCCAATAAATCAATATCTAAATCTTTTAAGTATTGTTAAGTAATTCTCGCGGTGTGGTGTCTGGCATTATCATGCATCAGAATAAAATTATTTCCGATAAAATCAACATAAGAAACAACAAAATCTTACAGTATTTCATCAATGTACCTGACAGTAGTTAAAGACCCTCTTTGAATGATGAACAACTCTGTGCGTACCTCCAGAGATATTCCAGCCCACACCACAAGTGAACCCCCTTGGTAGCCTACCCTAGGGCTAAAGGTACATTCTGCAAAACGTTCTTGTGGTCTTCGCTATACCCTTTCACGACCATCTGGAGACCGCAGGCTAAATCTGGACTCATCAGTAAACAAAATACGCCCCCAAATTAAAGTCGAGCTATACGATGACGTCTAAGAAGCTCGGAACCTGTAGAGGGTCTATGACTACCAAGATTGGCTTCAGCAAGTCTTCGTCTAACGGTCCGTTCGCTTACATTGGTATTTCGGACGTGATGAAGTCGATTTCTGATTTTTATAGCTGTAGTTTGACGATCTCGTAGACTTTGTAAGATGATAAGGCGATCATCATGAGCGTTAGTTCTTCGTTGGGTGCCAATACCAAGTCGCCTAGTTTCCAAAAAACGCGTATAAATATGATGCATAGCACTATTTGATACGGGATGTTAACGTTGGGCAAAATGTCGCTCACTTCTTCTATCTTGAATCAACGCAACCATAGCAGCCGCGGTTTGGGGACTAACAGCACGCATTTTTAGCTCAAATAAACAAAGCAAAACTTGCAAACGGCTTGCTAAATACAGCAAACCTTTGACAAACGTCAGTCAAATTTATTAAAGACAATAAAAAACCCATGGCCAACTATGCAGTTGTGAGTGATACAATTATACAATTTTCATTTTAAAGTACACTTTTTATTAAATCCAGTTTTCTTTTCCAAATAAAATTGCTTGTGGGTAAGTAATTAGGGCGATGAAACATTACAAAAATTATATTTTAAAAAATGAATCATAAAATTCCAAATACTCCATTTTTCGTGCCGGTGTCTGGGGGGGGGGGGTAGTTACTTTATGGATAATGTAGTGGACGCCGCCAAGGAGAGGGGGGGAGGGTACAATAAACATCTTGTCAAATGAAGATATAATACGGTAAGAGTTGAATATTTATGAAATTAAAATTTTTCAGCCGCAAAGATCAAATTATTAAACATTACACAGGTATTTTCCATTTTTTATTATAAGAAAAACAAAACATATATAATAACATATATAATAAAACCAGACTTATTATAAATAATGTAAACAGAAAAATATATTTAAAGCAATAAGCATAAACAGTTAAATTTCAATGCATCTTATTGCATCTTATTTTTTAATAATCAATCAGTTTTGTTCCGTGTTCTGGGGGGGGGGGGTAGTTAGCCCCTCTACCCCCCCCCCCCTTGGAAGCGCCCTTGATTTTCAATACTCATTCTAAAGAAATATGCTCTAGTAAAGAATATGATTTCCTTCACAACTGAAATTTCAATAGTCTTCAACCATATATTTCAAGTTTTTGTAAGGATATCAGACTCTCCAAATGATCTCCTAATACTCCGGTCAAGAATACAAACAGCTTGAGAGTTGTGGAGTACATCCATTGAGAATATATAATTTTGGCTCATGCACAGATCGCCATTATATTGTTAGACTCTCATGAAAGGATTATTGCGCAGTTTGGGTTGTAATTAGTCAGTTTTAGTTACTTACAAAGTGATGTTCCGTTTAACGCTTATTGACAACTTTAACATTTGCATTTAGTTTCACGTATAACGTAACCGCTAAATGCCGGTATTGTACGGACGATAGCCATAGCGATTAACGAAGCGACAGGCATGCGCAGCACGAATAAAAATTATATCATAACCTGTCTTGGTTTTAACAGTGACACTGGTTTTGACTTTTAAGTAGATCTGCAACAATTATTATCCGTCGTTTTACAAAAATGCTTCCAAATTCGTCAAGCTCAAAGGGTGTGTTACAAATAAAAAGAGTCAGAGTTCGTTTTACCGAGGAAGACGACCAAATTTTATTAACAGAAATACTGGTCAATAATCCTTATGCAGATCCTTTGAAAAGTTGAAGCTTAAATACTTCCAACAAGATCGCATCTTCAAAATCTGAGTCATCACTGGAGTCCAATAAAATCAACTCGTCCATCATTTTAGGGCAAACTACAGCGAACACTATTGAATTATGATTTTCTTTCAAACAACAACCTTTACAATACTCATCTGCTATTTTCACGTTATGGTGTCAAAGTTGTAGCTCAAAATAAGGTTTGGGGGCATCTTACAGTGGTGTCTTGCTCCGAAAACTATTTATTTATCTGTCAAATAGCGGTTCTGACAACGTATTTGTTAACCGAAGCGGTAAGATTAATTAAGAACAACGAAAACTACCTAGTACACTCATACTGTATGTAAGTACCAGTATGTGGTATAATATATATTTATATACCTAAATAGTTGTGAATGGTATTTAAATAATGGTGGATCGGAGAGCATAACATATGTATTCTTCTAGTTCAAAAGTACAGGAAGATGTTTTTCATATTCTGTGGTAATTGGTATTTTTCAACAGGAAAAATACTATATTAGCATCAACGAATGCTTATACAGATGCCCTTAGATACTTGTCCCAAGAAGACCAAAATCTTGAGCTGTTTACGCCAAGATTATTAAATGCTTAAGTCATTATATACATAGTATTCTTATAGGTCATCTATCCATTATTTTGTTTTAAAGATTATCATATGCTTGATTTAAAACTTCGGTATTCTTACATTCAAGATTTTCCCAGTTTTGAATGGAAAATATTTACTTAATGTAACTCTAGGTGATCAAAAATGTCGCAGTCTTGATTTAAGATTAGAATAAAAATAAAAATCTATTTTTATGTGTATTAGCCATTAAGACTGTTTTATTGTTTCTAGCGTACCAGAAGTTTGGGACAATCTTCCAAAAGATATCTTTCCAGTTTCTGTAAATATTAATCTATTCAGAATTTAGTCGCGGAACACTGATGTGACGACAAGGTATCTGATTTACATAATTTATAAATCATCTAATTTGGATAAGCCGGCTAGATATGAACACTGCACTTTTATCATCTCATTTATAAATTATTCAAAATAATGGACTCAATGTCACCCAAGCTATTTGAGCGTTTGTAGTGTTGAAACCGGGTTAAGAAATAGAGTGATATTTTAAACATCCAAGATTTCTGTTAACTACTTCTCGCAAGGTAAGTCACATAATTCATATAAACGTTTTATTAAAAATTCAAATCTTTAAGAACAAATTCCTAATGAAATAATAATTTAACGGAAATGATAAACGTTGTAATAAACAGCTTAAATTTGTTTTTTAAAACGAACCTTGAGCAATTTGTCAGTGTCCATTGTTACTTATATAAATGGAAAACTAGGAATGTTAGCAGTGGCGGATCCACGGGGTGGGGGGGTTCGGGTCCGGAGCCCCTTTCTGATCACGATAAAATAAACTTCGATATTATTTGTCTCTGATGGAATTTCACCTATGAATTCAATTTCAATTTCACAAAGTAGGTGACTGCGATAAGGAACAACTTTAAGGATTTTTTGGCGAGATATCAGTCCAACACTGTGTACTACAGGGAACAGAACTGGAAATTTTCGCGTCAAACGGGGATAGGGGAAGGGGGATGTGACGTCAGTCGAATATGACAAGGTCACGTGATACCGAGAACTGAATTCCTACCCACCAGACGTAGGTGAGGTACATTTTGTTATGTCAATAGGACGCGGTTTACTTGCGGGAAGTAGAACTGTTGCCCTTTTACACCGAGATCTCACGAAAAAATCCTTTTTGTTACAACTTCATAAACAAAATGTCACAATATGGTTTTTACTTAAACATTTAAAAAGAAATAACAACTGTTTCTGACCTTTCGAGCCATTTTGAAAAATTCTTGAAGAATTTCCTTCTCGGTTAAAGTGATACTGTTATGAATATTCAGAGATAGACCTCCCTTATCAGATTTCTGGATTCGCCCCTGAATGTTAATTTCAGGCAACGAAATAATAGGGATACTAATATTGTGTGAAAACTCATCCCAGTGTAAACGCTGAAAAATATTATGATGCACTACTAATAATAATCTTCGAATCAAAAATTAATTTCCATTGATTTCATCTTATTTATTTGCTGAGTCAATTATAGCTTATATCTAGTATACAAGTTTTGTTTGAAATTTAGGTATTTTAGAGTGAGTTATAAAACATGGGTTTATTTTTATTGGATGATTGGAATTGAAATTCAATGGCACCTTTTCGTTGGATCAATAACAGGATATAATTAGTTGTCAAATATACCCTTACCCTTGGATAAATATTTGCTTTAGTTTAGGAATATGGAATGTAAGATCTCGTTGAATCAGATTGTGAGTATTTTATGTCATTTTCGGGAAACTGAATCTATAGCCTCTTTTTCACTCCTCGAGAGTATTTGATGCAACGCTCTTTGAAAAAAAATGCTAAATTTGGTATAGGTCATCTGTCATGCTGAGACAGCTACTTATTACGACGCGACATAAACACAAAGCCCAGATATTTACAATATAAAGGAATAATTCCAATGTTCGTGACATTTGAATTTACGTTGGGACGTTATATGCATTATTCCATGAATGATTAATAGTCGTTTTATATTCATACGCATGTAATCAAATCTTATTAAGAAATCTATCACATAGCAGACATCTTTCTCCTTCTGAGATCAAGATTGTCAATCTGTCGATATCGTTGACGACCGCCAACAGTAACAAGATCATTCAAGGTCTATTAGTAGGAGTGCTTGTCGCAAAATTCTGCTCTCATCTGTTGCAATAATTGAATGAACCAGTATAAAAATTTAATTTTTTTATTATATTGACAAAACTGGATTTTCCCGGACTAGTAATCAACAAATTTAACATTTAATCTTAAAAAAAAAGGAAAAAAGTTGTTGACCGCGGTGAGATTCGTACCTACGCCCTTTTGGTCTGGTGCCTAGCGTCTTAACCGCTCGGCCACGCTGCCTGCGCTACAGGAATATCAATACACCGTACATAATACGTCGTCAGTTACCTTCGTGATTTAGTTCAATTTTTTTTAAAACCGGAGGCGCTATTGACAAAACCGGACTAGTTCGTTTCATGTTGATTCCGAATCTGTATTTAGTTTTTCTGTAGCACCTGTAGTTTAGGTTATCTTTTGTATACGGACAGACGGATGGACGGACAGACAGAGGCTCTGTATAAGCTGTATTCAGTGACTTCAGTGAGTCAGTGAGAGCTAAAAGTATACTATCAACATTCAAGGTAGACCCGGCAATAAATTTCATGGCACTCTCCTGTCTCAAAAGTAAATCTCCCAAAACCACAGTTATACAGTAAGCAACCCTTATTACAAACCAGGGGCATATCCAGACCTCAGGCTTGGGGGGGGGGGTAGCGGGGCATGAAGTTGTTGCAAGAAGGACGTTGATGCTAGAGAAAAGGAAAATGGTAATAGCATTAAAATAAAAAAGAAGAGATAAACATCAAGTAAAACAGTGGAGTATCAGGTATTTTAGGGAGATGAAATAAAAAATCTATTGATGCATTAATCAATTTTAATTTTACGGAAATAATTTGTAATATGTATCATCCGTAAACATTTTGTTGGCACAGCATATAAAATTAAACGATCATGAACACTTAACAGTCAGGTACCCTAGTAACCACAACTCTACTTTTTTAAATTAGTGTTTTAACTTTTCTAATTGGTGCAATTTTCAAAACAGGTAATTAATGAGTTAGGTAAATGTTTGTGACAAGCTATCACGTTGTATATGACATTCAACTAATTATGTAACAATGAAAATATATTAGATATGCATCACTGTAATAATGCAAAATAAACCCTTTTGTGATTTAGTTACTGCAAAAAATATTTTTTTCAGTGCGACAATTGTTTAAATAAATAAGTCAAGTAAAATAAGTCAAAGTTGAATTGAGTTTTTTTTTGAAAATCTTGGGAGGGATAGTTACCCCTATTGCCCCCCCTTGTATACGCCTGTGCCTCTGACTTTGGGTGCATAATAAGCTTTAAGGCTCAGCGGCAACTATTAGGGCAGCTGAACCCTAACGTTCTCAGTACTACAAAAAACTATGGCTTTTGAACAAAGGAACACAATCGTTAAACCTTTTAATGGGGACTTTTACAGGCCACTGAAGCTGCTATCACTTTTAAAAGTGGTCCAGATTTTGGTAGTAAGACGTTTATTTCACTTTCTGGGCAGATGTGCTGAGTACTGCAACCTTAGGGTTCACTATAGGAGAGAAGAAGGGCTATAAAGGTTGTCTACTTGCCTGGCTTGGCTTTGACTGGAAAAAAATCTGGGCGTGTAAAGGCTTTCTCTCAAGATGACATGGATGCCGTTCTGTTAAGTATACATTCACTTTGCTTGTCTACGTCACATTTTCGCAACATATAGATGCAAAAAGTTGTAACGGGCTCTCCCACTATACTAAATGTCTTGAGGCTTCTTGTACACAGATAAACGTAGAATCCCGTAGTAAAATCGTAGTTAAAGATTTATAATGGAACCTGTCTTTTATAAAAAATATTATGCTATTAACAAACATTGCATCAAAAGCTAAAGTAACATGTAAACTGCCGGCATAAGATCATCATTTAGAAATGTGTCTCATTAGGCGCAAGGATGGTTCAAATAAAACATTAATGACGAGTCATCGTCATGAGGTCAGGACACCTATGGAGCAAGCCAAGAGTTTTAAAGAGATAATTACTTTCCGTTCATAAGTCAAAACGTCTTCGATAAACTGCCAGATGATATATTAATCACCAGTTTGATACACGCTTCTATACCACTACTGTATGAAAAAGTGATACTCTCGAGTTAACGTGGTTACTATTGTTAAATTAATAGGATCCTATACGTTACATCAGAACTGATATAAGATTTTCTGGGTAGGTGTAAGGTGTACAGACTTTGTATTAATATAATGATGGTGAACATCTGATACAAAACACTATGGCAAAGGATGTGCTAAAAATTGTGTCGAAATCGAAAATGTTCAAAAGTACAATACTCTCCTGACTCTCACAAAGCGTGCAGAAAAAAGGTTTTACTCCAGTTTTAAATTTAATGTGTTATGTTCAGATTGGGTATTTTTGGGAAGTATATATATAGATACACATGGAAGTAAATTTTTAGATGAAGAATATAATTATACCTTTATTCAAATATAGCACATCTTCCTATATGTTATGCGCAAATCTGGAATAATTTTAAACCAAGAATGTGATATTTTGATCATATACAGAGTGATGAGTTTTTAGTACCGGCTCGGTCGATAACTTCACTACTTGTATAGAAGATAGCGGTGATGCAAACATGCATTTTTTTAAACGAGACACACTATATACTATTCCTTATTCAAATTCTACTAATGATTTCCGTTCTTCCAGTATAAGGTATTATACAGGGTATTTGAAAAGTTATGACCATTTTTATAGCCAAATCGCTGTCAAATTGGGGCTACTTTATAACATTTGTTTTATATAACAAAAATTACTATTTCTTCATTCTTTGCAGGTAAGCAAGCAATCACCAAGGTGTACGTATGCCATGGTAAGTTCTCAGAGGTACTGGTCATTTGAGATGTTTGCTTCAGATAGAAATATCCTATCCTATAAACAAAGATGTGTCTTGGATGTGCACAACCTTAGAAACTGTTGTTTGGACAATGCTGATATTCTGATGAGGTTTCTTGTGTCACCGATCATTAAAGTCTCCAACTGGTGTATACAAAAAGTATGAAAATAAATTGGTGTTGAAGACATAGATAACTGTTAAATTAGAAATGTAGCCTAATTTTTGCCGTACCTACTGGTTATACTTAAAAAATATAGTTCATCAGTCTAATTATCTAAAAAACCGACAAAATTCTAAAAAAAGAATACACACAAACGGATGCCCAATGACAGATTACAGTATATAAAATAAAAAAACACAGAGCCAGTACTAAGGTTCACTAAAGTTATGGCTCAGAAATAAAAAACGCTTTGTTAAACAGGTATGACTTAAGCTTTTTCTCAAACAACTCATGACTCAGATCTTTGAAAGGTTCTGGTAATATAATATATATTATAGAATTTGATACAATAGTAGTTAGAACTATTTCTAGATGTTTGAGGTTGTTGTTTAGATTCCTTTTTCATACTCAAAATAAATACATTTGGTCTGTATTAAGTATTTGCGAAGAGCATACAATTTTGAACCAAAAACATTTTTTTTTCAGTCTAAAAGAATATAAATATATATAAGAGACACGTTTTCAGTTCAGTAAGAATAGAAGAAACGTTTTTGAAAATTCAGCATCATTAGTCGGAATGCTTACATCAAAGTTAACAACCTTTCAGCATACATACACAGTAATAAAAAATCAGTTTTTTCTCCTCCCTTTACGTTACCTCCAACGATAGTTTAACAATTAGAAGGAATAAAAGATATAGAATTTTGGAAATATTTACAACCTACATCCTTTCATATTTGGATAAAATGTGCATTTTTGAATGATGCTGCAGTAATTCAAGGATATAATTCTGCGTCATTTATTGACATTAGGCAACAAATGCCATTAGAACAAAATTTAACAATATTGTGTACCTACGTATATTTACATGTAGCAATAAAAAATGGTTTGCCTATATAGAGAACATTTTTGGTTTAGGTTTTATTAGGCATCATCCAAGACACTGGTGATTCTTGGACTATTTGGCCGGCGTCAACACAGGTGGATGGTATCCTCAGAACCAGACACCTGTTCATCTGTTCTGGTTTCACAGTCTAGCTTATATATACGTCTCTCTTATTTTTCTCCAACAGTAACATGAAAATGAAACAGTTGGGCTTCCTTTTTCAAAAACGTATATACTATATACCGGAAAGTGCTTTCTCACTGCTGCAAAATCAGCAAGGTAAAAGTCACGTGGAACTACTGATTTGAGAGACATGATAATATATAATACTAACACGTTTAAGCTGTTTCGTAACCGTTATAACGGAATTTTCGCGCTAAGTTCACGTTTTACAGTGCGATTTTTTATTGTTCACGCTTCTGAATGTAGGTATAGTATTTATCTTGTGATATATTCACGTTCTACAGGATGTGCTCAAAGTTCTCGTCACCCGGTTAAAAATAGAGCCCCATCTGTACCATTCAGAGATTCACAGCATATTAATGCAAAAATGATGGAAATACTCTTAAAAACGTTAAGGTACTGGCAAATTCGTTCAATTAACGACCATTTTGTGTCGGTTGGCTTTAAAGTTTTAAAGTTATCGGGTGCCTGCTTGCTGTCGTAACCTCGATGATTCCCCTATTTTAACTCTGCGATTCGCATTTTACAGATCGATATCAGGTAATATCGAGTATAGTTTGATTTTACTTGATATCAAGTCAAGTAGTTTAGATCAAAAATCAAGTCAAGTCAAATATCAAATTTTCAAAATCCTGAGTTTTCAAGTCAAGTCAAGTATTTAAGAAAAAACTCAAGCTACTTAGCTTGATGAATCCCTAGTACCATTGCACTCATAAACTTTGGTACAGACGTTAGGTCTTCTACAAAGATTTTTCTGTGCAGTTTCAAAACTAAATGAGAGCATCCACATGGTGACCTTTTGTATTTATTTTTACGCAATCTTGGAGGAAGAACTATTCTGGTCAATGTTTGCATGTTGTCTTTCAAAGAGAAGGAAATAAATGAGTTTAGTTAGTTTAAAATGTATCCAGCGTTCAATATGGTCGAGGAAATAGCTTCTAAGAGTATACCCACGGCAGAATTCTGCATGAATTAAATGATGAACTTAACGATTGGCAAAACTATTTAATCAGATATTCTGGTTTAGGTAACTAAAAAGTCGAAAACCTTTATTTGACTTTCACTTTCGGTTTTGAATTTCAGTATCGTTTGACAAAAATCAAAAATTTCAGATCTTTCAGATCTCCATGTTTAGCTAAAACTACTACTTAGCTTTATATTAAGATGCTCGTGTTTTGAATAATTTGAAGGTGCCGATTACAATTCCGGTAACAGTTTTGAGTTTCAGTCTCGTGTGACGAAAGTCAAAAATTTCAAACCTTTCAGATCCTCAGGTTTGCCTAAAAAAATCGAAAATCTCTATTCAAAATTCTATAAGGATGAAACCTCGTGTTTTGGATGATATGAGGGTACTGATTAGAAATCCAGTCTCAGTTTTGAGTTTCAGGATCGTTTGATAAAAATCAAAAATTTCAGATCCTCAGGTTTGCCTAAAAAATCGAAAAGCTTTATTTGGCTTTCTATTAAGATGAAACCTGGTGTTTTGGATAATTTGAGGTTGCTGATTACAAATCTGGGTGCAGTTTTGAGTTTCTGTCTCGTTTGACGGAAATCAAAAATGTCAGAGCTTTTAGGTTTACCTAAAAAATCGAGAATCCTTATTTGGCTTTCTATAAAGTTGAAACCTCGTGTTTTGGATAATTTGGCAGTGCAGATGATTACAAATATGGTCTCCGTTTTAAGTTTCATCAGTCTCGTGTGACAAAAATCAGAAATTTCATATTTTTCAGAGCCTCAGGTTTACCTAAAACATCGAAAATCTTTATTTGACTTTCTATTAAGATAATACCTCGTGTTTTGGATAATTCGGGGTTTGCTGATGCTGATTACAAACCTGGGTGCAGTTTTAAGTTTCCGTCTCGTTTGACGGAAATCAAAAATGTCAGATCTTACAGATCTTCAGGTTTACCTAAAAAATCGAGAATCCTTATTTGGCTTTCTATTAAGATGAAACCTCGTGTTTTGGATAACTTCATAGTGCTGATTACAAAGATGGTCTCACTTTTGACTTTCAGTCTCGTTTGACAAAAATAAAATATTTCATATCTTTCAGATCCTCGGGTTTACCTAACAAATCCAAAATCTTTATTTGGCTTGGCTTTCTTTTTAAAGTGGAACGCTTTGATTTGGATGATTTGAGGGTCCTGATTACAAGTTCGGTCACAGTTTTGAGTTTTAGTCTCGTGTGACATAAATAAAAAATTTCAGATCTTTCAGATCCTCATAGGTTAAAAATCGAAAATCTTGTGTTGGCTTTCTATTAAGATGAAACCCCGTATTTTGGATAATTTTGGGGTGCTGATTAGAAATCCGGTCACAGTTTTCAGTTTCAATCTCGTGTGACGAAAATCAAAAATTTCAGACCATCAGGTTCACCTAAAAAATCGAAAATCTCTACTTGGCTTTCTATAGAGATGAAACCTCCTGTTTTGGATAATTTTAGGGTGCTGATTAGAAATCTGATTTCAGTTTTGAGTTTCAGTACCGTTTGGTAAAAGTCAAAAATGTCAGATCTTTCAGATCTTCAGGTTTACCTAAAAAATCTAGAATCCTTACTTGGCTTTCTATTAAGATGAAAGCTCGTGTTTTGGATAATTTCATAGTGCTGATTACAAATCCTGTCACAGTTTTGAGTTTCAATCTCGTGTGACAAAATTCAAAAATTTCAGATCTTTCGGATCCTCAGATTTACCTGAAAAATCAAAAATCTTTATTTGGCTTTCTATAAAGATGAAACCTCATGTTTTGAGAGATTTGAGGGTACTGATTACAAATCCGGTCACTGGTTTGAGTTTCAGTCTAGTTTGACGAGAATGAAAAATTTCAGTTCTTCAGGTTTGCCTAAAAAATCGAAAATCTCTATTTGGCTTTCTATTAAGGTGAAACCTCCTGTTTTGGATAATGTTAGGCTGCTCGTTAGAAATCCGGTCACAGTTTAGAGTTTCAGTCGTGTGTGACGAAACACAAAAATTTCAGATCTTTCAGATCATCAGGTTTACCTAAAAAATCGAAAATCCTTATTTGGATTTCTATGAAGGTGAAACGTCGTCTTTTGGATAATTTGGGGGTGCTGATTACAAATCCGATCGCAGTTTTGAGTTTCAGTCTCGTGTGACGAAAAACAAAAATTTCAGACCTTTCAGATCATCAGGTTTACCTAAAAAATCGAAAGTCCTTATTTGGGTTTCTATTAAGGTGAAACGTCGTCTTTTGGATAATTTGGGGGTGCTGATTACAAATCTGGTCGCAGTGTTGAGTTTCAGTCTCGTGTGACGAAAATCAAAAATTTCAGATCTTTCAGATCCTCAGGTTTACCTGAAAAATCAAAAATCTTTATTTGGCTTTCTATAAAGATGAAACCTCATGTTTTGAGAGATTTGAGGGTACTGATTACAAATCCGGTCACTGGTTTGAGTTTCAGTCTAGTTTGACGAGAATGAAAAATTTCAGCTCTTCAGGTTTGCCTAAAAAATCGAAAATCTCTATTTGCATTTCTATTGAGATGAAACTTCGTGTTTTGGATAATTTGAGGGGTTTGATTGCAAACCCGGTCGCCATTTTTACTTCCAGTCTCGTTTGACGAAAATAAAAAATTTCAGATCTTTCAGATCCTCAGGTGTACCTAAAAAAGCTCAGATTAAAGCTACAATACCGCGGCATACAGTGCAAACATTGTACGCAAAAAACATTGCGTGTTCTCTTAATCGCAGTAATTACTCTTCGCTAAAACAAATGACAAGGATCACTTAACACCGCAAGATTCCCACAACTGGTTCAGATTACCATCTCACCACGTGTGTCTTAACGTAACATGCCCAGATTGAGTTTTACGACCGTCTTTTGTTTGGACCTGCAAATTGTTAAGCAGTTACTACGTTTACATGTGAAATTCAATTCGAACTGAATCCGATTTTGGTATTGAATACTGCATGTAAACACTGCAAAATTTGGATAGAAAGTGAATTGAGTTTCAAGGTCGATACCGCTCTTGTCTGGGATCGAATGTGGATCGTATCGGACTGAAATCCATGCAAACAGGCAGCGGTATTTAAACCGAATCGGCGACTGCGCGTATGGTCTCTCTGAATCTGTAATATCTCTTCTAAACACCAAAACAACAAAGAAAACAAAATCGTGAACACACAATGGTTCTAAAGTTCGGGTACGTCGGTTTTGTTATTCTTGGTCGGGTACTCAACGAAAACTAGGCTAGGTTGTAGGTTATGTGAGATTTATAGGTTAGGATCGTTTTGACAGCTTGCTCGCCACTTCACGAAATGGATTCAAATCGATCTGAAAACTAAACATGTAAACACAGGATACGCCAGATATGGTATCGTATTCAATTCGAATTGAATCCCCATGTAAACGTAGTAAATGTATACGGTGATGATTGTCGTGCGAGTGATTTAACGCTGATGATCCTTTGTGGGGAACTGGGGATAATAGCACGTCCGCGATGATGAAAAATCACTCAAGGCATCTTTGAAGACGTTCGCTGTATTTGTCATTTTAATGATTTATAAATGATGCCGGTAATTTTTCTGTTGAACCATGATAATTATGTATCATCGGTAATTGTAGTAATCATTATTAATTTGTAAGGATAGATTAAGTAAAATAGCTATTAATAGATTCATTGAATTTCTCTAAAAGACAATACTTCTGGTTTCCTGTATTACGTTCGTTAACCCAGACAGCGCAATATATTCCTGGAACATTCTTATTTCATCCAAAATAGATTGAGAATATTCAGAACATTAACAGAATGTTCTATGGATGTTTTTATTGGTTTCATTCCCATGAGGATGTACGAGAAATATTACGTCATGATTATTCCATGAAAGTGTCGATCAAAATATTCTGATAATATTCATAAATTAATATTATCTAACGAATAGTCTATGAATATGCCTTTTGGTATGATTCTTAATGTAGGCGTGGCACCGGTACAGGTTAGTTTAGGCTTGAGAACTTTGAAGTTAGCATCAATCGTCAGTTCGTCACGGTGGCGGTGGTCGGTGGTGCCTGCTTGTGCTTGTGCATTTTTCTCCTGTGATAATTGGATAGTTATCTGTGTTCTGGAACATCATTTTCACTTATCATTTAGTTTACAACTTCATCTAGGAGCGACTAGGGTGAGTGTAACTATTTTGTCTCTGTAAATTATCGACTTTGTAGCACCATGTGGTAGTAACTCTCTTGTTCAGAGTCTAATCTCTATGTTTTAGCCTTACTTGTCGTAAGTACCCCAATTAATATATAATAACCACTAGCAACACATTTGATATATTTGTGGCTATGAATTTCCAGTGTTTATTCTACTAAATATGATTAAAATACAACGACAACATTTTGGTCAAAATCTAGCATTGTAGTTAAGGAAGTGTATTTGAATGTACATCGTATGCTTTAAAATAAAACGGGTTTTTTTATTTTGCAGGATAATACAGGAGGACGATTCCGTGCAATATATATATTTTTTATATATATTTTTTTCATCAATCCCTATAATAATTAGTGTGTGCCTAATCAATGCTGCCCAAAACACTGTATGAAAGTTGGATACTAGGTTATATATGTCTACTACTCGCGTTAAGTACCTAGACAGACAACAAGACTTACAAATAAATGAAATAAAGTGATAAAAGGTATTAGTTTCTTTCAACATATATTCTTCAAAGATATACCAGGAATCTTCCTACAATATTTGATCTTAATAACGATCGTAGAATATTCTGAGGGAATAACCTATGACAATTTTTTGGATTCCCATTTTCACATTCTTGGAATGTTCATCTATATATTCATGGACTTTTCATGCCATGATACAATGTTCCAAAATGGTGATTCTTAGAATGTTCCTAGAATATATCGTGCTGTCTGGGAATACCATTCGTTCGGTTTACTGTGTTACGTTCGTTAATACCATTTTTTGTAAAAAAGTGTAGGTTCAAATTTAGAGGGTAAAAAGTGAGTGGAGTGATTATGCCTCCTTCAACTGCGACCCTATTGTGTCTATTCTGGCTAATATCTATTTAGAGAGTTTAGAGTTCACCATACCGAATGTTTCCTCATGCTTCGCTACCCCTTTTATCTTTTTTACTTCCCACACCGATAGGTGAGGGGAGTATTGTGATAGCGAAAATTTTCGATTTTGAGATAATACACTTTTTGGGCGTTTCATGATGTGTACATAACGAAAATCCACGTCACTCATTTCCGTCGGTCGGTCTGTCTGTCTGTCTGTCTGTCGGTTTGTCTGTACGCGTTTTTCTGTCCTCGTGATCTCAGTAACCGCTGCATGGATTATTATGAAATTTGGGCAGCGATATGCTGTGGGGTCGCAGTAGGTAATCCTGCTATAATTTTGAAAATCGGTGCATTGGCGGCGGAGTAATTAGCAAAAAACGAAAAATTTCAAATATTCCCCAAACTTCGTTTTTAGGCGTTTTAGGTGTTCCTGATCATTTTCTACCTTTTTTTGGGTGGGGGTGAAATTGGGGTGGTTGGGGGTGGGGGGTTGTAAAATTGAAAAATTTGTTGTATTCATAATAGCCTATCCAGTGACCTGTGAATGAAAGATCTAGCGGCATAATACATATTTTTAAGCCCATACTAATATAACAGAAACCAAACTTAGAATTTTCTATTACAGAAACTAAAGGACTTTTTTTTCCGATGTATACATACGAGTATTGCTTTAGATCGTTCTATATTACGTAACGACGAAACTGTTCAATTGATTTTAATGAAATTTTGACACAGTATTACTACCGTGACGAGGATGGAAAATGCGTATGGTTTTTATAAATCGTGCCAGTGGCGGAGCAGAAACAATAAAAAAACTAAAAATATAAAAACAGCTCAAACTTCGTGTTTAAGTGTTTTAGAGGTTCCTGACCATTTACTGAGTTTTTTTGAGTGGGGGTGAAATTCGGGTGGTTGGGGGGTGGGGGGTTGAAAAACTGAAAAGTTTGCTATACTAATAATAGGTTGTCCGCTGACCTGTGAAGGAAGACCTAGCAACATAAATCACCTTTTTAGATCCACCTGAACATTGCCTTGCCTATTACAGAAAGCAAAGGACTTAGAATTTTTTCTGATGTAAACATACGAGAGTATTGCGTTAGATTGTTGTAACGAGGAAACTGTTGAATTGATTTTTAATGAAATTTTGAAACAGCATTACTACCATGGCGAAGATGGAAAACGCGTATGGTTTTGATAAATCGTGCCAGTGGCAGCGCAGAAATAATAAAAAAACTGGGGGTGGTCGGGGGTTGAGAAATTAAAAAATTTCTTGTACTCATAATAGGCTGTCCGCTAACCTGTGAAGGAAGATCTAGCGACACAAATCACCTTTTTAGGTCCATTCGAACATTACCTAGCCTATCACGGAAACTAAGGGACTTAGAATTTTCTGTATACTATACGAGAATTTATTGGTTTAAATCGTTTTGTGTTTTGCAACGTGGACACTATTAAATTGATTCTAATGAAATTTTGACACAGTATATTGTTACCGTGGTGAGAATGGAAAACGCGTATGTTTGTTAAAAATCTTGTCAGTGGCAGCGTAGCAATAATCAAAGAACGCGACAAGTATGAAAGCAACTCAAATTCGGTTTTTAGATGTTTTAGGGGTTCCTGATCATTTCCTACCAGTTTTTTGAGTTGGGGTGAAAGTGAGGTTGTTGGGGGTTGGGGGGCTGTAAAACTGAGAAGTTTGTAGTATCGATAATAGGCTGTCCATTGACCTGTGAAGGCACAAGACAATTTTAGGGGGGAGGGGGGGCTGGCGATTATTTGGTTGCAAGGGATCTTAGACTAAAGCTTCATGTGTGAGAAGTACTGAGTCAATCAACTTGACTTCATTTTACTTTTGTACTTCCCACACCGATAGGTAAGGGGAGTATTATGATCGCGAAAATTTTCGATTTTGCGATAATACACTTTTTGGGCGTTTCATGATGTGTACATAACGAAAATCCACGTCACTCATTTCCGTCGGTCGGTCTGTCTGTCTGTCTGTCGGTTTGTCGGTCTGTCTGTCGGTCTGTCTGTCGGTCTGTCTGTCGGTCTGACGTCTGTACGCGTTTTTCTGTCCTCGTGATCTCAGTAACCGCTGCATGGATTGTGATGAAATTTGGGCAGCGATATGCTGTGGGGTCGTAGTAGGTAATCCTGCTATAATTTTGAAAATCGGTGCATTGGCGGCGGGGTAATTAGCAAAAAACGAAAAATTTCAAATATTTCCCAAACTTCGTTTTTAGGCGTTTTAGGTGTTCCTGATCATTTTCTACTTTTTTTGGGTGGGGGTGGAAATTGGGGTAGTTGGGGCTTGGGTGGTTGTAAAATTGAAAAATTTGTTGTATTCATAATAGACTACCCACTGGCCTGTGAAGGAAGACCTAGCGACATAAATAACTTTTTTAGGTGTATCCGAACATTGTCTTATGCCTACTACAGAAACAAGGACTTTTTCCGACGTATACATACGAGGATTGCCTTAGATCGTTCTATATTATGTAACGAAGAAACTGTTCAATTGATTTTAATGAAATTTTGACACAGTATTGCTACCGTGTCGAGGATGAAAGATGCGTATGGTTTTTATAAATCGTACCAGTAGCGGCGCAGAAATAATGAAAAAACTGAAAATATAAAAACAGCTCAAACTTCAAACTTCGTTTTTAAGTGTTTTAGAAGTTCCTGATCATTTTCTGAGTTTTTTTGGGTGGGGGTGAAATTGGGGTGGTTGGGGGGTGGGGGGCTGAAAAACAGAAAAATTTGCTGTAATCATAATAGGCTGTCCACTGACCTGTGAAGGAAGATCTAGCGACATAAATCACCTTTTTAGATCCATCTGAACATTGTCTTGCCTATTACAGAAACCAAAGGACTTAGAATTTTTTCTGGTGTAAACATACGAGTATTGCTTTAGATCGTTCTATATTATGTAACGAAGAAACTGTTGAATTGATTTTAATGAAATCTCGACACAGTATTACTACCGTGGCGGGGATGGAAAATGCTTATGGTTTTTATAAATCGTGCCAGTGGAGGCGCAGAAACAATAAAAAAATTAAAAGTATAAAAACAGCTCAAACTTCGTTTTTAAGTGTTTTAGATGTTCCTGATCATTTACTGAGTTTTTTTAGGTGGAGGTGAAATTCGGGTGGTTGGAGGGTGTGGGGTTGAAAAACTGAAAAATTTGCTGTATTAATAATAGGCTGTCTGCTGACCTGTGAAGGAAGACCTAGCGACATAAATCACCTTTTTAGGTCCATCTGAACATTGCCTTGCCTATTACCGAAACTAAGGGGAATTTTCTGTATACATACGAGTATTTATTGCTTTGGATCGTTTTGTATTTTGTAACGTGGAAACTATTAAATTGATTCTAATGAAATTTTGACACATTATTATTATTACTGTGGTGAGGATGGAAAACGCGTATGCTTGTTAGAAATCGTGTCAGTGGCAGCATAGCGATAATCAAAAAACTAAAAATATGAAAACAGCTCAAACTTCGTTTTTAGATGTTTTAGGGGTTCCTGATCATTTTGTACCGTTTTTGGGTGGGGGTGAAATTGGGGTGGTTGGAGGAGGCGGCGGGTTGTAAAACTGAAAAGTTTGTATTATTGATAATAGGCTGTGCATTGACCTGTGCAGGAAAGACCTAGCGGCATATGGAAATTGGGGGGGGGGGGAGGGGGTACTGGCGATGATTTTGTTGCAAGGGGATCTCAGACTAAAGCTTCATGCTGTGGGAAAATAATAAACTGGTATCACCGTAATGTGTGGGAAGTACTGAGTCAATCAACTTGACTTCATCTTTGTTTGAAGATATAGAGAAATACTTTTTATATGAAAGTTTTATAGTTTTCTTTTGTCATTTAGGATTTGATAAGAGCAAAAAGAAAAAATTATAAAAAATCTTGTTTTTCGAATAAAGTTTTATTTTTTCAAATGGAATATTCTGTATATCATATCACGGAAACAAATATGCTTTCAAAAAAATATAGGATTTGTTCACCTTATTTTGAAAGGTTTTTGAAATATTTAATTTAAAATTTTCTGATATGTGGAGGTAAACTACAGCCGAAAAATAATTGAATGCAATAATGTTTTGTGTCATTCTGATGTTTTGCCGAGGTCAAAAGCATCGCTTTGTTTACAAGTGCAAATAACTTTCAGTTTTATTGTAAAAACTTCTTCATCTTCTTCAAATCGTCTTCTTATATCTTCGCAAAATCGCAACCTTCTGATCTTATGTTCGTCAGTCAATTCTTGAACGGGTCACATTTTATCAGGTTGGTATCCGTATTTTTTAAGAGTTAAATGTATTTTTTTCGACTTTCCAAAATATTTTCCTGCAGTTTCAGTGGAGGTTCCAGGATTTTCTATAAATTAACACAAAACTTAAAATTTTTAAAACAAATAAATATAATAACTGTTCATACATTGAAAGAAGTAAAATATCCAACTCTTCATTTTCATGGACTGGAACTATTCGTAGTTTTGAAGATTTTCTTTCCATAGTGTCGTTTTCTGTATATCTGAACGTGGTTCTTGACTGCTCAGCTCAAATAATGCCCTGTACTCTCTTCTTGTTTGAGATATATTGTTATAATTTTTATAAAATAATATAATCTCAAGTTTTTGATTTTCATCATGATAATTTAACGGCACTTTTTACAATAAAACTGGAAGTTATTCGCACTTGTAAACAAAGCGATGCTTTTTACCTCGGCAAAATGTCAGAATAATACAAAACATTACGACATTCAACTATTTTTTGGCCGCCATGGCTATAGTGGACTGAGGTTTACTCCCACATTTTAGAAACTTTGAGGCTATTTTAAGAATCTTTCAAAATAAGGTGCACTAACCCTATATTTTTGAAAACAAGAGAAAAGTATATTTCTTTTCGTGATATTCCATTTAAAAAATATAACTTTATACGAAAAAAACTAGTTTTTGTTTTCGTTTTTTTTTTGTCAAATTCTGAATGTCAAGAAAAACCTATTAAACTTTTCGTGTGCACTTGGGATAAATTAACTGATTATTTCAGTTCTTTACAATAACCATTGAAAATATTTATTAATGCAACGAATGGTGTGACGAAATAGTCGCTGATTTTAGTAAGTGAATGTATTTGCAGAATAATTATTCTATAGAAATCCTCTAACTCTTATGCAAAAATCCAAATGTTTAATACTACAATTAGAGAGATCATTAACAAGAAATAAATCTATAAAATGACGAAATTTACCATACTGGTTAAGGAATGTACATGCATACAAAGACGAAGATGGCTTTAATAGAATCTCATTAACATAAAAATGGAAATACAACAGTAATTAAACATACTTTAATTAATGCCAATTAAACTCTCTAGTCGTGGAATCTTTAAATATTGTTCACGTAGGCTTTGGTTTGTTATAGCTCCACATTTCATTCTGTATGGCATATGTTGCTAGACAGTCACTGAATAATGAATCATTATAACCCCATAACTTTTAACTGTTATAGTGGAATTTTGTACAAAAAATGTCTTAGACGCTACTGCAACTGTTCTGTTGTTCTCCTCTATTTGTTTGGCCAGAGTCCAGAAGAATCGGCTGCCATTGAAATGCGACATAACCTACTATTTTATTGTAGCATCGTGTTGGATCCCTGCATGTTAAACAGTTTCGTTGTATTTGCTTCTGTACTCAAAATCCGCATGTGTTTTCGACGGTGAGATTTTGTAACCTCGATGAGCCAGAACTTTTGCCGATAGCTATATCATAGGACTTTTCAAACCAGCCATCAGATCCTGGCTTGGATATTTTGAATGGATACAATGTACAGGGTGTCCCACTTTGGGCACTTTTACGGGGTATCTCCGTTTTTTTAGAAGATAGAGAGTTGCGGTTTCCGCGACAATGTGCTACTTTTTTGTGAAACTAAAGATGCCGTTAACAAAATTATCATGGCACTCTTGGTTTTTGAGATACAGAGTGAAATCGGAAATTATCGATTTTGGGACCACCCTCGTATCTCGATTGTCTTTTATTTTGTTGAAAATTTAAAAAATGGGTTTTATAGAAATTTTTCTGTGGAATCCAGTGGTGTAGTTTGATTTTTTCTTACTCTAACCATTTTTCAGTTATGAAGCAAACATGTATTTTCTTAAATCGAACACCCTGTATATTATTTTTAAAGCCAATCGGAGGCTTTTCAAAAATATATATATATTAGTAATAAGTTATTTTGAAAATTACGTTCAAAATTTGATTTTTCCAATTTTTACTTTATTTGTAGCAGTAGGCCATGCTTAATCAACTATAAATAATAAGCATCTAAGCAGTTACTCTGAAAGAGACTTCATACTCAAATTGGGAAAAGCAGAGTCAAAATACAATTTTTTAAATAATAATGTCTCATTAAAATGATGAATATTGCGTTATTATAATATTGAGTAGATAGTGGGCTATGACTTATCTATTAAAAACGAAAAAGCAAATCTGTAAAAAACTTGCGAGACTGTCAGCTTTTTATTATATTTTTATTAAATATAACTTTGCTCTTTCTGTTTTCATTTTTATGATTGTCAATTTTCTATAATAAAGGCAGCTTAGATACCTAGAGAGACATCAACCGTTTTCAGATATATTTGCTCATCTAAAAATAAATATAGTTAGGTACGGATTCTTTATTCAACCACGTCCTAAAACTTATTTCAAGGAGAAAACGGAGCAAAGAGAAACAAACGTATAAGGTTACATAGAAGCAACGCATTCGTCATTTTGGAAGCACAAAGAAGAAGCTGTAGGGGTACAAAAATCAACTGCAGAAATAATTCTAAAAAAATACAATTACCATCCATACAAGTTTAAGATACTTCATGATTTGCACAGGATCCAAGTTTAGGAATTTTTAATCGCCATAACACGAAGGAGACCAATAATTTTTTTAGATGCCATTAAAAGAATAAGAAATTGTGCCAGATTTCATTCGAGAAAATAGTCTCCAACTTGAACCAACATCTCTAAAAGCTCCTCGATGTTTTTAGTTTTTATTTTGATTGAAATTCAAATTTAATAGTGTGTTGATATTCTTTAGATATAATGTTTGGTTTTAAGTAATGTAATACTATATTTACTGAACATTATCGCAAATAGTAGTTAATCGCGTATCAAATTCAATTAAATAATTAAGTTTAAAAGTATTGGGTATCTTGTATCTTAATAATTGTTTACTTGGATATTGTTTTTAATAGATTAGTCATGGCCTACTGCGCTACAAATAAAGTAAAAAATGAAATTTTGAGCTTAGTTTTCAGAAAAAATTCATACTAATATATATTTTTGAAAAGCCTGAATTATTTCCGATTGACCTCAAAAATAATATAATAATAATTTAAAAAAATACATGTTTGCTTGCATCCCTTGAGTATTACTCAGTAATATGAGTATTAAGGGAATCTTAAGTATTAGTCAAGAGACGATTATGAATACGGTCCTCAATAACTCAAGATCGCAAATTTATATTTTTACCCTCAAACATATCATATTTCGCTGAACAATAATTATATGTTCGGTGCATTGTCCATTGTAATCCTTATTTTATGACACGCCTGTGTCATTTGAAATCTATTTATTGAGCTATTTATGAATGAACGTTGCCCAGAACCTATGCTGGGAATTAGCAGACGCCAGGTCAATGTGGCTCTGGACAACTGGGCCTACAAGGAACTGGCGAAGGCCTGGTTAGAGAGAGACGACTGCAGACAAGCCAAAAAAAAAGATTCATAGCAGGTCCTGATAGGGGCCGAACGCAATAGCTTTTGAATGTAGGCAGAGAGACGCTCAACCTTCTGGTGGGGGTTCTTACTGGCCATTGCCGGCTGTATAGACATTTGTCACTTGTGAGAGTGGTAGGGGACCCCATTTTCTCCAGATGCTGGGAGGAGGACGAGACAGCGTTCCACTTCCTGGGCAGATGTGCAGTTTATCGCAACCTTAGGGTTCAGATATTCGGCACGACGGAGTTTGTGGAGGAGCCACTATATTCAGCGAAATGGTCGGACATACTGACTTTCGTCGGAAGGTCTGGTAGGTTCGACAAGGAGCTTTCTAGGGTGTAGAATTTTAGTGTTTTCAGTGATTGGTTCAGTGGGGTTGGCAAAAAGGGCCAAAGGTGACCTACTTGCCTGGCTTCGCCTCCCCATCACTACTACTACTACTACTATGAGTGAACGTTCTTGTTTCGCGCCACAGACATCTGTGGAAATAACAAATCAGTGATTATGAATAGCTTGCCCAGTCTATGAGGTAAGACGTCAATGGTTTCAATTTGGAAAGACTATCTACTAAATACCTGTTTGGGACATCACTGTACACAAAGTGTACAGGACAGCATTGCCATAAAAGCAAGAGTCGTTAAGTCATCATTAGATATAGAGCTCATCATCGATCGCATCGATGATCGGAATTCTGGCCGCGATCATCTGATGCCGCGTCCAAATAAGTAAATTCTGTTGTTTCGAAGGACGCTGGCGTAAAACGCTGAACGCCGCCGCGGGTCATGAAGAAATGCGGCGATTTCGCGCGTCGGCGGCATCCATTCAGGAATTGCGCCACGCATTCTCTAGCATTGTTCAACGATGCCGGCTGCTCAGCAAAGTTACATATAGATCTTGGGAACTGATACCTTATGTTCCTGACCACCTGGGTCGCAAACGCCCGCTATCTCCCACAAGGTAGAAGAGAAAGCATTGTGTCCTGTAACCGTAATTCACAGGCGTATACAAGGGGGGGGTAACAGGGGTAATTACCCCTCCCAAGATTTACGAAAAAAAAACTCGATTCAACTTTGACTTATTTTATTTGACTTATTTATTTAAGCAATTGTCGCACTGAAAAGCATCTTTTTTGCACTAACTAAATTATAAAAGAGTTTGTTTTGCATTATTACAGTGATGCATATCAAATATATTCCCATTGCTACATAAACGGTTGAATGTCCTATACAACGTGGTAGCTTGTCACAAAACTTTACTCATTAACTACCTGTTTTGAAAACTGCACCGATTAGAAAAGTTAAAACACTAATTAAAAAAAATGGAGTACATGTTGTGGCTACTAGGATACCTGACTATTGAGTGTTCATGATCGTTTAATTTTGTATGATGTGCCAATAAAATGTTCACGGATGATATACGTGTTACATGTTAAGTATTTGTATTCCGTAAAACTAAAATTGATTAATGCATCAATAGATCTTTTATTTCATCTTCTTAAAATACCTGATACTCCACTATTTCACTTGCTGTTTATATCTTCTTTTTTATTTTAATACTATTAAGATTTTCCTTTTCTCTTGCATCAACGTCCTTCACGAAGGTATTACAAAAAATGGTGAAAGCACACACAACTTCATGCCCCGCTACCCTCCACGACTGAGGTCTGGATACGCCCCTGCCGTAGTTATATAAATAGGTCAATCAGATTGATTTATGCAATTCCTGAAACTCATCCTGTGGTTCCGTCTCTGTTCTATCGCACTTCACTGGCTTCTCCAATGTATCTTCTCACACATCACGCTAGGTTTTTCTTTCACAGGTATTGACCTGTAGGCCAGCCTATTTATGCATACTACAAATTTTTTAGTTTTACAACCCTCCACCTCCCAACCACCCCAATTTCATTCCCATCAAAAAAATGATTAGGAACATCTAAAACGCCTAAAAGCTACGTTTGGGCTGTTTTTAATTTTTAGTTCTTTGATTGTTGCTGTGTGGCCACTGACACGATTTCTAAAAACCATTAACGTTTTCGATCCTCACCACGTTAATAATAAATACTGTGTCAAAATTTAATTAAAATCAATTCAATAGTTTCCACGTTACACGGTGCAGAACGATCTAAAGCAGTACTCGTATGTATTCATCAGAAAATTCAAAGTCCCTTGACAAGGCAATGTTCGAGTGGACCTAAAAAAGTGTCTCTTTCAGAAGTCAATGGACAGCCTATTTATGAATACAACAAATTTTTCAGTTATACAACCCACCACTCCCCCCCCAATTTTACCCCCACACAAAAAAATTTTAAATGATCAGGGACCCCTTAAATGCCTAAAAACGAAGTTCGGGGAATACTTAATTTTTTGTTTCTTGCTAATTACTCCGCCGCCCATGAACTGATTTTCAAAACTATTGCAGCATCACCTACTACGACCCTACAGCACATGGCTACTCAAGTTTCATCACAATCCATGCAGCGGTTACTGAGATTGCGAGGCTAGAAAAACGTCAACAGACAGACCGATGGAAATGAGTGACGTGGATTTTCGTTATGTAGACATCATAACACGCCCGAAAAACGTATTATCTCACACTAGAACATTTTAGCGATCACAATACTCCCATCATCTATCGGTGTGGGAGGTAAAATAATTATTCTAACTCCAAAGCTATTAAAGTTTGTTTGCATAGATCTGAAAAGCTTATGATCTCGGTCTCACCAAGATGAAACTATTTGAGTCTACGTTTTAGAATTTCCCTCCCCCTCCACCCTTCACTCAACTCCAATTTGACCCTCTTACAAAAAAGGAAAATGATGTGGAAATCTTAAAATATCTTTTTGACAAATAGTCCGCAGTCACTTATCCATTTTCTTAAAATATTGGAGCATTACCCACTATATGATCCCCACCTTATTGCTTACCAAACATCAAAATCGGTGCAGTGGTTGCTGACTGGATCATAGCTTTTACTTCCCACACCGATTAGGTGAGGCGAGTATTGTGATCGCGAAAATTTTCGATTTTGAGTTAATATGCTTTTTGAGCATTTTATGATGTCTACATAACGAAAAAACATGTCACTCATTTCCGTCGGTCTGTCTGTCTGTCGGTCTGTCTATCTGGCTGTCTGTCTGTCTGTCTGTCTGTGCCGGTCTTTCTATCCTCGTATCTCAGTAACCGCTGCATGGATTGTGATTAAATTTGGGTACCGATATGCTATGTGGTCCCAGTAGGTAATGCTGCTATAATTTTGAAAATCGGTACATTGGCGGCGGAGTAATTAGTAAAAAACAAAAAAATCAAATATGCCTCAAACCTCGTTTTTAAGCATTTTAGGGGTTCCTGATCGTTTTATACTTTTTTTGGTGGGTGTGAAATTGGGGTGGTTGGGGGGTGGGGGGTTGTGGAATTAAAAAAAATCAAATATGTCTTAAACTTCGTTCTTAGGCATTTTAGGGGTTCCTGATCATTTTCTACTTTTTTTTGATCGGTGTGAAATTGGGGTGGTTGGGGGGTGGGTGGTTGTGAAACTGAAAAATTTGTTGTATGCATAATAGGTTGTCCATCAACCTGTGAAAGAAAGACCTAACGTCATAATACACTTTTTTAGGTCCACCCGAACATTGCCTTGCCAATTATAGAAACCAAGGGAATTGTCTGATACATACGTTTATTGCTTCTGATCGTTCTGTATCGTGTAACATGGAAACTATCATGCCGGGCATGAAAAACATTTATGATTTTTGGAAATCGTCTTAGTGGCGGCGCGGCGATATAAAAGAAACTAAGAGTATAAAACCAGCTCAAACTTCGTTTTTAGGCATTTGGGGGTTCCTAATCGTTTCGTTTCATCCAGCTGAAGCTCACAGAATAAAAACTGTGTCGTTCTAGTTCCTATGGAGAGAGATGCAAGAAACTATTTACTAGAGTTTTTGCGTTGGATGTATTTTGAGGGTAGGCGGACGATTTTATGATTGCAAGGGAATCTCAGACTATAGCATCGTGCAATGGAAAATAATAAAATGATATTAAAATTCAAATTCAAATTCTTTATTGCCCTTTAGACATTCAAACGAATGTATAGGATTCGTCATAAAAAAGATACAAAAATACAAAATACAGAACACAAAGAAAATAGGTATATAAAACAAACAAGTATATAACAATCATAAACAAACAAATTCAGAGACAGCGTAGTAACACTGAAAAACAAGGAAGTCTTTCAGCTTGATCCTAAACTTGTTGATATTTAAACAGTCTTTAATATTTTTTGGCAGTTTATTGTAGATTCTAGGTCCCAGTATATCGGGCGATTTCTTACCCACATTGTATTTAGCGAAAGCCACGTGCAGATCTTCAAATTGTCTGGTCACAACAGAGCATGAATTTTCATTCAAAAACTTGTTTTTATTTATAAATGTATTCACCGCCATTTCATAAATAAACAAGGACGGTAGTGTTAAAATTCCCAGACGCCTAAAACTATCCTTGCAGGACTGCCTACTGTTGATACCAGTCATGCACCGGATGGCCCTTTTTTGACTCAAAAAGACGTGCTGAGCATTAACTGATGAGCCCCAGAAACACAAAGCGTACCACCTCAGTCTTGACTCAACTTGGGCATAGTAAACCGAAATTAGTTGAGTATGCGTAAGCACTGTTCTCAAATTTTTCAAAACATAAGACTGAGAGTTTATCTTTGAACTAAGGTACTCACAGTGATCTTTAAAGTTTAAGCTCGTGTCGAGATACAGCCCCAAGAATTTAACTTGCTTATCAATGGGCACTATTGTGCCATTGACAGCAACATGTAATGCAGGCGGTCTTTTCTGAGCATTATGGAATTGCATCACGGATGTTTTTTCTGTGTTTAAGTATAGTTGATTACTACCAAACAACTGGTGAATATTTTGAATTAACACTCCACAATCCTCCTGCAGAGTGACATCACACTTATTTGATATAACTACGGAAGTATCATCTGCATATAGAGTGAACCTAGCATCAGTAACAGCTCTCCAAATTATTTATATATAAAGAGAACAGAACTGGTCCCAAAATAGACCCCTGAGGAACACCTATGGTAATATTGAGCATATCAGACCTAACGGGAGCATCCAACCCACTGTTTGTCACACAGACATATTGAGACCTGTTGTGGAGGAAAGACTTTATCCAATAATACGGTGCACCGTTTATGCCATATTCTGCTATTTTTTCCAACCACAGTTCCTGATTCAGTCGAACGCCTTGCTAAGGTTACAGAATACCCCAACTGGGCATTCCCCTGACTCAATCATCTTAACAAGAGCTCCATATAAACTGTGGATTGCTGTCGAGGTAGATTTGCCATTACGAAAACCGTGCTGATTGTTTGTTGAAGTATTATTTAAATTTAAATATAACAAGAGTCTGTCTAAATAGCAATATTCGAAAATCTTCGAAAAAGTTGACGGTATCGTCACTGGCCTGTAATTACTCAGCACCGAGGGATCCCCTTTTTTGTAGATAGGAATTACCCTGCCAGTTTTTAGCATACTTGAAAATTCTCCTGTGTAAAATGATAAATTGACCATAAAAACAAGTGGTTTTACTACGTAATTCAGCACCTTCTTAATAATAAAATTTGGTATTTCATCCGGCCACCGTTATATGTGGCAAGTACTGAGTCAATCAACTTGACTTCATTTTTTATTTATTGTAATGAATTACCTACATGGTGTTACAAAAAATGGATTATTTAATTTTATCGGATCGCGTGCCGGTTTTCCGTGATGTTACTTGATTTGTGAATGAGGTGTGACAGCTCACACTACAAATAAGTTTACACACGCACAACCTCCTAAGATAATCCGCCTTCACACTAAACGGAAATTCCCGTTTATCTTAATTTGCTTAACATCCTTTACGAACTGAGTCACACATTTTTTGGTTTCCCGGAAAAGTTACCTCATACAATATATAATCATGTGGGACGGTGATACCGTATTTGGACAATTTTATTTATATGTTTTGACTTATGAATGGGTTTTCCAGAATCCGTTTAGAGATTTTTATTTTTTGGACTGGAGCGCTGTATCTAGCTGATTCCAAAGCAAGGGTAAGTTATGGATGAGTAATTGATTTTTTTCATGTTTTTTTTAATATATTATTAATAATATTGATAGTTAATGCGAAAAATCTTCATCAGTGTTTTATCTGCAAGAAATATTCTCATAAACCTCAGTATGCTGATTTTTCCTATCACATGTAAGTTGAAAAAAATGTCTATTTTGTTTATCGTTTATTATCAGCACCACGAAAGCCTTTTCAGATCTAGAACATGAGCGCCAGCAGAGGGGGGCAGGGGGGGTATGGCCCCCCTGGAGCAGCGAAGATAAAAAACTTGTATAAGCAAAAACCAAATTCGTCCCCCTACCCGTGGTTTGAGCACTCAATTTAAGTAAGTCCCCCCTGACAAATTTTCTTGCGGCGCCAATGAACCTTGTTTTCAACAATAGGGTCGTGAAATCGTCTCGGGAGTATACATAGCGTAAAGAAAACCATATCAAGAAGCAGTAGGAAACAAAAAACATGATTTTACTGACGGCCAAAAAAAAGATATTTGCAAAATAAAATAAGGATATATTCAAATTTTTCCACGTGACTTAAAACAAGGGCTGACGTCGCAGGTATCTTATTGATATCGGCAATCGATACTGCTACAGCGCAGGTCAGTGAGATTCAACTGCAAACTAGAGATGATCTGAATTCTTTAACAATGCGACTCAATGTATTGATACTTAAACATATTTGAAACAGGCAATTAACCCACTAGCATTTTCGTTGCAATACATTTTTATATCTGATAGGTATCACAGTTCATCCTGTTTGTGACCGAAATTCGCAACTAATCGAAGCCATCATTTTATTTCGGCGCATCCCATTATCAATGAATCCAAAGATAGAATCTAATTCAAGCCCATCCCTACAAAGTGAATTAGTAATCTAGCCTAACTTTTATTCTTTTGACTTTTGTACTTTTGTGTGTGACTATGTTTTGTGGTTATAATGATCAATGTGAAAATGTTAGGTTAGCACTGGCTATCGATATCGAATATCAATACTTTACACCCCATCACTATAGGATATCACTGACGTCAGAGGTTGTTTGCGCGGCATTTTCCGGCATTTGAAATAATTTTTGGAATATCTCTCACAGCCGATTCCAAAAAACCAAACGAGTGATTTTGTGATGTTTATTAGGTTCTAAGGAACGCGTAAACGACATAATATTCTGCAAGTACCCTATTGTAAAGCATTTTACCACTCGTTATTTTTGTATTTTTTGTGATTATTTCTTTATTTTGGACGATTATCAATTAATCTTGTCTTTCCTGTAATAAATAGTATCAGAACACAGTGAAAAAAGCAGCGGGTTAGCTATACTTCCTCGGCTACTTCAACCATAGTTCAGTGCAATTTTTTTAATTGAAAAAGCTGCTTTCTTCAAATTTTTCCGTATATAGTGTTTGTTAATTGGCGCTGCTGCTATTTTATATATTTTTTTTATTGTTGCACAAACTAGTGGTGTTTTGTAGACTACTACTGCTGATAGAATATCAGTTAACAACGCCTGGGTTTGGACGTTTAGAGAATCATGTGTTGCTCAAAGGCACTAGATTATCTTCCAGACATTTTGCACCTGATGCATCTATAATTAGGGCAAAACACTGTACTTATTACCACAGCATAGTAAACAACCTGCACAATATCTCAGGTTTTCGGCAATTACACGCGCATCCCCCCTTTTGGATGATTTTTTGTAGGGGTGCTAACGATACTTCGATACTTGTACTTCTGCACTAATATCGAGTATTTTTGTCATCGATACCATTCCAAGCTGGTATCGATACTTTTGTAGGGGTATCGGTATCGAAAATAATATATAATTATTGTGGGGTGTAATCAATTGCACAAAATTCTCTGTACGAACCAAACCACAGTATATCCAATTATACCAAACACGCCTATTTGGCTAAAAAATATCGAGTTGGTACCGGTATCGATATTTTCATTTTCGTTCGGGAGCTACCGGTGTGTCTTCGGTACTGGATTCAAACATTAATTTTTACTATTTTCATTGATTAGAAAAAAAGTTGGCATAAATGTATGATAACCTAGGGGAATTATTTCAAAGAAGATATGGTAAATATTACTGAATAGATAAATACTTTTTGAAAAAACACAAAATTTGCAATACTTGAACGGACCTCGTATCTTGGTTTCAATCAAGAATTAACTAAAGCCTCATATAGATGATACCTTACGTAGTAGCAGCTTTTTTATGACCAGCTTGCTGGTTAATAACAATTAATAAAACTCGAGGACATCTTGCAAAAATCGCAACCAAATGAGTTTAATTTACATATCAAATTAATGCAGATGCTTTTATCCACCAACTCGTTTAGATATTTGATATTTGAAAAGAATACACAGTAATTAGATAGTTCGGACAGTTATGTAATTAATGAACAATTAGTGATGAAGCACTCTTCTTACTCTTCAGTATTACCAGCTAGATCACGCGGGATGACACTACTTTAGATCATTGGAATGAAGCAATCGCTTTTGAATTCCAAAGTAAATGAATGACGTGCTGATGCTGAATAAGATTAGGTCAAATGGAGCAACAGTTCGAACCACTACAATGCTGAATTTGCATTTCATTTTCATACTGAAAAATGTGACTTGAATGACCTAGGTTTATATACATGGCATATGCTTTCAAGAATTGAGGTTTTGAATTAAGAAAAAAAGTACTATTTTTGTGATAAATGGAAAGACCATGTATAAGTTTTATAACAAAACTGTTTTTGTTTTCTTTTTTTTTCGCAATGATTCAAAAGTTATATCAAAATAAAAATGAGTTTTTGAATCGAGTACTGAAAACATGCCGACGGCTCCCGAACCCGTGTGACGTCACCATGGCGGTAAGGATGCTCCTTTGACCAACGACGTCCTACTCCGATGCTAGATTCTCAGCCAATCGCGAAAATACGTACTGCTAAACTGGTAACTAGTGTAATTGGTTGCAACACAGTCGATGAATGAAGTCTGCAGCTCGAGAAGTCTACGATCGAAATAAATATGTTTTTGAATGTTTGAAGTTGAAGTCAGATTACAGATTGCAGTAGGTAAGTACCTAATCAAATATGTTTCGTTGAAAAGATCTCCTCAATCGAAGGATGGCCCAGTGGTTAGAGAGTCTGCTAGTGAATCTCAGGGTATTTGGATCGAAACCTAGGCCTTCCTACTTTTTTTTTATTTTTTTATCAAAAATTTTATTGATGTGCTTTTTGCACTTATTACGCACATTTTTTCTACGATCATCATAAATATGCGTTTGAATCAAATTTTGTTAGACATATTACTTGCACTGCACAGTGCAAAAACTAAGTACAGAAGGCGGTGGACAATTCAAAAAATCAATGGAAATGAGGTTTGTCTGTCAATATCAATCGCGATTATTTTTTTTTTAATGTAATAGTTGTTTAATAAAACAAAATCGCTTCATCCATTCATTTCATTCATTTTTAAGTTTTTTAATGTAAAAAAAGTAACTCAAACTCTTAATCACATTCTGTTTATCACTTGGTATTATTATTTATTTAACTTTGGGCAATGAAGCTTAACAATATTAAATTTTCATAAAAATTTAACAAGCACTGTGCAAAAAACACATCAATAAATTTTTTGATAAGAGAAAAAATAAAAAGTTGGAAGGCCTGGGCTTCGATCCAAAGACCCTGAGATCCACTAGCGGACTCTCTAACCACTGAGCCATCCTTCGATTGAGGAGATCTTTTCAACGAAACATATTTGATTAGGTACTTACTGGAATCTGTAATCTGACTTCAATTTCAAACATTTAAATACATATTTATTTCGATCGTAAACTTCGCTTCGAGCTACAAACTTCATTAATCGACTGTGTTGCAACAAATCTACACTAGTTACCAGTTTAGCAGTACGTATTTTCGCGATTGGCTGGGAATCTAGAATCTAGTATCGGAGTAGGACGTTGTTGGCCAAAGGAGCATCCTTACCGCCATGGTGACGTCACACGGGTTCGGGAGCCGTCGGCGTGTGTTCGGTACTCGATTCAAAAACCCATTTTTATTTTGATATAACTTTTGAATTATTTTGAACAAAAAGAAAACAAAAACAGTTTTGTTATAAAACTTATGTATGATCTTTCCATTTATGACAAAAAAAATTTTATTCAAAACCTCAATTTAAGAACGGTGTTTACTGAACATCAACTAGTTATATTGAATCAAGACCAAGTTGAGTCAAGATTTGGGGCTATTCTACTCATATCCAGAAGTATTTTTAACTAAAAATTAAAATAGTTTGATTCCAGAATTCCAGGCTTACAATAAAATTTCATAAGGATGCATAAAAGATATTCAATTATGCAAAGCATCACGTTACTAGTATTCTGTCCTGCACAACTCAATTACTTAAAAGCTATCGAATTATTTGTTTTTGCAAGGAATTGTCAATTTTTGGAAGGCAGTATGTTTCATCAAATTCAAGACACTAAAGGTGACATCTGGTCCTCCATGTTATAAGACTTTTTTATTAGCTTTAGCTTTTGTTAGCTTCAGACAAAAACAATACTGTTCTGAGGTAGGTTAAAGCGCAAAACAACAACAAAGGCAATCATATGGCGGACGAACTAGCCAGGAAGGCTAGCTGACCAAAAAATTTGAAAACCATTCGACCTTTCTGGAATGTCGACAACGGCAACTGCGGAAATAGCCAAAAAACACTCCCATGTCCAAATAAGAAAAGCTACAAAGATGTCGATTTGCCAAGGAAACCCTTGCAGGCTTTGCCATGGCAATATCGAAGAAGTATTTGGCGATGACCAGGTCAAACCTACATGTCTTAATGTCATAGTAATAGCGTTTTCGACTTATTGCCCTATCACTGCACCAACAGGAACTGAGAGTCAAAATTATATTCGTATTATATTTGAGTGCAAAACTAGTCTAGTTTTTTGTTTTCGACTTATCTGCCTAATAAATGCATTTAAGTGCAAATTATCGCCACGGACCCTCAGAGCTCGTCGTGATTTCAGTGCATTTTTGACATCTATCAATATTAATTATAACCTATTTTTGCTTGTCAAAGAAAATAATTTTTTGAATCAAAATCTGAGTAGTGGGGGATGCATGGATGATTGGAAGAATTGCGAACATCGTCATCTTCGGATGATGATGAAATTGAGGCATATCGAGTTAAATTGCAAACAACGGCTGCGTGTGTCCCAAAAATGCGAATGTTTGTTGAAGATGTTTAACGAGATATGAGTATTTACTGATACAGAAATCTTAATATGATATTCATTTTAGTGGGCAAATCCTAGGCTAGTGCAAAAGCCATATTGCTGTTAGGTTTTATGTTGATAAATTAACAAATAATTGGACAAGGCGTATTCAAACTGATCAAATTCGAACACCACAGAACAAAATTAGACTCTCAGGATGAAGGAAAATGACATCAAACTGTCATCAGTAGGCTGATGGAACAGTTACTTCAATTGCAGTGAAATTTAGTGTATGTTCTACTTAACAGTCCAGATTTATTGCACTTCTGGACACCAGGCGAGTTTTCAATGTGCACTGTAGTGCAATTGTGGTTAAAACAGGTGCAGTAAGTCGAAAACGCTATAAGATTCCTGACTAGTCATTGTGAACTCAGGAAACAGCTCCACATTATTGGGTTAAGTGGCACACCAATATATGCAAAATTTGTGAAAGCGAAGACGAAACCGTGGATCACGTTATACCAATTCCATGCTATTGCCCACATGTCGGGCTCTCAAATCAAGGTGTTGTCAGAGAATGCCGGAAAAAGAACCGAGTGCCAGCGGGATTCGAACCCGCGCCTCCTAAATTCTAGTCCGGCGCTCTTACCATGAGCCATGACAGTCGCCAGAATTGAAATTCCGAGACCTTTCGCAGTTGGAAAATGGTGAATGCGAAATATTTTTCAGAAATGGTGAAGGAGCTTAACAAATAAAACCTTAATAGGGTACTTGCAGTAGTCGTAATTTTGGATCAAGAATATGTTTAGACGAAAAAAAAAAGTATTCAAAGGCTGTCTATAACAAAACATTCACTCTTGATGCTGTTCAGTTGAAGAAATTTGTAATTATATACGGATAGTTTCAAATTTTTCCACGTGACTGAAAACGGGTGCTGACGTCACAAGACAGTACAATAATCAGGCGCTTTCCTTTTACCTGATTTATCTGATAAATCTCACTTGTGACGTCATGACTCATTTCGATGTACGTTCCTTTTGTCTTCTGAATCTGAGTCTAAAGTGAGATATTTTTACCCCCACTTAAGCCCATCACAAGATCGAAAGGTAGATCAGTTGTCTCAGATCATTTAGATGTCAAATAAATCAATAAATGAGGTTAGAATTTTTTGTAAGTTTGGATTTTAGCGGGTTTTGTGGTGTATGGATAGTCGATAGTGTATGGTGAGCTACGAAAAACGTAGAAAAATAGGTTATGGAAAGGGTCGACAGATCATAGAACCATAGCATATTACAAAATTTTGAGGATTGACATTTAACTGCACAAACACGTTCCTTTAACTCATCTGAGCATCTGAGGTTTCCAACTGAGCTGAGCCATCTGATTTTTGAGTGATCTGAGTTAGTGCAGATGTAAAAGGAAAGCACCTATCGACATTATTACACCCATCTCTAACTATAAATGACAACTCCAAAAAGCAAAAAACAACATGTTGTTCTGTGACACAGAAACATAAGGTAAGTTTTGGTTATGCCAATCTTGCGTCAATCTTCCATTTTGATTTGTGATTTGGACTTGTTGCTTGTTGACGCCAAAGTCGTCAAGTGTCGTAACCAAAATTATCGACCAAAAAGTGTTTACGATACCTCAAATCCCATCACTATAATGTCTTGTGACGTCAGAGGTCATTTTCGCGCCGTTTTTACTAGTTCAAATTTATATTTGGAATAAGTCTCGCAAACAACTTAAAAAATCAAAACCTTCTATTTTATGATGTTTAATACGTTATTATGAATGCTTTAAAGCAATATTTTTTGCGGTGCAAGGACCCTATTATGATGATTCTGGTCTAGATATTGAAACATAATTTTAGATGGCTGGGTAGCGGCAAATAAACAGCGAAGTGTACTCTTAAAACTCTCTTTCCAAGCTTTCGGGATCATTTGATCCCTTCTTCAGGGCTACAAAGACAATTTAGCAATCAGCAACATTAGAAAAAATTAAGATTGAAAAGTTTTTACTTACAAAAGTTTGTGAGGATGTTGCTGGAAGATGTTATAAAACAAGCCAAAAGAGCAAGTAACAACACATATCTTGCATGAAGCACGTTATACAGACACAGAAATTTACGAAAAACATTACACAATTTACTGTTAAAAGTTAAAATCTTAATAAAATCGTAAAATGGCCGTTCGACGATTATTTTGCGTGCCGGCAATTACGTCTTTATCTTTATCGAAACGGTCAAGCACACGTGTCTGAGCGGAAATCGGTTAGTGGAGGGAAATTCAAATTTTGTTCATTTGTCAAATGCCATTTGCCTAAATTTTGGCGCATGCGCGCAAAATCTATGTTGAAATTATTTTTGTGGAAGGGATCTATGTATAGGGTGATTCAAATTATCACTATACAGTGTCAACCAGAATGAACTGAAAATCCTGATCAATCCAGGAGGAGGAGGAGAGAAGTGTAAACTGTAAAATTGCCTCAAAACCAGTTCTAACAATTAATAATCTTTTTTCTAAATTAAAGGACAAAGTACCATTGCTTAGCTTAACCAATGTGGTTTATAGCATCCCTTGCAGTACTTGCAATTCAGTATACATTGGTCAAACTTCCAGGTCCCTAAAAGGGAGGCTTACCTCTCATAAAAGTGATGCCAGACTTTACCCTAACAGGTGTACTTTGGCATCACATGCTAATCTTCCCAATCATACCATTGACTATAATTCTGTTAAAGTTTTGGCAAGTGAGTCAAATTTGAAGAAAAGATGTGTCCTTGAAATGGCACATATTTTTCAATGTGACAATTGTATTAATAAAAAAACTGATATCAACAGCCTCAGCATAATTTATTCATATCTTTTGAATTGTGAAAAATATCGTATTGATAATTCTGTGGAGAATTCATCAATGTAAATGTAATACACATAAAATTAATTTACACCACATATATTGTGAAAAAAAATTTCCCCCCCAATTAACAATTTCACATTATCACTAAAATGCTTGCTATAAACGCGCATATAATTCCTCTTTTTCTATTTTTTGATATATTCATTGCTATCCATGCACATTGCATAATATTACACACATTAAAAAGTTTTATTACATCAGTTCATTCTGGTTGACACTGTATAGTGATAATTTGAATCACCCTATACAAAAATCCCTTCCACAAAAATAATTTCAACATAGATTGTGCGCGCATGCGCCAAAATTTAGGCAAATGACATTTGACAAATGAACAAAATTTGAATTTCCCTCCACTAACCGATTTCCGCTCAGACACGTGTGCTTGACCGTTTCGATAAAGACGTAATTGCCGGCACGCAAAATAATCGTCGAACGGCCATTTTACGATTTTATTAAGATTTTAATTTTTAGCAGTAAATTGTGTAATGTTTTTCGTAAATTTCTTTGTCTGTATAACGTACTTTATGCAAGATATGTGTTGTTACTTGCTCTTTTGGCTTGTTTTATAACATCTTCCAGCAACATCCTCACAAACTTTTGTAAGTAAAAACTTTTCAATCTTAATTTTTTCTAATGTTGCTGATTGCTAAATTGTCTTTGTAGCCCTGAAGAAGGGATCAAATGATCCCGAAAGCTTGGAAATAGAGTTTTAAGAGTACACTTCGTTGTTTATTTGCCGCTACCCAGCCATCTAGCTTGAGTTTTGTTATTCAAACATATATAATTGAGTTATAATATTGTCTTCTCCAATATATTTTTTTAAAAATAATACTAGTATTTTTCGTTCATTATTATTTTCAGCTTATATTAAGAATTATTTTTCACTTCTTGTGCTATAAAAGCGTGTTTTTAGTTATTTTAAACTATATTTACTGCACGAAACCTCCTTTCTTATTCGTTACCATCTTGCAGTCAAATGTCTCATTTTTCTGCGAGATATCATATACTTCTAGCTTTATAATGCCATCCTTCCATATTAATTTTTCTGTTACATTGAATTGCAAATGGTAAAGCAGCTTTCTTCAACAACAAATAAGTGATTCACTTTGCATATACCATTAAGACAAGTGCAAATATGCTTAATATAATAATCGGCATGTCTATAAACGATGTAAACGTGTATTGATCTTTTATCAAATCGACTCTGATATATTAAAATAAGAACATGTTTAGCTACACAATTTGCATTTAAATCGTAATTTACGTTCGATATAACCACAAGCAAATTGAAGACATTGTAAAACACCTACTTATCCCTGACATTCAGCTGTTTCTCTAAGAGGAGAATTACATCCGCATCTGAAAGTGCACTAGAATGACGAGTGAATTTCTGCGTTCAGCACAATCAAAAATAAATTAAAAGCATAACATACTTTTTTGAGAAAGCTTTTATTTAAATCCATATCCAAATTCCATACTAATACAAAAAAGTATTTCCGATGAACGGTCACCACTTTTATTAAAAAAAAAACTTGCGACAATTGTTTCGACACACAGTGACTTTATCAAACAATGATTTTAAACTTAAAGTACTACGAGGGCTGCTCTATACCTCCGTCAATCCACCAGTACGCAGACAGCTGTTTCACGCTTATTAGCGATCATCAGTGCGCCATAGGTCGATTGACGGAAATAGAGAGCATCAATTTTTCCATGTTTAATAAACATGTGAAACATGTGCGAGCAGACAGACAGAATTCTGCCGGTACTACGCTATTAATTCAAGATATACACCTTAATGGGGTAACTACTAACTATTATGGCTATTATGGCTAATCGTTTGTTCTCCGAAAACCATTGAACAGATTTAGTAATGGGGAATTATTTAAATCTGTTTGGTCATTAAGGAGGTTAACTGAGAATTTGAGCTTGTTGATTTCTAGTGCTTCTAAAAAATGTAATTTGCGTCCTTTCTGTTCTATGTGTAATATTTTAAAATCTTCGTTGAAATGGTGGTTTTCGGAGATCAAATGATTGGCATAATTAGAATTATAGAGTTCGTTTATGATCTTCGAAAACCATCATTTCAACGAAGATTTTAAAATATTATACATAGAACAGAAAGGACGCAAATTATTTTTTTTAGAAACATTAGAAATCAACAAACTCAAATTCTCAGTTAACCTCCTTAATGACCTAACAGATTTAAATAATTCACTATTACTAAATCTGTCCGATGGTTTTCGGAGAAGAAACGATTAGCCATAATAGTTACCCCATTAATGTGTATGTCTTGTATAAATAGCGTAGTACTTTAAGTTTAAAATCATTGTTTGATAAAGACACTGTGTGTCGAAATACTTGTCACATTTTTTTTTTGAAATAAAAGTGGTGATCATTCATCGGAAATACTTATTATATATATATATATATATATATATATATATATATATATATATATATACAGCGAGTTTGTTACAGCCTCCGCCGTCTCTCGCATCCCAAACGCCACTGGTCCTTGTCATGCCATGACCCCTCCTCAAGATTTCTGTTTGCCATGTCCCTTTCTATTTGTTTCATCCACGTTTCTGGTGGCCTGCCTCTCTTTCGCTTTCCTGGTGGGTTCCACTCCAATATCCGCTTTGGCCATCTGCAGTTATCCATCCTCTGTATATGCCCATACCATACAAGTCTTCTCTTCTCAATTTCATCTATAGTCGTCCAGGTCTTCTTCATCCTATCTCTAATCGCAGCATTTGTTACGTGTTGTAGTCTTGAGACTCTACAACCTCTTCGCAAAAAGTCCATTTCTACTGCGTTTATCCGTTGTCTGTTTCTTTCGGTCATTTCCCAAGTTTCCGAGCCATATATTAGTATACTTTGAACAATGGTGTCATAAATTCTCAGTTTGGTGTTATTGTATATATTCTTTGACCATAATAAGGAATTCAGCTTTTGTGTCGCTTGACTGGCCTGTCCCACTCTGTGTGAAATATCCTTCTTTGAGTTGGCATCCGATGATATTATACTTCCTTGGTATTTGAAATCATCACATTTTTGTATTGTGTTTCCATATATTTGCAGATCACTTCCATTAATATCTGTTGTTAGATATTTGGTTTTTTTATAGTTTATTTTCAACCCGTTAGCTTCATAGGCGTCTATAAGTTTTCTCATCATATATTCAATGTCATGTTCGTCGCCTGCTATAATTACTTGGTCATCTGCAAATAATAAGGAATACATGTAATCATCTCCTACTGGTAGGCCCATACACCTATATTTTGTTTTCCATCCTTTCAGAACGCTTTCCAAATATATCTTGAATAAAGTGGGAGATAGACAGCAACCCTGACGTACGCCCTTATTGGTTGTAAACGGAGCTGAGACTTTGTTTGATATTTTTATTGCATTTGTCTGATCTCTGTACATTTCTCTGATAGTGGAGATATAATGGGGGTTGATAGATGTATTTTCAAGCACTTCGAAGAGTCGTTGAACTGGAACGGTATCGAACGCTTTCTCCAGGTCTACAAATACTAATACTTATTTATATTTTATTTAAATGCTCTAAAAAGAAGAAAATAAAAATTTCCCTTAAAATTTTAACTATCAACAATCCATTATACACAATTTATATGATCATAAAAGCTTGTCGCGCGAATTACCTGTGTAAACTAATTCCTGTTTAATTCAACTTACTCTGCCTAGTTAATTTTTTTTAATTTCAGTTTAATTACATAAATACTTATATAGGTACTTACGCAAACCAAGTAGAGGAGCGCACTTTGAACAAAATTCATATCTTTGTAAAATTACAAAAATAAAATAATAAATTCTTGTCTTGACCGCATTAAACTTAATGAGATCGTACCTAGAAGGCAGGACACGGTATGTGAAAATTGGAAATCGTAAAAGTAGAGCAGAGACTTCACAATTTGGTATTCCCCAGGGCACGGTTATTGGTCCAATATTATTTGCATTTTATATAAATCGCATATTAGAATATCATTTTGCCGGTAGTATAATCGCTTTTGCAGATGACACGATGATGCTTTTTACAGGCAATTCATGGGAAGAGGTTAAAGAAATAGCTGAAAAGGACGTAACTGTTGTTGCCGATTGGTTTAGTAGAATGTTCCCAATTATAAATTTTGAAAAAACCAGGTTTGTTCCGTTCACTTGTAACTCATCTACTACTCCATTCGGGTACCAGATGGCGCACCGGCAGAACCTTCTGTCGCCTGCTACAACATGCTTCACATGTCTGGTAGACATGAAAGAATTCACGCTCTCTATTTACGTCAATCGACCTACGGCGCACTGATGATCGCTAATAAGCGTGAAACAGCTGTCTGCATACTGGTGGATTGACGGAGATATAGAGCAACCCTCGTATATAGGCTTTCATATGCAGCCGCATATAGAACCTGCGCTCTCTGATGGCCATGCGGACGCGCCGTGGCGCCCACCAAGAAATCTACTGCTGTTCAGCAGCGATTTCCTTGGTTTGCCGTTACCTTCGGGTACCAGATGGCGCACCGGCAGAGCCTTTCTGTCCCCTGCTACAACATGCTTCACATGTCTGGTAGACATGAAAGAGTTCATGCTCTCTATTTACGTCAATCGACCTACGGCGCACTGATGATCGCTAAGAAGCGTGAAACAGCTGTCTGCGTACTGGTGGATTGACAGAGATATAGAGCAACCCTCGTATATCAGCTTTCATATGCAGCGGTATGTAGAACCTGCGCTCTCTGGTGGCCATGCGGACGCGCCGTGGCGCCCACCAAGAAATCTGCTGTTCAGCAGCGATTTCCTTGGTTTGCCGTTACCTTCGGGTACCAGATGACGCTCCGGCAGAACCTTTCTGTCGCCTGCTACAACATGCTTCACATGCCTGGTAGACATGAAAGAATTCATGCTCTCTATTTACGTCAATCGACCTACGGCGCACTGATGATCGCTAAGAAGGTGAAACAGCTGTCTGCGTACTGGTGGATTGACGGAGATATAGAGCAACCCTCGTCTACTACTCCATTGTTCAACACTTTAACAATAGTTGCAACACTCAAAACAGTTCAAATCAAACAGACTAACCATGACGGTATTTAGGAGTTGATATAGTCTGACGACGACGAATATTCGTTGGGATATTAATTCAGAAAACCTAGTAAAAAAGCTATAAGAACCGTTACATCCAATTTCTCAAGGCTCAAACATATACTCAGTATGAAGCAATTGAAGATGGTTTATGTCGCTCTGGTAGAGTCACTACTACGATATGGTACCTCTTGTTGGGGTGTGATATACAGGGAAAAAATCAAGTTATCGCTCGTCGAAGTTTCCTTAATTAATCGAGCGATTTCTCCAAGCATAAACGTAATTTAAATTTAAAGCTGACGCATTATATGCTTAGTAATACTGTAAAGTCACAGCCTTCCAAATTTCATAATCTCTGCGATATTCAATTTTTTCCTGATATCTACTTATACCAAAAATGGTGATTTACACCTAAACGGTTCGCTTCAAGTCCCATGTATGATACATAAAGTCACATTAGAATTCACTAAGGAATCTGAATATGCAATAATATACGGTGTGTTCCATTTAAAAAAAACATAACTTTGATACATTTCGTGTTTTTGGGACAGCCTGTATGACATGAAAATATTTTTAAAATGTAGCCTTTATGAGTCTCTATCCATCAAAGATTATTATTTTCTTTTTACTTCCCACACCGATAGGTGAGGGGAGTATTGTGATCGCGAAAATTTTCGATTTTGAGATAATACGTTTTTTGGGCGTTTTATGATGTGTACATAACGAAAATCCACGTCACTCATTTCCGTCGGTCTGTCTGTCGGTCTGTCTGTCGGTCTGTCGGTCTGTCTGTCTGTCTGTCTGTCTGTCGCGTTTTTCTACCCTCGTAATCTCAGTAACCGCTGCATGGATTGTGATGAAATTTGGGCAGCGGTATGCTGTGGGGTCGTAGAAGGTAATGTTCCTATAATTTTGAAAATCGGTGCATAGGCGGCGGAGTAATTAGCAAAAAACAAAAAAAAATAAATATTGCTGAAACTTCGTTTTTAGGCGTTTTAGGGGTCCCTGATCATTTTCTAATTTTTTTTGGGTGGGGGTGAAATTGGGGTGGTTGGGAGGTGGGGGGTTGTAAAATTGAAAAATGTGTTGCTTTCATAATAGACTGTCCACTGACCTGTGAAGGAAGACCTGGCGACATAAATAACTTTTTTAGGTCCATCCGAACATTGCCTTTGCCTATTACAGAAAGCAAAGGACTTAGAATTTTTTTTTGATGTAAACATACGAGAGTATTGCGTCAGATCGTTGTAACGAGGAAACTGTTGAATTGATTTTAATGAAATTTTGAAACGGCATTACTACCATGGCGAAGATGGAAAACGCGTATGGTTTTGATAAATCGTGCCAGTGGCGGCGCAGAAATAATAAAAAAACTAAAAATATAAAAACAGCTCAAACTTCGTTTTTAAGCGTTTTAGAGGTTCCTGATCATTTTCTGCGTTTTTTTGGATGGGGGTGAAATTGGGGTGGTTGGGGGGTTGGGGGTTGAAAAATTAAAAAAATTCTTGTACTCATAATAGGCTGTCCACTAACCTGTGAAGGAAGATCTAGCGACACAAATCACCTTTTTAGGTGCATCCGAACATTGCCTAGCCTATTACAGAAACTAAGGGACTTAGAATTTTCTGTATACTATACGAGAATTTATTGGTCTAAATTTGTATCCTGTATTTTGTAACGTGGACACTATTAAATTGATTCTAATGAAATTTTGACACAGTATATTGTTACCGTAGTGAGAATGGAAAACGCGTATGTTTGTTAAAAATCTTGTCAGTGGCAGCGTGGCAATAATCAAAGAACGCGACCAGTATGAAAGCAACTCAAATTCGGTTTTTAGATGTTTTAGGGGTTCCAGATCATTTCCTACCAGTTTTTTGGGTGGGGGTGAAAGTGAGGTGGTTGGGGGGGTGGGGGTTGTAAAACTGAGAAGTTTGTAGTATCGATAATAGGCTGTCCATTGACCTGTGAAGGAAAGACCTAGCAGCATAAGACAATTTAAGGGGGGGGGGGTTGGCAATTATTTGGTTGCAAGGGATCTTAGACTACGGCTTCATGCTATGGGAAAATAATAAACTGGTGTCAGCGTAATGTGTGGGAAGTACTGAGTCAATCAACTTGACTTCATTTTTTATTAAATACTTTAGCCATAATGCTCGTGTCGAATAACCTGAATAACCCTGTATAAAAGTCATCTAAGACCCATTGAAATAATCCAAAAACGCTTTCTTAACATAATACTAAGCAAAACAAGCCGCTATCTCTCAGACCTTACATATAAAGAAACACAGACAATGGATCTTCGACAACTATTTGCTTATAAAAGTTTGATCCATCAACACAAAAATAAAGAAACGTTAGTCCTAATTGAACACGAATATGGTAAAAGACATAAATTAGAAAAAAGAATATTATTTGTTGGCAAAAAATAGAGTTGGGCAAAAATCCCTTCGGTTTATAGCTCCTCGAATCTATTCAGATCTACCGGACGAAATCAAAGGTATTTTGTTTAAAAACACTATAAAAGAGAATTAAAATGCTGGATAATCCATATGTCGCGACACTGTATTCATCGATATATGTTGACTTCGAAACCTAACGAAACCTGCCTTCGCTGTCACTCTCGATTGAGTATCACGACTGAGTATTCTTTATAAAATTTTACGTTAATTTTTGTTTTAATGTCTTGGTCAATGATATGTTAATTTTCGTTTATATATTTTTCAAGTATACCTATATGTATTCATTTCGATATGGTGTGATGACGAGGAAATTGAGCAAATTCCCACGTACAAATGTTAATAAAGATTTCAGTGGGTTTTCTTATTTGTTTTCCTTATTTTTAAGTAAACGTCCTGTACTATGTACATTTCGGAAAATAAATGAATTTGAATTTGAAATATCTTTAGTGTCATTAATTTTGACAAGTTACTTCAACTCAGTGTGTATACCATATCATTGTAAACAGTAATAAATAGAGAAGTTGAGAAGCAGACTTTCAAATTGCATTTTGTCCATGATTACAAATTTTCAAGAGAAGCAAGAAAACAGTACAGAGTAACCAAATCATAGAGAAAAAAGAATTTGAGATAATATAATGATATGGGGTGTGTGGAACTGAATCGCAAAATTTGGTACAAGAAAGTTGAAAAACAACTTGGAAAAATTAAAAAAAAACATAATGGACATAATGGAGTCTCTCGTGGACTTATAACGCAGTTAGTTTGTCACTACTGAACAAACTGTGATTTGAGTTTCATTGTTAAGTAGCAAAAATAAAAATTTAGAAAATATTCGGAAAAAAAGTTTACCGTGAAGCATAGTAGGATGCAAAAACAAAACATAATAGTAATAGTAATTGTAGATGATTATTGAATTTTTGTAGATGAAATCATTCTGGTCATTCTCAGCTCATCCAAAAACGTCTACTCCATTGTAGGTTACTTCACTTGAAAAATAATACTCTGCAGATCAAAAACGCCCAGAAATGAGTTTAACAAACAGTTAAAAAACAAATACAGAAGAGAAAATGTCCATTTTTGCAAATTCTTAAAAATATTATCAAAGCAATGTCCATTTTTGCAAATTCTTAAAAATATTACAAAAGCAATGTTCATTTTTGAAAATTATCGGAAACATTACAAAAGCAATGTCCATTTTGGCAAATTCTTAAAAATATTACAAAGGCAATCGTATAAAAAATCAAGATATTTGGGGTACAGGTCTTGTTAAATAAAATATCTTAAAATTGCTTATCTATATGCCCACGAGATTAGGCTAAAACCCTGTATAGTCATCATCAGAAAAACGATAGATCATATCGTTATTTTGTTACAATTATTACTTTGCATATACATATAATGATAACCCAATATAAAATACAGTCACGAACAAGATCACTAATCGCAAAGAATCAGCTCTCAGAACCAGGAAGTGGCAAAAATTCACGGCATTGGCATTTAATGGCATTTCTAATCCTATCTAAATATAATAAATAGTCCGCCCATTACGGCATAAAAGAATCTCAAAAATCTCGTCTAGTTTTTAAATAGAGATGGTTAAATGCTGACTTTTAAATCACCACTTGTTTGGTAAGATAATTGTGAAACTAACTGCTAAACATAGATAGCTTCCTTTATGTAAGAATAAAGACAATTTTGCGTACCTAAATGTTTATGTATATGTTCAGTCATAACGCTACCATCTGTATCATAATGAATTATAAATGTGGTGTGAAATGAGTAATTATTATTAACTCACCCAAGTATTGCAAAAAATTCTAAACGTTTTGTCGGAGTGTTTCAGTATATTTCTAATATGGATGTCTCTAATAACATCAATTTGTTACTATAATTGCGCAGACCGCGTAGGCAAAGCCTAGATACCGGAGTACCGCGGCTGTATAAAGCTTATGAAGGGGAAGTTTGTTACCGCGGGACTTGAATAGGCCAACATCCGCAGGCCCAATAAATCTCCAAGCCTTGGACTCCGTTTGAATATCGGTAGATAATGAGAGGTCACCAACCGCACGCCGCTGAGGAAGCGGCTGGAGGTGGCGCGTCAAGGCTGGGTCGCTAATGAGTCGAATTGCCCTTCTCTGGAAGGCATCACGTATAGACATGGTAGTAGGGGCAGTAGCTGCCCAGATATGAGAGCAATACTCCAGGCCAGGTCCTGTCTGGGCTTTATATAGCGTGTAAGGAGGTTAGATGGTGAGAAACACTTTCTGGCTCAATTAAATAAAAGAATTGTAAATTGTATATGTAAAGTAGAAATATAACTAACTATAAATGTGTATATAAAACTTTTAAACATAATCTTAGTGATTTTATTTTCGTTTATTGAAAATGAATATATAAGAATTAAATTTACTGAGACAAGGAAAATAATACTATCAGTTTATTCAGTTCTTAAGTTGTTTATCAATTATTGCAATTGTTTTTCACAACACACAGCACACTTACTAAACAGATGAACATTTATTTATTTACAATAGCCTGCATCGATTCAATAATTTGCATTTTTCTCGAAAACGGTTAGCCCTATCGAGATGTACCGAGAAACCATTTTTACGTAGAAATCTCTGAAATACCATATTCTAAAGTGAAAATGTCAAAAAATTATCATTTAGAAAATGAGGTTATTTTTACCCTTAACTCCTCCCGTATGATACGCCTCTGATTAGAATTATGAAATTCTGAATTCAGAATCAGATTCAGCGTCAAAAGTTTACCCATCGTACCTAATTTCGTAATTTTTTTATGAATGGTTTCGAGAATGTCGAGGAAAAGCCGTCTTCAGGGTGCCCCATGCAAAGGAGCGTAGCTCCCTTAGGAAGCATTTCCGGACTCATGTTCATATGACATTTTTTTTCTATTTTTCGGAATACTATTCGTGGTTAAAGTTTTTTAACATACCTAATTAACACCCTGTATAGTACGTAAGCAGAGAATAATTTGCCACTGTGATATCCAACCTTCACTGATGGAGATGGCATGTTAAGAAGAAGAAACAGAGAAATCAAGGTTTGGGGTTAAGTTGTGAAGATGATTGAAACGTGTGTGGTCCGGCTTATTTCACTCTCAACTTTCGGGTGTCGGGGAAAACGCTTTCGATTTTACAGCAAAAAAGGGCGGAGGTCGTTTAGTACGGGTACGCTAACAGGACTTTTTTCAAATGTTTGTCGATCGTTCAACTCAACTAGCATATGGTCGTGATGTACGAATATGATGCTAGCGGACCAAACATTACTATTTCGCGATCTTATTACCCAATTTCAATTTTTCAACTGTTAAGGAAAAACATATAAATTCAAACATTTGGTTCACAGAAAAATCGGAAAAATGAAGGGTACCGGCTGGATTCGAACCAGCGTCTCCGGCATTCCGGCTTGTTCGAATCCAGCCAGTACCCTTCATTTTTCCGATTTTTCTGTGAACCAAATGATTTGAATCATCTCCATCTTGCGGAGTAAGCAAGTACCTTTCATCCCATATAAATTTAACATATTGTGTGTAAAAAAAATCGTTTTCGGGATTCGTCCTGGGACACAATCTTCATTTTCCTACCTAAGAATCAAAAACATTTGCGATACTACACTCTCACCAATGGTACGAGGAGTAAAAGTAAAAAATATATAGCCCACAAGTGTGACTAGTAAAAAAAATATTAAAATTGTGTGCAAAGCTTGGCATCACGTATCCTCTTCAGTATCCTTTTAACACTTGTTATTTATATTTAGACGCTATTTACCTACATGGCACCTCTATGCGCTTAAAAACAATGCATGGAATTTCTTTATCCAAAAGCAATACTATCCGTTGCGAATGTGGCGCGAGGATAGTTAGTTGTGTAAAGATGCTCCCTAGAAGATGAAAGCCTTAGTTTACGCATTTAATCCCCTTTGAACGTGGTCGGTATGTAGGCCAACAAGAACGTAGTGCTTCTTTTAGAGCAATTGGCAGAACCATGGGGCGTAGTGTGGTTACAGTTGTAGGAACATAGCGCGCATATAGCGAAGAAGGGCGAATGCAGCGAGTCAGAGGTCCTGGGGCACGTGTAGAACTACAGACAGGCAAGATCGTCATCTACGACTATATTGACCCTTCGAGACAGAATGCGATCCACTCGAGCTGTTGCTGACGCTTGAAAATGCAGCTTCGAATCCGCACGGTATACCACACATTGTGTGACATGGGCTTCAGATCATATTGTCCGCATGTAGTGGTTCCACTCACTTCAAATCATTGTTGCCAACACTTAGATTGGTGGCAATAACACCGACAATGGCCACTGACAGGTTTTTTCTGGGAGCATACGATGGACGCCAATACGTTAGAGAACGACGGGATGAACGACGTGAACTCCAGTTTGCTGTTGAGTTCCATGTCCACCATACTACTAGTTTGATGGTTTTAAGTGCCACATTTAACAGCAAGTCACTTTCACTTGTGATTCGTGGCACAATGACGTTATGGGAATGAGGTGAACCAGTTGCCATTCCATATGTCAGAGGCCTCGAAGAGGCTTCCAGCAAGATAATGCGTCCTCATACTGCAAGGGTGTCGATGAGGGTGTCCTACAGGATGCTGATGTCGGGGTGCTCCCCTGGCCTCCACGATCGACCGATTATTTATCACCAAATGATTGGATGGATTTAGACGAACATATTGTGAGGGCAGCTTGTGAGTCTGTACCTTTAGAGTTTATTAACATCTAGGTGACGAGCATGTCGCGTAGGCTAGAGGAGTGTATTCGTCAACATGGAGGGCCCACATTATTATTGACCTGCTGTATTTTTTATAAACTGATTATAACAAACGGCTTCGTTTATTATTGTCTTTCAGTCTGCCTCACTTCATTAACCAGATCCTTTTTTTCTCAGTGTTCGAATTTAGTAGCACCAGTAGTGTTAAACTCTTCGTATGGCAAGCTAGCATAAAATGATCACAGCTTTTTTGAGTTTTGAGTACCATTCTACTATATTTGCTGACTTGCTATGTAGGTGTATATCTATAGAAAGCGGTTCATTGAAAGCGTGACCATTTGTCCTTATATTATTTAGGAAAGAGTAAAAGATGCGTGGGTAAACAGACTTTACATAACCAATAAATTTGCAGTGAAAGGATAAAGGTAAATCGGTTCAGATGGCCCGGTTATTTAACTTTCCTGACCTTTACTACTGCAATTACATATGTAGTTAGCAACGCAAGGCAGCTTATCCATCAAAATCCGAATTGTTGTGTCATCAAAGTGATGTGACTAGATATACTGATCTGCAACAATGCATCCCTGATTACAATAAAATAATTGCTGTACATGCCGAATATGAAGTCAGTCATTTCATCCATCATTAGAAATAGGAGAGAGCATCTTATTTCACTTAGTTAACAAGAAATTGTTCATTCATCAATGTCCAAATTGATGCGCGAATATTGATACATCACGAAACCTTGAGGCATGGATCATGCAGATCTAGAACTGAGTGATTCTGAAGTAAGTGTTTGCAAAACCTGCCGAATATGAATATAATCAGTCATATAGTTATACTCCGTTATGCAATGGTATGGTAAAAAGGATTTTATTTAATAAAAGGTTTGACAGAAAAAAATGAGATAGGTAACTAAATTAAGATGAAATCTAAATTACGAGTTCCATCATTTGTGCGATCATATACAGGGTGTTTCCAAAGTTGAGACATTCCTTTTCAGAAACAACAGCCTTTGGGCCTGGCCACATCTCCACGTCACGTCGTCGTCAACGTGGAACTCCACGTCAAACGTCGTCGCCGACGAACAATCAGGCTCTGCCAAGAAGTCACTCATTCAAGCTCTCAGCAGTTAACATTACAGAAAATCTGATCTGGCACGAACACGTTGCGTCAATGGCAACAGATGCTGGGAAAAGCTTGGGTATTCATTCAGAGCCAGAAAGTGTTTCTCACCATTTAACCTCCATTCAGGCTATATAAAGCCCATCAGACAGGACCTGGCCTGCTCCCATATTTGGGGAGCTGCTGCCTCTACTACCATGTCTATACTTGATGCCATCCAGAGAAGGCCAATTCGACTAATCGGCGACCCAGCCTTGACGCGCCACCTCCAGCCGCTTTCTCAGTGGCGTGCGGTTGGTGACCTCTCACTCTTCTACCGATATTTAAACGGAGTCCAAGGCTTGGAGATTTATTAGGCCTGCGGGTGTTGGCCTGTTCAAGCCCCGCGGTAACAAACTCCCCCTTCATAAGCTTTATACAGCCGCTGTATATTCCTCAGCCATGTCAGTTTTTTCTCGGTCTGTTCCCAGCCTGCGCAAAACTTCTTCGTTCGTAGTACGCCATGTCCATGGTATTTTGAGTATTCTGCGGTATGTCCACATCTCGAAAGCTTCCAATTTATTGATGGTTTGTGTTTTGGGTGTCCATGTTTCGACTCCGTCCAAGAGAGTAGACCCTACATAGCATTTTGAGGGTCTTAAACGCAGGTCAAGACTGATGCGTGAATCGCAGAGGGGCTTTCTGAGAGGCACAAAACAGCTTCTGGATTGTTCTATTCTCGATCTTATTTCTGTGTCTGGATTTAGGTTGCTGTCCACCCAGCATCCCAGGTATTGAAACCTATCTACTTGTTCAGAGTCTTTCCATTTATTTGGTTTGGTTGTGCCACATTCTTTGATTTTTTAATCACCATTACCTTGGTTGGGTGGAAAGCTTAGTGCGATTTCTCGTTTCGGGATTCGTCCTTGGACGCATAAAATGATGGAACTGCTTTAAGTTCTATGTTGTGCAAAAGCACATTAAAGATAAGTAACTGTGATGAATTTGTGGTTCTTGGGTTTTTAGGCCGGCGTCGTTAGCGTTAAGGCTAAACGACGATGGCCGCGAAAGCCTTACAGGGTGTCCCATTTTGGGCACTTTTACGGGGTATCTCGGTTATTTTTGAAGATAGAGAGTTGCGGTTTTCGCGACAGTGTGCTACTCTTTTGTGAAACTAAAGATGCCGTCAACAAAATTATCATGACCCTCTTGGTTTTTGAGATACAGGGTGAAATCGAAAACTTTCATTTTTGAGACCACCCTCGTATCTCGGTTGTCTTTTATCTTATTGAAAAGTTTAAAAAGGGACTTATAGATTTTTTTCTGTAGAATCCAGTGTTGCAGTTTGATTTTTTCTTACTCTAACCATTTTTTAGTTATGAAGCAAACATATATTTTTATAAATGGAACACTCTGTATATTATTTTTTACGTCAATTGAAAATAATTCAAGCATTTCAAAAATATATATTAGTATGAATTTTTTCTTAAAACTAAGCTCAAAATTTCATTTTTGACTTTATTTGTAGCAGTAGGCCATGACTAATCTATTTAAAACAATATCCAAGTAAAAATTATTGAGATACAGGATACTCAATACTTTTAAACTGAATTATTTAATTGTATTTTATACGCTATTAACTACTATTTGTAATAATGTTCAGTAAATATTACTTATTGTATTACATTATTTAAAATCAAACATTATTTATCTGAAGAGTATCAACACACTTTTAAATTTAAATTTGAATCAAAATAAATCGAGGAGCTTTTAGAGATGTTGGTTCAAATTGGAGACTATTTTCTCTCTTTTAATGGCATTTAAAAGATTATTGGTCTCCTTCGTGTTATGGCGCTTAAAAATTCCTAAATTTGGATCTTGTCCAAATGTTGAAGTATCTTAAACTTGTATGGATGGTAATTGTATTTTTTTAGAATTATTTCTGCAGTTGATTTTTATACCCCTACAGCTTCTTCTTTGTGCTTATAAGATGATGAATGCGTTGCTTCTATGTAACCTAATACGTTTGTTTCCCTTTGCTCCCTATTCTCCTTGAAATAGTTTTTAGGACGTGGTTGGATAAAAGATCGGTACCTAACTAAGTATATTTATTTTTAGACGAGCAAATATAACTGAAAACGGTTGTTGTCCCTCTGGGTATCTAAGCTGCCATTATTATAGAAAATTGACAATAATTAAAATGAAAACACAGAAATAACAGAACTATGTTTAATAAAAATATAATCAGAAGCTATCAGGCTCGCAAGTTTTTTGCAGAATTGCTTTTTTGTTTTTAATAGATATTATTATAATAACACAATATTCATCATTTTAATTAGACATTGTTATTTAAAAAAATGTAATTTGACTCTGTTTTCTCAAATTTGAGTAGAAAGTCTCTTGTAGAGTAATAACTGCTTAGATGCTTATTATTTATAGTTGATAAACCATGGCATACTGCTACAAATAAAGTAAAAATTGGAAAAATCAAATTTTGACCGTAATTTTAAAAAAAACTTAATACTAATATGTCTTTTCAAAAAGCTTGAATTATTTCCGATTGATTTCAAAAATAATATACACGGTGTTCCATTTAAAAAAATACATGTTTGCTTCATAACAGAAAAATTGTTAGAGTAAGAAAAAATCAGACTACACCACTGGATTCTACAGAAAAAATTATATAAGACCCTTTTTCAAACTTTCCAATAAAGTAAAAGACAACCAAGATACCCCGTAAAAGTGCCCAAAATGGGACACCCTGTAAATAAGTAACTATGGTTCATTTTAATTTGCATTTTATGACCAGATTAAGTTGTATTCCATTCAGAAGCCATTCGTCTGAAAATATTTTTTAAGTCGTCACTTAAAAATTCCATTGCGGACCAGACTATCTGAAAACCCTTCTACTTTCGCTTTTATCTGCAATTTTAATGTCAATATCGTTTCAGTTCAATCCATTAGACCTAATAGTGCATAAAGCGAACGCTCGTATGGATATGTGCGAGTACAGTAATGATCACTTTACTCCTAATCTGACGTGCATCGCTCCAGGCACTGAGTTATTTAACTTGCGTGTGCAATTTGAATGAGATTCCTCGCTCATCTTCCATCATACCCGATGGCGAACTCACGCTTCTTCAATTACTTATTGTTTTTTATTGTCGAAATTAAATTGCAATCTGATGATAGCTTAGGTAATACAGATGTTCTAATATACTGTGTAACATGGAAATTTACTTAACAGAAACGTTGTATAAATGAATCAAAACAGGACAGATGCTTTCTGTTGACAAGAGCTACCAGGGTATAGGCCTACTCTCTTTACCCTAGTTCCCAAGCCCAGTCCTCATCGTAAATGTGAGGATGGCCTTAGGTCCTGCCCATGATATGCCTTCAGGTTCAAGAACCCTTCAACCTAGTATAGTCTGCCTACGATGCCCAAGGGCGTCATATGTGCCGAGGAGTCCTCCTCCAGGCACGTATTTAGAGGGGGGGTCCAGGGGGTCCGGACCCGCCCCCCGAAATTTTATATAATGCCGTCTAAAAATGGAATCCACAAATTTTTGTACCCCCCGGACGAGAGCAAATTTAAGGTGGCAACTCTAATCTGGACCCCCCCCCCCCCCGAAACCCGAAAGGTCAAACAAGTGACACCCATAATAATCTAGACCCCCCCCCCAAAAACAAATCCTGGATACGTGCCTGTCCTCCTCCTCCTTTGACCAATAAAGGGCAACATTTGAATACTTATTGCAATAAAAAGTGATATTTTCGTGTGTTTTTGTATTCTATTTGAACAAGTTGAGCTACATAAAGATTCTAATTTTCTCGAAATCGAATCGACCTATTTTAAAAAACTATAGGAAAGAATTTACTTGAGTAAATTCAAACGGCACTCTCACTGCGGAATTTGTTGGTATAAAAATTTAATTTTTTATTATATTGACAATACCGGATTTGTCCCAGACTAATAATCAACAAATTTAACATTAAATCTTAAAAAAAAATAAAAAATGTTGTTGACCGCGGTGAGATTCGAACCCACGCCCTTTCGGATTAGTGTCTAGCGTCTTAACCGCTCGGTCACGCTGCCCGTGCTTCAGGAATATCAATACACCGTACATAATACGTCGTCAGTAACCTGTCGTAACTTACTTCAATTTTTTTTAAACTGGAAGCGATATCGACAAAACCGGATTCTTCCCGGACTAGTTTTTTCATGCTGATTCCGAATCTGTATTTAGTTTTTCTCTAGCACCTGTAGTTTTGGCTATCTTTTGTATACGGACAGACGGATGGACGGACAGACAGAGGCTCTGCATAAGCTCTCTTCAGTGAGTCAGTCAGAGCTAAAAATTGCTGAAATGAGTTAGATCATTGGGTAGCAGTAACCTACAGCTACCCTCTTAACAACGTATCTCAAATATGGATAGTGTCGAAGCTATGAAGTGTCTTTCTCAATTTTGACACGTAAAGAATCTCATAAAGTGGCCCATCTGAATATAGGCCACTTGAAAGAACACTTCTGAAAAATCACTCAAAATGAGATGAGCCCTTTTGTGAGGAAGGCGACGAAGTATGTCTTCAGTTTGAAGGACCCTTGAACCCAGCATAGTCTGCCTGCGTCACCCAAGGGCGTCAAAGCGACACAGAATGAGTGTTGTGGACTCCTTCTCCTCATCACAGCGTGTACACGTCTGGTCTCTTGCCACCCCCATCACATACAAGTGATGTATGAAGGTATTACAGACATCATATTAATGCATTTATTCAAGAAACGAACACATGAGGAAGGCTGCAGAAGCTTCGTTTCCAGTCTAGGCGAAATACAGGATAGAACGGATCAACTCTAACACTGAATACAAGCCAGGAAAAATCAATGGAATAGATAAATGCAATAGATTAGCTAAATTATCGTATGTATATTATACGCCTTTACCTCATACAAGCATTGCTTTCGAGGGGGCAATATTTGTAAGTCATTCATACAAATAAATTAAATTACAGCTAGACAGCAGACCCACAAGTAACCTTAGCCAGCTTCTGTCCAATGAGAGGCATAACCGCCCCATCTTAGTTAGATGTCCTGGAATATGTTCTCTAGCTTGACGGAGATGTCCAGAGATTCCTCTCCATCTCATAAAATGTCGATTTTGCAACCACACGTCTGTGTTCTTTCTAATGGTACCTGCTGCCAGCCCCACAGCTGGCTTAGGACCGAGGAAATTCTTTCTCGACCCTCGTCTTGCCATCGCATCCGCCGTTTCATTACCGCAAGCTCCAGCATGACTCGTCACCCACATAAGTGACACCTGATGTCTCGCCGAAATTTCATCCAAGACCTTTCTACACTGCAGAACGAGCCTTGATGTAAACCTATAAGCACTCAATGCTCTCAATGCTGCCTGGCTATCAGAGCAGATAGTGGTCCGCCTCCTAGACCCCCTAATTTTTTGACATTTGTGACAACATTTAATAAAAGATACTAGGTAGATTATTAATTCAATTTAAAAAAATAGTAAAATTGATGCTTAGTATTTCTTCTACATTCCTGTACGATGATACTTTGCATATTATTGAACAACATACTTTCATGGTGTAGGAAATTGAACAATTTGTATTTTGCATTACATTTCTCATTAATTGAAGAAAAGGATGATATATCAAAATAACCAGGAACCCATAAGACAAGTAATTAACATAATGTATGGACGAACATAAAATATCATTTGTAAGTCAAAATATTGATTGAAAAAGCAGAAAATTAAACTTTTTAGAAGCCTTAGAAACAGAGATATTAAAAAATACATTAACAGGCCCACCTCACTCAATTTACATTAGGTTTTTCCAAGACCAAACTTCCTTCAACCCCTAAAATGCCTAACTACGATTTTTCCAGGGTTCCTGATTCAAATTAATTTGTTTTATTTCTTGCTAATTACTTCGCCGCCGATGTAATGATGCTAGGATGTACATATATACAGGGTGTTCATTTAAAAACGTCCCACCATGGATTTATCGAAAACCACTGATTAAAAGAAAAAAAGCAGAGACACGTCAAAATATTTGTCAAGGGGGGCAACATTTTATCCAAAAAATACTTTACCCTCTTGTATCCTCTGCGCCCCAGAATCATCCCCTTAAACATTTTAACTCACAAGGGATATCGAGTAGTATCTTGTTTCAAAATTATGTCGAAGTCCTTTATTTTGACGTTTCATTTTTTTAAAATCGGTCGATTTGTTTTTGAGCAAATTAGAGTCTTTATGTATCTTAACTTGATCAAGTAGAATACAACAACACACAAAAATATCACTTTTTATTGTAATAAGTGTTTAAATATTGCCGGTTATTTGGCAAGCACTGATATAAATATTAAATATTAAAATTAAACATCTACTAAAAGATATAGCTCCATATAAAACAGATGATTATATCAATTATATGAGGTTAAATGCCAGGCTAAAGACTAAGGACCTTATTTTGTTTGTTATTTGTAGTATGTATTTGTTTATGTGTATTGTATTTTACACTTGCATGTTAATTTGTTATATTTCAAGACTTTATGTGACGTACCAACAATGTATGTACATTTACTGGTGAATAAATTATTATTTTTATTATTATAGGCAATTTTCAAATTCCTGACGGGCTTTTTGGATGACTTTTGTCAACGCATTATCGAAAGCTTCCATGATATCCCAAAACATGTTTTTGCAACTGCCCGTCTCGAATTTTAAAATTGCCTATATCATTGTTTGGCCAATAACGGGCAACATTTGAACACTTATTGCAATGAAATGTGATATTTTCGTGTGTTTTTCTATTCTATTTGAACAAGTTAAGATACATAAAGATTCCGATTTTCTCTAAAACAAATCGACCGATTTTAAAAAATCAAACGCTAAAATAAAGTACATACCTTTAAAACAAGGTATTACTCGATACACCTTGTCATTTAAAATTTTTAAAGGGATGATCCTACTTCATGTTTTTGGTTAAAAAGTTGTCCCCCCTGACAAATCTTTTGACGTGTCTTGGCATTTTTTTCGTTTAGTCGGCAATTTTCGAGAAATCTGGGATGGGTACTGGGTAGTTTTTAAATGAATATAAAAGAAATCTTTATATCATGTTCGTGTTGTGATCTGATCGAGTTAAAATCTGTTATACTTGGCTCCAGAGACTTTCAGGCAAAACTCCGCCTTACTTTTGCCTTGAACTATAAGTCGGAGATGCGAAAAAATCCTGTTAGGTGATTTGCTTTTTTAATCCAACCATCACACCTTTTTCGGTATACTTCAATTTTACACGGATATTTGTTTTTTCATACATAGTGACAAAGCTGTGGCCATGAACTACCCACTCATCTTTGGTTCAACTAGATTAATAGGTTGTATCATCGATATAAACATGAAGCATCCCATTTGCGGATCAAGGATTCTCATGCGGTGGTGATGGATATATAGTATACAGGGTGGGCCAATAGTGCGTGGACGGAGGATTGTGGGCTTACTAAAAAGTATTTCAAAAGTATGTCACTTGATCATGGTAGAGACCCTTGAGGGCTATAACGTAAAAATATTTTGACGTTTATACAGGGTGATTCATATCAAACTTACATTTTTTTAATGGAACCCCCTATATGTTATTGCATAACTAGAGCAACGAGGCAAGATCATGAAAATTCCTAAATCATATTAGCTCTAACCAGAAACAATAGCGGCAACAAGAACGCTCATTTTTCACAGCCTACTAGCTATTAACCAATTTACAGAGTCAGTAAAAAAATATTTAATCAAAGGAAAACTACTAGTGATTGTTGCTGGCAGTACAATATCTATGTCTTTTGAATAAATTTTCACATTTAATGCTATAAAAAAGTAGCCATTTCCGTAAGTCAAACGTTATGATACCTCTGACTGGAACCCTTCAAATTCTTCAATAGGTACTTCTACTTATTAACAAAATCGCGGAAAATGAAACTTGAATTGCAGTCTGTTTGAAATGTAAAACAATTTAGTTTGCAGGAAACTACATGAAATCAACACAACTACAACATAGCAGTAATTAAAAAATTCTCGCAATTATTTCAATAGATGTTCAGATGCTCCAGTTGGAGATATCTTCACTTTTGACTTAACTAAGCGGAAATTACTAATTTTTTTATCCTCTTAAATGTGAAATTTCATTCTAAACGTGTTAGACTGTAAGCAAAAATCGCTGGTAGTTTTCCTTTTGTTTCAAAATTTCTAATCGTTTTGGAAGGTTGTCAAGCTCTAGTAGACCTCAATAGCTGGTAGGCTGTGAAAAACAAACACTTCTGTCCTACCCCAGCTACTCATTGACAGATATCTTGCCGCTGTTGTATCCGGTTAGAGCTAATATGTTGTAAGGAATTTTCATAACCTTGCCTCGTTGCTCTAGTTAGTTTGCATCTTTCTACTGAGTTAGTTGGTTTGTTTCATATTAACGAGTTTTGTTTATTTTTCATGGCCTGCCAGGTTGCTTGCACGCAGGAAAATTGAAAAATACCGATTTGACTGAAAATTTGAAATAAAATGAAAACCAAAAAAGATTGATATCGAGAATGCTATATCGTTAGAAAGGTAATAAAATTTTACATTTGATTCTTTAAACCAAAATAGGCATTCCCATTTGAAAAAATCAAGTTATCTGTCATTGAAGTTTCCTTAATTAATCTACTGATTTCTCCAAGTACAAAAAGAACTCAAATTTAGCCGTCTGACCTAAGGTGACGCATTTCATGCTTAGTCGTACCGCAAAGTCACGGCCTTCTAAGTTTTATAATCACTGCGACATTCAATTTTTTTCTGATACCTACTTATACCAAAAATGGTGATTTGCACCTAAACGGTTCGTTTAAAGCTCCATGTATGATACATAAAATCACACTAGAATTGACCAAGGAATCCAAATATGCAATAACATATAGAGGGTTCCATTCAAAAAAATGTAAGTTCTCTGTTGGTGGCATTGGAGATTTCGCACTCTAGATATCCAGCTTTGCCAATCATGTATATTTTGCTATTCTCTTATAATCCCCTCAATAAACTTATTGTTTGCTTAACAATACGTATAATTAAAAACATCCCGGCTACATGGCTGACTGAGATGTATGCATGTATCATATTTCACAAATTCTCGAGACGCAAATAGAAAAAAACGTGCCACGAATAAACATTAACCAATCATTATCAACCACCTGCCGTGCGACTGTGGCAAAATGATAAATCCCTATCCGGAAAGCGAATTCCTAAACCTGAAATTAATCGATATTTATTATCAAATTTGCATTGATTATTCGCAGTACCTGTTCAAGGCGAAATGTCTGCGGTTTGTTAGGTTATTAGCGATGCCAAATATGTGTTTATCACTATACCAATGTAATCATCATTTACCGGCAATTTACAGAACATCACGACCATAGACGACGCCTACGTCTATGCTTTAACAACCACTTATCTGCACCATATTGTAGAATCAAGCCACATAAAAACTATCAACTACAGAGTGTAAGCACCAGTTCAGGTTAAGGGAGTTTTAAATAAAAGAAAGGTGAATGAATGACCAGACCTTTACTTCAACATTACTTTCACAGTGTATATTTCAACAGTATACGGTTCTAACCAATAAATTAGTGTGTACTTACTGCTATTCTGAGTTACAGCCAACAGTATAAAATAATTGCACACGCAAGAATACCTTCACCCTCCACGCGTAAACATGAACAGCCCACAACTCCTCAAACGGTAAGTCCTGTACGACGTATCCAAACAATCTCCCTGCCGGCGCAACGCGCAACTGTCACCCGATAGCGGGCAGTACACAAAAGAATAGCTCGCCCAAAGACGTTAGACGTCAGGAATAGACGACTAAATGACCGAACACCTGGATAAACGGTAATAAATCTAACAATAGGCTTGCTATTTTCATGTATACACTGTTGCTTTTTTTGAAAGCCTTGCTGAGAAAGAAATTCTGCGACATATCCTAGAAGATGAAGTCAACAAAAGTAGAGGAAAGTAACCAAATATGAAATGTCATTTTGATTCCTTGGCACTAACTAAAATTATGTAGTCTAGTTGATTCACCCAGTACTTCCCACACATAACAGTGATACTATTTTATTATTTTTCCATTGCATGAAGCTATAGTCTGAGATCCCCTTGCAACCAACTCATCGCTCGATCGCCCGAATCACCAGGACGACACAGTTTTTATTCTGCAAGCCTCAAGTAGACAAAACGAAACATCAGGAACCCTCAAATCGCCTAAACAAATTGAGCTGTTTTTATATTTGTAGTTTTTGTTATTGCTGCGCCACCACTGACACGATTTCTAAAAACCATACGCGTTTTTCATTCTCGCCACGATAATAGGACTGTGTCAAAGTTGCATTAAAGTCAGTTTCACAATTTCCAGGTTATTCAATACAAAAAGATCTAAACCAATATTAGAATGTATACATCAAAAAAGTTCTTGGTTTCTGTAATAGGCAAGACAACGTTCGAATGGGCCTAAAAAAGTGTATTATGTCGCTCTGTCTTTCTTTCACAGGTCAATGGAGAACCTATTATGAAAATAAAATTTTTCCATTTTTACAGCCCTCCACACCTCAACCACCCCAAAAAAAAAGCAGAAAATGTTCAGGAACCCCTGAAACGCCTAAAACCGAAGTTTGAGGAATATCATAATTTTTTTGTTTTTTTGTTAATTACTCTGCCGCCCACCCACCGATTTTCAAAATTATAAACTAGGACCGTCAGCATATTGCTACCCAAATTTCATCACAATCCATTTAGCGGTTACTGAGATTACGAAGCTAGAAAAACGCCATCATACCGACAAGCAGTCAGACTAATAGATCGACAGACAGATAGACCGACGGAAATGAGTGACGTGGATTTTCGTTATGTAGATATTATAAAATGCCCAAAAAACTTATTATCCCAAAATCTAAAATCTTTGCAATCACAATACTCCCATTGGTATTGAAAGTAAAAAATCAGTAGGAGTAGAGGAAAATAACCTAATATGAAATACCATTTTGTTTTCTTGGCCTAAACTAAGGCCTGTTAGATATAAACCGACATTTATTTTATATTTACACCTTCATAGTTATCACTTATTAACAGTCTTAACGTTGCAGCAATAACTAAAATAACCAAAAATAAATAACAACAAATAACTTAAAGGAAGGCATTTATGGAATAGGCAACGAAATAAATAATCATATAGACGTACCATGAACTTTTATATCTATAAGCTGATTTGGATTTCTACTTATCACCATGGTCTTTGTCTTATGTTTATTTATCTTTAGTCCCATCTGATCACCTACTGAAGCTATTTTGTCGACTGGTTTTTGAAGACCACCAGAACTATCCGCGATGATGACTGTGTCATCAGCACACCATAAGTTATTTAACAGTCTGCCGTTGAATTTTACACCGTCTTCGGCTCCATCAATTGCTTAGGTTAGGTTAGGTTGAAAGTAAGTGGGGCAGAGCTGCCTCCTTCCACTGCGACTCAATTGTGTCTATGGTGGCTCACACCTTTTTAGAGTTCACCGTACAGTCCGCACCTCTTTACGAAGGTGATCAACGTGAAGGGTGAAACTTCCTTGAAGTCATGAGGTTCCAGTTGGGCAAATCCAAATGTCCGGAACCTAGCATTATCCGGTACTGGACAGGAGCAAAGAATGTGCTCCGCTGTTTCGTCCTCCACGTAGAAGAAGCGACAGTCTGAAGTTTGTTCAAGACCCAACTTCCGCATATGGTACCTTAGACGACCATGTCCCGTCAGCAGACCGACCAGAATGCAGAGGTCGTACCTATTACATTCCATGATCCTAGGGGGGGCCTGACTCGAGGGGTATCTTATAAATACCTTCGAGTGCAGTAGCCCTGGTGTATCCCGCCAGTTCAGGAGTGCTTTCCACACTGCCCAGACCGAGATGGTCTTTTTAGCGGTGCGCTTTGCAATGCCCGCGAATGGTTCTGGTCCTATGAACACAGATTCAGTTCCTCCTTTTGCTAGCGCGTCGGCCAATACATTGCCTTCCACTACGCAGCGACCCGGAACCGAAATCAAGGATAACCTGTTTCCCGTTCCGAGTTTGTTGAGGAGGTGCATGCAGCTCCATACCAGTCTTGAATCAACCCGACTGGAGCACAGTGCTTTCAATGCAGCCTGGCTGTCTGAAAAGATTTTTATAGATCTGTTTGTCAGGGGTCTTTTGATTAGTTCCCTGACTCCCAGCTCTATGGCAACCATTTCTGCTTGGAAGACTGTGGTATACCTCCCAAGGTTGACTGAAATTTCAACTCTTGGATTGGTACCCGCTACTCCCGCTCCTGCCCCCAGTTCAGACTTGGAGCCATTAGTAAATAGCGCAAGATCAGAGGGTGATATAAAATCGTCCCTCCTCCATTCGTCCCAGCCTGGGAAAGGGACGTTATAGGATCGTTCTATATGCGCGGGGAACCATACAGTCCGAGACCATTCCGAGTACATGATGATGGGTAATTTCACCCATTATACCCGTTGTGTCTGGACCTAGTTCCGTTTTGTCAGATCTGCCGGTTGATAGCAGTCTGTAGGCGACCACTTTTGCAACTCTTTCCACTTCAATGTGCAGAGGTGTTAAGTTTAGAAGGGTCCCATGGCTAACGTTGGTGTGGTAGACATGGCTCCAGTGACGGCCAAACAGGCGGTGCGTTGCACCGCCGCCAGCCTGACTCTGGCTGTCCGTTGTAGGCATTTCTGCCACCAGACAACAGCGCCATGTACTACCATGGGTTTGACCACCGTCTGATATATCCAGTAGATCAGTTTAGGACTAATGCCCCAAGATTTGCCGCAAATCCTTCTGAGTGTCCAGATGATCAATTGCTTCCTCGAATATAACTTCGGAATACATGTCATATTAAAGAGCATGAGACTGAGGATGCATCCCTGTCTGTCTAATCTTATTGAAGTTATTTGGTGTTTGAATAAATTCTGTATGATCTTCAGATCATGTGAGTTGATACCTCAACTTCCTAGTATTTTTAGCAGTTTTTTTATGTTTAACACAGTGAAATTCTTTTGAACAGCACGGTCGACAGTACAAACAAGCTCTTCCTTGTACCCAGTCCCTCACGGGAACCCACTTATTCTCCGATTACATCATCAGGAGACATAGATATTTTTTTGAAATAGTGTACTCAGTTTCTCTCGAAGTGAGTTCTAAGTACTTTACACTTTATACCAGGGGTTCCCAATCTTTTTCAACCCGCGGCGCACTTTCAAGTTAAGCATTTTGTCACGGCGCCCTACCTTAGACCGCTATTTTAAATAGATACTGTCGAAACAAATAGGTGTCTACAGTAATATTAGACACAAAAATAAAAACATTCTCAAAAGGAAATGAAGTTTATTTTATTATATTTATAAGAATTCAGAATTGAAACAGAAAACGAAAAGAAAGATTCCAGAAAAACAAAAATTAAATACGACAGTCAAGTGAATGTGACGATTAAGCTTGGTTATCTCCGCATACTTTTTCAAAACGGGGAATAAAATTCGACACTGCGACTCTCATTTCTTGCTCCTCATTGATCCTTGAGCGATATTTGTTCTTGATTACAGCTACGGCTGAAAATCCAGCTTCATATAAATATGACGTTGCGAATGGAATAAAAGTGTTTAAAGCTTTTGAAGTTAGGTTTGGATATTCATTTTGAATCGATAACCAAAACTCCACCAAATCGGATTTGAAGAATTCTGGCGGAGCTTACGTATGAAAGGGATCTTGGATCCACGCAAATTTGTCGACATCGTCATCTGCAAAGTATTTCGAAAACCATTCAGTGAGCTTCCATATGTGTTCCGTGAAAAGGGCCATCAGGTCTTGTGAGACAACCAGTTCATTGGATCCCACATATTTATACAATTATTGCGGAAAGCAATCTTGACCGCCGCCTTCATTCGTCTTTTTTATCCAAACTTGTAGTTTCTTCCTGAACGTTGTAACCTTCTCCAGTAGTTTCAAAGTGTGGCGAGCGTCAGAATAGGTATTGTTGCTTTTTAGGCACCCACAAATATTTGTGCTTTAGACTTAGAGGATCGACTCACGGCGCCCCTCTTTACTGTCTACGGCGCACCAGGGCGCCGCGGCGCACAGGTTGGGAACCCCTGCTTTACACGCTTTAGGAATCCATGAAATCTTGCACTGACAAACACTCCAAACAGCCGTTAAAACACCCATTTCTATGACTAAAGAAAATATACAACTACCTTATCCGTGACTGTAGTGTTCTAACAACATTAGCCTACTGAGATATTGATAAATATATGCAAAGATGTAAAGGTGGGTCGAGAACCCACAGCGAAAAAATGGCGACCTCACATTGACTGGTACGCCTAAGTAGCGTAATGCCAAGCCGTGAAGAATATACCATGTGAAATATTTGCGTGTAAGTGTAAACAATGTAGGTATATTGATGAGTGGAGTAATAGCAATTTGTAGTCGTAAAATTTATATTACCAATTATTACCTTTAATAATATAGCAGGAAAGGATGGACTTTTCTTGAATGTCAAAAGTTGTAGCAACGACAATAATGATTAAGTTTGATAATATTTTACATATACATTCTATTCAGCTTTCTTCGAGTAATGACGAATGTTCGCAAATTGGACCGTATTTATATTTGAAAAATATAAATACAGGGTGTTCTAAAAGTTGGGACTTTCCCCTTTAGAAGCAACAGCACTTGAAACGGGAAAGCACGATGAACCAGCAGCAAAACAGTAAAAAAAAATTTAAGCAAGTACTCACTATTTGGTTGCTACGACGTTGTAAGTGCGGTCCTGTTGCAGGCGACTTACAGGTAAAAGTACGATTCACGATGTCTTCTTCAATTTGAACCATACGAGGTTGTCTAGGTCTTCTAGCGTGTCCACCACGGAGAATTCAGGCATCCTGTGTCTCTAGCTCTTTGCACGAGCGAGACAAACTGACGAGGTGCAGGGTGAGTATGGTTAGGATTGTCATACGTCGTCATACACTCCCGAAGCTGCAGCGACATTTTGACCACACTCACCGTACATTACACAGAGTTAACATCTATAGAGGGAGTGTAAACAACAAAATGCACAGGTGGCTAACCAGCCAACATGTAACGAAAATTTTGACAGCTTTAGGGCATTACCAGTGGCGGGCGACTTTATATTAAAATTGGATGTTCATTAGTAGATTCAATTATTACTGTGACGTTACGAACTGATACCAATAAGTTGTATTAGTATTTAGCTATGCTTAGAGAGTTACTCTTATTATGATTTCATCGTAACAGTTGATAATTTATTATTACCATGAAGTGTTTTTCAAAACATATCTAACAGCGTTCTGAAAGGTAGCTTGTTGGAATGGCTGCATCGTGTTTTTACTTCAGCAATAAAATATAATAACTGCATTAGGTAATATCCAGTTCTATAAAATTCTCATAGATAGATTTTCTGTAAGTAAATGCGACATATGTTTTTGCATTTCACGTCCCCAAATAGTTTAAAAAATGGAATTTGGAAAATTCATGTTGATGAATGTAATGCGTGCACAAAACATACATTAAGCAACCATTATTATTCCTCAAACCGGAGTGAAGTTACTTTTGTTCCCAGTTATCCCCATATATTACGCTACTGAAAACCAAAACGAAAGCTATTCTCACCTATGATAAGAAGTGTTCACCGATTCGTCGCTATTACAGCAAACTATGCACTTTTTATGTTGTCTCATCATGCAATTATGACAATATTGTTCATAAATAATTTAATTCACACCACAAATAGTCACAAAGTTAGTCAAATATACACTAGAATCACAAAAATCTCGACACACGCAATAACCACAACTACAATGACAGCCACATGACAGCTTAAGGGCACGCCGATTTTAGGTTGCTAGATTTATGACATATTAGAAGTTATTGCGACATTCCGCTATGAAATTTACCATTTTTGAGATTCCATTAAATCAATACAAATTATCTTCACGTAAATCAGTTACATTGCAAGTATATTGGAATCTATAGTTAAATACCCAGTTAAATACTTTGTGTTTAAACTGCGGAAACTACCAGATTTTGAAGAAACTGGATGCGGACGAAGAAGAGTGGCAATAGCGCTATAGATGTTGGCTGGCCAATATTCAAATTAGGCTCCCTCTAGAGATGTTAACTCTGTGTATCCACCAGTTCATTATTGTTATAAGCATGCGCCATTGTTGTTGTTTTTAATGTCCGATCGTCAGATGTAGCAAGTGAAGCACTCTCGTACGCTATGCCACAGCAACGCGACGTATAACAAACTGCCTGTTTTAGTGTTTTCTCACCGGCACCGGCACCGCTAGCGCTGCCTTGTTTGTTGTGATATTATAACATGGTGAGCCATTGACCAGGGACGGACTTGAGAATTTCTTTAATGGTCAATATCTTGTTTTCTCTAAATGTTTCGTTTATATGTTACTAGGAAAAAAACACTCATTTTGGCGAGTACTATCCGCTGTATGAAAAAAGTCCCAACTTATGAAACACCCTGTATATAAATACAAAATAAGCATTTGAAGAATATAGATGTCCAATTCGTGCTGTTGGTCCATCCTGTATATTCTCATTATAATCATCATTTTATTTTATTTCAGGCAAGAGACAGTGACGGGTTTTCATGCGAAGGCAGAGTCAATGGATATTATGCAGATGTAGAAAGCGGTTGTCGAGTAAGTACATTAGATGTAAAGTCTTTAAATTTCTGGTGAATGTTCCAGATTCTGAAAGAGTTTTTTTTGTTTTTGGTAGTGAGGGAGTTAGGGTTCAGTTGCCCTAATAGGTGCCACTCAGTCTTAAGGCTTATTGTGCACCCTCAGTCGAAGGGCAATATCTACATTCGTATTAGAAAATGCCAAAATAGACGGTGAGAATGGCTATGTCTTGGAGGTTGATGTGCGATATCCTGAAGGGTTACACGACTCACATAGCGACCTTCCGTTTTTGGTGGAAAGTATTATCCCACCAAACGCCAAGACAAAGATTCCGAAACTAATTCCAAATCTGTACGACAAGAAAAAAGTAACACCGCTTTTTCAGTAAACGGTACCGGAACGCTTAAATATTTCCAAAACTGCCACAGCTGGAGAGGTGAAATTCAATACTTGGGGGTTTTTGAACATACAGAATTCAAAAACTCTAACATCAGTGTTGTCAGATTTACCAATTTGATGTCATAACTTTGAATGGAATGCCCTTTTTACGAAGTCTAACGTAAAAGTGGTAAATCTGACAACACTGATGTTAGCGTTTTTGAATGCTGTATGTTCAAAAACCCCCAAGTTCACCCTTCCACCTGTGGCAGTTGTGTAAATATTTAAGCGTTCCGGTACTGTTTATTGAAAAAACGGTGTTGCCGTAGCTCAGTAATTAATAGAAACAAAATTTTGAAATTGTGAGATCTTACCAAATTCGACATGCGCAATTCATTGCAATAAAAATAAGTAGAGGATTCTATTCAAAACAAATTAAAATCGGGGATATTTGTTTAAAAATTTGGAAAAATAATTTATAACTTGGCAACGTCGCAAACGCGAAAAAAAATGTTACAAGGCGAGATAGGGTATTAGTAAATATTTCGATTTAAAATAAAAAATTCAGGGTGTTACATTTAAAAAACAAAGTAAAATGACCTTCAAGTTGCCGCAATATAAAATTCTGCCAAAAACACCCTGTAGATACAAATTGCTGGTAACATCCAAAATAATATCCACTTGATATACAAGTAACTCGCTGTATAATATTATTGAGAAAAGTTAAAGGAATATATCAATTTGGACGTATTACTTGCGACCTTGCAAATACGGAAATTAATAGAAAATAAATTATAACTTGGCAACGTCGCAACCGATCCCAAAAATATTTTTGGGTTAAATAGAAATCAATGATGGAAACTAGAAAAATTTAAGAAAAAGTTATAGTTCCATATAAAAAAATCAAGTTGATCACTATCCTACTTTCCCACAACAACCTGTATATTTCAAAATATTTTTAGAATATGCGTCTTAAGTAACCAAATAACTTTGTATTTCACGTTTTCTTCTATCAGGTATACCTTGCGAGATATCAAAGAATTACACACTAACTGGACACCCTGTATAAGTGCTGTTTTTTTATGATTCTGTACCTGGTATCTGTATAAAGGGTATACCGTTTCATCATCGATTCAGCGGTGGCGGTCAGTGTGCCAGCGTTACCAAGCTGCCGTTTTAGGATTGTGGGCACAAACAAAAACCTTGTTTACTTCTTCTAACCTATTCGAATTCATTGGCTCCATTACGATTCTTCAATTTATTTTCTGCAGGTGTACCACATGTGCGATGGCTTGGGCCGCCAGTTCACCTATTCGTGTCCGAACGCCACCCTGTTCCAGCAAAGAATGCTTGTGTGCGACCACTGGTACATGGTGAACTGTTCACGGGCACTTCACGACTACGATGCAGCTAACCGATTGATAGGAAAGGCAGATCAACCCTTTGTATCTGAGGAAGAAAGGGAATCAGCCAGAAGGACGCCAAGGCCAGATTTGCTCACCGCGGCTGGGAACTTGTCGGAGTACAATGTCATTTACGGGTATGTCAGAAAAAAATATTATGTCGTTTACGCGTTCCTTAGAGCCTAGTAAACATGACAAAATCACTTGTTTGGGTTTTCGGAATCGCCTGTGAGAGATATTCCAAAAATTATTTCAAATGCCGGAAAATGCCGCGCAAACAACCTCTGAAGTCAGTGATATCCTATAGTGATGGGATGTAAAGTATTGATATTCGATATCGATAGCCAGTGCTAACCTAACATTTTGACATTGATCATTATAACCGCAAAACACAGTCACTCACAAAAGTACAACAGTCAAAATAATAAAAGTTAGGTTAGGTTATTAGGCGTTTTCCTTTTACCTGATTTATCTGGTAAATCTCACTTGTGACGTCATGACTCTGTTCGATGTACGTTCCTTTTGTTTTCTGAAACTGAGACTAAAGTGAGATATTTTACCCCCACTTAAGCCCATCTGCACAAGCTCGAAAGGTAGATCACTTGTCTCAGATCATTTAGATGTCAAATAAATGAAGTTAGGATTGTATGTAAGTTTGAATTTCAGCAGGTTTTTCCGGTTTTATGGTGTACGGATAGTCGATAGTGTAAGGCAGTGGCGGACCTAGGACCTTTGGGGCCCGACGCAAAAAATTTTTTGGGGCCCTCTTATGCATTTTTTTAGGTTTTTTTTCTTGTGCTGAAGTATGAGGTGGATGTGCGAAAGTTATTTATATTTTTGAAGTTATTCACAGCCAAAAATAAAAATAAATTTAATTAAAAAACAAGTTTATTAGGAACAATGAACATATGAAACGCAGAGAAAACAAGTTTAACGAAAAAAATAAAATTCAGGAACTTAAACAAAAAAACAACATAGTACATACTAGGTACATAGTTACAAAAAAACAAAAAACTAAAATAGGCAATTTGTGAAAACAAAAAAGGAAAGTCAAACTTTAAAATATGCAAACTTAAAAAATTATTTCACTTAAGGAACTAAAAATAAATTATTGCACAGTAGTGTCCGACCGAAACTACTTTTTACGGCCGAAACCGAAACCGAATTTCGGCCTCCATCTCAGTTTCGGCCGAAACCGAAACATCAATATAACGTCAGTAATTTTTTCGTGGATATAAAAATGAATAACGTTTCATCAGCATTATCACACCTTATTTCAAATAAATTATGTATTTTTTTTTTAAATAAAAGTTAATTTAAACCAAATATTAACTATTTTATATTTATATTATATTTTGTATCTACTAAATAACACTCCAAACTTTGGTCAATCTTTATGACACTGTTATCAATTAGCTGCCTTAAAACTAAATTTCTACTACCTACGTGCTAAGTACAACTACTAAGTATTTTTGAAAGTAAGGAGTTTTCTATGAATTTAAGAAACTGTTGTGAGCTGCATTGAGCTACAGCTATTGTTGACTATCAGTATATAAGCTCCCCTCCAGCGTAGTGAATAGTGAGTCCGTGAACCTTTTCAAGAACAGACTCGATAACTGGAACGTGATGTGTCTTAGCTTAGTTAAGTTTGTATTGTATCTAATCGTTATTTGGATTTTGAGTTTATAGCGTTTTGCGCTGCTCTACTCATGATAGTGTTGTAATAATAATAATAATTCATAACTGAATAATCTAATATTGTAATATTGTAAGCGAGAAACAATAATTTAACAATTTTCTTTGCAAATAGCTTCCTCAGTCTGAATAAATTGGACTAGTAGCATTAAGTAGTTGTTCAGAGGAAATAGTAGTAGTAGTAGTAAGGCCGACGTGAATTTTAGGGGAACCTTTCTCAAAGACAGAAATGGACTGAAATTCTAGTGAAAGTAATATCTGCGTTTCTTTGCAAGCTTGGCTCCGATAAATAGGCTTTTTAACTGGTGATAAGTTATTATCATCATCTACCCAGCAAAATCAGACTTCTTCGCTTGAAGATCAGTGCTCCGAGGGCGTCCGATCGCAGAGCCAAATCCATCGCTTTTAGGTTCGGTTTCGGCCGTAGTTTCGGCTGGATGGCAGCCGAAACCGAAACTAAACCGAAACCCGTTTTTTGGCCGAAACTAGGCCGAAACCGAAACCGAATGTTCGGTCGGACACTATTGCACAGTCAAAAAATACTAGGAGATCAAAATCCTACTCTACTTATACAGAACTAATGGCTGATTGGCTGAAAATATGCGTCGATTCGCCACGTGTTATTCTCGGCGACGTCCGTGGCCGCCGAATCGCGCTGAGCTCAGCATGATTCCGTAGAGGTATACAAGGTTGCCGTCTCATTCAAAATTTAATTTCCGATTGATTTTTTAAAAATATTTATGAGTTTATTTTTTATTTATTTTTATAGTGCCTTTAAAACTCTGTTGTTTGTGGGGGCCCTTCAGCTCTGGGGGCCCGACGCAGAGTGCGTCATTTGCGTCACGTTAGGTCCGCCACTGGTGTAAGGTGAGTGACGAAAAACGTAAAAAACTAGGTTATGGAAAGGATCGACAGATAATAGAACCATAGCACATTACAAAATTGTGAGGAATGACATTCAACTGCACAAACACGTTCCTTTAACGCATCTGAGCATCTGAGGTTTCCAACTGAGCTGAGCCAACTCATTTTTAAGTGATCTGAGTAAGTGCAGATGTAAAAGGAAAGCACCTAATTCACTTTGTAGGGATGGGCTTGAATTAGATTCTATCTTTGGATTCATTCATAATAGGATGCGCCGAAATAAAATGATGACTTCGTTTAGTTGCGAATGTCGGTCACAAACAGGATGAACTGTGATACCTATCAGAAATAAAAATGTAATTGTAACAAAAATGCTAGTGGGTGCCTGTTTAAAATATGTTTAAGTATCAATAAATTGAGTCGCATTGTTAAAGAATTCAGATCATCTCTAGTTTGCAGTTGAATCTCACTGACCTGCGCTGTATCAGTATCGATTGTCGATATCGATAAGATACCTGTGACGTCAGCCCTTGTTTCAAGTCACGTGGAAAAATTTGAATATATCCTTATTTTATTTTGCAAATCTTTTTTTGGCCGTCACTAAAATCATGTTGTTTTGTTTCCTATACTGCTTCTTGATATGGCTTTCTTTACGCTATGTATACTCCCGAGACGATTTCACGACCTCTGCAATTACCCTATTCTAATGTTAGTCGACTTGGATGAAAAAGGACACACATTTCTGTAGCTTTGCTGCAGCAGAAAACACGTTGCGGGTCATTTTTATTTGGGTTCCACAGAATATAACAGTACTATGGCCGTCTTCTAAAACTGTGTGACTTTCAGCCAAATTTTCTCCTCGATATCCAATACACCCCCATATCCTCCTCCTTAAACCAGTTCTGCGAAGGGTCAGTAAGAGACTAAAACTCAAAACTTCGGCCGGATTTGTAATTAGGATACTCTAATTACCTAGGATACGAAGTTTCGTCCTCATCAAAGGTCAAATAAAGATTTTAGATCTTTTGCGGTTGAACCTCAGGATCCGGGCATCGGAGATTTTCCATTTTCGTTGAACGAGTCTAAAATTCAAAACATCGACCGGATTTGTAATTAGGATACTCTAATTATCTAGGATAAGAGGTTTCGTCCTCATCGAAGGTCAAATATAGATTTTAGATTTTTTGCGGGTGAACCTCAGGATCCGGGAATGGGAGATTTTCCATTTTCGTTGAACGACACTAAAACTCAAAAAATCGGCCGGATTTGTAATTAAGATACTCTAGTTATCTAGGATACGAGGTATCGTCCTCATCGAAGGTCAAATAAAGATTTTAGATTTTTTGCGGGTGAACCTCAGGATCCGGACATCGAAGATTTTTCATTTTCGTTGAACGAGACTAAAACTCAAAACATCGGCCAGATTTGTAATTAGGATACTCTAATTATCTAGGATACGAGGTTTCGTCCTCATCGAAGGTCAAATAAAGATTTTGGATTTTTTGCGGGTGAACCCCAGGATCCGGGCATCGGAGATTTTCCATTTTCGTTGAACGAGACTAAAACTCAAAACATCGGCCGGATTTGTAATCAAAATTCTCTAATTACCTAGGTTACGAGGTTTCATCCTCATCGAAAATCAAATAAAGATTTTAGATTTTTTGCGGGTGAACCTCAGGATCCGGCCATCGGAGATTTTCCATTTTTGTTGAACAAGACTAAAACACAAAACATCAGCCAGATTTGTAATTAGGATACCCTAATTATCTAGGATACCCTAATTATCTAGGATACGAGGTTTGGTCCTCATCGAAGGTCAAATAAAGATTTTAGATTTTTTGCGGATGAACCTCAGGATCCGGGCATCGGAGATTTTCCATTTTTGTTGAACAAGACTAAAACTCAAAACATCGGCAAGATTTGTAATTAGGATACTCTAATTATCTAGGATATGAGGTTTCGTCCTCATCGAAGGTCAAATAAAGATTTTAGATTTTTTGCGGGTGAACCTCAGGATCCGGGCATCGGAGATTTTCCATTTTCGCTGAACGAGCCTAAAACTCAAAACATCGGCAAGATTTGTAATTAGGATACTCTAATTATATAGGATACGAGGTTTCGTCCTCATCGAAGATCAAATAAAGATTTTAGATTTTTTGCGGGTGAACGTCAGGATCCGGCCATCGAAGATTTTCCATTTTTGTTGAACAAGACTACAACACAAAACATCAGCCAGATTTGTAATTAGGATACCCTAATTATCTAGGATACGAGGTTTGGTCCTCATCGAAGGTCAAATAAAGATTTTAGATTTTTTGCGGATGAACCTCGGGATCCGGGCATCGGAGATTTGCCATTTTTGTTGACCAAGACTAAAACTCAAAACATCGGCAAGATTTGTAATTAGGATACTCTAATTATCTAGGATATGAGGTTTCGTCCTCATCGAAGGTCAAATAAAGATTTTAGATTTTTTGCGGGTGAACCTCAGGATCCGAGCATCGGAGATGTTTCATTTTCGTTGAACGAGACTAAAACTCAAAATATCGACCGGATTTGTAATTAGGATACTCTAGTTATCTAGGATGCGAGTTTTGGTCCTCATCGAAGTTCAAATAAGGATTTTAGATTTTTTGCGGGTGAACCTCAGGAGCCGGGCATCGGAGATTTTTCATTTTCGTTGAACGAGACTAAAACTCAAAACATCGGCCGGATTTGTAATTAGAATACTCTAATTATCTAGGATACGAGATTTCGTCCTCATCGAAGGTCAAATAAAGATTTTAGATTTTTTGCGGATGAACCTCAGGATCTGGGCATCGGAGATTTTCCATTTTTGTTGAACGAGACTAAAACTCAAAACATCGGCCAAATTTGTAATTAGGATACTCTAATTATCTAGGATACGAGGTTTCGTCCCCATCGAAGGAAGGTCAAATAAAGACTTTAGATTTTTTGCGGGTGAACCTGAGGATCAGGGCATCGGAGATTTTTCATTTTCGTTGAACGAGACTAAAACTCAAAACATCGACCGGATTTGTAATTAGAATACTCTAATTATCTAGGATACGAGATTTCGTCTTCATCGAAGGTCAAATAAAGATTTTAGATTTTTTGCGGGTGAATCTCAGGAGACGGGCATCGGAGATTTTTCATTTTCGTTGAACGAGACTAAAACTCAAAACATCGGCCGGATTTGTAATTAGAATACTCTAATTATCTAGGATACGAGATTTCGTCCTCATCGAAGGTCAAATAAAGATTTTAGATTTTTTGCGGATGAACCTCAGGATCTGGGCATCGGAGATTTTCCATTTTCGTGGAACGAGACTAAAACTCAAAACATCGACCGGATTTTTAGTTAGGATACTCTAATTATCTAGGACGCGAGTTTACGTCCCCATCGAAGTTCATATAAGGATTTTAGATTTTTTGCGGGTGAACCTCAGGATCCGGGCATCGGCGATTTTCCATTTTCGTTAAACGAGACCAAAATTCAAAACATCGGCCGGATTTGTAATTAGGATACTGTAATTATCTAGGATACGGGGTTTCGTCCTCATCGAAGGTCAAATAAAGATTTTAGATTTTTTGCGGGTGAACCTCAGGAGCCGGGCACCGGAGATTTTTCATTTTCGTTGAACGAGACTAAAACTCAAAACATCGGCCGGATTTGTAATTAGAATACTCTAATTATCTAGGATACGAGATTTCGTCCTCATCGAAGGTCAAATAAAGATTTTAGATTTTTTGCGGATGAACCTCAGGATCTGGGCATCGGAGATTTTCCATTTTCGTGGAACGAGACTAAAACTCAAAACATCGACCGGATTTTTAGTTAGGATACTCTAATTATCTAGGACGCGAGTTTACGTCCTCATCGAAGTTCATATAAGGATTTTAGATTTTTTGCGGGTGAACCTCAGGATCCGGGCATCGGCGATTTTCCATTTTCGTTAAACGAGACCAAAATTCAAAACATCGGCCGGATTTGTAATTAGGATACTGTAATTATCTAGGGTACGGGGTTTCGTCCTCATCGAAGGTCAAATAAAGATTTTAGATTTTTTGCGGGTGAACCTCAGGAGCCGGGCACCGGAGATTTTTCATTTTCGTTGAACGAGACTAAAACTCAAAACATCGGCCGGATTTGTAGTTAGGATACTCTAGTTATCTAGGATTCGAGGTTTCGTCCTCATCGAAAGTCAAATAAAGATTTTAAATTTTTTTGCGGGTGAACCTCAGGATCCGGGCATCGGAGATTTTCCATTTTCGTGGAACGAAACTAAAGCTCAAAATATCGACCGGATTTTTAGTTAGGATACTCTAATTATCTAGGACGCGAGTTTATGTCCTCATCGAAGTTCAAATAAGGATTTTAGATTTTTTGCGGGTGAACCTGAGGATCCGGGCATCGGCGATTTTCCATTTTCCTTAAGCGAGACTAAAACTCAAAACATCGGCCGGATTTGTAATTAGGATACTCTAGTTATCCAGGATACGAGGTTTCGTCCTCATCGAAGGTCAAATAAGGATTTTTGATTTTTTGCGGATGAACCTCAGGATCTGGGCATCGGAGATTTTCCATTTTCGTTGAACGAGACTAAAACTCAAAACATCGACCGGATTGTTAGTTAGGATACTCTAATTATCTAGGATGCGAGTTTTTGTCCTCATCGAAGCTCAAATAAGGATTTTAGATTTTTTGCCGGTGAACCTCAGGAGACGGGCATCAGAGATTATTCATTTTCGTTGAACGAGACTAAAACTCAAAACATCGGCCGGATTTGTAATTAGAATACTCTAATTATCTAGAATACGAGATTTCGTCCTCATCGAAGGTCAAATAAAGATTTTAGATTTTTTGCGGATGAACCTCAGGATCTGGGCATCGGAGATTTTCCATTTTCGTGGAACGAGACTAAAACTCAAAACATCGACCGGATTTTTAGTTAGGATACTCTAATTATCTAGGACGCGAGTTTACGTCCTCATCGAAGTTCATATAAGGATTTTAGATTTTTTGCGGGTGAACCTCAGGATCCGGGCATCGGCGATTTTCCATTTTCGTTAAACGAGACCAAAATTCAAAACATCGGCCGGATTTGTAATTACGATACTGTAATTATCTAGGATACGGGGTTTCGTCCTCATCGAAGGTCAAATAAAGATTTTAGATTTTTTGCAGGTGAACCTCAGGAGCCGGGCACCGGAGATTTTTCATTTTCGTTGAACGAGACTAAAACTCAAAACATCGGCCGGATTTGTAGTTAGGATACTCTAATTATCTAGGATTCGAGGTTTCGTCCTCATCGAAGGTCAAATAAGGATTTTAGATTTTTTGCAGGTGAACCTCAGGAGCCGGGCACCGGAGATTTTTCATTTTCGTTGAACGAGACTAAAACTCAAAACGTCGGCCGGATTTGTAGTTAGGATACTCTTATTATCTAGGATTCGAGGTTTCGTCCTCATCGAAGGTCAAATAAGGATTTTAGATTTTTTGCGGGTGAACCTCAGGAGACGGACATCGGAGATTTTTCATTTTCGTTGCACGAGACTAAAACTCAAAACATCGACCGGATTTTCAGTTAGGATACTCTAATTATCTAGGATACGACGTTTCGTCCTCATCGAAAGTCAAATAAATATTTTAGATTTTTTGCGAGTGAACCTCAGGAGACGGGCATCGGAGATTTTTCATTTTCGTTGAACGAGACTAAAACTCAAAACATCGGCCAGATTTGTAATTAGGATACTCTAATTATCCAGGATGCGAGTTTTTGTCCTCATCGATGTTCAAATAAGGATTTTAGATTTTTTGCGGGTGAACCTCAGGAGACGGACATCGGAGATTTTTCATTTTCGTTGAACGAGACTAAAACTCAAAACATCGGCCGGATTTGTAATTATGATACTCTAATTATCCAGGATGCGAGTTTTTGTCCTCATCGATGTTCAAATAAGGATTTTAGATTTTTTGCGGGTGAACCTCAGGAGACGGACATCGGAGATTTTTCATTTTCGTTGCACGAGACTAAAACTCAAAACATCGACCGGATTTTCAGTTAGGATACTCTAATTATCTAGGATACGACGTTTCGTCCTCATCGAAAGTCAAATAAATATTTTAGATTTTTTGCGAGTGAACCTCAGGAGACGGGCATCGGAGATTTTTCATTTTCGTTGAACGAGACTAAAACTCAAAACATCGGCCAGATTTGTAATTAGGATACTTTAATTGTCTAGGATACGAGGTTTCGTCCTCATCGAAGTTCAATTAAGGATTTTAGATTTTTTGCGGGTGAAGCTCAGGATCCGGGCAGCGGAGATTTTCCATTTTCGTTAAACGAGAGTAAAACTCAAAACATCGGCCGGATTTGTGATTAGGATACCCTAATTATCTAGGATACGAGGTTTCGTCCTCATCGTAGGTCAAATAAAGATTTTAGATTTTTTGCGGGTGAACCTCAGGATCTGGGCATCGGAGATTTTCCATTTTCGTGGAACGAGACTAAAACTCAAAACATCGACCGGATTTTTAGTTAGGATACTCTAATTATCTAGGACGCGAGTTTACGTCCTCATCGAAGTTCATATAAGGATTTTAGATTTTTTGCGGGTGAACCTCAGGATCCGGGCATCGGCGATTTTCCATTTTCGTTGAACGAGACTAAAACTCAAAACCTCGACCGGATTGTTAGTTAGGATACTCTAATTATCTAGGATGCGAGTTTTTGTCCTCATCGATGTTCAAATAAGGATTTTAGATTTTTTGCGGGTGAACCTCAGTAGACGGACATCGGAGATTTTTCATTTTCGTTGAACGAGACTAAAACTCAAAACATCGACCGGATTTTCAGTTAGGATACTCTAATTATCTAGGATACGAGGTTTCGTCCTCATCGTAGGTCAAATAAAGATTTTAGATTTTTTGCGGGTGAACCTCAGGATCTGGGCATCGGAGATTTTCCATTTTCGTGGAACGAGACTAAAACTCAAAACATCGACCGGATTTTTAGTTAGGATAATCTAATTATCTAGGACGCGAGTTTCCGTCCTCATCGAAGTTCATATAAGGATTTTAGATTTTTTGCGGGTGAACCTCAGGATCCGGGCATCGGCGATTTTCCATTTTCGTTGAACGAGACTAAAACTCAAAACCTCGACCGGATTGTTAGTTAGGATACTCTAATTATCTAGGATGCGAGTTTTTGTCCTCATCGATGTTCAAATAAGGATTTTAGATTTTTTGCGGGTGAACCTCAGTAGACGGACATCGGAGATTTTTCATTTTCGTTGAACGAGACTAAAACTCAAAACATCGACCGGATTTTCAGTTAGGATACTCTAATTATCTAGGATACGAGGTTTCGTCCTCATCGAAAGTCAAATAAAGATTTTAGATTTTTTGCGAGTGAACCTCAGGAGACGGGCATCGGAGATTTTTCATTTTCGTTGAACGAGACTAAAACTCAAAACATCGACCGGATTTTCAGTTAGGATACTCTAATTATCTAGGATACGAGGTTTCGTCCTCATCGAAAGTCAAATAAAGATTTTAGATTTTTTGCGAGTGAACCTCAGGAGACGGGCATCGGAGATTTTTCATTTTCGTTGAACGAGACTAAAACTCAAAACATCGGCCGGATTTGTAATTATGATACTCTAATTATCCAGGATGCGAGTTTTTGTCCTCATCGATGTTCAAATAAGGATTTTAGATTTTTTGCGGGTGAACCTCAGGAGACGGACATCGGAGATTTTTCATTTTCGTTGCACGAGACTAAAACTCAAAACATCGACCGGATTTTCAGTTAGGATACCTACTCTAATTATCTAGGATACGAGGTTTCGTCCTCATCGAAAGTCAAATAAAGATTTTAGATTTTTTGCGAGTGAACCTCAGGAGACGGGCATCGGAGATTTTTCATTTTCGTTGAACGAGACTAAAACTCAAAACATCGGCCGGATTTGTAATTAGGATACTCTCATTATCCAGGATGCGAGTTTTTGCCCTCATCGAATTTCAAATAAGGATTTTAGTTTTTTTGCGGGTGAACCTCCGGAGCCGGGCATCGGAGATTTTTCATTTTCGTTGAACGAGACTAAAACTCAAAACATCGGCCAGATTTGTAATTAGGATACTTTAATTGTCTAGGATACGAGGTTTCGTCCTCATCGAAGTTCAATTAAGGATTTTAGATTTTTTGCGGGTGAAGCTCAGGATCCGGGCAGCGGAGATTTTCCATTTTCGTTAAACGAGAGTAAAACTCAAAACATCGGCCGAATTTGTGATTAGGATACCCTAATTATCTAGGATACGAGGTTTCGTCCTCATCGTAGGTCAAATAAAGATTTTAGATTTTTTGCGGGTGAACCTCAGGATCTGGGCATCGGAGATTTTCCATTTTCGTGGAACGAGACTAAAACTCAAAACGTCGGCCGGATTTGTAGTTAGGATACTCTAATTATCTAGGATTCGAGGTTTCGTCCTCATCGAAGGTCAAATAAAGATTTTAGATTTTTTGCGGTGAACCTCAGGGTCCGAGCATCGGAGATTTTCCATTTTCGTTGAACGAGACTAAAACTCAAAACCTCGACCGGATTGTTAGTTAGGATACTCTAATTATCTAGGATGCGAGTTTTTGTCCTCATCGATGTTCAAATAAGGATTTTAGATTTTTTGCGGGTGAACCTCAGTAGACGGACATCGGAGATTTTTCATTTTCGTTGAACGAGACTAAAACTCAAAACATCGACCGGATTTTCAGTTAGGATACTCTAATTATCTAGGATACGAGGTTTCGTCCTCATCGAAAGTCAAATAAAGATTTTAGATTTTTTGCGAGTGAACCTCAGGAGACGGGCATCGGAGATTTTTCATTTTCGTTGAACGAGACTAAAACTCAAAACATCGGCCGGATTTGTAATTATGATACTCTAATTATCCAGGATGCGAGTTTTTGTCCTCATCGATGTTCAAATAAGGATTTTAGATTTTTTGCGGGTGAACCTCAGGAGACGGACATCGGAGATTTTTCATTTTCGTTGCACGAGACTAAAACTCAAAACATCGACCGGATTTTCAGTTAGGATACTCTAATTATCTAGGATACGAGGTTTCGTCCTCATCGAAAGTCAAATAAAGATTTTAGATTTTTTGCGAGTGAACCTCAGGAGACGGGCATCGGAGATTTTTCATTTTCGTTGAACGAGACTAAAACTCAAAACATCGGCCGGATTTGTAATTAGGATACTCTCATTATCCAGGATGCGAGTTTTTGTCCTCATCGAATTTCAAATAAGGATTTTAGTTTTTTTGCGGGTGAACCTCCGGAGCCGGGCATCGGAGATTTTTCATTTTCGTTGAACGAGACTAAAACTCAAAACATCGGCCAGATTTGTAATTAGGATACTTTAATTGTCTAGGATACGAGGTTTCGTCCTCATCGAAGTTCAATTAAGGATTTTAGATTTTTTGCGGGTGAAGCTCAGGATCCGGGCAGCGGAGATTTTCCATTTTCGTTAAAGGAGAGTAAAACTCAAAACATCGGCCGGATTTGTGATTAGGATACCCTAATTATCTAGGATACGAGGTTTCGTCCTCATCGTAGGTCAAATAAAGATTTTAGATTTTTTGCGGGTGAACCTCAGGATCTGGGCATCGGAGATTTTCCATTTTCGTGGAACGAGACTAAAACTCAAAACATCGACCGGATTTTTAGTTAGGATACTCTAATTATCTAGGACGCGAGTTTACGTCCTCATCGAAGTTCATATAAGGATTTTAGATTTTTTGCGGCTGAACCTCAGGATCCGGGCATCGGCGATTTTCCATTTTCGTTAAACGAGACCAAAATTCAAAACATCGGCCGGATTTGTAATTACGATACTGTAATTATCTAGGATACGGGGTTTCGTCCTCATCGAAGGTCAAATAAAGATTTTAGATTTTTTGCGGGTGAACCTCAGGAGCCGGGCACCGGAGATTTTTCATTTTCGTTGAACGAGACTAAAACTCAAAACATCGGCCGGATTTGTAGTTAGGATACTCTAATTATCTAGGATTCGAGGTTTCGTCCTCATCGAAGGTCAAATAAGGATTTTAGATTTTTTGCGGATGAACCTCAGGATCTGGGCATCGGAGATTTTCCATTTTCGTTGAACGAGACTAAAACTCAAAACGTCGACCGGATTGTTAGTTAGGATACTCTAATTATCTAGGATGCGAGGTTTCGTCCTCATCGAAAGTCAAATAAAGATTTTAGATTTTTTGCGAGTGAACCTCAGGAGACGGGCATCGGAGATTTTTCATTTTCGTTGAACGAGACTAAAACTCAAAACATCGGCCGGATTTGTAATTATGATACTCTAATTATCCAGGATGCGAGTTTTTGTCCTCATCGATGTTCAAATAAGGATTTTAGATTTTTTGCGGGTGAACCTCAGGAGACGGACATCGGAGATTTTTCATTTTCGTTGAACGAGACTAAAACTCAAAACATCGACCGGATTTTCAGTTAGGATACTCTAATTATCTAGGATACGACGTTTCCTCCTCATCTTAAGTCAAATAAAGATTTTAGATTTTTTGCGAGTGAACCTCAGGAGACGGGCATCGGAGATTTTTCATTTTCGTTGAACGAGACTAAAACTCAAAACATCGGCCGGATTTGTAATTAGGATACTCTAATTATCCAGGATGCGAGTTTTTGTCCTCATCGAATTTCAAATAAGGATTTTAGTTTTTCTGCGGGTGAACCTCCGGAGCCGGGCATCGGAGATTTTTCATTTTCGTTGATCGAGACTAAAACTCAAAACATCGACCAGATTTGTAATTAGGATACTTTAATTGTCTAGGTTACGAGGTTTCGTCCTCATCGAAGTTCAATTAAGGATTTTAGATTTTTTGCGGGTGAAGCTCAGGATCCGGGCAGCGGAGATTTTCCATTTTCGTTAAACGAGAGTAAAACTCAAAACATCGGCCGGATTTGTGATTAGGATACCCTAATTATCTAGGATACGAGGTTTCGTCCTCATCGTAGGTCAAATAAAGATTTTAGATTTTTTGCGGGTGAACCTCAGGAGCCGGGCACCGGAGATTTTTCATTTTCGTTGAACGAGACTAAAACTCAAAACATCGACCGGATTTGTAGTTAGGATACTCTAATTATGCAGGATGCGAGTTCTTGTCCTCATCGAAGTTCAAATAAGGATTTTAGATTTTTTGCGGGTGAACCTCAGGAGCCGGGCATCGGAGATTTTTCATTTTCGTTGAACGAGACTAAAACTCAAAACATCGGCCGGATCTGTAGTTAGGATACTCTAATTATCTAGGATTCGAGGTTTCGTCCTCATCGAAGGTCAAATAAAGATTTTAGATTTTTTGCGGTGAACCTCAGGGTCCGGGCATCGGAGATTTTTCATCTTCGTTGAACCAGACTAAAACTCAAAACCTCGGCCGGATTTGTAGTTAGGATACTCTGATTATCTAGGATACGGGATTTTGTTCTCACCGAAGCTCAAATAAGGATTTTAGATTTTTGGGGGTGAACCTCAGGAGCCGGGCATCGGAGATTTTTCATTTTCGTTGAACGAGACTAAAACTCAAAACGTCGGCCGGATTTGTAATTAGGGTACTCTAATTATCTAGGATACGAGAGGTTTCGTCCTCATCGAAGGTCAATTAAAGATTTTAGATTTTTTGAGGGTGAACTTCAGGAGCCGGGCATCGGAAATTTTTCATTTTCGTTGAACGAGACTAAAATTCAAAACGTCGGCCGGATTTGTAATTAGGGTACTCTAATTATCTAGGATTCGAGGTCTCGTCCTCATCGAAGGTCAAATAAAGATTTTAGATTTTTTGCGGGTGAACCTCAGGATCCGGGCATCGGAGATTTTCCATTTTCGTTGAACGAGACTAAAACTCAAAACATCGACCGGATTTGTAATAAGGATACTCCAATTATCTAGGATACGAGGTTTCATCCTCATCGAAGGTCAAATAAAGATTTTAGATTTTTTGCGGGTGAACCTTGGGATCCGGGCATCTGAGATTTTCCATTTTTGTTGAACTAGACTAAAACTCAAAGTATCGGCCAGAATTGTAATTAGGATACTCTAATTATCTAGGATACGAGGTTTCGTCCTCATCGAAAGTCAAATAAAGATTTTAGATTTTTGCGGGTGAACCTCAGGATCCGGGCATCGGAGATTTTTCATTTTCGTTGAACGAGACTAAAACTCAAAACGTCGGCCGAATTTGTAATCAGGATACTCTAATTATCTAGGATACGAGAGGTTTCGTCCTCATCGAAGGTCAATTAAAGATTTTAGATTTTTTGAGGGTGAACTTCAGGAGCCGGGCATCGGAAATTTTTCATTTTCGTTGAACGAGACTAAAATTCAAAACGTCGGCCGGATTTGTAATTAGGGTACTCTAATTATCTAGGATTCGAGGTCTCGTCCTCATCGAAGGTCAAATAAAGATTTTAGATTTTTTGCGGGTGAACCTCAGGATCCGGGCATCGGAGATTTTCCATTTTCGTTGAACGAGACTAAAACTCAAAACATCGACCGGATTTGTAATAAGGATACTCCAATTATCTAGGATACGAGGTTTCATCCTCATCGAAGGTCAAATAAAGATTTTAGATTTTTTGCGGGTGAACCTTGGGATCCGGGCATCTGAGATTTTCCATTTTTGTTGAACTAGACTAAAACTCAAAGTATCGGCCAGAATTGTAATTAGGATACTCTAATTATCTAGGATACGAGGTTTCGTCCTCATCGAAAGTCAAATAAAGATTTTAGATTTTTGCGGGTGAACCTCAGGATCCGGGCATCGGAGATTTTTCATTTTCGTTGAACGAGACTAAAACTCAAAACATCGGCCGGATTTGTAATTAGGGTACTCTAATTATCTAGGATTCGAGGTTTCGTCTTCATCGAAGGTCAAATAAAGATTTTAGATTTTTTGCGGTGAACCTCAGGAGACGGGCATCGGAGATTTTTCATTTTCGTTGAACGAGACTAAAACTCAAAACATCGGCCGGATTTGTAATTAGGATACTCTCATTATCCAGGATGCGAGTTTTTGCCCTCATCGAATTTCAAATAAGGATTTTAGTTTTTTTGCGGGTGAACCTCCGGAGCCGGGCATCGGAGATTTTTCATTTTCGTTGAACGAGACTAAAACTCAAAACATCGGCCAGATTTGTAATTAGGATACTTTAATTGTCTAGGATACGAGGTTTCGTCCTCATCGAAGTTCAATTAAGGATTTTAGATTTTTTGCGGGTGAAGCTCAGGATCCGGGCAGCGGAGATTTTCCATTTTCGTTAAACGAGAGTAAAACTCAAAACATCGGCCGGATTTGTGATTAGGATACCCTAATTATCTAGGATACGAGGTTTCGTCCTCATCGTAGGTCAAATAAAGATTTTAGATTTTTTGCGGGTGAACCTCAGGATCTGGGCATCGGAGATTTTCCATTTTCGTGGAACGAGACTAAAACTCAAAACGTCGGCCGGATTTGTAGTTAGGATACTCTAATTATCTAGGATTCGAGGTTTCGTCCTCATCGAAGGTCAAATAAAGATTTTAGATTTTTTGCGGTGAACCTCAGGGTCCGAGCATCGGAGATTTTCCATTTTCGTTGAACGAGACTAAAACTCAAAACCTCGACCGGATTGTTAGTTAGGATACTCTAATTATCTAGGATGCGAGTTTTTGTCCTCATCGATGTTCAAATAAGGATTTTAGATTTTTTGCGGGTGAACCTCAGTAGACGGACATCGGAGATTTTTCATTTTCGTTGAACGAGACTAAAACTCAAAACATCGACCGGATTTTCAGTTAGGATACTCTAATTATCTAGGATACGAGGTTTCGTCCTCATCGAAAGTCAAATAAAGATTTTAGATTTTTTGCGAGTGAACCTCAGGAGACGGGCATCGGAGATTTTTCATTTTCGTTGAACGAGACTAAAACTCAAAACATCGGCCGGATTTGTAATTATGATACTCTAATTATCCAGGATGCGAGTTTTTGTCCTCATCGATGTTCAAATAAGGATTTTAGATTTTTTGCGGGTGAACCTCAGGAGACGGACATCGGAGATTTTTCCATTTTCGTTGCACGAGACTAAAACTCAAAACATCGACCGGATTTTCAGTTAGGATACTCTAATTATCTAGGATACGAGGTTTCGTCCTCATCGAAAGTCAAATAAAGATTTTAGATTTTTTGCGAGTGAACCTCAGGAGACGGGCATCGGAGATTTTTCATTTTCGTTGAACGAGACTAAAACTCAAAACATCGGCCGGATTTGTAATTAGGATACTCTCATTATCCAGGATGCGAGTTTTTGTCCTCATCGAATTTCAAATAAGGATTTTAGTTTTTTTGCGGGTGAACCTCCGGAGCCGGGCATCGGAGATTTTTCATTTTCGTTGAACGAGACTAAAACTCAAAACATCGGCCAGATTTGTAATTAGGATACTTTAATTGTCTAGGATACGAGGTTTCGTCCTCATCGAAGTTCAATTAGGATTTTAGATTTTTTGCGGGTGAAGCTCAGGATCCGGGCAGCGGAGATTTTCCATTTTCGTTAAACGAGAGTAAAACTCAAAACATCGGCCGGATTTGTGATAAGGATACCCTAATTATCTAGGATACGAGGTTTCGTCCTCATCGTAGGTCAAATAAAGATTTTAGATTTTTTGCGGGTGAACCTCAGGATCTGGGCATCGGAGATTTTCCATTTTCGTGGAACGAGACTAAAACTCAAAACATCGACCGGATTTTTAGTTAGGATACTCTAATTATCTAGGACGCGAGTTTACGTCCTCATCGAAGTTCATATAAGGATTTTAGATTTTTTGCGGCTGAACCTCAGGATCCGGGCATCGGCGATTTTCCATTTTCGTTAAACGAGACCAAAATTCAAAACATCGGCCGGATTTGTAATTACGATACTGTAATTATCTAGGATACGGGGTTTCGTCCTCATCGAAGGTCAAATAAAGATTTTAGATTTTTTGCGGGTGAACATCAGGAGCCGGGCACCGGAGATTTTTCATCTTCGTTGAACGAGACTAAAACTCAAAACATCGACCGGATTTGTAGTTAGGATACTCTAATTATCCAGGATGCGAGTTCTTGTCCTCATCGAAGTTCAAATAAGGATTTTAGATTTTTTGCGGGTGAACCTCAGGAGCCGGGCATCGGAAATTTTTCATTTTCGTTGAACGAGACTAAAACTCAAAACGTCGGCCGGATTTGTAATTAGGATACTCTAATTATCCAGGATGCGAGTTCTTGTCCTCATGAAGTTCAAATAAGGATTTTAGATTTTTTGCGGGTGAACCTCAGGAGCCGGGCATCGGAAATTTTTCATTTTCGTTGAACGAGACTAAAACTCAAAACATCGACCGAATTTGTAGTTAGGATACTCTAATTATCCAGGATGCGAGTTCTTGTCCTCATCGAAGTTCAAATAAGGATTTTAGATTTTTTGCGGGTGAACCTCAGGAGCCGGGCATCGGAAATTTTTCATTTTCGTTGAACGAGACTAAAACTCAAAACGTCGGCCGGATTTGTAATTAGGATACTCTAATTATCTAGGATACGAGACGTTTCGTCCTCATCGAAGGTCAAATAAAGATTTTAGATTTTTTGCGGGTGAATCTCAGGAGCCGGGCATCGGAGATTTTCCATTTTCGTTGAACGAGACTAAAACTCAAAACATCTACCGGATTTGTAATAAGGATACTCCAATTATCTAGGATACGAGGTTTCATCCTCATCGAAGGTCAAATAAAGATTTTAGATTTTTTGCGGGTGAACCTTGGGATCCGGGCATCTGAGATTTTTCATTTTTGTTGAACTAGACTAAAACTCAAAGTATCGGCCGGAATTGTAATTAGGATACTCTAATTATCTAGGATACGAGGTTTCGTCCTCATCGAAAGACAAATAAAGATTTTAGATTTTTGCAGATGAACCTCAGGATCCGGGCATCGGAGATTTTTCATTTTCGTTGAACAAGACTAAAACTCAAAACATCGGCCGGATTTGTAATTAGGGTACTCTAATTATCTAGGATTCGAGGTTTCGTCCTCATCGAAGGTCAAATAAAGATTTTAGATTTTTTGCGGTGAACCTCAGGGTCCGGGCATCGGAGATTTTTCATTTTCGTTGAACGAGACTAAAACTCAAAACATCGGCCGGATTTGTAGTTAGGATACTCTGATTATCTAGGATGCGAGTTTTTGTCCTCATCGAAGTTCAAATAAGGATTTTAGATCTTTTGCGGGTGAACCCCAGGAGCCGGGCATCGGAGATTTTCCATTTTCTTTGAACGAGACTAAAACTCAAAACATCGGCCGGATTTGTAATTAGGATACTCTAATTATCTAGGAATCGAGGTTTCGTCCTCATCGTAGGTCAAATAAAGAGTTTAGATTTTTTGCGGGTGACCCTCAGGATCCGGGCAGCGGAGATTTTCCATTTTCGTTAAACGAGAGTAAAACTCAAAACATCGCCCGGATTTGTAATTAGGATACTCTATTTATCTAGGAATCGAGGTTTCGTCCTCATCGTAGGTCAAATAAAGATTTTAGATTTTTTGCGGGTGAACCTCAGGAGCCGGGCACCGGAGATTTTTCATTTTCGTTGAACGAGACTAAAACTCAAAACGTCGGCCGGATTTGTAGTTAGGATACTCTAATTATCTAGGATTCGAGGTTTCGTCCTCATCGAAGGTCAAATAAAGATTTTAGATTTTTTGCGGTGAACCTCAGGGTCCGAGCATCGGAGATTTTTCATTTTCGTTGAACCAGACTAAAACTCAAAACATCGGCCGGATTTGTAGTTAGGATACTCTAATTATCTAGGATACGAAAGGTTTCGTCCTCATCGAAGGTCAAATAAAGATTTTAGATTTTTTGAGGGTGAACCTCAGGAGCCGGGCATCGGAAATTTTTCATTTTCGTTGAACGAGACTAAAACTCAAAACGTCGGCCGGATTTGTAATTAGGATACTCTAGTTATTTAGGATACGAGGTTTCGTCCTCATCGAAGGTCAAATAAAGATTTTAGATTTTTTGCGGTGAACCTCAGGGTCCGAGCATCGGAGATTTTTCATTTTCGTTGAACCAGACTAAAACTCAAAACATCGGCCGGATTTGTAGTTAGGATACTCTAATTATCTAGGATACGAAAGGTTTCGTCCTCATCGAAGGTCAAATAAAGATTTTAGATTTTTTGAGGGTGAACCTCAGGAGCCGGGCATCGGAGATTTTTCATTTTCGTTGAACCAGACTAAAACTCAAAACATCGGCCGGATTTGCGATTAGGATACTCTAATTATCTAGGATACGAGGTTTCGTCCTCATCGAAGGTCAAATAAAGATTTTAGATTTTTTGTGGGTGAACCTCAGGAGCCGGGCATCGGAAATTTTTCATTTTCGTTGAACGAGACTAAAACTCAAAACGTCGGCAGGATTTGTAATTAGGATACTCTAGTTATTTAGGATACGAGGTTTCGTCCTCATCGAAGGTCAAATAAAGATATTAGATTTTTTGCGGGTGAACCTCAGGAGCCGGGCATCGGAGATATTCCATTTTCGTTGAACGAGACTAAAACTCAAGACATCGGCCGGATTTGCGATTAGGATACTCTAGTTATCTAGGATACGAGGTTTCGTCCTCATCGAAGGTCAAATAAAGATTTTAGATTTTTGCGGGTGAACCTCAGGAGCCGGGCATCGGAGATTTTTCATTTTCGTTGAACGAGACTAAAACTCAAAACGTCGGCCGAATTTGTAATCAGGATACTCTAATTATCTAGGATACGAGAGGTTTCGTCCTCATCGAAGGTCAAATAAAGATTTTAGATTTTTTGAGGGTGAACCTCAGGAGCCGGGCATCGGAAATTTTTCATTTTCGTTGAACGAGACTAAAACTCAAAACGTCGGCCGGATTTGTAATTAGGATACTCTAGTTATTTAGGATACGAGGTTTCGTCCTCATCGAAGGTCAAATAAAGATATTAGATTTTTTGCGGCTGAACCTCAGGATCCGGGCATCGGAGATTTTCCATTTTCGTTGAACGAGACTAAAACTCAAAACATCGACCGGATTTGTAGTTAGGACACCCTAATTATCTAGGATACGAGGTTTCGTCCTCATCAAAGGTCAAATAAAGATTTTAGATTTTTTGCGGGTGAATCTCAGGAGCCGGGCATCGGAGATTTTCCATTTTTGTTGAACGAGACTAAAACTCAAAACATCCGCCGGATTTGTAATTAGGATACTCTAATTATCTAGGTATCGAGGTTTCGTCCTCATCGAAGGTCAAATAAAGATTTTAGATTTTTTGCGGTGAACCTCAGGGTCCGGGCATCGGAGATTTTTCATTTTCGTTGAACGAAACCAAAACTCAAAACATCGGCCGGATTTGTAGTTAGGATACTCTAGTTATCTAGGATGCGAGTTTTTGTCCTCATCGAAGTTCAAATAAGGATTTTAGATTTTTTGCGGGTGAACATCAGGATCCGGGCATCGGAGATTTTTCATTTTCGTTGAACGAGACTAAAACTCAAAACATCGGCCGGGTTTGTAATTAGGATCTCTGATTATCTAGGATTCGAGGTTTCGTCCTCATCGAAGGTCAAATAAAGATTTTAGATTTTTTGCGGTGAACCTCAGGGTCCGGGCATCGGAGATTTTTCATTTTCGTTGAACGAGACTAAAACTCAAAACATCGGCCGGATTTGTAGTTAAGATACTCTAATTATCTAGGATGCGAGTTTTTGTCCTCATCGAAGTTCAAATAAGGATTTTAGATTTTTTGCAGGTGAACCCCAGGATCCGGGCATCGGAGATTTTCCATTTTCGTTGAACGAGACTAAAACTCAAAACATCGACGGATTTGTAGTTAGGACACTCTAATTATCTAAGATGCGAGTTGTTGTCCTCATCGAAGTTGAAATAAGGATTTCAGATTTTTTGCGGGTGAACCTCAGGATCCGGGCATCGGAGATTTTTCATTTTCATTGAACGAGACTGAAACTCAAAACATCGACCAGATTTGTAATTAGGATACTCTAATTATCTAGGATTCGAGGTTTCGTCCTCATCGAAGGTCAAATAAAGTTTTTTTTTTGGCCACACCAAACCAAAACTTTAACGCCTGTATACAGGGAACTAGCAGGAGTATCAAAATTTGACCACGAAATATTATTACAATCAATTTAGTTAAAAGCCGTCGTTAAGATGGAGAAGATCGCACAGGGGCGTATCCAGACCTCAGTCTTGGGGGGTAGCGGGGCATGAAGTTGTGTGTGCTTTCACCATTTTTTGTAATACCTTCGTAAAAGATGTTGATGCAAGAGAAAAGGAAAATGTTAATAGTGTTAAAATAAACAAGAAGATATAAACAGCAAGTGAAACAGTGGAATATCAGGTATTTTAAGGAGATGAAATAAAAAATCTGTTGACGCACTAATCAATTTTAATTTTACGGAATACATATAATATGTAATACGTATATCATCCGTGAACGTTTTTTTGGCGCAGCATACAAAATTAAACGATCATGGAACACTCACCAGCCAGGTACCCTAGTAGCCACAATACGTACTCTATTTTTTTAATTAGTGTTTTAACTTTTCCATTCGGTGTAATTTTCAAAACAGGGTATTAATGAGTTAGGTAAATTTATGTGACAAGCTACCACGTTGTATAGGACATTAGAGAGGTTTTGAGCCACTAAAAATTGGGACGACGCTACCCGTAAAACATTACTCTGAGCATGCGCAGTGTGTTTCGAGTAGCAGATTAGCGTGTGCCTTGTGTACAGTTTTTGTAACCGGAATCTGTGACGTGTATATCGTTGCGTTATTCGACAATTCACATTAACAATTATTGGACCTATTTGATTCTAACCTAACCTCACATTATGATCGATTTGGTCGAAAATGTCCAAGAAATGTTACATGCAACAAGTAAACACCACAAGCAGAAAATAGATCACATCACAAGTAAAATAAAGAATTGGTTATGAAGGATCTCCGAAGCATGACAGTTCATATTTCACTACCATGGTTCAGTCCCGTGATGATCACCCGCTGTTGCCGGAGACACCTAACTTTGTAGCAATACTGTTAAATAAAATTGACGGAAGAAAACCTGATCATTTTGTACAATGATAAACTACAAAATAAGTATTGTTGCTATCAAAATCATCACGGTTCTTTTCTCATTGCTGCATAGTGGTTTAGACCTGTCAATACCGCACCGTAAACTTCCGTAGCTAACGTACTACTTTATCGGTTATTCGCCGATTGGTTATTTCGGGAGAATTGCGCATGCCAATAGCCGATAACGTGCAATAACGTCAGGAAACGGACGTCCAAAAAATCTCTAATCAACTGATTATGTAACAATGGAAATATATTTGATATGCATCACTGTAATAATGCAAAACAAACCCTTTTGTAATTTAGTTACTGCAAAAAAGATTTTTTTTTCAGTGCGACAATTGCTTAAATAAATAAGTCACAGCTGAATCGAGTTTTTTTTTCGAAAACCTTGGGGGATAATTACCCCTGTTACCCCCCTTGTATACGCCTGTGAGATCGCATGGCCACGAGTGGAGACAACGTGTATTTCGACCCCCTACGGGAAAAAATTCATAATATAGAGGAGCATCGCGAGGCATTGGTATTGACAAGTGACAGCAGTGGACAAAGGGCTAAAAAAGGCGGCACAGTTCAAGGACCAGACAAAGCATATAAATCGACTAACGGACTGCATCACTGAATACCCAGGTGTTTAATCCAACCAATCCTTACCTAACCTAAGAGTAAATGTCCATCGGAACCAGTGGCATCTCGTGTCAACTTAGAGAGGTAGTGCCAGAATGACAGCCAAAATTTCAAACCATATAATTAAAATTGAAAAAAAAAATTTACAACTAGCCGATAAGCCGAAATGAACTGAGATTTCATGTTCGACTTACCAAGCGATAAACTGAAAACATTATTAATATGCACTTTAGATTTTTTATAGGTCTTCATTTTCTCCTATATATCACGATCATCCGTGCCTTTTTTCGTCCAAGTGGCATCACCTCCACATAGAACACACACAAAACAAAAGAGTTTGTTAACTTCTTCACAGTCACTTATCCAATTGTTTTTATCATAAATAGTTTTATTAAATTTACGACAACGCGATTTCTGTCCACTACCAATAAGTTTTTCAATTGTTAAATCAGGTGTTGGACGTCCTAATTCCGTTTTTCTTTCAGCGGAAGATTACTAAATGAGTTTATTAATGCGCCAATTTTATTCATTTTCGCTCCAATGATATATTTTAATTAAACACAAAACAGATATCGATCCGAAACCAGCGCACAACTCACTGAAACTAATAAGAGCTAAATTTCAAACCTTTAACGAGAAAAGTCGACATCAGGATCAAACTTAAACAAATCTAAACAAAACAAAAATAGTGAACCATGAATGGAAATATGGGTAATGTGCCTGGCACGATCTACTTCGGATTTTCGTATTTAAAATCTATCCAAACGTCCAGCATAGCGTTATCTCTGTCACTCATAAGCGTTTGTGATAAGATTTCTCTCACTCTGTGTGCCTTACAAGAAACGGCACGGTCGCGTTGCGTCATCAGCAGCTCTCATCGTGTGAGTTGCCACGATGCCACGTGTTGCCTGATGAAAGCATTTATGCGCTGAGGCGCTATTGCCATTTCATATAAAACAGAAAAAGTGTTGGAAACTAACATAGAATAAGAAAAGTTCAAGAGATAGATAAAGATGTTTTTGTCGAAAATTAAGGTAGTGCCATGGCACTGTGGCACTACCTCACCAGCCGCCACTAATCGGAAAACTGACAAGAATTGACAAATAGTACTAATACATTATGGTTTTAGTACGTACCCCAGTAGCTACTTTCAGTCTACAAAAGCTGTCGTAAGGTAATATTGCCGAAAAAATATACACCTTCTCTAATGTCAGTCACATAAAAAATATTTTGATTTTTTTTTTAATTTATTATGCTGAACGTTTCAGAAAGTCCCGAGACCAATATTACACTCCGAAGAATGTTGTAGGCGTTGAAACCGAGCAAGATTCTACAGACAAACCCACCTACTACCCACCAAGCCATTGGTCTACTGAATACTCAAGGTCCGCAACGACAGCTAGATCGGTGAGACGAGAAGACACTCCGACACACAACGAAAAGGAATATAACGTACCCAAGAAGCTAAGTAGCAAAAAGTTGGCTAAGGCTATTGATTTCAACTCTGCTAGAAACGGTAAGACATCTTTGGAATAATGTAAGAAAATGGAAAATTATAAGTAAAGTTAAGCAATAGATCCCCGACACCTGATCTAATTAACAGTAATTTATTGTCTAGTATACCACAATTCGACATTGATAGTAATACTTTACAGTATTATTCAAATAACTCATACCCTGTTGATGAAAACTTCAAATTTCGCCTAGCAACCAGAGACGATGTACTTGATATTATAACTAGCATTAAGACTAATGCAGAAGGAGTGGATGGCATCTCAATACAAATGATAAAATACTGTTTACCTTACTGTCTGGATCCCTTAACTAATAGTTAGTTAGTTAAATCAATAAAAAACAAAGCAACTACAAACAACATAACATTTACACGAGCAGATAAAGGGAAAACCGTGATTGCGATTAACACAACCGAATATATAGAGAAAACAACACAATTCTTAAACACCGACAAATTTAAAATCATCAACAGAAACCCAACAAACATATTCCAAAAACAAATCAAAGAAATAATAAGAGACAATAGCCTCTTCAAAGATACATATAACAACTACCTTATCAGTATGAATCCTCAAACGCCAAAGTTATATTCGCTGATCAAATTGCACAAACCTGATCGCCCTATAAGACCTGTAGTATCATACGTTACAGCACCAGCATACAAACTATCAAAGAAACTAAATAGTCTATTACTACAGCACTGCAAATTCACACCAAACTTTAGCATAAACAACTCCCACGAACTGATAAAGAGAACAAAAGATATTATAACTCCTAATAAAGCTATCCTAGCCTCAAAAGTGATGATTATTCATCTGGAATACTTTGTGTATCAATGGATCTCCATCAAGTAACGGCCAACTCCATCGACTACAAGCCATACTATTTAGCAAATCAGATATACCTATAAACCCCTTTGAAATCATTATAGATGGGCACGCTATTGAATGGACTAATGAAGTAAAAAATCTTGGCTTAATAATGGATAAAAAATTTTACTTTACAGCACATGTTAATAAAATATGTAGAACAGCATTTATTGCTCTGAAAAATATAAGTGAGTTTGCTAATGTTTTACCTGTTAGCTTAAAAATCATACTGAGTCGTTAATTTTGTCACATTTGAAATACATGGATATTGTTTATAGCTCCTACTTGTACCAAAAAGATAAATACAAACTTCAAAAGATTCAAAATGCTTATTTAAGATTTATATATTCGCTTCGTAAATTTGATCACATCAGTGAATATCGCCGAAAAGTTGAGTGGTTAACAATGAACCAAAGAAGATTCTTTCACTTTAGCTGCTTTATTTATAAAGTAATTAACCATAATATCCCACCATACTTAAGAGACATGATTGTACGTCGAGGAGATTTGCATATGGTTTCAATAAGATATCCTGATAACCTTCATATTCCTCAGCACAGGACTGAATTTTTCAAAAACTCGTTTGTTTATCAAGCTTCACTTGTGTATAATATGTTAAAGGGTCAGTACCAAAACCCATTCCAACAATTTAGAGTAGATGTAAGGAAATTTGTAATCACTAATATCAGTTAAATTGGTAGGTTAACGTATATATGTATGTATACTATGTGTGTAGGTATAAGTGAAAATACACTTTGTGGAACCTTGTACCATTTGCTTGGCAATAAACATTATTATTATTATTATTATTAAACACTTATACGTATCAATAAAAAACTGTATCTTCCCTTAGCAACCAGTTATGTCTAGCTGTGTACTCGGTTCCAGCGAGAATTTTGCATGCGCTTGTTATGTAGTCTATTGTTTCTTTCTGTTGCTGTCGGTTATTATTTCCGATATAATCAGCCCACTTCACAGTGCTAATAAAACTCTGTTGAACAGAACATAAAATAGAATTCAGTTAACTGCATAGTATTTATGTCGTAATATATAGTGACGCTTTTTTCAGGAAATAACTTAGCAGACGTTCCGGCAAAGTCAAAGACATCCTTCCAAACAAATACTCCGCAACAGAACTACAAGTCTGCTTACAAAGCCACCACCCCTGTCTACCCTACTAGCGTTACTACAACCGCCTTAAAGGAAGACATTGGTTTGGTTCCACCGATTCCATACCAACATGTAGACAAGCACAACAACGATCCACAGGTAATTTTATTCGTACTATAAGCTATCACTTCCTTTTCACATATTGGACTATCTAGATCGACGACTATTTCTAAATCGACTGTGAAGAACATATAATTCTGTAGCAGGTGACAGAAGGTTCTGCCGGTGCGCCATCTGGTACTCGAAGGTAACGGCAAACCAAGGAAATCGCTGCTGAACAGCAGTACATTTCTTGGTGGGACGCCAAGGCGCGTCCGCTTGGCCACCAGAAAGCACGGGTTCTATACGCTGCTGCGTATGAAAGCCGAAAGCCGTATAGAGCAACCCTCATATATAATTCTGTATCTACTGTAAAATTTTTTTATGGTCAGCCTCCCGTAAAGGCTGAAAGCCTATGTCGCTGTAGAAATGCGGCGAGGGGATAAGTGTCTGTGCACGTTAGAGTTGAAACGCTGCAGGTTGTAGCCGTCGGGAAACAAATTCCCTGGCAGCTAATGAGCGTCGGAATTCTCTAAAAGAAGGAATGCTGGAGGACACTGGTTTGGGGAGTAGGGTCCTCGATCCGGCAAGAATGAGCTCGCAAAACCTCGTTGGGAGGTCTTGTGTTATTATCAGAGAGAGCTCACCTCGAACATCTTCCGTGATAGAATCTGTAAAACAGGGATAGGTCAGCCATCCTTTTTCGATGTTCCAGGCTGTGGAGGTCCGTTGTGAGGTTAGGCGTATCGATCAGTCTGATTGCTCTCTTCTGGATTGTGTCCAGAACATAGAGTTAACATCTCTAGAGGGAGCCTAATTTGAATATTGGCCAGCCAACATCTATAGCGCTATTGCCACTCTTCTTCGTCCGCTTAAGGACCTTCCAGTTTCTTCAAAATCTGGCAGTTTCCGCAGTTTGAAGACATGTTCCTCAAAGTATTTAACTGGGTATTTAACTATACATTAAAATATACTTGCAATGTAACTGATTTACGTGAAGATAATTTGTATTGGTTTAACGAAACCTCAAAAATGGTAAATTTCATAGCGGAATGTCGCAATAACTTCTAATATGTCGACTATGTCGTAAATCTGGCAACCTACAATCGGCGTCCCCTAAAGCTGTCATGTGGCTGTCAGTGTAGTTGTGGTTATTGCGTATGTTGAGATTTTTGTTGTTTTAGTTTATATTTGAGTGACTTTGTGACTATTTGTGGTGTGAATTAAATTATTTATGAGCAATATTGTCATAATTGCATGACGGGATGAAATAAAAAGTGATTAGTTTGCTGCAATAGCGACGAATCGGTGAACACCACTTATCATAGGTTAGTATAGGTTTTGTTTTGGTTTTCAGTAGCGTAAAATATGGGGAAACACTTTATGGTAATAATAAATTATCAACTGTTACAATCAAGTTATAATAAGAGTAACTCTCTAAGTATAGCCAAATACTAAAACAACTTATTGTATCAGTTTGTAACATCACAGTAATAATTGAATCTATTAATGAACATCCAATTTTAATATAAAATCGTACGCCACTGATAATGCCCTCAAGCTGTCAAAATTTCCGTTACATGTTGGCTGGTCAGTGACCTGTGCATTTTGTTGTTTACATTCCCTCTAGAGATGTTAACTCTGTGGTCCAGAAGCTTTAGAGAGCTTTGAAGCGCATCCCCACACATGGGAGCAATACTCCAACGATGGTTGGATCTGTGCCTTGTAGAGCAGCGGTAGTTGCTCTGGTGTATACACCTTCTGGGATGCCGCTTTATAAAATACTGACGACGTGGTCATGTTATTGTTGATACTGATCCCAATACTTTCTCATCTTTTTAAAATTGAACAATTATTATGGTTCACTGAACTTAAGGGGGTTGGGGACGTTGGTTCCGAACATTACGTTGACAGCTAACAATCAAAATTTCTAGGTTGGACCTTCCGAAAACGTTGTGCCCCAGATACAAGTAGCTGACCGGAAAATTGACAAAGTGTCCAGTGAAGAACAACCAACTCGAAGAGTGAATTTCCATTCGAACTTCCATGCCACCACCCCGGTTTACCCTTCCAAAGCAGAACTGAAAGAGCTGTTACAACACCAAGAACACCAGGAAGTCAAAGGAGATAGGGTACCTGTGAACTTTGAGTCCAACTTCAAAGCTACCACTCCTGTGTATCCCGCTTCTGTGGATCATACTAGTCCTGATCCTGGAGAAGTGGGCTTGGTAGCTCCAAAAGGGAATTCGAAACAAGAGGCAGCGGAGGTAGTGTAGTGAGCAACTAGTCACAGTCAAAACCGATACCAAATTTAGAAATAGCCAAAGTGATCAAGTCGTCTAGTGGTGGAATTTAGAACCCAATGTTGTATGTGTGCCCATGGTAACCAGATTCTTTTAGCATGCATGCGTACCAACTCAGAGAGAATGAAATCAAACACAGAAATGTTATGATATGGTTTTTTATTATTTGTTTCTTAACATTTGTTTTGTATTTATTAATCATGAGTGCTGAGTGTTTATGTTATGATCTTATTACTTGATTCTGTATTTATCAAATCGTGAGTGCTTTGGCTTTCATATATTTTACTGGTGAAGTATTTATATTGATATGTTAAAATATACGATTCAAAAATGTCTTAATAATAGTGGTACAACTGGCTCTTGTTATTCATATTGTATAATAAAGAAATGGTTATAAACATACACAGTCTAAATGATAAATAACAATAATAATACATGGTGGGCTAGGTCTCTGTTAAACGTCAAATAGGGAAAAATGGATATAATGTGGAAAAATGTAAAATATCAGCATATATAAATAAATAAAAATAATCAAATATAGAAGGGAGTAAATAAAAGGGGTAAATGGTATAGGGTATATAAAATATAAACATAGCATCGCAAGTATAGCAGCATAGCAAGCATAACAGCATAGCAAGCATGGTATCTACGCGCATAAATAGATAAATAAATATAAACCATAAACAGCATATAAAAGGGCTGAGGAAATCGTATAGGCGTGAAACACGGAATCAACCCACTTCCGTTTGTAAGTGATTAGGCAGTCCGGCCAGGCCATACGGTTTCCACAAGCATAAAATAAATATCGTATATAAATAAAGGGGATCAGTAAAGGGTGAAATAGATACAGATAAATAAGACAGAGTTGCCTCTGTTCACCAATACCTAGAGTAGACGTAATAAAGGGTGAAATAGATACAGATAAATAAGACAGAGTTGCCTCTGTTCACCAATACCTAGAGTAGACGTAAATCAGAGACCCAACGCCAAATAATAAAGTCGTCTGAAAACCCTAATGTATAATATACCTTGTGAAACACTAAATTTTGTAGCCAGATCACATTAGTTAATAATACAAACTCAAAAGACAACATACCTGCAAATATTCGTGAAAAAGACTCAAAAACCCCTGTGTTGAAATTTTGGTCTCCCGCTTGTTACGTTTTTCAAAAACCACCCCTCTTGTAATTATTAAACAAACTCTCAACAAAACTATGGCAACGATTATCACAGCTCACTATTCCAGTGACCAAACACAACAACCAAAAGCATCACAGAACAATATCTTTTTTCTGTGAATACGGATTGACAACTAACACAGAATGAGAGAAACGGAAGGAAGCATTACAGAACAGTAGTACAGAATCACAGATGGAAAATTAATATAGAAAGTCACTCATGGTCTGACAAGTATCAAAATATCTGAACAATATAGAATATAGTAATAATCAAATACCTTACTTATCTGAACTTCATCAAGTCACTTCATGACTATACACTCATACACTTAGATCTTACATTTTTTATAAAAATCATCCGTCGATGACATCAATGTCAAACTTCGGTCACGTGACCGCTAAAGGTGCGTTCTAACGTCTGGCAGCTAGGAGCGCGTTCCGGATCACCACAAACGCCCCTTTGGAAAGGTATCCAAAGACGAAGGAGGCTGGGTAGCTTTCCAAGATCTCTTAGTTCCTGGCTGGAAAAATTTTCTTGTAGTTTCATGGCCTCATGAGCACCGCCGCGTCGATACATGCAACAAGAAAAATTCAATCAGCAGATTTATGAAATCAAATAGTAAATAATCTTCTAAAACTAGAAACGAGGAATAACCAACGACTTCAAAGAACACATATGTATTTCTTTTAAGTCACAATACTTGATAACAATTCAAACAATTGAAAACTTCAACCAAAAATGAAAAACTTCAAGTTGGAAATATTAAGTTTCCACAACTTTCACCTGTGTGTGGGATCCACAAAGTGTAAACATTAGAATAAGATAGGCTTGACACACAGTGTGGACCATAATAGAACTAAAAGTCAGAAATGTACTTGACTTTACCTCGCCCCTAATGTAAAAGACCAAGCAATCACATCGGTTATGATCTGGCAACATTGGAGCTCGCTCCTCAGGTAAAACCAAACATGTGTTACGACCTGGCAACATTGGACCTCACGCCTCAGGTAAAACCAGTCTCATGTGTTACGATCTGGCAACATTGGACACTCGTGGGCTAGACAGCACAGTTCGAAAGAGGCCAGCCGTCAGCTGTCTAGGTAGACTTCACAAATGGCATTCTTGACGTAACACATCTACCCAATGTATTATAAAATTATAATATTTATTGTGACTAATGCACAAGGGAAAGACACAAATAAACAATTCCAGACAAATGTCAGGATTTAATAGCAAATCACTATAACCCTGGATAAAATGAAGATAAAGAACACACAATCCTAAGAAAGTTCCAAACTGTTTATATTTTCGGCTGTAGGCTACCTGAAAATGACCTTTACTTGTTCTTAATCAAGCTCCACGCCCCTAGAGGTGAGACCATGCTGAAAAAGAAAGCTTCACGGACACCAAGGAAAAAATAGTATCAGATATAGAATAGGAAGAGTGAAGAAATAGTTTTGTGAGAAATGGAGGACTACACATCACTTCAATTGCAGTGTGTTTACCAAAAACTGAGGTAGAGCAATGTTAAACCTAGTTGGCAGCAGAGGGAAGAAATTCTGATTGAAGAGGAGTACTGATTGACATACATGAAGCAAAAAGTAAAACAGTAAATGGATATCTTTCAAGAAAATTGAAAGTTCCCTGAAGAGTTCAATCAGCTGACACATTCATATGTGGCTGCAATGGTTTCAGCAAACTAGCCTGTCCGCAGCTAAGAAAATAAGAAATATGTTATCATAGTAAAATTTGTCATAGGGAAAATAGCAATATTCCAAACATATAAGATTCTCAGAGAACAAACAATAATATAAAAAAAGAGAAGTTTAAATGGTTGATACGATATTAAAAATGAAACTGACCTGCCAAAGTGTCTGCGAAAGGCTGTAACATCACTGATGGTTGTCTTAGAAGATTTTTTCAACTGGTTGACATTCTTCACAAGGGACAAGGGCTTTCTTGCTGTCATACTGTCTGATTGATCAGGAACAGGCGTACCACCTCTTGATAAGACTTGAGCAATTTGGGTTTCATCTAACTCGCTCAGATTCTTACTGGTTCTTGGTGTAGAATTTTGATTCTCCATCGTTCAGTATAGATCACCCTGCAAACATTGCTACGCAGTATCACACTTGACAATGACAAAAGGTTTTTCATGATTAATAAACCATACCTCATCTGAAATTAGTACACAGTGACATGCCTCCTTCGCAACAGCAACAATTTTGACCAGAACAACTATCTCCGGGCCCTGAGACAGTCATCCTGGTCACGGCACCAATTTTGTAGTGAGCAACTAGTCACAGTCAAAACCGATACCAAATTTAGAAATAGCCAAAGTGATCAAGTCGTCTAGTGGTGGAATTTAGAACCCAATGTTGTATGTGTGCCCATGGTAACCAGATTCTTTTAGCATGCATGCGTACCAACTCAGAGAGAATGAAATCAAACACAGAAATGTTATGATATGGTTTTTTATTATTTGTTTCTTAACATTTGTTTTGTATTTATTAATCATGAGTGCTGAGTGTTTATGTTATGATCTTATTACTTGATTCTGTATTTATCAAATCGTGAGTGCTTTGGCTTTCATATATTTTACTGGTGAAGTATTTATATTGATATGTTAAAATATACGATTCAAAAATGTCTTAATAATAGTGGTACAACTGGCTCTTGTTATTCATATTGTATAATAAAGAAATGGTTATAAACATACACAGTCTAAATGATAAATAACAATAATAATACATGGTGGGCTAGGTCTCTGTTAAACGTCAAATAGGGAAAAATGGATATAATGTGGAAAAATGTAAAATATCAGCATATATAAATAAATAAAAATAATCAAATATAGAAGGGAGTAAATAAAAGGGGTAAATGGTATAGGGTATATAAAATATAAACATAGCATCGCAAGTATAGCAGCATAGCAAGCATAACAGCATAGCAAGCATGGTATCTACGCGCATAAATAGATAAATAAATATAAACCATAAACAGCATCTAAAAGGGCTGAGGAAATCGTATAGGCGTGAAACACGGAATCAACCCACTTCCGTTTGTAAGTGATTAGGCAGTCCGGCCAGGCCATACGGTTTCCACAAGCATAAAATAAATATCGTATATAAATAAAGGGGATCAGTAAAGGGTGAAATAGATACAGATAAATAAGACAGAGTTGCCTCTGTTCACCAATACCTAGAGTAGACGTAATAAAGGGTGAAATAGATACAGATAAATAAGACAGAGTTGCCTCTGTTCACCAATACCTAGAGTAGACGTAAATCAGAGACCCAACGCCAAATAATAAAGTCGTCTGAAAACCCTAATGTATAATATACCTTGTGAAACACTAAATTTTGTAGCCAGATCACATTAGTTAATAATACAAACTCAAAAGACAACATACCTGCAAATATTCGTGAAAAAGACTCAAAAACCCCTGTGTTGAAATTTTGGTCTCCCGCTTGTTACGTTTTTCAAAAACCACCCCTCTTGTAATTATTAAACAAACTCTCAACAAAACTATGGCAACGATTATCACAGCTCACTATTCCAGTGACCAAACACAACAACCAAAAGCATCACAGAACAATATCTTTTTTCTGTGAATACGGATTGACAATTAACACAGAATGAAAGAAACGGAAGGAAGCATTACAGAACAGTAGTACAGAATCACAGATGGAAAATTAATATAGAAAGTCACTCATGGTCTGACAAGTATCAAAATATCTGAACAATATAGAATATAGTAATAATCAAATACCTTACTTATCTGAACTTCATCAAGTCACTTCATGACTATACACTCATACACTTAGATCTTACATTTTTTATAAAAATCATCCGTCGATGACATCAATGTCAAACTTCGGTCACGTGACCGCTAAAGGTGCGTTCTAACGTCTGGCAGCTAGGAGCGCGTTCCGGATCACCACAGTAGGTGTTTCCTTTTTACTTCCTACACCGATAGGTGGGGGGATTATTGTGATCACGAAATATTTCGATTTTGAGATAATACGCTTTTTGGGCGTTTTATGATGTCTACATAACGAAAATCCACGTCACTCATTTTCGTCGGTCTGTCTGCCGGTCTGTTGGCGTTTTTCTAGCCTCCTAATCTCAGAAACTGCTTCATAGATTTTGATGAAATTTGGGTAGCGATATATTGTGGGATCGTAATAATGACCTAGCGTCATAATACATTTTTTTAGGTCCAACTGAACACTGCGTTGCCTATTATGAAAGCAAGGGACTTTGTGATGTGAATTTTGTGATGTATACGTACGTTTATTGCTTCTGATCGTTCTGTATCATGTAACGTGGAAACTATTAGATTGATTTTGATGAATTTTTTACACAGTACTACTACCAAGGCGAGGATGGGCAAAGTTTAACACATTGTTGGACACTGCTGGCCGGGAGGCTTCGTAATATGGCACCTCAAAACATTCCCATTTTTTTGCGTTTGTAACATGATTTGCGTTATCAAAATATTTTAGGGGTATTCATTTTTGACTCTTTTTCCCATTTTTGAGGTTTTTGGGGACAATATCATATCACAGCAGACTTTATGTTCTAGAATGGCAACCACGGCTATAGCCGTCTAATCAGTGTAATCGTAAAACACATCTTGTGGGAAGAAAAGGACAATTTTCGAGACAAAAGCTAAAACAAAAACAACATTTTATTGTGTCAAATTTATAAACAAAAACGCATCTCTCAGAATATACAGACGATATAAAAACAAAAAATCAAATTTATTAGCAAACAGAGGTATCTCCGAACAAAACAGAATTTAGGCACAAATTTATGTTTGACGCCACTTTTCAAAGCAGTCTGGACACAAAGCAGGTTTATTTTCACAACCCTTGCATCTATAACTAGTTTCTTTGCGTTTTCCAGACTTGAAACATTGTTTGCATCTAAGAAAATATGATTTTATTTTATGATCCTCTGGTAGGGGCAGCTTCTCTGGAAAATGTCTCACACGTGCTTCGAGTTTTGTATTGATATGAGACAATAATATATTCTATATCTATAATAGGTGGACGACGAATATCTGTTTAGGATGAAAATATCTGGTTACCTACCTTCCATCAGTACTGAAAATATGAAAATCAAACAAAAACACACTTGCAATATGGCAGCTATACACGTGGTCAATGCATCACATTGGAGGTTATGGACGGTTATAGCCGTAGTGCCGTTTTACCCATGCACCTTAAAACATGAATAGTTGGGATAGCGTATAGTGGGTTAGAATTTGGCAATTTCAGAAATGACGAGCTTCACGTTACGGCACTAACATTGCTTAACAAGGCAAGTATACCGACATTCTGACGGTCGTCGCCGTTCTGCCGTAACAAGCAGATAACTATTTGACTGATATAGCCGTCGTGGCGTATCACGATCAGTCCCCGCAGACGGCTATAGCCGTTGTGTCCAACAACAAAAATATAAAAATATAAAAACTCAAACTTTTTCAACGTTTTTAGGCGTTTTAGGGGTTCTTGATCATTTTCTATTTTTTGTTAAACCTTGCCAATGATGCCCTATCCAGATGTATGTAAGTCCTTTTTTAATAAAGAAGCGTGATTATTATCATTATTTCATTTCAGAATCTGCCGATTCGACACGATGCAAACCCGATAACGACCGAACGAGTACCCGTGAACTTCAAGTCTAACTACAAAGCGACAACACCTGTCTACCCCTTGACCGTCGAAGCGACAAGTCCCAACCCTGTAGACACAGGATTAGTTCCACCCAAACGACACGAGGACAGTCCAGCTACATCGGATCACCAAAAGGAGAATGTTGAACACCCTACCAGGCAATCGAATGTAGTGTTTCCATCAAACTTCAAGGCAACTACACCTGTGTACCCCACTGCTGTTGAAAACACTAGTCCCAATCCTTCTAATGTTGGCCTGAAAGCTCCTAAGGACAATAAAAATGATGATGTTGAAATTGTAGAAGGCACACCGGTAGTCAATTTTGCCTCGAATTTCAAGGCTACAACCCCAGTGTATCCTACCTCAGTGGAAAATACTAGTCCCAATCCCTCAAACGCTGGCCTGAAACCGCCAAAAGATAGTAAGACCCAGGACACTGTTGCTAATGAGAATGATTCACCGCAAGTTAATTTTGTCTCAAACTTCAAAGCCACAACTCCCGTTTACCCTACATCCGTAGATTCAACTAGCCCTAATCCAAATTCTATAGGGCTAAAACCTCCACAACCGCAAACCCACAACAATTTACAAAGTTCTTCCATCAATCAAGATGCTGAACTCCTTCCTCTATCAGATTTAGTTCCACCAGCATTTGACAAAAACTTTAATCCAGAAGAGCATAAAGTGGAAACTACAGTTAGAACACCCTCTAAGTTCTATCAACCTCCAAAGATTGAACCGGCTTTCACTGGTGAACAAACTGACCAACCCGAGCAAAACCTCGACAATACTGGTATAAGGATACTCAACTTCATGAAATCTTTTAATAATTCGCAATGGCAAGATTTGCGTAAGGTATTTAGAATACCTGAGTTTGACCTTCCATTGGACGAGGGAGCAGTCAGGCCTAGTTATGACAGTGTACTCAATTCATTCGAGGCAAAAAATACAAAGAAGAAGTGATCAGAAATGATTTTTTGTCAGTAAATTGTTTGCCTGGAAGTTTGACGAAGGCAGGACGAATGAGATCAAAGAGTGATTCAAGGAACACTTAACCGGATTCTATGAGAACAAACCTGGCGGTCTTATAGTGAGAAGCGCAATAATTCTCACTCAGCAGTCGTACAAATTTTCTGAAAAAAAATTAGTTGTTGAATTGGGTCGAGAATTGGGTTTTTGAAAAAAAATGTGATAAATGGATCATATGTATATAAGTTTTATAACATATACAGGGTGTTAATTAAGTATGTTAACAAACTTTAACCACGAATAGTACTCAGAAAATAGAAAGAAAATGTCATACGAACATGGGTCCGGAAATGCTTCCTAAGGGAGCTACGCTCCTTTGCATGGGGTACTCTGAATTGTTTTTCACAGCACACGTACTAAATTGATGAACATTTATTTATTTACAATAGCCTGCATCGATTCAATAATTTGCATTTTTCTCGAAAACGGTTATCCCTATCGAGATGTACCAAGAGACCATTTTTACGTAGAAATCTCTGAAATACCATATTCTAAAATCAAAATGTCAAAAAAATTACCATTTAGAAAATGGGGTTATTTTTACCCTTAACTCCTCCCGTGTGATACGCCTCTGATTAAAATTATGAAATTCTGGATTCAGAATCAGATTCAGCATCAAAAGTTTACCCATCGTACCTAATTTCGTAATTTTGTTATGAATGCTTTCGAGAATATCGAGGGAAAACCGTCTTCAGGGTGCCCCATGCAAAGGAACGTAGCTCCCTTAGGAAGCATTTCCGGACCCATGTTCATATGACATTTTCTTTCTATTTTTCGGAGTACTATTCGTGGGTAAAGTTTGTTAACATAATTAACACCCTGTATATTTTTTTCGCAATAATTTAAGTTATATCAAAAAAAAAATTCATTGAATCCAGTACTGAAGACACGCCGACAGCTCCCAAACAAAACCAAGCGCGTGTGACGTCATAATGTTAGTTTATACAGAGATAAAGTACAGCATTTTGATCTATTAAGTGCTGTTGTCATTGTTAAATACTCAAATATTTATTGTAAATGACAAACCGCAAAAGTTATCGTTCTTGTTTTGTGTCATTATTTACCAATACTACAAAAACACCTCCTGACAAAGTGTTTAAATGTTTCGCTGATGAAAAACGTCGAAACAATAATTGGTTTCAAGCAGGGCACCGGGGTAATCCAAAAACAAAACCGATTTTTTTGTTTTGAAGACCATTTTGATGTAAGTAGGTATTTCATATCACCATTGTTATGAATTATTATTTATCTAATGGCCGATTTTATCAATATGCATATTTTGACGAGGATTCTGAAAAACACTTTCTATTATGTAGGTTGACGACATGGATATTGAGGGCTGCAGCTAGGTATCATCTAATGGTATTTTATCATTATTGAAACTAAAACGTCGACAAAAAAATTATGTAAAAAAATCATAAAAATAGAACCCCAGTATTTCACCTCAGTCAGGCAGCAATTACATACATAATTTTATAAAGATACTTGAATTTGTTGGATGCGTGCTTGTTATGGATCTTTGTATACAAATATCCAGAGAATGTAAAGGTACTGACGTTTTTCATCCAATATTTCCACTTTATATCAAATTATCCCTTTCATGAGCTTCTAGCAAGGATCTTGCTTCTTTGCTTAAAAGCACACAACAGGTGGGTTTTTTTTTAAATCATGTATCACATAACCTAACTCGAACACAAAACAAACGGACCGGACGGTATCACGGTCACGGTCATGACCAGACGTGGGGAAATAGCACAGAAATAGTCTGTGGATCGGACTAAGTTGGTTCCATGTTTGTGCGCCAAGGTCTAAAATCGAAATTTAACATTATGACATCACAACTATGGTGACCAATCCTTGCGCGATCATAGTCACGTACCTTTGTTTTGGCTTTTATCAATTTTTAATTGTTTATAATTAAATGAAAATAATTATTTTTAAGCTTTTGGAATTAAATACAAATATTATTAAAAATACATTTTTAAAATACATATTAAAATCACTATTTTTTTTTTCAAAATCCCAATTATCCATATTTCATGTGAATATTTCATCTGTTACGATATTCTTCCGTTGTATAACACTTGTTAATTTAGACAGTCAATTTTTTATTTACACCATACACATTTGATTCTGACCAAATACTATACACCAATATTCACGTTAAACTTTCCGTCCTTTAAATACTTTTATTTATAATCTATATTTACTGTGATATTTAAAATTTACTCCCACTTTCCTTCACACTATTTATACTACCAAAGCTCAATGTCAATACATACATAGTATAGACAAGACTTAATACTCAGATGCAGTCCAGTCGATGGAAAATATTTTTAGGTATTATTTTGGCAAAGGCAAATGATTCCTTTTGGTTCACTAATTTAAGATGTACAATCTTTTTAATGTATTGTTTAATAATATGAGTTTCCATAGTCTTGCACAGATTGCATTTGGGTAGCATTTGTGTAAAAGTAATTAGGTAACCGCTTTCGACATTTTTTCAGAAAATTAAGATAAATTCACAGAATGAACGACACAAGAAACATATGACATTGAATTGACGTTGATGAGTTGCTTATTAGCTTATTACACTAGGTGCTTCATTTATTTTGAACGGTTTGTACCTTTTAACGAATGCATAGTTTCAAACTAGTCAGAAATGGTTGATATAAACATAAATGCTATATATGTACGTACTTATATACCTTTGAATTTTGGAGTACTTACAGTTCCGTAGGGTAGGCCGAAATATCTTGGAATGAAAAGTGCTTGCTTACTCCGCAAGAGGGAGATAATTCCAATCATTTGGTTCACAGAAAAATCGGAAAAATGACGGGTACCAGCGACCAGCGTCTCCGGCATTCTAGGCCGACGGGTCTACCAACTACACCACGGTGCCGACGACAAGGTATCGACTCCGCCGACACCCACCACTCCCCCGTATATCTCTCGAGAACCATGTGTTTCAGTCATCCAGAGAGATCTAGTCGGCTGTTGGGCGAGTCTGAATCTCCCACCGCCATTTGCACGAGCTCTCTTTGTCACTGAAGTACGATACCTCAGTCGGCCAGGATATCATTGAATGAAAGGTGCTTGCGACACCATGTCGTCGGAGCTGTATATCGGCTGTAGTACGGGTCACGGTAGCCAAAGTTTACGGAATACATATAAGTTGGATCACTCCGCAAAAATATCAAAACGGCCTGCCCCTTGCCCCGTCTCTCCGGTACACCGGTAGCAGTGTACCGGCGTCAACCGGGAGATACGGCGCGGCGCAAAGTAGAGGTTGAACGTGTTTAACGCGAAGTCTATACAGTGTCTCAAAAATATCGGATTTTGTTATCTCGGATTTGTTTGCAGGAAATGGATAATATTTTTAGAAGTTTGAGAGTAATCAATTTCGCGAGAAAAGATATTACCAATCAATTTAAATTTATTAACGAATGGAGAATGACAATCAGATCCATTCTTATTTTGTGGTAAACCTTGAAATGTAAGGGATATAAACACAGGGTATCCCACGACGATTAAGACAAGAAATACGTCGGAACTTGGCAGCAGTAGAGAATTGGTATTTATTGAATGAGGTATTTGTTTTTGGTCACGTGACATTCGATTCAAAATTATCAATGGGACACCCTGTATATTTGTGCCTGTGTTCCTCCCGATAAAACAATTCCAACAAACTAGCACACTTGGGGTCTCAAGTTCAAGAGCTACAGGTACTAAATGCGTATAGTGAGACAAAATATTCATTCGGTGGTCTTACCATACCACCCAGGGACATTGTAAATTATATTTTAGAGCTCGAAAATATTTTTATTGATAACTTTAACACTTTAGTTTCTACAGTAGCAATTGGAATGACAGTGAAAATCAAAATGTCAAAAATAATTTATTCACATCCATGTGAAGCATTTCCACATGATTATCTTTTAAAATTGTACATACGAGTTCGCATATACTATACCATAAAATTTATAAACTGTGATCTCAAAAATAAGCCAAATAAACAAAACATCAAGGTATAAATGCTACAGCACCTTTGAACCATCAGTTTTTACTTATCTACAAAATAGCTAATATGTGAAATCATTTGAGATTCATTAGTAATAGTTTTACTAGGCTTTATTTTTAATATCCATTTATGTAACTTAGCGCATTGGCAAAATAAACGTTATATTTGTATTTGTATGTCTAAATCGGCCGTCAATACATAGCTTTTCAATGACCCTCGTATATACGTACAACCCAGGCATTAGCAAGTCCCCGCTAAAAGACCCTCGTACTTGAGCAAAAACCAACGTAAAAACTAACTGGCGCGTGCGGCCGCGGCATCGCTGTGAGTTCTTCAAAGTGCCGACAGAGAGTGATCCAACTTATATGTATTCCGTAAACTTTGCCGTAGCATAGTTGGTAACGCGCTGGCCTAGAATGCCGGAGACGCTGGTTCGAATCCAGCCGGTATTCTTCATTTTTCCGATTTTTGTGTGAACCAAATGATCCGAAATATGTTGTCGGGAACAATACTCTATGGATATTTGCGACTAAGGATATTGTATAAAATAATGGAAAGCGTGTATAAAATATACTATCGGCGCACGCAATGATAGAGAACAGAACAAGAGACTTATTCAAGAGTTGTTATTTATTTATATTTCCTATACTTCCTACCAACCTGAGCCTATAGCCACTTCCTGACAGCGTTGCTAAAATTAGCCACTTCCTGACAGCATTGCTAAAATTCGCTGTTTTTCTCTAAATGATTATATAATATTTTTGTCTTCTATCCTAGCCTACTAGTCCCAAGTATAAGTTCCAAAACCTCTTTTGGCACACCCAAATGTTGACTTATTATAGAGCATAGTGAAGGAAAAATGAATATTTATGCAATGTAAATAACTACTTAGTAAGGTTATTTATTTTTAAAAGCATTACGTACTTATGCTCTGTTTCAGACAGTAACAGTCATTTCATATGTACAGATGTTAATACCATAATTAATAAGTTACTGCTTTATAAAAATTTGGATTTCAATATCCCGATATTGAAATGAAACGTTACATTTGAAATGAATGACTGAGACACGGCATATGTTGTAGAATAATAGTATTTGTACTTGTTTTCAGAATAAATAATAAGACGTTGTTGCTTTGTTTCTTTTTAATATGAAAATATATGCTTCAAACTATCAAATATATTGATTCTTAAAGCTATAATAAATATTCACTAGTCTAGACCATACCTACTGTTTATGAGATGCTCCAAACGAAATTGAATACGTGTAACGTAACGAAATTATAAATTCTTCTAATTACCTAAATTATTGCGACCTAATACAAACGGTCATCAAAATTGACATTACAACCATGAAATATAAGGCACATCATAATAATTTTATAAATACTGAAATTCTACCTCATGTTGTAAATCTTCTGAGAGACGGGACTCGGTGCTAAATGCTTCAATACTTTGGGGATATGTTGGAGTTTTTCCACGATTATCCTAGGTAACACCTATAGTAGAGAAAATATTAATAATAAACGTATTTTTTCAGCATCTACATGTGTTAATAATAGTAATCAACTATAGTAGGAACAGTAACTGAAGAACATCAAAAACGGGGCAAACCAAGGAAGTATAGACTTCAACCCCTCTGTACTTGTGCCAACAAGTGGCTGAGAATCAATTAGGCAATGGGGTATTTTCCGAACAAAATTTTATGACGGAATATTGATGTTACGTCCCCAAAAACCATGTAACTAATATTTTTACTTTTTACTGTGAACGCAAAATGACTTAAAAGCACCTGCAAAGTTCAAACACAAAATTTCGCGCCAAAGCTATGACGTAATAAATCTAAGCGTGACGTAATAAGTCTTTCGTGGAGCTATCCTCAGAATGTGACTCTACTTTGTCGTCTGACCTCCTTTTCTCCATCTACAGACATAACCTCCGCTTCGTATTAATATTGACAGATGTTTGTTTACATAGTGACAGGCTGTTAAAGACGAGTGTTGCCGAATGACGAGTAAAATTGTAAAAAGTAACTATGAAAGATTCTCAGAGTAAACTGCTAATTGCATAACAATGCAAAAAATGGAATAGCTGTGCAATATAACATTTATAGTCTACAAAAAGAGGGAAACTAAATAAACATAAAATAAAGTTTACATCCTTTATAGAAAAACTATGCAAAATATTGTCACGACGGCCTCTTTTTCTTCACCCAGGGAATCAAACTCGACGTAACTTTCACCGTTTTACTTAATACAAAACCTCAACCTTATCTCAACTAGATCTCAACTCAACTCGACTGACCCTCTACGCTACCCGTAGCACCTAATATATACTTCATCGAACCATCTAGAGGATTCGATGACATTTCTAGAATCTATCCGTCATTCTCGAAAACTCTAGACGATTCGATGACGTTTACACTTCAAAAGATCTAACCTAGCACTTTGACTTTACATCATGTTTGACAACCAATGACAAGTAAAACAAATACACGAATACCATAATATACAGTATGTTACATTCTTCCCCCCTTAGCGTTCGGCATCCTCGACGAACAACTTCGATTCTTGTATCACCACAGACATCAGCATAGTCGACATTCGGTATTCCACTTTCCGTACATAACCTGTAGACTACGTCGTTGAGGCGCTTCATCACCACGTAGGGTTCCTCCTCATGGCGTTGTAGCTTCGGACATCTACCCTTCCTTCCGTCGTCTGTTGCAAGACCATACCAGATCCTCTCGTAACTGCGATATTCTTTGCCCAACTTGCGATTCTCATTTTCAGCTCCAGCAGGATCCTCTTTTCCTAGCTCTGTTATCATTTTCTTCAGTTGCACCTTTTCGCCTTGACGACTGTCACTTCTCGACACTTCCTTCTTCCAATCACTCAGGCTATTCTCCACTTCCTCTATGAGCCTGCTGAGTTCGTCTTCCACCTGCACAATCCTGTTCTTTTGCTTAACATTCTCGCTTTTGAGTTGCGTGGTCTGGTCCAAACCCCATGATGCGTCCTTGAGTGCAGCGCCAAACTCTGCTCCTATCCTCGGGTTTTCTTTCCTCAGTTGTGCCAATCTCTGTTCTAACTTTACATCGTAAAATGGCTTCGCTAATGTTGCGGACACACCCTTCTTTGTATCCTCAGTAACCTTACTCAGTTCTTTCTTCTTCTTATCGATCTCAATTTCCAGCTGTGTAGTCTTCTGCTCCACGTTACTGTTTTCATTCTTCATATGCTTCATCTTGGAGCTACCATACTCTACTTCAGTCAACGCGTTTTCCAGCTCTTTTTTCAGTCGAGCATTCTCATTTTCCAAATTCATCAGTCGCTGTTTAGTTTTACTATCAACTTCTCTTGCTTTAGTCAAATCTTCCTTTCGCTTTTTCGCATCATCGACCTCGGCGCTCAAATCTGTTCTCAGCTTCTTGTTTTCTTCTTCAAGCTGCGCCAACCTTTCTCTCAACTCATTCTTCTTGATACCGACCCTTTTGGCTTTGTCATTCGCTTTGTCCAAGTTCTTTTTACAGAATGCATACTCAGCCTCCATCTGATTTATCTTCTGTTTGAGCATTGCATTTTCATCTTTAACTTGGTCGTATTCCCTCTCTGATTTCTTCAACTGATTCAAAGCTTTCAATCTCTTGATTTCGCCCTTCAAAGCAGAGACTTCTTTATTGAGCTTCCTCAAGGCTATTTCGTGTTGTTCGTCCTTCAGCAGATTCTTTCTATTCGTTTCAAACTTGCTTTTAATATGCATACTTCTCCTTTCCTGAGAGGCAAGCAACTGCTTCATCCTATCTCTGTCTGCTCTAAGTTCCCTCATGGCTACTCCGTGTTGTTGTTGAAGTTTGGCAATACTTTCTTCATTCTTCTTTACTAAATTCTTTATGTCTCTGTCAAACTGCTCCTTCATGGAGTTTATCGTGTCTTGCATAGATTTCATTTTGTTCGCATATTCATCCGCTTTTACTACATCCGCTTGTACCTTATCAGCCTGGGTGCGGCAGCCTACCCTAAGATGCCCCTTCTGTCCACATTTCCAGCATGTAAACTTTTCAGCTCCTTCTAGGCTTGTGCGAACTGGGTTTCTTTGGAAGCTAGCACCTCTTCTTCCTGAAATAAACGGTGTGGCCCTGACTTCTGCTTCTGTATCTTGCTCGACAGCGCGCACCCTGCTTGTCATTCGCATGGCTTTTATGTCAGCTTCAATTTGCAAAGCCTTGATCACAGCATCTTGTAAATTTATGGGACTGGATAGTTTTACCATTCGTTGAACTTCCGCGTCTGCAATGCCTTCGACAAACTGGCGAGCAGCGACGTACTCCTGTGTTTCGACGGGGCTGTTGACGAATGCCCGTTTCGCTAAGCTTTGGACTTCATATGCAAACGTGGTCAGATCCTCCTTGGCTTGCTGTGTCCGGTTGTGCAGTTGACCATGTAGCAGCTCTGTTAAGTGCGCATCTCCAAAGCGTAACCTTAGTGCAGATGTTATCTTATCGTAGTCACGTAGATCTGATGCGCAGAGATTTTCCAAAATAGCTGCGGCAGAGTCTCTTAGCATGGATGTAAGCACACAAGCTTTTTCTTCATTTGACCAGTTATTCATACGAGCGATATTTTCAAATTGCATATAATAAATGTCCCAGGACGTTTTGCCGTTGTACGGATAGGGCTTTGCTACTACGCTACTGTGTCTATCAGGAAAAGCGGATGGTACAGCTGTTAAACAACGCTCACCTGCACCAAGTTCTAGCAGCTCCTCTCTCACGATTTCCTTGACTTGATCTTTCACTTGCTGCAGCTGTTCCTCAACGTTTTTTGTGATGTCGCTAACTGTTCCTCGATGTGCTTTTGTGATGTCTCTATAGCACTAATACGCTGATCTTGATTTTCTAATGCCTGACTTACGGCCTGTCTCTGCTCCTCCAATCTAGTCATTACCAGCTCCTGTCCACTTTTCAAGTCACTCTTCAAACCTGCGACTGCCTCATCTTGATGTCGCTTCAACTTTTGCTCAAGGTCCTCTTGGTGGTGCTTTAGCTTCTCTTCTAGGTCTTGCATATTTGTTCTCGATTGAGCTGCACTTTGATCTAATTTGTTTCCCATTTCTTGTAGCATAGCCATCAATGCATTCATTTCGGACGCCATAGCTCTGGTTACTGGCATTAATGGACACTGTACTCACTTCTTCTTTCCTTTTCCTGGCTTGATTCGATGGATGATCCCACACTTCCGACACCAATTGTCACGACGGCCTCTTTTTCTTCACCCAGGGAATCAAACTCGACGTAACTTTCACCGTTTTACTTAATACAAAACCTCAACCTTATCTCAACTAGATCTCAACTCAACTCGACTGACCCTCTACGCTACCCGTAGCACCTAATATATACTTCATCGAACCATCTAGAGGATTCGATGACATTTCTAGAATCTATCCGTCATTCTCGAAAACTCTAGACGATTCGATGACGTTTACACTTCAAAAGATCTAACCTAGCACTTTGACTTTACATCATGTTTGACAACCAATGACAAGTAAAACAAATACACGAATACCATAATATACAGTATGTTACAATATTAACAACGTGACAACCTTGAATCTACGCTCAATTCAAATTAAAATAGTCACATCCTATCTACATCCGGCATAAAAATGACTTTTGATTGGTTGATTTCTTAGGCGGGAGGTTTAAGAGATTTAAATGAACTCTTTTCAAAGGGATGATTTCAAAATCTTTACTCCACATGGGCAGAAAAAAATTGAGCAAACACTGCCATCATTACAAATTAGATACAAGCAATCCATTTCAGCCATTAAACAGGCAATATGAGCAAGTTGGAAAATACCCCATTCAAACCACGTGACATTTCATCATGGCGGCGTTGAGCAAACAGTCAGTTTGAGGTTACCTATGAATTTGATGTTGTCAGGCCCGTAAAGTTTCCATTTGAATATTACTTTTTGTGGATTGTGCAATATTTTTATGTATTTTTATCAGTATTTTACCTTCTAATTTAGTGTTTTACGATGGATCTAAGCACACATAGACCTATCTATTCATTCATGAAATGTCTTTAAACATTGACAAGATATACAGCCGCCATCTTGCTTCAGTGCCAGACATGTTGAGGTTACTTGTCAGAAAAACATGACCGTATTAAAGTTGGGGCGAGCGAAGCTGGTAAATTATTTTATAATAATATGATAACAATAATAAGGATAACCAAAGGTCTTTCTATTTACCTCAGCGGAATCAAGCTCAAATAATCGACTGTGCTACAACAATTCAATAGTTGTAACAGCAAAAACGCAAATTCTACGGCAAAGTGCCCACAAATATAACCTCAAATAACGAAGACTCTGGACCGCCACAATTCATTTTGCACACTTAGCTCGTTCTCACTAGTGTTTTATACAGATAATAATCACAAAACATCACTCAAACAGCACACAAATTCAAGCAGACACATGCAGAAACCCGTTGCTCTAAACAATACAACACGGAACGTACATCAGATTGGTATCGCTGACACGGTAGTACTTCTCATTCACAGTACTGTGCGACGCTGCCAAACCCTGGACGCGAAAAAGTGTAAGGTAGATACGTAGAATATGGTAAAAGTTTCGGTTTTAAGGGACACTCTGTATAACATGAAAATATTTTTAAAATGTAGCCTTACGGGTACCTATCCATCCGAAATTTCTTTTTCATAAATAGTTTAGTCATAATGCTCCGTGTCGGATAACGTGAATAACCCAGTATACTTCAGAATTATCTGGCCAACGGTTCTGAAGCTACGGGGTATCGGTAAGAGGGGTATAGTTGTAAAAAAACGTGGCCGATTCCATTCTTAAAATAGCCATGGGCGAGCGGATTCTACGTGAATACTTCAGGGATATTTTGGCTATGAAGCGTCTTTTGTTTTGTATAAATGCTCATTTTTAAATAAGATAATAACAATAGTAACGACGAAAAACAGTGTACCTAACAAGCTGACAAGACAATAAACTCGACAAAACAGATATTCAAATAGTTTGGGACAATCTGTGAAAAGATTATAAACACGACATACAAAACGCCACAGGTATTTCGATATTTCCAGACAGAGAGAGAGAGAGAGAGAGAGAGAGAGACTGGAACATAAAGTTGGTGGCAGGGTAGCCAATAGCAAGATTTAATCTCCATGGCAACGGTATGCATTTATACATTCCGTACATGTATACACCACCTAGCATAATCCCATTGGTCAGATTTGAATTTTGAACCAATCAAGCTCTGAGTGCCATACGCGAGTATGGAATGTAAATGAGTGCTCTTACGGAATGTAGTACTTAATGCAGCTGAAAATTTACAAAGAGAACTGCAGTAATATTACAAATTAATTTATAGTAGGGTGTATAATTTTTGTCCTTCTTTACGAAATATTAAATGTAATAATTGCAAACATTTGGTGTATTAAGTTAACTAAGTATTAATCTGCAGTGGGTAAAAAAAACATACATTACTTACAAGATTAAAGATATTAAAGAATATAGCAGAACAAATAAGAACATTATATAAAATCAGTGAAATGAACCATGCATTGGGTTTATTTTTTTTAATATTTTGGGATAGATTAGGTACGTTTTTTCTTTGGCCTCAGTCAATAGGTTTGATCTATATTTTCCAGGACTCAGTTCAAAATATTTATAATTAGGAGGTAATTTTTCCCCAGCATGCATGGCGATTTCAAACATATACGAGTATAACATACATAACCACCCTCTCTCGCTGCAATTGCAAAAATTAAAACAAAAGTCCAGCCGTAGCCATACGTTTGACTTGCTATATTGCTACTATATTACATTCCGTAAGTGCATATGGCACTGATCTACATTCCGCCACACATACGGCACTCGAAATTTGATTGGTTTAAAATTCAAATCTGACCAATGGGATTGTGCTAGGACTGCTGGTGCTATGTACATGTACGGAATGTATAAATGCCAACGCTATGGTAGCAGATCCTCAACCAATAAGGTTCCCTACAAGACGTTGGATGACAGGATTCGTGTGTAGTTGCCGATTCACCTGAATTTGATGATATCTTCAGAAAATATGTTCATTTTATAACAGGGAGATTAAGAAATATCGGTTATTAAATAAAAATACATTAACAAATATATAAAAATATCAGTTATTAAATAAAAATACATTAACAACTATATTAAAATCGCTATAAAAATATCTTAAATTGCTGTTACCGTTAATTTTACTTCTTTTATAAATAAACTTAGCAACTTCGAACATTTTTGTCCGCATTCCTTTTGTAGCTTCAGATCCGCTGGTCAGATAATAGTCGAAACGTTACTACACCTTACATTAACCAAGGAATACACTCACCTCCGTATCCTGATAGTCCACCGTCCTGCCGTCTGGATACTGGTACCTGACATGATGCTTCCCATCCACCGCCAACTGTGATCCATCCGCGTACCTCACCTTAACCTCCCCTCCCGTCGTCTGCCAAGCTACCCCCACCCCAGGAATGGCCACTCGACGCTGTTTCCCGCTGCCGCTGCTATTGGCTGTATCGTTGCTGCTGTTTCCCGAACGACGATTGCCGAACGGAACTGTCGCCGAGCTAGTCACGCTACCATCCACGGATACAGTGAACGAAGGCTGGAAGAAAAGATCGGAACACTTAGAAATAATTATGCCCATTTGCACCAACTCTTCTAAGGAAGCCTTAAATGTTAAGCATCCTTAAATCATGCTTATGTAGAATATTTCATTGCACCAACATTTAAGAAATACTCAAAGTCTCCTTAAACCTTCCTTTATAAAGTGCTCGATTTTAGCGATTTAAACACGACTTAACTGCTTTTTGCATTTAATTATCGCATCATTGTGATCTGGTGCTGTTTTTTTATCGTGATTATGAAAGATTTCGATTTTTTTGATGATGGTATGGAAGTTGTCGATATCGTGGAGTGTGGAGTATGGAATTCCTAGGCGTATTTACCACAGGCCAAATTACTTTGACGAGCTAGATGAATTAAGCTTTTTCAAAAGGTTTAGGCTTTACAAAAATACTGTGGCATCTATCTTGTTTGCATTCATTCATTTTTCTTTTTTTTGTAATATATATTCCAATGTACAAAAACGAGAAGGTTTAAGGTTAACTTCAATACTTTAAACTTTAAACTTTAACCTCCAATCCAGTCCAAGGAACCACAGAATTTAACAAGAAGAAATGGTGAACACGAACACACGAACACAATACACAAAATAGGAGTGACAAAACACAAAATAGGCGTGACAAAACCAGCGTTGCCACATATAACAAGTACTTAACTAAATAAGGTTAGATTGACGTCCGTGCAAACGATTGGAACTTTAAGGTCATCTTAAATGTTGAGGTTTACTTTGTTAATCGTTCCTTAAGTGAAATTCGGTGAAACTGGGCATTAGAACTATAAAGAGTAGGCCAACCACGAGACAGTAGTTGCCTAGCGACCGGTAAGTGTTCGATGCGATCACACCAAGGGCAAGTTGACACAGTGAAGTACCATTTCGCCCGTATGTCAACATGGTTGGTTTACAAGATGTTTATTAATAGCGCTTCATGTACAGGGTGACCTAATAAGAATGGCCGCCGGCAATGTCTCGTAACCGTTAATCGTATTACTTCGAGCAAAAAATATTATTAGGTAAATCGGCTAAGAGAAATCGCTGGAAATTATATTCAAGCTCCGCAAGTAGCCGCTAGGGGGCCTAACTGTTACGCTCAATCAGAAAAGCGGCTTTTTCTCAAAATATATGCAAATAAAGGTATATTATAAATTCTATTGTTATGTAGACTGGACAATTCTCGATTTTTTTTTGTTAATCGTTTTTTGCTCAAACTTGTAACATGTAGTGGTGGGGGAATGTAATAAAGCTTTTTATTTAAATGGCCATAACTTTAGTATGAGTTAACGGAATTAAGCAAGCTAGGTCTTGTTTGAAAGAGCTGTTCTTGTTGGATGTACAATCTGTACATCATATATCTATGTTCTATGATTGACATGACATATGTCAATAGGCGATTGGTTTCCCATCTTATGTCTCATTCTGTATTCTGTATCCATCCATGTAACCTGTTGTATCTGATATAAATATAAAATGTTTAATCTTCAAACATCATTCATTAAAATATCATAATTAAACATGGCGCTGAGAAAACGAACTATATAGAAGATGTTCTAACGATTGGACACGATATTTCCGTAAGTTCCGCAAAAGTATACGAATATAACATATAACCTAGAAATATGGCTGGAGGCGTGGTGAAGCTACCCCCCGATTTTGATCTGCAAGGGCAGAATGCGGCAACTGAATGGAAATTCTGGAAGACAAGCTTTGAAGACTATCTAGTGGCCACAGGGCAGCACGAGGCAGCTGATACGGTGAAGATGTCTATTTTGAGAAATATGATAGGAACAGAATCCGCACGGATTATGAGTACCTTTGTAGTACCTGAGGAGCAGGAAAATAAGTACGATTTTATAATGACCCTCATCGGAAAATATGTGAACCCAAGGGTGAATGAATGCTTCGAAAGATACAACTTTTTGAAACGGATGCAGAAGGAAGGTGAAAGTTTTGAGCACTTCTTGACTGATCTGAAGCACTTGATGAGGACATGCAACTACAATGTCTTAGACCCTAATCAAACTGCAGAGGATAAGGCACTTCGTGACAAAATAGTAATGGGGATTAAGGATGCCACTACAAGGGAGGCACTACTGAGGGTTGACCAGCTGACATTAGAAAAAGCTATCCAGTTCTGTCGGAGTAGTGAGCAGAGTAAGTTGCAGAATCTTCAGTTCGAGCAAGGGACATCTGAAGTAAATATTGTGAAGAAGCGGCAGTCAGGTAACCACAGTAGGACAAACAGGCAAGAAAACCACAAGGTCAGTACTGAGAGTAAAAAATTTAAATGCAGAAGATGCCAAAGCATGCATAGGCCAAGACAATGCCCAGCTTTTGGGAAAAAATGTAACAATTGTGGATTATTAAATCATTTTGCTGTGTCATGTAGAGTGAAAAATGTTAAAACCATAGATCATAGCACTGAACTAGAGAGTGATGATTCTGATGTATTTGTAGGTAATGTTAATCACTTTAAGAATGTTTGTAACTGTAAGAATATAAAGTGCAAGCATAGTCAGGGCATCTGGGAAGAAATAATTAATATTGAAAGTAAAAAATTTAAGGTTAAGCTTGACACAGGTGCTGATGTCAATATCATTCCATTAGAAAAGTTTAGATTGGTAAACAATCAATTTAAAGTAAGACCTGCTAACTATAAATTAAGAGCTTTTGAAGGTTCTATGTACACTCCAGTAGGAATTGTTAATTTAGGTTGTAAGTATAATAATACGGAAATCTATGAAGATTTTGTGATTGTTGAGGGTGCAACTCAGATTCTATTGGGTGGACAAGCATGTCTACAGTTAAATCTGGTAAAAAGAATAAATACAGCCGAAAAGTCTTGTGTGAAAGAGGAATTTACAAAGCAAAATTCAGATATATTTTCAGGTCCAGGTTGTTTTGCAGGTAAATGTCATATAACTACTTCTAAAGAATTTGAGAGTGTAAGTTATCCCCCTGTTAAGGTACCTATTGCTATAAGGAATGAATTCAAGAAAGAGCTTGATAGGCTAGTAAAACGGCAAGCTATTGTTAAAGTAGATGAGATAGACAGCAGTGCAAGTATAAATAGGATTGTGTTAGTTGAGAAGGCTAATGGCAAAATCAGACTTTGTTTAGATCCCTCTGATTTGAACAAACATATCATACGTAAACCTAGGCTTGGTTTGAGTATTGAAGAGTTATGCTCTTGTTTGAATGGTAAAAAATATTTTACAGTATTTGATCTTTCTGAAGGATATCACCACCTTCAATTAGATGATATATCATCATGGAAATGTTGTTTTGCAACCCCCTTTGGTATATACCGTTATCTTGTACTCCCATATGGACTGTCAAATTCTCAAGATTTATTTGAGGAGAAAATAGATGAAATTTTTGGCAATATAAAAAATGTCACAATTTGTCATGATGATATGATTGCTGCAGGATCTACAAAAAGTGAACATGATGAAGCCGTAGCTAAAATAGTTGAAATTGCAAGAAAGGTGGGTGCAAAGTTTAATAAGGAGAAATTTCAGTATTATAGGAGAGAAGTAAAATTTATGGGGCAGTTATTTTCAGAAAAGGGAATGCAAGTTGACCCTGATAGAGTAGAGTCATTAGTAAAGCTAAAACCACCTAAAGATAAAACAGAATTGCAAAGAATTATAGGTTCTTTCAATTATGTTAGAAGATACATACCAAACATGGCTCAACATATGAATATTTTATGTGATCTTTTAAAATCTAATGTTGAATGGGAATGGTTACCCAAACAAAATGAGGCTTTTGAGAAGTTGAAAGATATTATTGTTCATGCGCCAGCTCTAATACCATTTGACCCTAAGAAGAAAATAATACTTCAATGTGATGCATCAAAGGATGGAATTGGATGTTGTATGTTTCAAACACATGATAATGTACTAAAATTAGTTGCTTGTGCGTCAAGAACAATGAATGATCATGAGGTAAATTATAGTCAGACCGAGAAAGAATTGCTTGCAATATATTTTGGTACACAGAAATTCCATGATTTTATTTATAAAACTGAAACTGATGTTCAGACTGATCATAAACCCATTGTCTCTATTATGAAAAAACCAATTGGAAAAATAGGTTCAATTAGGCTTCAACGACTTAGGCTGAAATTACTTAAATATAACCTTAATGTTTATTATGTTTCTGGCAAAAATGTACAGTTCGCAGATATGCTATCTAGATCTAGTTTAAAAATTAATACATGTGATTATGAAATGTTTGAGATGGTACATTATATAACACCACACTTACCTATGAGTGATGAAAAAAAAGTAGAGTTCAGGGAAGCTACATCAAAAGATAAAATTTTGAGTAAACTTTGTGATTATTACTACCTAGGTTGGCCAAAGCCTAAACAAAATGAATCTGTTTATAGAAACTATTACAATTTGAAAAATGATATATATGTAGAAGCAGGATTAGTGTTTGTCAACAACAAAATCATTGTTCCAGAAAAACTTAGGTCTTATATATTACAGTTGTTGCATAAAGGCCACCTCGGTATTAACAAAACTATAAATAAGGCAAGACAGTTATTTTTTTGGCCAAATTTGTCAAATGATATAAGAAATATGGTACAACAATGCCGTACTTGTGAGAAGTATATGCCAAATAACTACAAAGAACCAATGTTATATCATTCAGTACCTAAACTGAGATTCAATAAAGTATCTACTGATATTTTAGAGTATGGATCCAAACCGTATTTAGTAATAATTGATCATTTATCACACTGGTTAGAACTTTGTCCATTATCTTCCAAAACTGCAGAAGCTGTTATAAATTGTTTCCAAAATATTTTTACTCGTTTTGGATATCCCCAAACAATTATAGCTGACAATTTGCCTTTCACATCATTTAAATGCAAAGATTATTATAAAAGTAAGGATATAACGATTTTAACCTGTACACCCCATTATCACCAAAGTAATGGATTAGCGGAAAAGGCTGTGTCTATTAGTAAAAAGATTTTGCGTAAAAGCTTGGAGGAAAATGAGGATTATAGGGAATTAGTCATGGAATATAATAATACCCCCATACTTACAATAGGAGCATCTCCATCACAAGTATTACAAAGTAGAATACTTCGTACACAGTTACCCGTACTTAGCAGTAAACTTGAACCTAAGATCGAAACTAAAGTATATGAGTCACTTTGCAAACATAAAAAACTTACCAAAGCAAACTATGACAAACACAGTAGAAAACAGACAGATGAATTCACAAAAGGGGAGAAAGTAGTCATACGAACAAACCAGGATAAAACTTGGGAAAAAGCAACAGTTTTGAGGAAAGCTGGAGAACCAAGGTCATATTGGGTACGTAAACAAAATAATAACAAAGTTGTTAGACGTAACACTAACCAGATGAAACTATCATGTAGCAAAGCTAAATATAGTGAACACATCCTGGAACCTGAGTTATACCCTGAACAATCAATGCAATGTAATTTAGGTCATAGTGATAATAAGTTAAGAGTGACAAGTGATACGCCCAGTGATACTGTGAAACCAAGTGTCAGTGATAACCGCCATCTCATCTCTAGATCTGGACGTCACATTAAACCTATTGTAAGACTAAATCTTTAAGGGGAAGGTGTTGGATGTACAATCTGTACATCATATATCTATGTTCTATGATTGACATGACATATGTCAATAGGCGATTGGTTTCCCATCTTATGTCTCATTCTGTATTCTGTATCCATCCATGTAACCTGTTGTATCTGATATAAATATAAAATGTTTAATCTTCAAACATCATTCATTAAAATATCATAATTAAACAGTTCTTAATAATCTTTTGTATAAAAATTGTCCAAGTTTATCTTGACTTAGTAGCTAGAGGGCGATGTTTGACATAATAACAATTATTACGCATTATTACGAAAATTTTAAATGGTATGCTATATATCTTTTAACTTAGGTATATAGAGGAAAAAATTCTTAAAAAGTCAGCGAAAGATTCAACCTCCTAGCTATTTTCAAACCGGAGATATCAGTAAAACAAGTATTCTGAGAAGTGTGCTGTGAGTTTCAGAAACAATTGCCGCCCGATAGGGATATAGCCTCCGTGTAATCATTTTAGTAATCATTTTATAGATAATACTCAAGCAAAAACATTAAAAATCATATTTTGACTTTCTGAAATAACCACCAGGTGGCGTAGTAGGCGCCCATAAGTGCTGTATGCAATTTTCATGATAATGGAACTTCTAAAAGGAACAAACAAAAATAAATTACAGTATAAAATTGATTATTAGTTTAGTGATTATTAAAAGTCAATTTGAGCTGATCACAAAGTGTTATATAAACTCAACAAGCAAGGATACTAAGAAAAAATCAATGTGAATAGATTTTAAAAATTAAGGCCAATTAACAGCAAAATAAAGCAAAATAAGGTGGCATAATAACAAGGATAACAAACAAATGATACACAAACGTAATTCACATGCGCATATCATACCTATTGTCAGTGTTGCCAGTATTCTAGCATGGATGAACCTGCCAGTTTAGGCATCTAGAGCAAACTGCAAATGGGTATGGTGTACGCATGCGATTTAGGTTTATGTATTTTATCTATTAAAATTGTAGTTGTACCACGTTATTTTGCTTTATTTTGCTGTTAATTGGCCTTAATTTTTAAGATCTATTAACATTGATTTTTTCTTACTACCTTTGCTATCGAATTCATATAATACCTTGTGATCAGCTCAAATTGACGTTTAATAATGATGAAAATAATAACCAATTTTATACTGTAATTTGGTTTTAATTGCTTCTTTAAAAAGTTCCATTATTATGAAAATTGAACACAGCAGCTATTGGCGCCTACTAGTAGTAGTAGTAGTAGTATTTATTGATCCATTTGAGAGCTTACACAAGCTATTGGACAAGTCAAATGAAAAATAATTTACAATTACAATAGTGAAGCTGAGATGTATTCATCTACAGAGTACGCACATATATTTAATAAATATTTCCTGACATATTTTTTAAACAAATCATAAGACGAGATTTGTTTACATTCATTGGGCAAGAAATTATACAACCTCAATCCCAGTGTCACAGGTTCTCTCATGGCAATATTCAAACGCCGATGTGGCACCACAAAATTGTTATTTGATCTTGTATTGTATGAGTGTAGATTAGATGCTTTTAGAAATTTGTTTTTATTTCGGAAAATATTCAGCAATAAAAATTGATGGAAGAGGAAGTATTCCTAAAGATTTAAAAAACCCTCTGCAAGACTGTCTGTTGGAAGCATTCATAATGCATCGAACTATGCGTTTTTGTACTAGAAATACATTGTTGGCTGCAGCGGAACCACCCCATATTAGCACCCCATACATTAGTCTGGAATGAATATTCCCGTAATAGTAGTTAACCAAATCCGAAATACTTAGTACTGTTCTCAACATTCGTATTTGAAAGCATTGTTTACTCAAAATATCTACCACACCATCACAGTGGTTCCTGTATGTCAATGTTTCATCAAAAGCTATGCCTAAAAACTTGATGTGATTTTCTGTATCTATTCGAGTATTAGAGATTTCTATACTTTAGTTAGATGGACGTGAATTTTGCGGAGTACGGAAAGAAACATAGTTTGTTTTTGATAAATTAAAATGTAGTAAATTTTGATTAAACCAATACTGCAGATTTCTTACATTTTGGTTAGCGATATCATTCAACAGAACACTATCCTTGTTTGACATAATAAGTGTGACATCATCAGCATACAGTGTTACATGCCCATCAGCTATACATTCTGGGAGGTCATTCATATATATGATGAACAAAATTGGACCTAGTACCGATCCTTGCGGAACGCCAACATTGTTAGTAAGATTTGTTGAGCGATGTGTCTTTTGTTCAGTCCCGTCGTAGTCGTTTATTTTGACAAACTGACTTCTACCTTCCAGATAAGATGTTATCCAAGACAAGCAATTGCCTCTTATCCCACATTCGGACAATTTTTGTATCAATATACTATGTTCAACACAGTCAAAAGCACGACTGAGGTCACAAAAAACTCCCACGGTGCATTCACCCGCATCAAGCATAGAGATCAACATTTCATAAACTGAAAGAACTGCAGTAGTAGTGGACATGCCATTACTACGCCAACTGGTGGCTGTTTCAGAAGTCAAAATATGAGTTGTAGTGTTTTTCCTTGAGTATTATTTATAAAACGATTACTAAAACGATTATACAGAGGCTATATCCCTATAGGGCGGCAATTGTTTCTGAAACTCACAGCACACTTGTCACAATACTTGTTTTACTGATATCTCCGGTTTGAAAATAGCTAGGAGGTTGAATCTTTCGCTGGCTTTTTAGGAATTTTGTCATCTATTTAATTATGTTAAAAGATATATAGCATACCATTTGAAATTTTCGTAATAATGCGTAATAATTGTTATTATGTCAAATATCGCCCTGTAGCTACTAAGTCAAGATAAACTTGGACAATTTTTATATACCAGATTATTAGGTAAAAATAGCTCTTTCAAACGAGACCTAGCTTGTTTAATTCCGTTAACTTATACCAAAGTTACGGCCATTTAAATAAAAAGCTTTATTACATTCCCCCACCACTACATCTTATAAGATAGAACAAAAAACTATTAACAAAAAATATCGAGAATTGTTCAGTCTACATAACTGTAAAATTCATAATATACCTTTATTTGCATTTATGTTTTGAGAAAAAGCCGTTTCTCTGATTGACCGTAACAGTTACGCCCCCTAGCGGCTACTTGCGAAACTTGAAAATAATTTCCAGCGATTTCTTTTAGCCGATTTATCTAATAATATTTTTTGCTCGAAGTTGTACGATTAACGGTTACCGAGATATTGCCGGCGTCCATACTTATTAGGTCACCCTGTACAATGTACCTGGTGGTCATATAAGAATACAAAATGCTGTATCTCAGAAACTGTTCGCCTTAGAGGCTTGCGGTGAAAAAATTACTACTAAAGTGGCAAAAAGAAGATTACATTTACAAGATGGTCACCAGGGGCCGTAGTCGCCATCTTAAGCATTCAACGTGATTTTCCACCTGGTAAATGCTACCAAAAAATATGTGCTTTTTAAAACTAGGATTTACTCCAGTAAATCCTAGTTTTAAAATCCTATTACTCCAGTAATTTCTGTTTAAAACTTTTTGACGTATCTATTATTAGGATAAATTGATGAGGGGGTAATTCAATATATTTTTTTTTAAATAAACAGCTATAACTTACTATATTTCCATGACGCGGACTGTTTTCCTTCCCCTCGCCAGCTTGCTGCAGCCTTCTGCCTATAATAGCTGGGAAGGAGGTTTTCGGTAAATCCGCCAAAGCCCTCTCTAACGCCTTACAGTGCTGCAAGGCGTCACGAGAGTGCTTCCAAGCCAATCGCAGTACTGGAGACATCGATGATTCTGATGCAGAACATTCCGAGGCGGTGCGGAAACGAAAGACGTCACCAGATGGCGTTGTCAGTTGGACTCCGTCCGAAGGAGATTCTGTTATTTTGTGTCCTAAAACCAAGTCGTAATCAGTTTAACCGATACACTACCATAGTTTGATTGAAACTCGTTAATCCATTTTTTCAGTTAGCCTAGTGAAAAAATGTAACCTAACAAAAGTTGTGGTTTAAATGTAGATTTAAGTGGTTAAATTATGTGTTGTGTTGTAGTGAGCAACTGGTCACTGTCAAAACCGATACCAAATTTGAAAATAGCCATAGTGATCAAGACGTCTAGTGGTGGAATTTAGAACCCAATGTTGTATGTGTGACCGTGATAAGATTCTTTTAGCATGCATGTGTACCAACTCAGAGAGAATGAAATCAAAACACAGAAATGTTATGATATGGTTTTTTATTATTTGTCTCTTAACATTTTTTTTTGTATTTATTAATCATGAGTGCTGAGTGTTTATGTTATGATTTTATTATTTGATTCTTGTATTTATCAAATCATGAGTGCTTTGTATTTCATATATTTTACTGGTGAAGTATTTATATTGATATGTTGAAATAAACGATTCAATAATGTCTTAATAATAGTGGTAAACTGGCTCTTGTTATTGATATTGTTTAATAAAGAAATGGTTATTAACATTCACAGTCTAAACAATAAATAATAAGAATAATACATGGTGGGCTAGGTGTCTGTTCAACGTCAAGGAGGGAAATATGGGTAGGATGTGGAAAAATGTAAAATATCAGCACATTTGAATAAATAAATATAATCAAACATATAAAGGAGTAAATAAAGGGGGTAAATGGGATAGGGTATATAAAATATAAACATTGCATCGCAAGCATAGCAGCATAGCAAGCATGACAGCACAGCAAGCATAACAGCATAGCAAGCATGGTATCTAAGCGCATAAATAGATCAATAAATAAATATAAACAATAAACAACATATAAAAGGGCTGGTTAGAGGAAACGTATGGTACGTGTGAACGCGTGAATCATTCCCACTTCCACTCTGGGTAAGTGATTAGGTAGTCCGGGGTTTCCACAACCATAAAATAAATATCGTATATACATAAAGACAATCAGTAAAGGTTGAAATAGATACACCTAAATAAGACAGAGTTGTCTCTGTTCACCATCAGCCTGCAATACCTCAGGACCTAATACCTAGAGTAGACGAAAATCAGAGACCCAACGCCATATAATAAAGTCGTCTTAAAATCCGAATGTATAGTATACATTGTGAAACACTAAATTTTGTAGCCAGACCACATTAGTTAATAATACAAACTCAAAAGACAACATACCTGGAAATATTCGTGAAAAAGATTCAAAAACCCCTTTGTTGAAATTTTGGTCTCCAGCTTGTTACGTTTTTCAAAAACAATCCCCTCTCGTAATCCATAAACAAAATTATGGCAACCATTACCACGATCTACTACTTTATTCAAGTGACAAAACACAAAAGCATTACAGAACAGTAGCGAGTCACAGATTGACAATGACATGGAACTATTTCGGAATTGGTTGCTCTATGAAAAGTCACTCATGATCTGACAAATAACAAAATATCTAAACAATATATGATGTAGTAATAATCAAATACATTACGTATCTTAACTTCATCGACTGATTGCACTCATACTCAGATATTACATTTTTTTATAAATAATCCGTCGATGACATCAATGTCAAACTTTGGCAGCCTGACAGCTAAAGGTGCGTTCTAACGTATGGCAGCCAGGAGCGCGTTCCGGATCACCACAGTGTATTAGAAAAAAAGTATCTCTAACGTTTTGTATATCTTTATCTACTACCATTAAGTTTTACAGCAATCAGCAAACTAGTTTTGAGCAAGCTAGGTTAGGTTAGATTTGGTTGAAAGTGAGCGGGGCAATCATTCCTCCTTCCACTGCGAATAGACGGTACATCGGTACATCAGGTAGTCTGATTTTTTGTGCTGATATCTTGTGCAAAGGTGAAAGATAGTTCAGCATTGGACCCAATCATGTATAAACTATCTAGAAGAAATCAACGCTAACAATGCAAATTTCCACACAAAAACATCGTTAACAAATGAATCAACATAAAAAAATTGCTCATTTCTGTTAAACTTACCGTCATAGAAGCACATTTCGAAGTCGTCCAGGCTTTCCATGAGAAAGCACTTCCCCTTATCAGTATAGTAGGTGACTTTAGGTGTTTTTGCTCGGACCAACTCGACAAACTTGGCAGCGTACGAGTACTTTTTCCTTTGGCGATCTGACAGATTGTCAAAACTGCAAATTCGATCGGCGCCGGCAGCTTTTGGTGGCGGAGGTCCATCGGGGCTCGGAGCTGGAGAACCCTCAGGTTCGTAGGTTACCACTCGCATACCGTCAGCTGATATCCGCATCACCTACAGAACGATAAATTACGAGGGTCATTCAATAAGTAGAGAGACAAATTATAATTTTAAACTTTCAATGAATGTGTACAATCTTTTCATGGGTATTAGTTGGCAAGCTGGGGATATGCTCTGGTCATCTGTTTCATCATTTTGTGTCAACATAACCTCAAAATTTTCAATTCTCCATGCCAAGTCCACTATAAGATTGCACCTTAGAAGAGTAGCGCTCAGTCATTAGGTTTTTAGTCGCAGAAGGTGTGAAACCAAGTGAAATCAAAGAATAGTGCAACATTTCAAACACTGATTACTGATTGCAATAAAAAGTGGTATCTTCGTGTGTTTTGGTTTACTATCTGAAGAAATTAAGATATACAGGGTTATTCACGTTATTCGACACTGAGCACTATGGCTAAAGTTTTTGATAAAAAAGAAAATATAATTTCGGATGGATAGAGACCCATAAAGGCTACATTTTAAAAATATTTTCTTGTTATACAGGGTGTCCCAAAATGTATCAAAGTTATGTTTTTCAAATTGGACACCCCGTATATTATTGCATATTCAGATTCCTTGGTGAATTCTAGTGTGACTTTATGTATCATATATGGGACTTAAAGCGAACCGTTTGGGTGTAAATGACCATTTTCGGTATAAGTAGATATCAGGAAAAAATTGAATATCGCAGAGATTATAAAATTTGGAAGGCTGTGACTCTGCCGTATTACTAAGCATAAAATGCGTCAGCTTTGATGAGACTGTCAAATTTAAATTACGTTTATGCTTGGAGAAATCGGTCGATTAATTAAGGAAACTTCGATCAGAGATAACTTGATTTTTTCAAATGGGAATGCCTAACTCTTTTTATACGGTTAAACGTAGAATTTGATAACCTTTCTAATGATATCAGGTTGTAAATATCAATCTCTGGTAGTTTTCATTTAATTTTAAATTTTCAAACAAAAAAAAAATTGGCGGTTTTCAATTTTCCTACCTATAAGCAACGTAACAGGTCATGAAATATAAACAAAAATCTTTTCAGGTAGAAGAAAACAACTAACTTAGCAGAAAAATACACACGAACTAGACTAAAGGGACAAGATTATAAAAACTACTCACAACAAACAAAGTCTAACCAGAAACAACGGCGGTAACATCTCTAAGGTCAAAGAAAGCAATTTAATTTTGACAGTCTCGTCAAAGCTGACGCATTTTATGCTTAGTAATACGGCAAAGTTACATCCTTCCAAATTTTATAATCTCTGCAATATTCAATTTTTTCCCGATATCTACTTATACCGAAAATGGTGATTTACACCTAAACGGTTCGCCATGTATGATACATAAAGTCACACTAGAATTCACCAAGAAATCTGAATATGCAATAATATACCGGGTGTTCCATTTAAAAAATATAGCTTTGATAAATTTCGTGTTTTTGGGACACCCTGTATGACATGAAAATATTTTTAAAATGTAGCCTTTGTGGGTCTCTAACCATCCGAAATTATTATTTTCTTTTTTATCAAATACTTTAGCCATAATGCTCCGTGTCGAATAACGTGAATAACCCTGTATAAATATTTTTTCTAATTTTCTCGAAAACAAATCGACCGATTTAAAAAATCAAACGTCAAGATAAAGGACATTGACATGCCTGTGAAACGAGATATTACTCGATACCCCTTGTCATCTAAAACAGAGGGTACAAGGGCAGAAAATAGTTTTTTGTTAAAAAGTTGACCCCTTTGAAAAATATTTTGACTTGGCGTTTTTTCTTTTAATCAGCGGTTTTCGATAAATCCATGGTACGAAGTTTTCAAATAAACACCCTGTATATAAGATATATATGTAAAATTAAATTTCCCAACATCAGTATCAGGAAAAGTGGTTTCTAATGAATCTAGTCTTTGGAGGTTTGAGAAGAACTACACCTTCGGTCTCCCTCCTAAACAATAACTTAACCGATATGACAGAAAATATCTAATGAAGAAGTTTCCTAAAAAATAAAATTTGGAAAATTCATTATTATCTGATAGTCTACTTCTTCACTTGAAAAATGTCGAAAAAATCATCTGAATATTCCAAAAACGGCAGAGTTATTCAATTTTATATTTGCGTAAAGCGACCGCGGCGGTGAAATGGCGTATGACGTCACGTGTTATTAATTGTTCGCGGCAGCCAAAGTCTGGTCGGGACTCCGCTATGCATACGCTGCGCTGTACAGTATGCGACATTTAGACTTGAGTGGAACGACGAAGGTGTTTGTTGTAACGGGCAGACGCCAATATATTTTTGAAGTATGGAGGAAGGTTACGTTCGTGGTGATTCCAGTAATCTTCCTAAAGTGGATCTCGACATGATTATGGACTTTTACTTCCCACACTGATAGGTGAGGGGAGTATTGTGATCGTGAAATTTTTCGATTTTGAGAGATAATACGCTTTTTGGGTGTTTTATGATGTCTACATAACGAAAATCCACACAACTCATTTCCGTCGGTCTGTCTGTCTGTCTGTACGCGTTTTTTCTAGCCACGTAATCTCAGTAACCGCTGCATGGATTGTTATGAAATTTGGGCGGTGATATGCTGTAGGGGTGGTGGTAGTAGTAGGTAATGCTCCTATAAGTTTGAAAATCGGCGCATGGGTGGCGGAGTAATTAGCATAAAACAAAAAAAATCAAATATTGCTCAAACTTTGTTTTTAGGCGTTTTAGAGGTTCCTGATCATTTTCTACTTTTTTTAGGGGTGGGGGTGATATTTGGGTAGTTGGGGGGTGGGCGATTGTAAAACTGAAAAACTATTGTATTCATAACAGGCCGTCCACTAACCTGTGAAAGAAAGGCCTAGCGTCATAATACACTTCTTTAGGTGCATCCGAACATTACCTTAGCTATTACGGAAACCAAGGGACTTAAAATTTTCTAATGTATACATGCGAGAGTATTGCTTTTGATCATTCTGTATGGTGTAACTAGGAAACTATTGGATTGATTTCAAGTAAATTTTCACACAGTGCTACTACCTCTGCGAGGATGGAAAATCTTGACTGAATCTTGATAATTTTTGAAAATCGTGTCAGCGGCGGCGCAGCTATAATAAAAAAAACTAAAAATATAGAAACAGCCCAAACTTCGTTTTTAGGCGTTTTAGGGGTTTCGTGATAATTTTCTACGTTTTTGAGTAGGGGTGAAATTGGGGTAGTTGGGGGGTGGGGGGTCATACAACTCAATTTTTTTGTATTCATAATAGGCTATCCATTGAAATATTTGTTTGGTGTTTTTATGGTGGTGTTAGTACACCTGAGTACAATGCAATATTTATAGTTTCTCGGTCTGCTAGACATATTCTAATAATACGAGTACCAATAAACTGCAGTGTAACGTTTTGTCACCGTCGGCGTCGCCTACCCTACTGAAAACAAGGAATAACAACATGAACGAGGAGGCCGGCGGCGCGGTGGCTTGTAGGAGCAGCATCCTCGACAGGGCACACACAAGCTTGCGTTGTGACGTGTAACGTCACAGCGGCTTCGCGCGGAGGATACGGCAATTCAAACTTTGAAGTACTATAACTTTTCTATTAATGGAGATAATTACAACATTTTTTCGCCGTTGTTCTCCAACTCTTTAGGACTATCTGATTAACTAGAATTTGAAAAAATGGAAACTTCCTCATTATAAGTACATAGTATAGTATATAGTCATATATTACCGCACAGACCACTTCTCTGCCGCTCCCCCTTCTCTTAATAAATTCTATACAAACTTCTCCGTCTTTCAATATACTCAATACAGTGTTCTTGGTTTGATGTCTGGTGGGTAGCAAACGTTCGGAACACAGCGGTCTAATGATTCGATTTTCTTTCAAAACATCTGGTGACCTTCTTAACAGAGGATCGCGATGTTTAGGTAATACATCATGGAAATTTGAAGCTGTGTCGGTCCTCGTTGGTGTTTCTTTTAGTGCAAAAGCGGTATCGTTCGACCTGTCAATTACATTTTAAAATAAACTTTACAGCATTCAACATATTCTGAATATTTTAAAATGAATATAATTCCAACACACGTAGAAATGGCTCTTATAAGAGTAATCTAAGAATTTTACTCCAGATAGTGGTAATACTAAAAGCTTCATCATCGATTGTACACAAATTCCGCTAGGGTTGCCTCAACAAATTTGGCCGAAAAGATGTTAAAACATTTAAAGTCCCTTATCATGGAATTTGATTGAATTTGTAAAATGTATACTATTGATGGGATTAGGGTTGCCAACTTTTTTTTGTAAGAAAAAAGTCTAATAGGAATAAAGCAGAAAAAAACGGTATTTTGGAGAAAAAAAACAGCATTTAATTTTTTTCATGTTTTAAACTTTTTGGAGCTCTTCGCAAAGCTTATCAAAAAACTATCTGAAGGCCTCATCACATTTTAGGTCAAAATTAAAATATATGAGTAGCTCATTTTCCATTAAATTAATGGAGGATCGGTTCCTACCATTTCGTCACTTCGCATTCGTCACAGAAAATGCCGTTACTATGAATAAAGTAAATACAAAATAATTTTGGTAGATAATATTAAGGAATTCTTCTGAAGCATTTACCAGTAAATAACTTCATTTTTTGCCAGTGCTCATGATGATAAAATCTTCTTTATTGCTGTGAATAAAGCCCCGGATCAATGTTAATATAAAACAGTATATTAGCTACTTTTTTAAGTTTAACAGTAAAAAGTATTATATAGCAAAAAACAGTATAATACTGTTTTTCAACAGTATGGTTGGTAACCCTAGATGGGATATAGTGACTCAGGAACATTTGTTATGCTATAAGTTCTATATATTTCACCAGAAGAATTGGAAAGTTGAAAAAAATATATAATCAACTCTGTCAGTCTGTCTGTCAGTCTATCTGTTGGTCTTTCTGTCAGTCTTGTCTGGCGGTCTGTCTGTCAGTCTTGTCTGGCAGTCTGTCTGTCTGTTCTCGTTTTCATAGCCTCGTAATCTCAGTAACCGGTGCATGGATTGTGATGAAATTTGGGTATGCGATATGCTGTGGGGTCGGAGGTTGTACTACTGCTATAATTTTGAAAATCTATGCATGGGCGGTGGAGAAATTAGTAAAGAACAAAAAATTATCAGAACCTCTCCAAACTTCGTTTCAGGGGTTCCTGATCCCTCTGGAGGGGAAGAAAGTGGGGTAATGACGCGTGGGGGGGGGGCGGGTTTGAAAAATCAAACTTTTGTTGTATTCGTAAAATACTCTACATTGCGCTGAACTATGGTAATATCCCATCGTTGCCTTTGAATTTTATAACTGAAATAATTTGATACATACATATTATAATCCAAAAGTGTAACTTGGAAACTACTAACTTAATTGTGGTGAAGTTTTGACACTGTATTACTACCATGGTAGAAATGGTAACAGTATATAATTTCATTTCTGATGTCCTTGCCAGTAGCGGAGGAAAAATCACCAAAACTTCTCTTTTAAATGTTTCAAATGTCTCTGATCATACATAGTCTCGTTTTTTGCTGAGGATGGTGTAGGGATAGAGGAACTCTAAATTTTTTGGTGGCACCGATAATGTGAGGAAAATATTGAATTAAGGCACTTCGCGCCATTTTTTTTATTCACTGTACTGTTTGGGAATAGATAGCATACTATACTTATCAATTATACAAATAAGTAAACAAAGCACAATATAAAAAATGGAGATCATAAATCTTACCTCAATACTAATTCGTTCATCCTCTTCATGGGTAATTCATGCAGTTCTGGAACAGGACTTGCATATTTTGGGACATATTCTTCCTTTCTACCAAAATGATCGTTTTCACTGCGAGAGCATGGCATTTGTGGTCGAGAGGGGGCATCGTTAGAATGGCTGTATAGGTAATTGCCAGTAGCTTCGTTGTAAGGTGGATCTGAGTGATGAGAGTACAGTGGACGGTTGAACCCTTGGTTGAAACTGCCACCTGCATGAATTTATCATTCTTAAACGGTGTATAAATTAGGAAAACGTGGGAAAAATATATCCTGCAGCAGGTTCTTACCGTCGAGCAATCCTGCTCTTCTCTCCTTCAACAACAATTTATAACTATTTTGATTAATTTATGACTCTTTATCATTATTTAAAAAAATAATCAGCCTATTTTTAGTTTAATCTGGAAAATCTGGACATTTGATGAAGTAGATTTCTTACCGCCTGCAGTACTTGTTGGGCATTGACACTTATCACTACATTGACTCATGCCTTTTCTCTCAGGTTGGTATTTAAATGCTTTGCTTTCTGCACTGTCAAAGTCCATATACTTATTTAGTATATGTTCGGGTGGTCTAGCCGTTTCCTCATAGCTACAAACTTTGTTGCAACTGTACCCCTGGCTGCTATGGCTTCTTGGTGGATTACTGTAATTGCATACTCTAAAAATATAAAAATACTATTAGCAAAATATATTTAGAATCATCTGGAGTAATTGTTTCCTCAATACATTAAATTGAAAATCCTACCAAATAATATCAGAGAAAATATAAGAATGAAACCTCAATAACAACATAAAACTTTTTACAGTAATATATTCACAACATATAATAGAAACAAATATTTCACAGGACGAATCCCGAAAAAAGAAATCACACTTTGGTTTCGGAATGTGAGGTTGATATCAAAAGGAATTATTCTGAAATTTGCATTTGTAACAGAGAAATCAACGTTTGAAGTTTGGTTGTAAAGATAACTGAAACATGTGTGGCTCACTTTCACTTTCGGGAATTCCTTGAAAAAACAGAGAAGGTCGGATTATGCTAATAGGTATTCTGAATGTTTTTGCAGATTTTTTACAGCAAATATGATATGATTGAGCTGCCTGTATCATTCATACCAATATGATAAGGGAGCCACACATTAACTATTTGGTGATCTAATTAAGGGAATTTCAACTTAAATAAATAAATAAACAATATAGTTTAAACATATTATATCATAAGTCAGTGCCTGAAATCATCCCTTAAGCTTTAGGATTTGTCCTGGGATACAGTGTATATATCCTAGAAAATTTTACCTTTCATTCTCACAACTTCGCATTATTCCCTTATCTAAAGAAGAATGTGGATTTCCACAAGGCAAACAATCGCTATTTGACCTTCTGATGTGCTGATTACAACTGCAATGTACTGATCCAGCTTCACAAAATGCACTATCATCCCGTTTGCTAGACATTGTGTGAATACCGCTGTCATGGTTCAAGTGCGAAGGTACATTCCTGCTCCTTTTTAAGAAAGGATGCTCAAGAATTTGGTCCAGAGTGATGCGATCTTTAGGATTCTTCTGGAGGAGACTGTTTATCAGATCTTTTGCTTCAGAAGATAGATGATCGGGTAGAGTGTAGTTCGAGAGGACAACCTTTGTCAAAGTGCTCTTGACAGCAGGAGTATCAAACGGTGGCGAACCGACCTTAAAATAATGACAGCTTTGTATAAACACTTCTTAAAAATTCTGGAAGTTCTTATATGTTCAAATCTACATAGACATGGCGATGGAAGATTCAATTCTATAGTTTGAAAATATAACATAACAGCTATTAGTGAAAATTTGGACTTGGTCAAAATCAGATTCTAGAGGCACAAGAAGGTACCAAATTAGTTTTATAGCAGTGAAAACAACATTTCAAAATAAAGTTAATTCTGGTCACACTTATCTTGGTAGGGGAACTGGCAGCAGTACTAGCTTAGCCATAGCTATTTTAGCCAATGAAGAAAATTGTAGGGATAAAATGAGCTTTTAAAAAAAAGGTCTAGTAACCACCCGATACTCACCAGCAAGGTATACAAAAGGCACCCAAGTCCCCATACATCAGCCTCTAATCCATGAGAGCCCCGAGAAGCTACTTCAGGTGATATAAAGTTTGGAGTCCCACACATAGTCATATGCTTTTCATCTGGTCTAGATAGTTGAGTAGCCAGACCAAAATCTGCTATTTTCTAAAAAGCCAATATAAGTTAATTTACATTATTATTCAAAACATGGATACTTACCACTTGCATATCCTTTGTCAGAAGCAGATTTGATAAAGATAAATCTCTATGCAAGATATTGTATGAGTGCAGGTATTTAATGCCTTCAACAACCTGTGTCATTATGTTGCTAACTTCAGTTTCTGAAAGAACCTGCAAAAGAATGTGAGTAGATGAGATCAGAGAGCAACAAAAACATCTGGAATACTGAAAATTACTCAAAAACTGACCTACATTTTTTTAGAATATAACAAACAAAATCAAATCCTCTACAATTGGGCATTATTATACAGGGTTACTTATATTGTTACTTACTTTGCCTTTAACATATTTCTGCAGCTCCCCTTTGTGACAAAGTTCCAAGACTAGATAGACATAATTTATATCCTCAAAGCATTCATACAGCTCTAATATAGACGGATGTTTCAGTCTTGAATGTATTGCCACTTCTTGTTTAACTCTATTAACCATTCCCGTGGCTTGCATCAGCTTTTTATCAATCTGAAATAACACCACTTTTATTTTGCTCTTTAACTATGTAAATTATAAACTTACCATTTTTATAGCTACATCTGTATGTGTTTTCAGGCATCTTGCATGGTACACGGAGGCGAAACCTCCTTTCCCTAGTAAATTGTGAACCTCATAGTCCTATAAAATAAAAAATAAACTCTTATTTTATGCTGCAATTCAAGAATTTTGGGAGCATCACCAAAATAAAACATAAACAATCTACCAACCTCGATCCTTTTCCCAAAGGAATTCATACTTCCGCCGTTCAAAGTAATCAGGTTCTTCAGACAAATCAACTGAGGCTTACTGTAATCTACCTCATAATGGTAAATCCATAGAATCGTGGGGTTTTGTTTAAATAATTAAGAAAATTATTTACAAATAGACTAAATTAAACATTCAAACCAAACCAACGCAACGACGTCACGTCACATTCAAACCGTCAACGATCAACGACATCAACGTCAATGGTGGCAACCGTCAATTTCGTCACAGATCATGGAATACCAAACGTAACAAAACATTCAAGGAATCACGGAACAAGGAAACATCCACAGAAAACTGTGCAGAAAACAGAGCACGACCACGTGACGACCGCCAAACGATCATCGAGAAGCAAATGGGCACGAGCCCTAAAGTTGACCACACACGTCGCACGCCAACCCCAACCCATAGATAAAAGATTTTTGGGTGGGGTTGGGTTTGGGTTACAAATTTATAAATAATACAAATACTAGTTCTATGGCCGCGAATTCAGAACTTACAAGGAAAAATGTATTAATATTGCAAAAAATTTGCGTAAAAACGAGATAGAAAAGAGAATAAGTAGAATTGAATGGAATTGTTGTTATCCATAATATGTCCCTAAATATTTCGCAGTAATTCATGTAAAACCTTAATTTTGTTAGAAGATTGACTAAACGTTTAACTAAAAAAAAATATGAAAGGTAAGAATTTAAAAAAGGAATGTTTACTCGATAATCAAATCAATAATAATGTCTATACTTAATATGGTTTTCTATAACAACATAAACAATGTTACTTTAATCCTCAACTGAGCTAACTCCCAATTTTCTCTAAAATATGTACAAACTGGCAGGGAACATACATAGTATGCCTAGTCTGTGGACTTTGGTTTTAGACAACTATACAACAGTTATAGATGTAAAAAAAATCCAATAAACATATCAATAGCCAAATATTTAATATTCATGACTATACATAATTATCTCACCAGTCTAAATTTAATGCTGCAGGCAGTGTACTTGTAGGCAAATGTATGAGAAAATATTATATATTAATATAAGGATGGGCAGGATTTAACTATATGGTCTGAGATTACTGTCGAATAATTTTGATGGTGTTCCCTTGAGACATGATGTGTAGTTCATTTTTTATTTTTAGTCCCAAGAAGGGATATGTCCCCATCTCCCCATATCTAAGCCACTGCTATTACCAACAAAATGTTGATTTAATATAATTTTTATTAACAGGCACAAAAGGTACATCATCAATAAAAATGTAAAAAATTTAACATACATTATTGATAGTATACATCACAGTTTGCAATCAGACTTAATAGCACAAAAAAGGTGCAGCCTCATGTCTGCCCTCTTAAATGTAAATTTTCTTCAAGGAGCTTTCTATTTTCATCAATCATTTTAGTGACTGTATCTTTTAACACCTGCTCATTTTGTTTATACCTTACTAGTAGATTCTTGATACAGTCATCTTTTGAATGGATATCTAAAAAATAAAATAATGTGATATTCCAAAAAACATTTGACTTGCAAACCATACTTATATCCATTCCACATTTTTCTTCTAGCTTCTGTTTTTCCTTCACTAATCTCTTAATATCATGTACATAACCCTTCTCCTTTGATTGATAGTATCTTTTTGTCTTCTGGAGTTCTTGTTTCAGCACTTCTTCCCGTTGCTTTGCTTCTAGCTGTTCAGTTTTCAACCTACGTATATGGTTTTCCAGGAGATTTCTTCTTTCCTCTTGCTTTTGAATTCTATTCTTTAAGTCATTGTTGATATGCTAGAAATGACCAGGTTAGCATTCATTGATGAACATACTATGTTGCAGAATATTATACCTGTACTTCTGATTGTCTCGCTGCTATCATTCGGTTTTCTGTAGTGGCATTTTTAGTTTGTACAACTGTTGATCTACATAAATTTACCAAATAATGTGCACCATCCACAACTTCCTTGAATAGGTTTTCTGATGACTGGGATAGATCCAAAGGTGGTAGGCCAAGGGAGTCAAATTCCTAAACAAATTTACTTATAATTTATTATGTACTATGTAATAGTTTCAGTATTAAATAGTCATGTATTATTGTACATACTGTACCTGTGAAAGTGCCGCAAGCGATTGATGGAAGCTATCACCACATTTTGCAGTTACTACACAATATTTTGAGTCAATTTGTTGTAATGTAACCTGTACTTCTGCTTCCATTTCATCTAAATAATACTCATCACAATCCTGCTCTGCCTTAGCCATAATCTAAAAAAAGCAACATCACTTGAAAAGGTGAAAATACGATTATTAACTTTAGTACAGGGTGCTACAACGCAACAACGCCCCACGTAATTTGGGAAAAATTCATATTTGAATTAAAGGGGATGGTCTATTATGTAATTTTAAAAAAGAAAAATAGCGAGAGAAGCATGTTTTTTGGAAAAAATAATAAAAAAAACTGTTATTTTTACCATACTTTTCACAAATATATCCACACAGAACAATACAAGAGAACCCGCTTGACAGATTCGTAAGTCGTCTAAGCGTCACAAAGATGCAGTGTTGCCAGCAAGCAGCAGTTATCAGTTAATTTACTTCACGAAATTGTGCAATTGCATTTTTTTAGGTTAGTGAAAGACATGGAAAATTCATTCAATGTGTTTTGGGAAAGATGAACATAAATCATTTTGGGACTTTCATACGCAAATGTTCAAAAGGGATTAAGTTTGACCTGATTTTGTTTTAGCAGAAACTGAAATGGAGGTTGAAGGTGGTGTCGTTATACTTACTAGGTTGGGTGAAATATAAAAGATATCTAAATTTAGGCTATTTGTACCAGGTGGTTACGGGGGGGCCTGGGGGGGCTCGGCCCCCCCAGAGGTTACTGATATCAAACATGTTGAAAAATCTAACCAACCTCATCTCAGGTAAGATTGTCACCTGTTCGGCTTTTAGTGGCAACGGCCCAACGTCAGTCGCCCGTTTCAATGATTTATTGGAGCTGATATCGGCCAAATATAACAATAAAGCTTAATCACAAACAATATTGAAGCCACCGATTTTACATAAAAAGCTAATATACAAACTAAATAAAACAAGCAATAATACATAATACCTACTTAAACATAAACATCAGCTAGAAAGAAAGGAACATTTGAAATGAGATATCTTTAAATTTAGATAGTTAAAAATGTAGAACGATTCACGATTTTTTGTTATCCTTGTGCAGGAGCCGTGCTAATCTCTGTAACGTTTCAATCTTAGTATAGTCGCTTTCGAAGCGACGTTAAATATCGAGCAAATGTTGGCAACACCGCATCTATTATCATCTGTCAAGCAGTACCTCACTTCTAAAAATGTATAGTTCTGTGTGCATGCCTTACTGCAATATGTTGAAAATACAGTTTTTTTCAATTTTTTTCCAAAAAACGTGCTTCTTTCGCAATTTTTATTGCTTTAAATCACATAACAGACCATCCTCTTTACCTTGCTAACAAAATTTTCTCAAATCGCGTGGGGCGCCGTTGCGCAATAGACCCTAGTACAGAAATGAAAAAATGGCTACTCACTTGGAAGATCTACTGGTTTACTGCTTTACAGTGTAGTGTAAAGAGGTAAAAATGATACAATAATCAAACAATATAGTGTTAAATCCTGTAAATTATCTCCGGACTTTTTTTGTTGTTTAATGTTTATGTTATGAAGTTTTAAAGGTTAGTTTGTGGGAAACCACAAAACAACAAAATTGTTAGGAAGATGTATGACCCAGAAACAAACTCGAAGAGGATCAATAATTTATTGAAAGTTGGAATTTCTCTCTGTGCTCTATGACTCAGAAAATGTTTGGTTGAATGAAAAATTAAGATGTATCGTATAATTAAGATGGAGTTCTTAGCGATAATTGTGCTTGTATTGAGGAATTTTTAGTAGAGTCGATATGCTATGAGTATGACTAATACTAGAATCTAGATATGGTTACATTTAAACCATCTTATGGTGATAATTATTGTCGCATTGTTGTGTAACGAATATATCTAGAAAATCCCTAATTTCTTGATGGCTTCTTTGCTTTAATAGTCAGTGGTTTCATCATGGCCGACTCTACTCACTAGGCCGGAGCATAGAAATATGGCAACACTGAATAGTCGGCCGAGCTTTTGTCATTAGTGTAATTCTTCCAGTGTAAAAAATAAGATTGGATGGTGATTTTTAATGTGTTTCTAATTATTTACCTGCACAAACGAAACTATAAAGATAAAAAGATGCCTGCAAAGTGTGTCGTACCAGGTTGCACTAGCAATTGTGCTTCCAATAAAGGACAAAAACAGAAGTGGGTGAAAGGTATTCCGCGTAAGGGCTGGTTACATTTATAAGAATAAAAACAATAATTTACAAACATTTCCAAGGATAAAACCTATTTTAAAGCACAATGTGGTACCTACAATGTTTTCTACACCTCCGAAATATCACAGAAAAATACAGTTCTAATAGAACACATCTGGGCACACCTATGAAAAGATATGATAGTGAAAGGGAATCAAGACCAGCAAGAATGGCTTCAAAGTGACCTAATAGTGAAATTTTCTAACTCAAAAGAAAATTTACAAAGTAAATTGAGTATCCATTTAAGTGGAAGTAGCAGCAGGAAACAGGTTGCGTTTACTTTTGTTTTGTAGTGTTTGACTACGATGAACCAGATATCAGATGTAAGTGGTATTAGTAGTACTAGTTCTAAAAAGTATTTTTTTTAATTTATCAACCGAGATGAACTCTTAATACATCTAAAGTGTAATAATTATTATTCTGAAACTATAAAACAATTTACGGTAACCGGACCACTATTTGACAGCTAAGCTACGTTGCCACATCTAAGGCTCCGGCCTAATGTAGAGTCGGCCATGGTTTCATCCGTCATTCTTCGTCTATATTTGGATTCATGACAGGTTCCCTTCTGGATAGAGTCACTGTATGCATTCTATGCTGTCAGAGTCATCTAGTGACGCGTAGTAGATATCCAGATGTTACAGAAAATACGTAGATTTCATTATCGAGATCAAGGGTAATGTTTGTCGATAAGATGGCCGTACTGACGTCATATATCGGGTCTATAATCGTTACGACGGCGACGGAAAGGAGGAACGATACCGGTCGTATTATTCACCGCGCCCAAAGAGCTACAGTGTTGGAAAACATTAGAAAATCTTCATAAAACGGTGTAATAAATGTGCGGGGATAAAGGTTTTCCGTCGATGAGTCGTTTATAACTTCTTCATGATTAAAATTAGTGGAGCAAACATTTTCTATCCATATAAACCGATGTGGTCGTGATTTTATGTGCACCGTCGGATAGCCTAGTAGAAGATAGGTTTTGTGAGGCTGCTAGGGTTTGGAACAGTAAGCAGATCTTATTTTACAGTAGAATAGATTTCAATCCATTGCATGGTCCCTAGTTTTTTGTTTCATATGAATGCAGGAGGCACTAGAGCTAAAAACAAATGATCGTTTTTTAGCAGGTGCAGAACTGTCATGGCGGCTGTCAAACAATTTTTTAATAAATGTAATATTCATGTTTCCCACGATTATTGAGCACCCTTCTACATTCTAATTTGCTTCAAATCACTTTGTTTGAGCTTAATATTAGTTTCCCGGTTGATAGCTCCATTCAAAAGGTATAGGTGTGCATACTGAGCCGTAGGTGTGTCCAAATATTCCTGAATATAGTCCTATTAACTGAGAGACCGACTTTTTTATTGGCCCATGATCCATGATAGAAGGCTGAATTCATATAAAACAATTGAATACTTAGATACAGGAAAATAGCTTACATTTTGATTATCAATGCAGCTTATATGAGTTCTTTACTGTTGGGGTGAGTTTTATATGACAGGTGCATGTGGGGTGTAGATCATTAATTCCTGCAGGTGCATGACATTTTCAGTAGGTCATAAACAGCACTATATCAAATGAATAGCATGATGTATAAAACTGGTATTCTTGGTATACTGAACAACTGAATGTTTTTAAAGCAAAATAGGACTGAAGACACAACTGACTATTTCAATTTTTTCCTATTCCTCATATTAATTAGGTACCTATATGATGTATCTACAATACATTTTGTAACTGCAAAATCTGTTCCAGAAATAAATGAGAATTGTAGAATTTGTGAGTAACATTTATCCATATTTCTTGCATGCATACCTCCAATATAAAATATGTATTGGAAGTGTTGATCATTTACGAGTCTGGTATCAGGGTGTCACATAGATATGGATTTAAGAATCCTGTTAATATTTTAGTCTCCCGATTTTTTGAGGCTTAGCTGATTCTAAAGTACCTTTTTTCTTTTTTGACTGAGCTGCTTTGACTGGTTATATTCTTAAAATGGGGATATTCTTTATTTTGACTTTTATAGCAGTATTATGTTTACTATTCTGGCTCACCTGGATTGTTTTAAACGTTTCCTCCCTATTGCAGACAAAAATCACTGAAAATTCCATCATAACTGGGTTAATACTTTCTAAATTATAGAGACAGAAATGAGTAATCCCGTACAACCAAACTATACTTAACCTTTATAGGATATATATTGAAATCTTTGCTCGATAAAGATAAGATAAGAGTATTCGAGATGTCATGGCGCTGTTACCTCGCCTTTATTAGGGGCAATATTAGTTAATATCTACCTCATCTGCGTCAGTGAAATTCTGGTAAATGTGTCCAGGTGTCCGTACCGGATTATAGGAGCAGTGTGCCGTAACAGCAAGCAGAGGAAGCTAAGGGTCCAGAGGTAATTTGGTAGTTTAAGGAAACGTAAACATAACCCTAAATACTGATTAGACCACCAACACCCCGGGCATAGGCGTACTGTACTTTTTTGCCTACAAAATTTATAGAAGAGAACTGGACAACCCATCTCTACAACTGCCCATCACAACACCACACAGTAAGACTGTTACGACGGATAGGCACGTACACTACCGACTTCGAATTTAACTAACGCCCGCATATGAGGTGTTTGTTATTAAATTAAAGCACCTTGGATGTTTTTTTTTTTTATAGCACCTCTGAATAATAAGCACCATATACAAAAAACCGACCCACCTGCACAGCGCAGTGTAAGTAGCTTATAGTATCACACAAAAGTATATAAATAACATTTAAACTATTGAACAAAAGTATATTTAACTGCCCAGTTCGAGGAAATAATAATAATGGAAAACACCTTCAAATGCTGCAAGAAGGAATTTAACAAATACTACTGTATTGTATGCACTGGGATTATTCACCAGAGCTGTGCTACAAGACTTAAGGGATTTACAATCATCGAGGGTACCAGAGTATTTTGTTCTAAAAAATGTGAACAGGCGGAGAAAGGAAGAGAAGCAGACATTCTTACAGCCCAGAAAGAAATAAATGAGTTGCGCAGCAAATTACACAACGCACTAGTTGATAAAGAAGAGGCAGAAATTAAATTCCTGGGTGAGAAAAATGACTTACAACAAAAATGTGACACTCTAGAACAGGAGAATATAAATATTCAAAATCAGATTCAAAGAGATAGACGAAGAACACGAGATTTCGAAGATGAAGTGATCGAAGTTGAAAGGAGCTTTATTGAAGAGTTAAATAGATATAAAGACATAAACAAGAAAAAAAATAAGGAGATAGATGAGCTCGCGGAACTGAATCAAACCTTGTTGGGCAAAATTGAAGCACACAGAACGGACATCGAGAATCTTGAAAAATGTAAAGAAGAGCTAGCAGAACTCAATAAAAATATGATTGAAACAATAAAAATGCAGGAAAATGAAATTAAAATTTTGCATCAAGATATTCTAAAGATGAGTCATCGGGATAAGCAGTTGATATCAAATATTGCCCAAATAGATAGATCAACAGAAAAGGATCGAATACATGAGACCGAGAATAATTCTGTTGAGTCATATAAGGTAAACACAATAATCACTAGTCAACAGTCAGCCTTAAAAAAAATTCTGATAATGGGGGATGAATCGGCAAGGAACTGTGCCGCAAAACTATCGATAAAGTTGAATAAACAAGAGTATAAAGTTGAAGGAATAATTAAAACTGGCATTGAAATATCAGAACTTACTAAAAACATTTTTAAAGACACATTTCACTATGGGCAAGATGATTATGTTATTATTATATTTAGGACCAGAAGTATTAGTAACCACACTACAATGAAAAATTTCCTTCGTGAAGTTCTACCAATTGGAAAGTTCACAAAGTTAGGTATTATATGCAATAACAATGAAATGCTGGATGAACCAGTCATAAAATACCTCAAACATAGCATATCTAACTTTAAAATTGCAAACGTTAACTCGGAGATTGATTTTAAGCTTGCCAACCAGAACCGAAGTCAAACAGTCGACCGTAACATCATGTCCCTCATAGCAAGACAGGACCTTACCAGAAGCAGAGCTGTTCTGAAAACCGTGTCCATCTCACCATGTTGCAGTTTCATAGAGCGTGAGCAGAAAGATCAAGGAATAACAGTAGACAATAGTTCTTTTTTATCAGTGAGCGGTCTGGTCAGGGACCTCCAATAGTGTATAGTGGTGAACAAAGTGGTGGAAATCTACAAGAATGTCTTGATATTAGCAGAAACGGCTTAACTTCACATGGCCGCTCTAATTATAATTATAGTCTTCTACATCTCAATGTACAGTGTCTCCGCAATAAAGTTGGTAATCTAGAAGTAATTACTAAGCAGGATAACTATGATTTCATATGTTTTAATGAACATTGGTTAAATACTAGTGAGATAGACACTTTACATTTTGATGGTTACATTGCAGTATCTAAATTTTGTCGGTCAAGGAAAATTCATGGTGGTGTTGCTATATATGTAAATAATAACCTAAAAGCTGAGTGCATATCTGCAAAGATAATGGTAATAAGTGAGGAATTACATTTTGAAATTGCTGGAGTCTCTTGTCAAGATTTGCAAATATTAACAATTTACAGGTCTCCGATTGGTGACACTGATTTGTTCTTCAGGAAACTAGACTCTGTACTTAGCAATTTAAACCTTAAAAAGAGGATAATAATAACTGGCGACTTTAATTTTAAATTCAATTCTAATGACAAAAATGCCAATAGATTATGTAATACTTTCACATCATTTGGTCTTACTCAAGTTCTTAAGATTGACAATACTAGGAATAATGCATGTCTGGATAACATTTTTACTAATATTGAACTGTCAAGCACAACAGTGAACACTTTGGATACATGTTTGTCGGATCATCTAGGCATCAGGTTTAAGTTTAATGGGATAAAGGATATACCACGTAAAACCAGGATAAATTATAGACCCATCACTGATGAAGGACTGTTCAACTTATATAATCAAATGCAGCATACAAACTGGGGTTTCATATCAGACGCTAACTGGACAATAGAATCAAAGTTTAAACACTTCCTAGATATTATTACTAATCACATTGCAATCTACCTCCCAATGAAATCCAAGTTAGCTATTATCAATTGTCAAAATAAAATTAACTGGTTTGATGATGAAGTAGTTAGGATGAGAAACCAACTAATGTTTGTCACTAATTTTCACAAATCTTTTCCTGAGTTATTGCCTAGAAAAGAGGTTAATATATTAAGATCTCAGTACCGGTCTTTGATAAGGTCGAAAAAGCAGATGGCTCATGAAAATTACATTAATAGATCTTCTAACAAGCAAGTAGCAATGTGGAATATTATCAAAAATAATAGTGAAGCTAAAAATTCAAACCCGACTACATTGAAGGCAGATGACTTTAACAACTTTTTCAGTAGTATTGCGGATAATCTCCTAGAACAAGTACCTATAGTGCAAGTTGATCCATTACAGTTCATCGATTTATCAGGTACTTCAAACAAATTTAGTTTCAGAGAGGTCACATTTAACAACGTCAGAGATGCTATTAACGGCTTAAAAAATTTAAAATGTATAGATCCTTTTGACATGAATGTAAAAATATTAAAAACTGTCTCTAACCTAATAATTTATCCACTAACTAAATTAATCAACATGTGTATAGTAAGTAAAATATTTCCTGACCATCTCAAATTAGCTAAAGTAGTCCCAATTTTCAAATCAGGTTCAGTCAATGACCCCTCTAACTACAGACCAATATCGATTATCTCTGTAATAGGAAAAGTTTTTGAGATATTATTAAAGGATCAGTTAAACGAGTACTTTGAAAGCCATAATTTTTTTTGCAGTAGCCAGTTTGGATATCGTAAAAATTTGTCTACATCTGCAGCAGTCAATGATTTCATTACATCTGTTAATAATGGTCTTGAAAATAAGATGTTCATTGTAGCCAACTTTTATGACCTGACAAAGGCTTTTGATTGTGTCCAGCATAGTATTCTTTTGAATAAATTATCAGCATACGGACTCAATGAGGATAGTGTATCTCTTATATCTTCTTATCTATCGAACAGACAGCAATACGTTAAATGTCAGAACCAGCAGTCAAACAATATTAAAATTAAACATGGTGTGCCTCAGGGAACTGTTTTAGGACCTCTTCTTTTTTTGATATACATCAATGATCTTCCTAAAGTTAACCCAAATAAGTGTATATTATTTGCTGACGACACTACAACTATAAATATAAGTGATAATTTAGATGATGTGATGACACAATCTCAAAAACACAAATTAGATTTAGAGAACTGGTTTGCTGCAAATAAATTATCTCTGAATGTTAATAAATCCCAAACTCTAGTACTCAGTACCAGACACCATAATAGTAAGTTAATAGAGCCAGTTAAATTCTTGGGTGTACTCATCGACCATAGCATTAGTTGGGAACCTCACTTAACTAAGTTATCTCAAAAATTGTCCAAGATCACTTTCTTGATACGTAGCCTGAACAGCTCTGTTTCAAAAAACATTTTACTGACTGCTTATTTTACTTATTTCCACACAAATATGCAGTACTGCATACTAAATTGGGGTCACTCACCTCATGCATCCAAAGTGTTTGCAATTCAAAGAAGATGTGTGAGAATCCTTTCAAGCTTAAAGTATAGAGATTGTTGTAGACAAGCTTATGTTGACTTGAAAATAATGACGACTCCATGCTCATATATACTCGAATGTCTGATATATGTAAAGAAACACCTCAATGAATATTCAACCCCAAGAGATGTCCACCAATACAGTACACGATCGAACATTAAAATAATCCCTCAGTACACTAGGTTGACTAAAACCAGAGGTGGCACAAATTATTTCGGTGTTAAGTTCTTTAATAAGCTACCTGTGATATGTCATCATCTTGATGATAAAAAATTTAAATTTGTTTTAAAATCTTATCTACTAAGTAAAGCTTTCTACTCTATTGAAGAGTTTTTAGAAAACAACTTTAGCGACATGACTGTATGATTTTTATTTCATGTATTATTGTATTGTTTGTTCGTTGTTTTGTTTGTGATTTACCTATTTATTTATTTATATGTATTTTTTTAAATGACTTATGTAAGCACATATCCTGCACATGAATTTGTGATTTACGTTATCTTATTTATTTTTTTGAATGACCTGTGTAAACACATATTTGTGTATAAAACACCAATAAATGATTATTATTATAAAGGTAACCTATATTCGCCCTGCACAGCGACGATACGGGTTTGAATACAGTCTGTCTATAGATATAATAAAGTTGACATTTATCGATTTGATATCGCTACGATACCTTCTGGATTTATATTGAATAAAGTTTAATATATCAAACCGATACTGTTACTATACATATACTATACGTACGCTTCACAGGATATCTATGAAACCTGTAAAGAAATTAAGGAGTGATATAAATGAAACAATGATTAAAAAAACTTTTATTAATTCAAAATTAATTTTAGCGGATTATTATTTATGATTTTTTTAAATGTCTTTGCTGTGTTGACCTAATTTGTTGTAACTGTTTTATTTATTTACTCACCTGAATCAATTAACACCTTAAAGAGAAGTGGTAGGGTGGTGCTGGGATTCGAACCCATTACTGGCGTAGATCCGGTTTCGAAGTATGGCTCTCTTACCTCTCGGCTAAATGTCCCTTGAGTGAATTATTTCTATATCATCTATGTTTACCGTTTATTCGCCAGTATTAGGATTAGGTTAATAGAAATAGGATTTGAGGAAAATGCCGAAAATCAAAAGTATGTCTTATTGTCGCCAATGGGTACAAAATCGGACTGATATAAGAAGAGGATAGATTAGATAGATAGATTCCTTTATTAGTTCTGTTTGCCCTTTCGGGATAGAACTTGTCAATAAGTACATATAATACTTAACACAAATATACACAAACTTTTATAAAAACACATGACACATGAACAAGAAACTAACAATTTTGGTATAATAATATATCACTAAAATAATAGAATGTACATCATCATTGTCTATCACACTCTAAAAAAATTACATATAGTATATTACATATAATACATAATACTAATATACACAAACTTTTGCAAGTACATATCCACAAGAAACTAACAATTTTGTATACGAATATAAATAAAATATTAAAATGTACATTTTTTTTTATTGCTATGTAAATTGTGTTATATCACACTCAAAAAATTCCTGAAGAGTATAGAAGGTGTTGCAAGTAAGAAATGACTTCAACTTCTTTCTCAGTAGATGATTATCGAGGTCTGTATAGTATGTGGGGATCTTGTCCCAGATCTTAGTCAATGAATAAACCACATTTTTTTGGAGATAGCTGTATCTCATGTTATAGGGCATCAGTCTATTGGTACCTCTTGTTCCGTAGTGATGTTTTGCAGTAAAGTCCCTAAACAGTTCCATATTATTTTTTACAAACATTACTGCTTCCAAAACATAGATACCAATAACTGTTAAGATACTATTCTGCCTAAATACTTCCCTACAGCTATCCCTTGGTCTCAAACCAAAAATGCTCCTGATACACTTTTTTTGCAGGATCATTATTCTGTCAGTATGACATGATGCTCCCCAGAACATAACACCATATGATATGGCTGATTGTATATATCCATGATAAGCAACTAATGCTGCCTTTTGCCCTATATCTCTCCTTATTACTCTGAGGGCATAGTTATATTTTGCTATCTGTTTTGCCAGCTTATCTGTTTGTATACTCCAGTCGAGCCTGCTGTCAAGGGTTATTCCTAAGAATAAAAGTTCGGGCTGCTCATTAATGTTTTTGTTGTTCAAGGAAATATTGATTTCATCGGTTTTTCTCGCGAATTGGATAATTTGGCTTTTTGAAATATTTAGTTGCAAGTTATTCAACAAAAACCATTCTTGTAGAATCTTTAGTGCATCTACAACATGTTCCTTACACTCTGCTGAAGAGTCTGCTGTAAATATTATAGAAGTGTCATCTGCATACATTATTAAGGTTTCTTTGATAATCTTTGGTAATTCATTTACATATAATATATACAAAAGTGGCCCAAGGACTGATCCTTGTGGCACCCCTCTTTGGACAGTTAACTCATCTGATGTTATTAAGGTTCCATTCTTATCATACTCTACTGTTCTTTGCTTTCTGTTGTTAATGTACGATTCAATTAACTGTAGATACACTCCTCTAATACCATAGCACTCCAGCTTTTTTAGCAAAATTACATGATCCACTGAATCAAATGCTTTGGATAGATCTAGACAAAGAGATGTTGCTATTTTTCCTTTGCTTAATGCGCTGATTATTTTTGATAATGCCTGATATATTGCCCGTTTTGTGCCTCTGTTTCTTCTAAAGCCATTTTGCCATTCTGTGATCACCGAATTTTTGTCCAGAAAATTTATGATCCTATTGTGGATGATTTTTTCAAACACTTTGTTTATGTTTGATAGTAGTGAGATAGGGCGGTAGTTTTTAATCTCATCCTTTTTTCCTTTTTTGTATATTGCTCTTACATAAGCAATCTTCAATCGGTCAGGATACAGACCCGTACAAATAATTACATTCATAATGTGTGCTAATGGTGAGGCTACATGTCTAGCAGCTTGTTTCAGGACATTAACAGGAATTTCATCTTCCCCTACTGACTTCTTGTTTTTTAATTCGTTTATAATCTTGATGACTTCATTTTCATTTGTTAGTTCAAACCTGCATGACTCTTGTGTATAAGTTAGTGCTGTAAGATCTATGGCCTTTGTCCCCTCATTTATCTTTCCACACGCATTAATATAATATTGGTTTGCCATATTTAGTACTTCTTGCTGGGTAGATCCGTTATCGGGTATCATATAATCCACTATGGATGTTTTACTTGCATGTTTACTGTTATTGGTAATGTTTGTTATTAGATGCCATATAAATTTTGACTTATTTTCTGAGTTTTGTATCAATTTTGTATTTTGCATTTTTTTAGCTGCATTTACTACCTTTTTTAGTATATTTGAGTATGCTCTATAGTGTTCAGCAGTGGTTCGCCCAGCAATCATGTCTTCATACAGTAATCGTTTTTTCTTGGAAGATATTTTTATGCCATTTGTTATCCATGCATGTTGAACCCTCTTATGTTTATACTTCTTCTTCTTCGGACATACTGTTTCCACATATCTCATTAATTTTTGTATAAACCTATTGTATGCTACATTTGCATCAACCTCTTCCATGACATCATTCCATTCCTCTTCTTCAAGTACCTTGATTAGATCATTCACTCTCGTTTTTGAGTAACATCTTTTAAAACAATACTCCTCACAATCACCATGTTGAGGTGTTGTTGAATCTTTCACATCTAGGTATTGACCAAAATGATCTGATAGTCCCAAATTTATAACTTCCCCACTTTCAGTTCTATGAAAATTTGTAAAGATATTATCTATTAGTGTGCCACTATGTTGCATTGCTCTTGTTGGATTTTGTATAGCATGTTCTAGGTTATGTGCATTGAAGGTATCAAGCAGCATCGATGTTTTAGGAGATCTCTTTAACAAATCTACATTGAAATCTCCACATACAATACACCTTGCTTTTGGAAAGTTGGTGACAATGTAATTTAGTACTTCATCCAATTTTTGTAAGAATGAGATGAAATCACCCAAACATGTACGATATATACATAAAATAACATATTTGTCCTTACCTCTACTCATTTTAATGCCTGCACATTCAATCTCACCCTCTATACTTTTATTCTCTAACTCGAATAATCTAACTACCTCTAAGTATTCTGACACATAAATACAAGCACCTCCATGTACAGATTTTTTCCTACTGTAAAACGACACCAATTTATAACCTGCCAGTTTCACAAACTCTTCTTCCCCTGGATGGAGCCAATGTTCTGTGAAGCATACCACTTCAGGTTGATTTTCCATTTCGCCGAGGGCTACGTCAATTTCATTTGTCTTATTTCTTATACACTGGATGTTTTGGTGCATTATTCGCCAACTTTTTATATCATCTGTCTCCTGTATTTCTTTTCCCTTGGGTTTCCCTTGATGATGGACGTCTTTGATGGTGTTATTTAGTTTTTTGAACTGCGGATCTTGATTATTTTCGGCACATTGTTAAAGTACTTAATTCGCAAATTCTCTTCTCCTTCTTGTAATCTTTTCAATAATACTGATTTCAGAGATTTGTACTCTTCAATTTGTTGTTTTGTTTTATCAAACGCTAGTGCCAGATTTTTATAGTGTGGATTTTTCACTAGTTCCTTGGCCTTGAAGAACACATTTTTTACATTTTTTTCATTGTCCATAGACACTCGTAGAGGTCTGCGTCTTTCTGAGTTGGTCCTCCCTAATCTTGTGACCTTTATGATGTTAGCATTTGTTATTTCTGGTCTTACTGCTTTAATGATGTTTAGGGCTAATTCTGCATCTCCTATTTCTTCCTCCTCTTTACAGCCAAAAATCATAAGGTTATTTTTTCTGTTTTCCCTGTCATTAATTTCATTTATTGTTTCCAGAGTCTCATGCCTTGTGTTTCCGCTACATTGTTCTTCCAGTTTGGATGACAAAACATTCACTTGATGTTCCAGCTCTGCTACCCTATCTTGTACTGTTGATAGCGTTTTTAATTCATTTTCTAGTTGTAGGCACTTCTGTTGATATACGCTGAGCATCCTTTCATTTTCTTCCCTTATTTTGCTTAGTTGAGATTCAAAGCGTTCATTCATATATTGTTTTATTTGTTCGAGCAGGTTGTCTTCTGACGCGTCAGTTATTTTGCTCCTTCTTTTATGTAGACTTCCATCAATTCTTGGACTGCTTGGTACACATACATTGCAGGAGAACCTCTTCCCATTTTCTACTTTCAGCTCCTTTTCATAGTAATTTAGTTCCTCAATTGTCAGATTAGCACAATCCCGATGTATCCATTGCATACATTTATTGCATTTTATTGCATATGCATTTTTGACTACCTTAGAACATTTGATGCAGGTCGCTGATGGTGCCATTTGTAATGTCTTGCTGCTGCCCCTTTATTCGGTTGTTTGATGTATTTGTTTTTCTTAGTTTGCAGAGTTTTAGCCTCAATATGGATGCTTGGCAACCTTGCTGTCTCCTAGCCTTTTCAGTTTGACAGAAGCAGGAATTAATTCTACTTCTCCACAGCTGCCTTCACAATCACGTGTTCTAAAACCACTTAAATACACACTGACTATGAATTTCAGATTTTATTTTAAGTTTAAACTAAGAAACTTTTGTCTTTTTCTCGATGGCTTGTAAACACAATGTGCGCCTTGTTGTCAGATTTACGTATATCAAACTCGTCATTCAAAGACTATTAAAGGTAGGATCAAAGAAACAAATATGAGATGTGGCTGTGTGTTAGATGATTGCACAACAGAGGGTATATAGGTGTATGTGTGTATATTTTACAGGAACAGGAACAGTACAGTCATCAGAAACAGCAAAAGAAACAAATACTAATGATTACTTAAATAATGATGAAGCTGATGACATTTCTGAAGAAAATCCAAACAGTAACGAAAACAGTGGTGATTTAGTCTATGCATCAGGTCAATCATATTATTGTGATGATAATTCCGAAGAAGCAGTTGTGCAGGTACCAACTCATCATTGATCGCCGTCATTTGCCTATAAGCTACGTGAATGGGCAATACATGGGAACATAGAGCTAACACAAGTGTCTAAATTACTGCGAATTCTGGTATATGATGGGAAGCATGTTGAACTACCACTGGATGCAAGGACATTACTTCACACACCAAGATCTATTAATGTTCGTCCTATGGATAATGGACATTATGTTCATTTGGGCATTAAAGATTATCTCAATACACTTTTTAAATCTTTTGCAACCGAAATATCCAATTTAAAGTTACCATATCTACAACTCTCATTCAACATGGATGGAACACCCATTAGCACAAGTGGTGGGGCAAATTTTTGGCCAATATTAGGCAGTCTTTCCAACATATTTACTAGGCAGCCTGATGTCTTTATGGTAGGAATATTTAGTGGGTTACAAAAACCGGAATCGTACAATAATTATTTATTAGAATTTGTTGAAGAACTGAAAGATTTAATGAAGAATGGATTTTTATGGGATGGAATAGTTCACTCAATTCAAATCAAAGCCATCATTTGTGATGCGCCAGCAATGGCTTTCGTAAAAGCTATCAAAAGTCATGGTGGTTATTACTCATGTTCAAAATGCTACATAAAAGGTGAACCAGTTGTATTATCATCTGGAAAAAAGACTAAAATAGTTTTTCCTGATATTCAGTCAGAAAAAAGAACTGATGAGACATTTAGAGCTAGAAAGATAATGCCATCTGGTGAAGATGATACTGGACATCATATGAACAAAGAACGCAGTGTCTTAGAACAACTTCCAATTGATATGATAAAAACATTTCCTGTAGATAAAATGCATCTGGTTGATGAAGGCATTGTAAAAAAAATTATAAATATATGGCTGGGAAAACCAGGACCACAGAAATTACAAGCTTCTAAAGTAACTAAAATTAACCAGCACCTCGAACAGTGTTACTCGTATGTTCCTTCTGATTTTCAACGAAGGTCAAGAAGTTTTAAACATGCACATTTTTTTAAGGCTTCAGAATGTCGAGTTTTGTTGCTGTACACAGGACCAATAGTGCTAAAAAATGTGCCATCAAAGCAAACATATGAGCATTTTATGACTTTGAGCCTGGCAATTCGAATATTAACATCTCCATTGTATTATGTAAAATATAATGAATATGCTCATTCTCTTTTAGTACACTTTGTGAAAAAGTTTATCAAGCTTTATGGTAAACAAAATGCAACCTACAATGTTCATGGTCTTCTACATTTGGCAGAAGATGCCAAAAACCTTGGTCCTTTGGACGAAAATAGTTGCTACCTATATGAAGCTTTTATAAAAATCATCAAAAAGAAACTGCACAGTTTCAATTGTCCACTACAGCAATGTAGTAACAGAATGAGTGAACTCAAACAACTGCAACCAAATAGCTCTGAATGCAGAAATAAAATAAAAAAAATTGGGAACAGTACATCAGGGGATAAAAGAATTGATACATCCTCTGGATGGAAACAAGTTTATGACCGCCTCATTTTTTAATTTTACAATACAAACTAATCGAAAAAGTGACAATTGTGTAATGTTGAGCAGTAAAAGAGTTATTCAAGTGGTATGTTTCAAAAAAGAAATAAATGATATTCATATCAAAGGACATGTTTTTGTAAGTTCAAATGTACTATCCAACATCAACAGAGAATTGTATAAATCTTTTTATTATTTAATTGGAAATTTTGAAGATGAGATTTCTAAATTTTCATTAACAAGAGACTCTATCATTTGTAAAATGTGCTGCCTTCCTGCAAATGATGAAAACACATTTTTTGTTGTACCTGTAAATCATACTATGATGTATTCATGAAAGTGTATTTATTTTTATTAAAAACTTCTACACATATGTCTATCAAAGCGTTTTCTTTGAAACTGCCCTTATACGATCTGTAACATGCTGCATGTGATACATATATTCATTGATAGCCTCAACCTGCGTTTTCTTCGAGTTAAGCTGCAATACTTCTAATATTATTTTTGTCTGTATCAAGTTTTTTGTCGGAAACTTATTCTCCCTTCCATAGTAATTCATATGTTGTTGTAATTCCAAAGAATATATTTCTTTTATGATCCATTTGATCGCGATTTTCAATGTTTCTCCACCAAGGTGTAACAGGTAAGATTTAAATTCTTTCACACTACCATTCTCATCTTTTTTGAGGCTCTCCTCAAGATCTTTGACATCATCAATGGTTTTTAGGGGAAGGGCCCATCGGGTTACAATGGTCATATTGTCATTAGTATTTTTGTCAGCTTGTTTATTTAGGTTTTGTAGTTGTGTAGACATATTAGTTATTATTACAGTGAGGTTATCAATTTTTTCATTTTGTGCTTGGATTAAAGCATGTTGTCCCTTTATTAATTCCTTTAATTCGTTAATTTGACTTTCAGTGACTAGTGAAAAGTTCATGTCATTATTGAGGCTGGTTTCAAAAATCTGACTTTCTTCCATTATTGGTACTTCTCTGATTTTTAAATTATCCCCCAATTCAGCCTCTTTACTGTTTACTGTATTTGTCATACAATTCAAATCTCTCTTAGTAGTGGCATCTTTAAGCGGTGGTAATTTCATCTCAATGTTCTCGTTATCACTTGAAGATAAGTCACTCTTCTCACCATCAGTGAAGGCATCTGGCAGTACAAGTTTATTTCGTTGCCTTTTTTTATTTAATATTGGTGTGGGTCTGTTAATTGCCTCTATATCGGTCGACTCCAAGTCAGATTTTTCAAGCAAAATAGACTCTGCCCTATAAGCTGTTTCATAGGAATCAAACAATTTCGCACATATCAGTTCCACTTTATAGGTACGCCATTTCTTGTAAGGCATTTTTCCTTTTTTGGCATAATCCGAAGCCTTTCTGCTATCATATTTTACCTAAAAAATAAAATTCACAGATGAAATATTTTACATAACCTATTAGCATTGTTACATGACAGTTTTGGCAACAAAAATTGGAAAAACTGATAAAAGGGATATAGGATTCCGACTGTTTGGAACTCTTGATATTTCAGCAATAAACAAAATAATGGATAACACTCAACATTCTCAAAATTATACAAAAACAAATTGGTATAGGTATCTTACCTCTCCGTCAATAACCCAACTGGTGGGCAGCACACATGTTTCCTTTGTTTCTGTAAATTGGTAAACACCATAATTAGCCATTTTCCACGTTTTAAACGAGATCTTCAGATCAGAGATAACGTGGTTGAATAAAATTTTTATGCAAGCAAAATTCAGGTGCAGGTTAGATTACATTAAAATGCACATAACCTCACATAAAGTCAGCCGGGGTCTGTCAACTCGTCATCTGTCGCGAAACGCGAAAGTGCGCAACTGCACAATGTTTTGTGCTGCACAAGCTAGATCACAGAACCCACAGACTAATATATAGAAACTTTACAGGATCTATATAGGAGATTTATCGATGATATCCGGATACTTTATAAACTATGTAAATGTAAACAATAGGTTTTATATAGGGAAATATATACAGATACATATTTATAGTCGCTGTACAGATTAAACAAAGGAAATATCTTTAAAGGAACTATTTACTTGTACTATAAATTCACTATATAGTTTAAATATTTATCGAGAAATCTTTATAGAATCGTGTCTAATCTATATAGTTTGGGAAAACCTATATCGTCTGGTTATACGGGATGTACATGTATTTGTGTAGTGTAAGTAGAGGTTATAAAATGTTTAATTTCAGAAAATTAGTTTTTCAGTAGGGATAACTTATTATTGAAAAAAAGTGGTTGATAGTAATAAACTCGATAATAAACTAGGAAATTGTTTCAATTTTCCCTTTCACAACCAAACCAAAGATACTTAAATATTATTCAGGAGAACAAGAGATACTTCTGTATGTTTGCTGGACTGCCAAAAATTTCACCATTTACCTTGCTATATATAAAATTCCTGTACAAAATTGTATTTAAAAAAAATATGTCAGTAAGATACAGATCACTTTTAATTCCTCTAAAAATATTACTTTAACTATGATGCACAACACTTGTGAAGTTTAAAGACATTTAAGAATAATTTGACAGCCCCCTTCCTCTGAATTTGCCCACTGAAAAGCTATCTGCTCCTTATTTATATGGCTACCCAGGCACCTATTCAGGGGAAGGGTCTAGGGCTCCAGACGCCCCCCCCCTCCCTCCCCCCCCCCCCCCCCGAAACTTTATATACTGCCGTCCAAAAAATCTAATTTGCAAATATGCACACCGCCCTCCTGACAAGAGTAAATTTAAGAGGTGGCAAACCCTAATCTGGAACCCTCAAGCCAAATCCTGGATACATACCTGTTGCAGGTTGTTTTTGAGTGACATACAATTAATAATAATGTGTTTGACAAAAAAATAAATACATGTGCTATCTTACTAGATCGCCCTCTGCCCCTTGTGATATTTTAGGTGCTTTCCTTTTACATCTGCACTAACTCAGATCACTTAAAAATCAGATGGCTCAGCTCAGTTGGAAACCTCAGATGCTCAGATGAGTTAAAGGAACGTGTTTGCGCAGTTAAATGTCAATCCTCGAAATTTTGTAATATACTGTGGTTCTATAATCTGTCGATCCTTTCCATAACCTATTTTTTTACGTTTTTCGTAGCTCACCATACACTATCAACTATCCATACACCACAAAACTCACTAAAATTCAAACTTACAAAAAATTCTAACCTCATTTATTGATTTATTTGACATCTAAATGATCTGAGACAACTGATCTACCTTTCGGTCTTGTGCAGATGGGCTTAAGTGGGGGTAAAAATATCTCACTTTAGACTCAGATTCAGAAGACAAAAGGAACATACATCGAAATGAGTCATGACGTCACTAGTGAGATTTATCAGATAAATCAGGTAAAAGGAAAGCGCCTTTTGTGAGTTTTGTCAAAAACCCTCCCCCTCCCTGCAAGCCAGTGGCAGATTTATTATTTCTTCTAGGGGGGGCTAACACGCTATTATTTTCTCAAGTGCAAAATCAAAGAATATATAGTGTTTCCATTATACTATCCACTACTGCTATGGGGGGGGGGCAGACCAGAGCTGCTGCTGTCTGAAGGGAAAAAAAGTTAACTTATGGTATTTAAATCTACCACTGCTTCAGGCCTCATATGATTAATGGATAGCCCTATGTAGAATATCAGAATCTGTCAAAAAATTGCATTATATTTTTTTAAATATTGGTTTGGAGGGCTGAATTTAACCATTTTTAAGTATTTTGACAGTATCATTTTGTTCTGTCATCTTGGAGGGATGGAAATCGGTAGAACTTATTTTGGGTCACCTTGTATACCATAATCTGTAAGACTACCTGTCACAGATGAACTTTTGAAGATTAAATATTTTGTATGATTGGGGAAGCATATCAATATTTGCGGATTGGGAAGTAATATAATGTTTACTTACCACACTGATAGGTGAGGGGATTATGTAATTGGGAACATTTTCTAATTTGAGAATGCTTTTTGGGCGTTTTACAAAGCCTCATAATCTCAGTAATTGCTGCATGAATTGTGATGAAACTTGGACAGCAATATGCTGTGGTGTCCTAGTAAATAATGCTGCTATAATTTAAAGTTTGTGCGTAAGCAGCACAGTAATTAGCATAAAACAACAAATATCATATATTCCTCAAACTTCGTTTTTAGGCGTTTTAGTGGGTCCTGATCATTTTCTACTTTTTTTTGGAGGAGTGAAATTGGGGTGGTTGTGGTGTGGGGGGTTGTAAAACTGAAAAAATCGTTGTAGTCATAATAGGCTGTCCACTGATCTATGAAAGAAACACCTAGCAGCATAATACACTTTTTTGTTTTTGTCTTGCCTATTACAAAATCCAAAGGACTTTGAATTTGCTGATGTCTGCATACAAGTATTGCTTTAAATCATTCTGTATTGTGTAAAGTGGAAATTTTTGAATTGATTTTAATGAAATTTTGACACAGTATTACCATAGTGAGGGTGAAAACCTGTATGGTTTCTAGAAATTGTGTCAGGGCCGGCTCAATAATAATTGAAAAACTAAAAATATAAAAACAGCACAAACTGCGTTTTTAGGTGATTTAGGGGCTTCCGATCATTTTCTACTATTTTTTAGATGAGGTGACATTGGGGGGTGGGGGGCTGTAAAATTGACCTGTAGCCGCAAGCACATTTTTTTGCGGGCGGGTGGGCGATGATTTCGTTGCAAGGGGATCTCAGGTTATAGCTTCATCCTGAGCTTCAAACGAGGCTTCAAGCTATGGGAAAATAATAATCTGGTATTACTGTAGCTGAGTAGATCAACCTGACTTCATTTTTCAAGCCTAAATTTGAATTGATAATTATTTTATCACCATCCTTGTCTACATCTTTTTGCAATTTCCATTTAGTTTGCAAGTTTTAAAATAACTTGAGTACCATCACACGCAGCTGGAAATATATTAATCAAGAGATGTTATGTATTTTTTGGTATTTATTTTATGTGTATTCTCGGAATATTTGTCTAATGGATGCGTCAAAGCAGAAATTACCACCTCACATCTAGTGGCTTTTCCTATAAATCAGTCTGGCGGATATTTGTAATCATACTGTGTTCCTGAATACCCACTGTTTGTAGTGTTTATCATTAGTCATGTGTTCCTTGAATCTCATGTTGACAGTGAAATAATCTAATAGGAGGTTATTGGCTTAGTTTTGATGTTGTTTCCCATTTGAGTATTTGCCGATTTTATTAAAATCGTATACCTACTTATTAGATGTTTTCGCAGATCACATTCCGGACTGGTTCTGATGAAAAGCGCATCTACAGTATGATTAAGGGTATTCGCGATATGTAGGTCTTGTATGTAAACAGAAACAGTTTACATAAGAATTTACATACCGCGAACGCCCGTAACCATACTGCGCATGCGCTTTTCGTTCGAACTTGATTCCAACCAGTTTTGAACCAGTTCGGGCTGTGATCTGCGAAAACATCTATTACCATCTAGACGAAATCATTAATTTGTAGTACATTTAGTGCAATTATCGGTCGCTATGACTACACAGTAGGCCGTTGTGAAGTATTTCAAAGTTTTGTGTACTCGGTTCTTTAATCGACAATTCGGGTAGCTGTGAAAATGAGATTTGACGGCGCATTCAACAGGCACGTGTGGCCATGACAAAGCTTACTAAAATATGGCGTGATCATAACATCACTAAAGCTACTAAAATGTCGCTGATTCAGTCTCTTGTGGACTGTTAAAAAGGCAGATCGAGCTCGCATAGATGCTTTTGAAATGTGGACGTGGAGGAGAATGCTGAGAGTTCCTTATACCACCCATCGAACTAACGTTTCCATATTGGATGAGCTTGGTAATCCACAAGGACTATCCTACATTGTGTCGACGAGAATGCTTACATTCTTCGGACATATACACAGAAGCGATAATATGGAGAAACTTGTTAAGGGCAGTGGCGTACACACGGAGGGGGTTGTCGCGGTTCAACCCCCCCCCCCCCCCATAGGCTTTGAATATAATCTAAAATTATATTTATAACTATCAAAACTTCCTATTCCCAATGGTGTTTGGCGTTCTTAAATATCCATTGTGCTATTCCAGTTGCTTCAGAAGCAGTTCTAGAACAGTTTGCTAATCAATGAACAAGACTTAATGCATTTTACGAGTTCACAACATATCTGTTACATTTTGACTATGATGATGACTACACAATTGATTTTGACAACTTCATACGAAATTCATTTCAAAAGGTTACGTTTCGGTAAATAGAATCTTCGAAGTATAACTGTACTTAAATAAATAAATGAATGAATCGTTTGTTGTGTTGAGTTAAAAGTTTGTTTTCAAAAAAATTTCCGCCGAATATCCCTCGGACATTGACAAATGCCTCATAATTTTCTGAAAAATTTCTCAAGCTCGTTACTTGGTAACGGCCACCAAGGAACAATTTTTCGATTTTCATAAAATTATCATGTCTATTTTGAATGCCATAGGGCCTAGGGATATTACTACTGAAAACGATGAGGCATTTGTCAATGTCCAAGGGATATTCGGCGGAAAATTTTATGAAAACAAACTTTTCTCAATACTCAATGGACTAGTATCATGAATTTTTTTCATGTCTGTACATGATAGAGTATGGCATAAGAACCTTCTCATATCTTTCCACGATTCTTTTGGGCGCGGGAAAGTCGAGAAAATTAGCAAAATATTTGAATTCTTCTAGTCGCGTGACGTCATGAGACTATAGAACAGCCAATCGAATGACGGGTATGTGTGCCTTGTTGCCGTTCTAACTTTAGTCACAATGTTCATGGCCGACTTTACTCACTAGGCCGGAGCATGAAATATGGCAACACTGAATCAGCGGGCCGAGCTTTCATTTGTTGTTATGTCATGTGTATTCCTCCAGGAGCAGAAAATATGGTTGGAAGGTGATTATTAATGTGTTTCTAATTATTTACCAAACGAAACTATAAAGATAACAACATGCCTGCAAAGCGTGTAGTACCAGGTTGCAGCCCAGTAGAGGACATACCAAACCATGGCCCAACATAACCTTATTCCAGAGTGAAAAGAACGTTGCAAGGTGATTTTTTAATGTGTTTCTACTTATTTACCTGCACAAACGAAACTATAAAGATAACAAGATGCCTGCAAAGCGTGTAGTACCAGGTTGCAGCCCAGTAGAGGACATACCAAACCATGACCCAACATAACCTTATTCCAGAGTGAAAAGAACCTTGCAAGGTGATTTTTAATGTGTTTCTACTTATTTACCTGCACAAACAAAACTATAAAGATAAAAAGATGCCTGCAAAGTGTGTAGTACCAGGTTGCACTAGCAATTGTGCGTCCAATAAGGGACATAAACAGAAGTGGGTGAAAGGTATTCCTCGGAAGGGCTGGTTATATTTATAAGGATAAAGACAATAATTTACAAACATTTCAAAGGATAAGACCTATTTTAAAGCACAATGTGGTACCTTTAATGTTTTCTGGACCTCCCAAATATCATAGAAAAATACAGTTAATAGAACTCATCTGGGCATGCATCTGGGGCATACCTACGAAAGGATTTGATAGTGAAAGGGAATCAAGACCAGCAGGAATGGCTTCACAGTGACCTAATAGTGAATTTTTCTAGCTCAAGTGACAATTTACAAAGTAAATTGAGTGTTTATTTAAGTGGAAGTGGAAGTGGCAGCAGGAAACAGGTTGCGTTTATTTTTATTTTGTAGTGTCTGACTGTGATGAAACAGACATCAGATGTAAGTGGTATTAGTAGTAGTAGTAGTTCTAAAAAGTATTTTTCTTAATTTATTAACCCAGATGAACTCTAATACATATAAAATGTAATAATTATTCTGAAACTATAGGCCAACTATTTGACAGCTAAGCCACGTTGCCACATCTAAGGCTCCGGCCTAGTGTAGAGTCGGCCATGCAATGTTCAATGCATACCTTTATGTGATCCTCTACACATGCTAAAAAATACATAGTTTGATACATATGTATAAGGCCAGTGAAGCCAACGATTTCGCATGGGTCAGAAGGAGTAAATAAAAACTATGTTTGTCTGCACTGTCCAAATTTCATCGGACCATTAAACTGAGGCTGGAATATTTAATGTAGACTTTCTTGACCCAAGATGTGTAGAGCGTGGCAAACCCACGTGGCTGCGCGATAAACAGCGTCTGCCTTCGATAGTGGGCCAGCAGCAGCTTTGTGCGCGGTTGGCGCTTGGGTGGGTGACTGAATTGCACCGGGCGCACGGGCATTTAGTTTCGATCCCGCGAAAATTGCGTCAATACCGCGATTTGGAAGTTGGCGAGGCAACAATGCACTGCTGTTGCATCGCACCGATTGGATAAATTTAAATTCATTTTTACTTCCCACACCGATAGGTGAGGGGAGTATTGTGATCGCGAAAATTTTCGATTTTTAGATAATACGTTTTTTGGGCGTTTTATGATTTCTACTTAACGAAAATCCACGTCACTCATTTCTGTCGGTCTGTCTGTCTGTCTGTCGGTCTGTCTGTTCGCGTTTTTCTACCCTCGTAATCTCAGCAACCGCTGCATGGATTGTGATGAAATTTGGGTACCTACATGATGTGAGGTCCTAGTACGTAATGCTGCTATAATTTTGAAAATCGGTGCAGGGACGGCGGAGTAATTAGCAAAAAACAAAAAAATTAAATATTCCTCATACTTTGTTTTTGGGCGTTTTAGGGGTTCCTGATCTTTTTTCACTTTTTTTTTGGGTGGGGGTGAAATTGGGGTGGTTAGGGGGTGGGGGGTTGTAGAAGTCAAAAATTTGGCTATTCATAATAGGGTGTCCATCGAGGTGTCCATTGACCTGTGGAAGAAAGATCTAGCGGCATAATATACGTGTTTTAGGTCCATCCGAACATTGCCTTGGCTATTACAGAAATCAAGGGACTTGGAATTTTATGATGTATACATACTGCTTTAGATTGTTCTGAATTTAGTAACATGGAAATTATGGAATTGATTTTAATGAAATTTAGACACAGTATTATTACCGTGGCGGGGATGAAAAATGCGTATGGTTTTTACAAATCGTGTCAGTGGCGGCGCAGCAATAATAAAAAAACTAAAAACATAAAAATTACTCAAACTTCGTTTTTAAGCAATTTGGGGGTTCCTGATTGTTTCGTTTCGTCCAGTTGAAGCTCTAGAATAAAGATTGTGTCGTTTTAGTTCCTACGAAGAGACTTAGGAAACTATTTACTAGTTTTTGTGTTGGATGTTTTTTGAGGACAGGCGAACGATGATTTGGTTGCAGTGCAAGGGATCTCAGACTATAGCTTCATGCAAAGGGAAAATAATAAAGTGATATCACTGTTATGTGTGGGAAGTATTGAGTCAATCAACTTGACTCTATTTTTTAAACTTTAAAATGGAATTACTAGTAAACAAAACTATGCAACGAGTAACGAAATCCAACAGTAGACCCATTTTTGTATACACTAAGAGATTTTAATGATTTAGTCATTGTTTTCAAACCCGTGATACTAGCCCATTATTAATATTTAACTTAACGTTAGATTCTCTTTACCGAAACATGAAATTTTGAAATTAATTTCGAATGAAGTTGTCAAACTCAATTGTATAGTCATAGCGACCGATAATTGCACAGAATGCCATTATTATCAGTGCAATTTGCATTTGATTGGATAAAGATCGATGACACACAAAATGAGGAAACTCCAATGGTTGATAGGTATCAAAAATGTTTATCATAATTTGTTAGGTAAGCTGCTATAAGAATCGTTAAACGTGTAACATAATTCTGATATGAATATTATGAGCATCAATCTATGGGTTTCCAAGACCCTGCTGTTTTTTAATTTGTGAAGTTTATTTATGGCTACCAGTAGAGAGGAGCCTGTGAAGTGATATTATTTTTAATTTTTATTACTGTACGCGGAATACACTTAGAAGATGAATACGCACTATTCCCTAAATTTTGCTTCCTGCGCCAGAGCGAAGTTCGCTATAAACGATAAATAAAAAAAAATGTGGTATTTTTATTAATACATAGATATGAGGGTACATAGAATATATTTTGTAATATAGTAGATACATTAACAACTGTTCTTAAGAGTCTAATTTAAAAAATCTTTTATTTTAGTTTGTTTTATTTTTGTCAAATGAATATCATTAATATGTAATTCTACATCGGCTAATTGATTAAAAACACTTTGCGGAGTATTTCGTGTCTGAAGAAAACAATGAACGTTATCAATATGTTCAAGTGCCTCTGATGTGGTTGGAACTGGTGTCAATTCTGTACTCACAGGTTCTGCATCTTCTGCCTCCTCATCAATATAAACTGAAGAAGGCACAGAAGCGACAATTGCATTACCATCCAAGTATTCAACACTTACAAGATTATCATCAATATGGACAAATTCATTGCACTCATTTTCAGAACAAGGAAGATTGTCTAGAATATTGTTATCATCTTCCTGTCCAACATTTTTCAGCCATTCGGCTAATGTCAAGTCATCGTCTGAATCCAAATCATTTTCCACTTTCAGGAAACCACCGTGTTGAAAACAATTAAAAATTGTTTGTTTTGATACCCTCTGCCATGCCATATGAAGGAAGTTTATTCCATCTAAGATGGATTATTTTAGAACTCGGGGAATCACCAGCGGTGAAATATCGTTTCAGGTGCCTTGCGATCGAAATAATTCAGTAAATCCCCGGCGATAACATCCCGTTTTAGGTTCGTTATAAAAGACAGATCTTACGACAATATCAATTTTATCCGAAAGTTCGTTATAAAAGGGTTCGTTATTTGCGAAAAAATTAACACACGTTTAGTAATACCGAAAGTTCGTACCTCTAGATTTGGTTCATTATAAACGAAAGTTCGCAAAAAGCGGGTTCGTTATAGGCGGACATTACTGTATACACCTACTACTCGTAAGTGAAATTCGAACACTGAGAATAGAAAAGGGATGCGGTTCATGAAATTCGGCAGGACTAAAGACAAATAATGAAGGAACCCATTTGCTATTTTTAGTTTATAATAAAATACAATAGGTCAATAATGGGTGGGCCCTCCATGTTGACGAATGCACTCCTCTAGCCTACGCGGTAGGCTCGTAATCTAATTGTTAATAAACTCTAGGGGTATAGCCTCCCAAGCTACCTCCACAGTATGTTCCAGTTCGTCCAGCATGGTCGTAGGAGTGGGCAAATCGCGAATCCAATCCCATACGTTTTCAATTGGCGATAAATCGAGTGATCGTGGAGGGCAGAGCAGCATCATGACCTCAGCTTCCTGTAGGAACCTCATCGACATCCTTGCAATATGACACGCGTTATCTTACTGGAAGAAACCCTTCTCGAGGCCTCAGACATATAAAACGGCAATTCATTCTAAAGGTGGATTCCCATTTGAGCAGCATCAAGCAGCGCGTCGCAGCGCAGCGCGGCGCAGCACAAGCAGCGTTTTTAAAATTGTATTCTCACTTGAGCAGCATTTAGCAGCAATCGAACCAACCAGCAGCAAAAATAATTTTAGTTTTTCCGGTGACAATGCTGGCTGCGGAGGAGACGTCTACTACGTCATCAGATGATATAATATTTTTATCATCCCTATGCCATGAACATGAGCAAACGGTGAAAAAGAAAAGAAGATATTGGGTGCATGATATATTTCGATGAGGTTGGACAAAGGCGAATTTCATACGCTCTTCAGGCGGCTTCAAGAAGATGAGAGGAAATTTTATAAATATTATGTCGGTAGCTGCAATGTATTAGATGCTTCAATCAATTCACACTTGTCCGTCAGCTAGCAGAGCAGCGCGCTAATAAGCAGCATGCTGCTTCCCAATGCCTAGGAAAGAACGCTGCTTGGTAACGCGCTGCGCCGCGCAGCGTTGCGCTGCTTAAGTAGGAATGGTGACATTTAATAACATGTAGGCAACTGGACGCAGCATTTTACTGTGCCGAGCTGCGCTGCGACGCGCTGCTTGATGCTGCTCTAATGGGAATCCACCTTAACACCTCATTCACATAACGTTGTGCAGTCATTGTGCCACGAATCATAAGTAAAGGTTACTTGCTGTTGAATGCAATGGCACCCCAAACCATCAACCCAATAGAACATGGCGCTCAACAGCAAACTGGAGATCACGTCGTTCACCCCGTCGTCGTCTTAAACGTTGGCGTCCGTCATGTGCCCCCAGACAAACCCTGGGCTCGTCGGACAAGGCCGTCTGATGTCACTTAGCATACCATTGTCGGTGTTCTTCGCGCACCAATCTAACCGTTGCCAACGATGATTTACAGTGAGTGGAAGCACTAGATGCGGACTAACCTATTCGAATTACCTGATCAACATCATCATAAGTTACTTTAGAAACAGGAAGCTAACAATCTCTAGGGATACGATAGACGTCACTGCGGGAGTTCCCCAAGGATCTGTATTAGGGCCTACCTTATGGAACGTTCTATACGAGGGCGTACTACAGCTGCCGCTCCCGAAAGGATCACAGCTGATAGCTTATGCAGATGACCTGGCAATTCTAACAGCAGCAAACGACGAGGAAACACTTATGTATAGTGTGACAGAGTCAATACGTAGGATAGAGGTTTGGGTGAGTGCACATAATCTAGAACTTGCACCTCAAAAGGCAGAATCGGTGATACTTAAGGGACCTCTAAACAAGAGACCTTGGTGTGTATGTTGAAGTCACCGGCGTAAGAATATCACCGTCTAAAGAGCTCCGATATTTAGGCATTGTCTTTGATGATTGCGGCAGCTTTGGAAAGCATATAGATTATGCGATAAGCAAAGCAGAAAAAAGGATAGCTGCGCTAACGCGGCTTATGCCAAATATAGATGGACCCCTAAGTATAAAACCAGTAGCACTGAATGGAGTGATAGAGTCAACGCTCCTATATGGAGCACCCGTGTGGCATGAGGTCTTGAAAATTAAGAAACACCAGAAGAAGATGGAACGAGTGCAGCGAAAGATGTTGCTGAGAATCGCATCTGCATACCGCACAGTGTCAACAGAGGCTCTGCAAATCGTAAGTGGTGTTCCCCCAATAGACTTGCTAGCGGAAGAAAAAAGATTTCTGTACGAAAAAGGCAATGGCAAAGAGGAGAGAGCCAAGAGAGAAGCAAGAGATAGGACTTTGGGCATCTGGCAAAGAAAATGGTCCCAAAACAATTTAAAGGGACAGTGGACAAAAGCACTAACTCCAGATGTAGGACCTTGGATCAAATGTAGCCATCGACAGCTCAATTTCTATCTGACCCAATTTCTAACAGGACATGGATCATTTAGAGCATATACAAAAAGATAGGGGAAAACTGAGGCCAACTGTCTGTACTGTGATTCTGTGGACACTGCTGAACACGCGGTACTACAATGCCCCAGATGGCTAGAATACAGAGCACACATTTATGCCGAAATACAAGAAGATCTGACAATCGATAACGTAATACCACGAATGCTAAGCAATAAAACTAACTGGGACAAAATATATGGTCAGACACATTATGCAGGCAAAGGAGAAGCATGAGAGACTACAAGCTGCAGAGACACATGAAAACCAACAACTCCGAACTCTTAATCCCCGTGATGGCGGGGGAGGGGAGATGTAGGAAGGCAGGAGTGAGATAAATACAGCCTGTCACTCTGACGTATGTCTAATAGAGACGATTCTGGGGCGACAATAGGAGTTTCGCCGTGGCCACTTGTCTGGTGCTTGCACCAGCTACGCCACCCAAAAAAAAAACCTATTCGAATTTGTTGGATGCGGACGATATGATCTGAAGCCCATTTCGCGCAATCTGTGGTACACCGTACGAATTTCAAGGGGGCCTTCCTATAGTTTCATACCAAGGTGTCAGCAATAACTCGGGTGGATCGCCAGTAGTTGTAGATGACGATCTTGCCGGTCTGTAGTTTTCCTCCGTGCTCCAGAACCTCCAGCTCGCTGCATTCGCCATACTTTGATCCATACGCGCTATGATGCTACAACTGTAGCACTGCTATACCTATGGTTACAGCAACTGCTCTGAAAGAAGCACCACGGTTTTATTGGTCTACAATCCGACCCCGTTCAATGGGGCGTCAACTGCGTAAACTGGAGCTGTCGTCTTCTAGGGGGCATCTTTAGTCTCTCACCACATATGCAACAGATATTATAGTTTAAAGATAACAAAAAGCCATGCTTTGTTTTTTACACGTATGTAAAGAGTTTTTTGAGAGGCCACGTAGGTACGAGGCTGGCCTGAAAAGTTCTCGGCCTCAATAGGACGCAGGCGCACGCGAACGTGCACCACTTACGTGCATGTTCATACAAGTCTCTGCAAGTCTCATGAAATGCCATTCAGTTGCGATCAGTAGTTTGGCTGTGACAGTCGATCATCGTGAGTGTATTGAGAGCACCGTAAGACATGGAGAAGCTTGAGTATCGTGCGGTGATAAAGTTCTTTGTTAAAGAAGTTTTATCTCCGAAGGAGATCCACCAAAGGTTTGTTAACGTGTATAAGGAAGATTCACCTTCATATTCCACAGTGAAGAAATGGGCTGTAGAGTTTAAGCGAGGGAGGGAAAGCATTGACGATGACCCACGCGAAGGACGTCCAAAAAGTGCAACAACTCCTGAATTGATGGACCGTGTGCACGATATGGTTTTGGAAGACAGGAGAGTGGAAGTTGCGCGAAATTGTCGAGGCTGTTGGCATCTCAAGGGAACGGGTTGGTCACATTTTGCATGAAGAGTTACACATGAAGAAGCTCAGTGTAAGATGGGTGCCGCGAATCCTCACTCCTGAGCAGAAACGCAACCGCATGCGAAAGTCACAGCAGGCTTTGGAGCTATATAAAAAAATAAAGCGGACTTTTTGCGCAAATTTGTAACTATGGATGAAACATGGATTCACCATTATATACCAGAATCTAAACAACAATCAAAGCAGTGGACTGAAGCCGGGTCCTCTGCACCAAAGAAAGCCAAGTCAGTTCCCTCAGCAGGAAGGGTGATGGCTTCTGTTTTTTGGGACGCTAAAGGCATTCTGCTCGTGGATTATCTTGAAAAGGGTTAAACCATAACAGGGGAGTACTATTCTGACCTTTTAACCCAGTTGGATCAGAAAATTCGTGAAAAGAAACCAGGTTTGCAAAAGAAGAAAGTTATCTTTCCTCAAGACAATGCGCCGATGCACAAAGGGCAACATGCAATGGCAAAATTGCACGATTTAAAGTATGAATTGTTGGAGCACCCACCCTATTCTCCTGACTTGGCCCCGTCGGACTTTCACCTGTTCCCAAAACTCAAAATCTTTCTTGGTGGACAATGTTTTTCATCAAACGAAGAAGCGATTGCAGCCGTGGATGACTACTTTACAGGACTTCCACAAGATCATTTTAAAGACGGCATCGTCGCTCTGGAACATCGATGGACCAAGTGTATAGAGTTAAGAGGAGACTATGTCGAAAAATAAAAATTATTTTGAAGGTCCAAACCGCTTTTTTCTATATAAGGCCGAGAACTTTTCAGGCCATCCTCGTAAATAGCGTCTGAATGAACAATAAGTGACAGATTGTATTCGAGAGGGAACTGACAAGCAGCTATGCACGCATTTTTAATACGAATGTTCCTTTTTTCTGGCTGCTAGGATTTCTGATTTCTGTAAACTAATGTAATTAAGGCAGCAATATTATTTAACGCGTAAACATTTACGTGCTATGAAAAAACATTTTTTTAGTCTTTGAAAATTTTCAATTTTTATGTATCATATTGAGTGTAGAAGGTTAACACATTTTAATTTATTTTCAGGTGTTATCTAGTTTCTTTGGTACAGTATGAACGAATTGGACTCACTTAGGCAGGAAGCAGAAACGTTAAAAAATGCTATTAGGGTAAGTATTTCACAATGTTTTTTTCTTGTAGTCATCAATGGGTACCTATAGGCGGATTTTTGTCTATACACACTACATACGCTTGAATTTTATGAGAACAGTAATTATCAAAGTAAACTTCGTCATCCCACGCATAAAGCAAATTACGATTTAAAATTCGTTTTTACCTTTAACTTTTGTCACAGAATTCAGAGTAGCTCCATTAATCCATGTCATTAACATTCGTCACTCCGCCGTCTGTCTGCGTTGGCTTTTACTTTCCACAACAATAGGTGGGAATGTAATCATGAAAAGAATTGAATGGCGAGCTGAAATGAATCAAGTTTATTGACTTTTTATCGACTTACGCTTTCTTGTTTTGCATGGCGTATCCCAATAAATTTGTTGTCTCCTAAGTTGTCGTTATCTCTATGGGATCAACAGGAACCTAAGTCGTCGTCCACAACAAACATGTATATTCCAAAACACGCAGTAAAAATTGAGAGGTTTACGTCTTTGATGGATATGCAACATAAGTACATTCATACACTACCGTGCAAAAGTTTGGAAGCAGTACGGAATTTTATGAAAAAAAGATAACCTATCTAACGTAGGTATTTGTTTCAGTGAAATGCTTGTTAAATCATGAATTAATATGTTCTGAAACAATTTTGTCATTGGTTTGGACAGTCACGGAAGTCTGAATTAAATTTTGCTTTCATCAAAATGACCACCTTTATTTTTAATCACTTCTAAACAAATCTTTGGCATTTTTTCTTACTAATTTATCAAAATATTCTGTGCTCAAATTTTTCCATTCTTGAAAGTATACCCATAGTTGCGTAGCTGTAGTTGGAGAACGATTTTTCACCCTCCTGTCGAGCTCATCCCACACCAGCTCCATCGGAGACAGATCTGGTGATTGAGCCGGCCATTTCTTGATTTTGATTACTTTTCTCGTTCTTTTCGTATTAAAAAATTCTTGGCACAATTTGGACGTGTGCTTGGGGTCGTTATCCTGTTGAAAGGTGAAGTTTGGGCCAATAACATTCAGCCTAGACGGTATAGCATTCTCTCCCGAAAAAATCTTCAGATGGCCTTCCTTGTTCATTTTTCCGTCTATTTTTACCAGGCTTCTAGGTTTACTGCCACCAAAACAAACCCAAACCATAACGCCACCACCACCACCGTGCTTGACAGTTGGCACAGTGCACGCTCCTTTGAGCGACGCATGAATACTCGACTATTGGACCCGAATATTTGAAATTTAGATTCATCTGTCCAAAGGATCATATGCCACTGCTGGATCGTCCAGTTTTGGTATGTGCTGGCCCACTTTAGTCTATCCTGCTTATGTTTGGCCGTTAATTTGGGTTTTTTAGCCGCTACACATCCTCTTAGTCCTGCAGACAATAATAGTCTTTTAACGGTAGTAGCTGGTACTGGAGTTTGTCGTGTCTCATTTAACGCAGCAGTGATTTGTGGAGCAGTTAGACATCGGTTTCTTTTAGACAACAGTATAATGAAGTTGTCCTCTTGACTTGTTGTGGTTTTTGGTCGTCCAGTCCTTTGCCTGTCCTCAAGTTTTCCTGTTTCTCTTTCCTTACAAGGCTGTAACGTACACCTTTACACGAAATGCCGAGCTTTTTCGCAATTTGCCGCTCACTGTACCCTAGACTACAAATAGCATTTCGCTGTTCCATAGTAAGCTGTCTTCGTTTAGCCATTTTTAACACAAAAATTCAACTTAATCGACTTCTCGGTTATTTTAAAGCACACTAGATCTGAAACCACAACCACAAATGAATCCTTGATTGCAACTGACAAGCCTCTATTAAATATGAATGTACTCCACATGTAATCCACCATAGTTGCAGGTAAAACGATTTTTCTCGCTAAGTTAATAAGATGGTAATAAAACCCAAGTTCAACGGAAAAAGGGGAATCTACAAATTCTTTAGAAAACCGTAAAAGGATCAATTGTTTATATCTGGAATAATCCTAATCACCAATTAAGATTTAAAAGGTCATCAGGTTATATTTGCAACAGATTTGTCGTCAAATAGGGAAATGTGACTGCTTTCAAATTTTTATGTGAGTGCTTCCAAACTTTTGGACGGTAGTGTATATCGCTTTTCAATATTTAAATAAAATAACTCGGGAACGCAATATAAGTACTTCATTTGAAAACTTCTCACCCCGAATTTATCGAAAACCGCTGTTTAAAGGAAAAAACACCGGACACGTCAAAAGATTTGTCAAGCGGGACAACTTTTTAACCAAAGACTACTTCACCCCTTGTACCCTCTACACTCCAGGATCATCCCCTTAAAAATTCTAAATGACAAGAGGTATCGAGTAATATCTTGTTTCAAAGGTATGTCGAGGTCCTTTATTTTGACGTCTGATTTATTAAAATCGGTCGATTCATTTTCGAGAAAATTAGAATCTTTATGTATCTTAACTTGTTCAAATAGAATACAGAAACCAGAGATTCACGACTTGACTTGATTTTCAAGCTTCTTGACTTGACTTGATATCAAGTCAAGACCAAGTCAAGTATTTGTTTTCGAAATTCAAGTCAAGTAGTTAGACATCAAGCAACTTGAAAATCAAGTTTTTCAAGCTGACTACTTGATTTTTCTTGAAAAATAGTTCTTTTTTGATATTAATCTGATTAACTGCCAAAACGCAATAACAATAAAACTCCAACAAACTTAGTTAAATAATGAATGTAATAATATGAAATAAAAAAATACGCAATATTCTGAATTCTGACAATAATACATAAAAAAACAACAAACTCAAATGGCGGTAGGTTGGCTCAGCGGTTAGAGTCGAGGGCTCGTGACCAGAAGGTCCCGGGTTCGTTTCTCGTTAGAAGCGGAAATTTATTTCTGGTTTTTTTCATTCAAAAATAAATATCCATAAAAAAATCTCAGCGAAGAATCCCCACCTGAGCCTTCACTGTTGGCTTCTAATTAACAGTGCTGTTCCTAGAGTGGCGCCGGGAAACAGTAACAAAGCCTACACAGAACACGAGGTTAATGACCAGAGCAGTCGATGCCGATGACACAGAAGTAAAAAAAAATTAATATCCTCATTTCCCATCTATAATTTGAGACACATAAGACTTCTGACGGAGTTACCACCTAATCGATTTCTTGTTTTGGTAAGAGGTAAATCAGCTCTAGAAAACTGTTTTTCAACTGGAGCTAAAGAAGCTGGCGTTGCCAAAATGTCTTTGGCCATTGCGGCAAGGTTTGGAAACATACATTCGTGTCTTTCCCACCATTCTAAAATATCTTCAGTACTGTCCCTTGCCGCTTGAATACTATTTATAATCGGTTCAACGGTTTCATCTCGATCAGGTTTATTGTCAAGTTCTATAACCCACGAATCTAGTCAATCGACCAGCATATTAATGCAAAAATGATGATGGAAATACTCTTAAAAACATTAGGGTACTGACAAATTCATTCAAATAACGACCATTCTGTGTCGGTTGGCTTTGAAGCTTTAAAGTCATCGGGTGCCTGCTTGCTGTCGCAACCTCGGCGATTCCCCTATTGTAACGCTTCGATTCGCATTTAACAGATCGAGATCAAGTAATATCAAGTAGTCTGATTCTAAAATACTTGATATCAAGTCAAGCAGTTCAGATCGAAGATCAGCTCAAGTCAAATATCAAATTTTCAAAAGCTTGAGCTTTCAAGTCAAGTCAACTATTTAAAAAAACTCAAGCTACTTGGCTTGACGAATCCCTAACAGAAACATACGAAAATATCCCTTTTTATTGCGATAAGGCAATTTTCCAATTCCTGACGGACAATTGGGATGACCTTCCTCAACGCATTATCGAAAGCTGCCATGATATCTCACATGTTTTTGCAACTACCCGTCAGGAATTTGAAAATCGTCTATATCATTGTTTGGCCAATGACTGGCAGCATTTGACCACTTATTGCAATAAAAAGTAATATTTTCATGTGATTTTGTATTCTATTTGAACAAGTCAAGATACATAAAGATTATAATTTTCTCGAAAACGAATCGATCGATTTTAAAAAAATCGACGTTAAAATAAAGTACTTCGGCATACCTTTAAAACAAGGTATTGCTGGATTACTGGATACCTACCCTTGTCATTTAAAAATTTTAAGGGGATGATCCTGGGGAGGGGGGGTGGTACAAGGGGACGAAGTAGTTTTTGGTTAAAAAGTTGTCCCCCTTGACAAATCTTTTGACGTGTCTCGGCGTTTTTCCTTTTAGTCGGCGGTTTTCGAGAAATCAGGGGTGGGAAGTTTTCAAATGACACTCTGTATGTAAAATGCATCTGGAATGATTGTAACGAATCCAAAAATGAAATCAACTAAGTTAATTCTTTCGGAATAATATTCTTATCAAGGATATAGCTGTATTTATATCTTGATAGTACCAGGACCAAATGCGAGTATGAATCAACTGAAGCGTATTTAAACATAAAACAAATTTGTGTGTTGCACTATGCCCTCACTTTCCTTACCATCCCAATTTGATTTTCTTAGAAAACGAGCCAGGGATCACTAAAAAGTTTACAATACTTATTTCTTTACACCTTTGCTAATTATTTATCAAACTTTTTAGTCCACATGAATGTCTTCGTCATGGATTTTCTTGATTCAGACGGCATAAGTCGACCACAAAAACCTGTTATCCCAGATCTCAAAAATAGATTTTTTTTTGTGATCACAATACCCCGCCTACCTATGACGTGGGACGAACATTTTCGTACATATTTCTTCAAAGGCAGTGTTTGTTAAAGTTATAGAATGTCACGAAGGTAATATCTTTCACTAATGTAAAAATGTATATTAGCCTATCTTGAAAAACTACCTGCTACGACCCATAAGAAATCGCACCCCAAATTTAATCAATAATTACCCTTTAAATTACTTGGAATAAATGGTCAAAGTCAGGCAGGCAGACAATCACGAAATGAACGAGAGATTTAGGTGTTTAGGTGATATACATAGACGTTTTTGCCAGCACATACATATTATGACGCTGGACATAATTTAGTTTTCTAATAAAAAAACGCGTTTGAAAAATGTGTGACGTCCATAGATATCATAACCTGTTAGAATGTGAATGGTGACGTCACACGTGTAGTGTGTAGGCTCAAGTAAGTTAGAGGATGATAATAATGAATAGGAATACATAGGCATGCCCAAGATTTTGTTATTGTGTTCTTGAAGCAATTACCACATTATTATTATCTCAGGGGTCTTATGTTGAACAAAATATAAGTCTTATTAATCCTAGTTCCCTTGGGTGAAACAAAATTGAAGTCATTTTAAAGCTAATTAGTTTAGGCTGTACTTAAACTGCCGTCAAACGGTAGCCCACTAAAATGCTGCTAATAGCATATTGCATTTCTTGTCTTGTCTTAAAAACGAAGTTTGAGCTGCTTTTATGTTTTTAGTTTTTTTTTATTATTTCTGCGCCGCCACTGGCACGATTTATAAAAACCATACACATTTTCCATCCTTGCCACGGTAGTAATACTGTGTCAAAATTTCATTAAACTCAATTCAACAGTTTCTTCGTTAGATAATATAGAACGATCTAAAGCAATGCTCGTGTGTTTACACCAGAAAAAAATTTAAGTCCTTTGGTTTCTGTAATAGGCAAGGCAATGTTCAGATGGATCTAAAAAGGTGATGTATGTCGCTAGGTCTTCCTTCACATGTCAGTGGACAGCCTATTATGAATACAGCAAATTTTTCAGTTTTTCAATCCCTCACCCCCCAACCACCCCAATTTTACCTCCACCCAAAAAAACTCAGAAAATGATCAGGAACCTCTAAAACACCTAAAAACGAAGTTAAGCTGTTTTTATATTATTAGTTTTTTTATTATTTCTGCGCCGCCACTAGCACGATCTATAGGTACCATACGCATTTTCCATCCTCGACACGGTAGTAGTACTGTGTCAAAATTTCATTAAAATCAATTCAACAGTTTTTTCGTTACATAATATGGAACGATCTAAAGCAATACCCGCATGTTTACACCAGAAAAAATTCTAAGTCCTTTGGTTTCTGTAATAGGCAAGGCGATGTTCGGATGGATCTACAAAAGTTATTTATGTCGCTAGGTCTTCCTTCACAGGTCAGTGGACAGTCTATTATGAAAGCAACAAGTTTTTTAATTTTACAACCCCCCACCCCCCAACCACCTTAATTTCACCCCTACTAAAAAAAGGTAGAAAATGATGAGGAACCTCTAAAACGCCTAAAAACGAGGTTTGAGGCATTTTTAATATTTCTCGTTTTTTGCTAATTACTCCGCCGCCCATGCACCGATTTTCAAAATTATAGGAACATTACCTACTACGACACCACAACATGTCGCTGCCCAAATTTCATAACAATCCATCCAGCCGTTACGAGGCTAGAAAAACGCGTACAGACAGACCGACGGAAATGAGTGACGTGGATTATCGTTATGTAGACATCACAAAACGCCCAAAAAGCATATTATCTCAAAATCGAAAATTTTCGCGATCACAATACTCCCCTCACCTATCGGTGTGGGAAGTAAAAGTACGATCCCTTCAACACCTTGCACTTTGAATAAAAATGTGGCTGTATTATGGTTTTTATTTTTTTGTTAGGATGCCCGTAAAGCGGCGTGCGACACGTCGCTGGTCCAAGCGACCGCCAGCATGGAGCCGATCGGGAGGGTGCAGATGCGTACCAGGCGCACCCTTAGGGGCCACCTAGCCAAGATATATGCCATGCACTGGGGCAGCGACAGCAGGAACCTAGTATCCGCTTCTCAGGACGGCAAACTCATCGTCTGGGACAGTCATACCACCAATAAGGTAGGTTTAGGCACATATGCATTCATACAGGGTAAATTTTTAGTACCGGCTCGGGGTAGACTACTGTAGAAGATAGCGAAAAAAGTTGTATATGAAAGTTGTAGCCACGGATATGCTCCTTGCTCAGAAAATATTTAGATTTATACAGGGTGATCCATAACTACGTGGTGATACAAACATGCATTTTTTTAAATGGGACACCCTATATATTATTCCATATTCAAATTCTACTAATGATTTCCGTTCTTCCAATATGGAGTATTGTTACATTATACAGGGTATTTCAAAAGCTATGACCATTTTTATATCCAAATCGCGGTCAAATGAACCTACCGTATATCAAAAAGTAATGAATCAAAAATTATTTTTTTTACATGAAAAGATTAAAAATATCCTCTAGTTTTAAAATCGGCTATAAAAAAGACCCGTGACGCATATTAGTATACAGGATGTTGTAGAATGCAAAATCCAGTGTTTTTTTAATGTAACCCCCAATATTTTATTATCCCAAAGAATTGCTTTTAATATGCTCGTTCATCCATGTATAGCACTTGTTGTACCTACGTCCGTCAGTTTCCGAGATATTTCGATTTTTCGGTAAATTTAAAATCTAGCTTCTATTTGTTTACTGGAATTTATGTTGAGAAAGTACTATCTAATTTGTTTTTTTTATTTAACGAACAACTAAATTATAAGGTTATGTTACTATTTGATGAAGTCAAAACCCTAAATCATCGAGATAAAAGTCAAGTATGCTGAGGAAACAATTTTGTAGGCGTGATGCATAATTATCAAGCAGATTTATCAGGTAGGCTTTGAAAAATTGACAGTTTTCATAACCTGCTCAATAATTCCGTACTGTATGAAAAACCAGCTTTAAAAATTAATTTTTCCATTGAGGGTATTTAGGAAAATCGTTGAGAAACTGTCAACTTGCCTCTAGGATATATAAACTATGATCAGCAATATCCAGACGGAGGCACTCTAAAACTAATGCGTTTTGAAACATTGAAGAATCGTTTTATTTGGACTATGTCGTAATATTTCATAGCCTACCTGATACATCTGCTTGATAATTATGCATGACGTCTATAAAATTGTTTCCTCAGCACACTAATAATAATGTAACAATACTCACCCTGTACATTAGGGATAATCTAGGGTTTTGAGATCCCGGGATAAGAATCTAGATCTCGGGATTTCTGGATTAAACCTAACAATTTTTTGAACTTTAACATTAGTAACGGCAATGATAAAAACGCAGAAGTATAGTAAACAAAATGAAATTTTTGTTAAAAAAACTAAAAAAAAAAACATATTTTTACTAGTGAAAATATCCAACCAAATGAACGTTGGTTATAACACATACAATGAGGAACTAAGAACAACAATAAAAAGAAAACCTTCATTTAAATGTACAATTTATACATTTTGTGAACCCCTGCGATTTGTTACGTAGTAATAAAATATGACTTTAGAAAAAACAAAGAGTCTAAGTCGAGTCTTACGGAAATCCGTCCACCCTTAGTCGAGGGTCCTAGCTAGCAGGTAAAAAACCTTAAAAATAATGCAATAATATTGATGATTCTGTTCCTGTTTGTTTTATTTTAATTTGTTTTTATTGTGCGTGTTTTGTGACGTTATATTTTAAAACCATTGGTAGTGTCTTATTATTCCAGTATTTTTATCTAGTTAAACTCTTATGTCGAGTGAATTTTGGGTTTTTACAGTGCATAAGTGGTTAAAAACTGTTTTAAAAATTCCACAAGATTTAAATCTCGCGGAATTCTGCAAAAAATAACATGGTGTTTGTGAACACATGGTAAATAATAACAACGGGATCTTGCAAACATTCACATCTCACATGCCTGTTAGAGGGTTAGAGCATGGGCCTTGCTTCTTCTGACCTATTTGTTGGTGTATAACAATTTATTTGTGTCTGTGTCGATAGAAGTTTTAAATGTGGAATAATTTAACGGCAACAATAAGTATCAGAATCAATAAGGTATAACCTCCTTTTATGTTAGTAATTGTCTGACTTGATATGCATACCTGATTATCACCTCAAGCCATAATTTTAATGTTTCCAAAACTGTTAACGATTTACGTATTTATTCTATTAGTCATGCATAAAAGTTACGCTCACGGCTTTACAATATTTATTATGAACAAATTCTGTTCAGTTCAGTAAAGTTCCTTCAATCAATTTTAATATATACCACTCGCAAGTGAAATCCGGGTACCTAGACAAAAAAGGATATTTGCATTAAAAATGTGTACACAGCTTGGCAGTACCCTCTGTAGTACACATTAACACTTGGTGTTATCAATGAGATGCTATTTATCTACATGGCACCTCCAAAAAGCTTTATACGTGTAAAAATAACACATGACACGCCAAAGCGGCGGAGCGTGTCGACGCCGGCCGAACAGCCCAAGAACCAATAGTTCATCGGATCATGGCCGCGAAAGTCTTACACAGTACATTTCATGAGATTATTACACTACTGAGCTACAGGGGGACCAAATATTATTAATTTCTGAACGATTTCTCTGCTGTCACTGGATTCATTTCCAAACGATATGAAGATTTTTAATTGTGACTCTGAAAATTTTATTGACATCACATCAGTACTTCTCTCAGTTATAAAAGGCGCCATCCAAAATAGAACTGGCCAGTTGATCTCAGATCAGAGCCAATAACATAAATAAAAAAAAAATAAAAAAAAATAAAAGGCGCCAAGGCATTATTATCATCTTGCGACTTGGTTACAACTGTATGGTCGTTTCATTCTATTTTCCACAGCCTGCAGTCTCTCCAGTCACCTCCAGACGAATTTTTCTGCCTCATTGCTTCCTCAACATCTTGTATTCAACTTTTCCTAGGTATTCCTCTCCTTTTCCTTTAAGTGGGTGTCCACTGGAAAACTCTTTTGGGCCATCTGTTGTCGGCAATTCGACATGTACATGTCCATGCGGTGGTATCGAGGGTGGTATGGTGTGGTGAAAAGTTGTGTCAATCTTTTCGCGTCTACTGTGTCAATGATGCTGATGGCGATATTGAGAATGTCTCTTATGCCTTTATTTCTTACTCTGTTCTGGATTTTCAGTCCACAGCAACTCTTCCAGTATCCCATTTGTGTTTTCTTGATTGCCTCTGTTGTTTACCGACGAAGGCGCTGGGGTCTTTGGGTCAAAAGCAAAGTTCTCCCTCTCTCTTAGCGGATACACCATACACCACGGTATTCCAAGCAGAAATTTGCTTCGATTTTAGCTTGTGCCTGTCGTATTCACGAAATTCACTGGACTATAGGAGGCGGATTGCCATCTGCTCTGACAGCCAGGCAGCATTAAAAGCATTGAGCGTTTCTAGGTTTACATCAAGATTCGTTCTGCAAACTATAGGCCTTGGATGACATTTCGGCAGTACATCAGGTATCACTTATGTGGGTGATGAGCATGCTGGAGTTTGCGGTAATAAATCTGCGGACGCGCTTGCAAGCCGAGGAAAAACAGAGGTGTGGTTGCAAAATCAACATCTTACGAGATGGAGAGGAATCTCTGTACATCTCCGTCAAGCTAGAGAATTTATTTTAGGGCCTCAGGCCAAGGTGGGCGGTTTTGTATCTCACTGGACAGAAGCCGGCTAGGGTTACTGTTGGCCTGCTATCTGGCCATTAACACCTTCAAACTTCATTCATTCATTCCTAAACTTCAGCTCCATAGGTGGCGATCTTCTCCACTATTTGTCTTGTACATCCTAATCGCCAAGGGAGTTTTTTTTCAATTGCAATAAAAATAACACCATGCTTATTGACATGGAAATCATGTACTTCGAAACTGAGAATATTTTTAGAGTACACGTACTTAGTTGAACTTGAAACGTAATGAAGAATGTAGGAATGTATGGTTATCTGTAAAATCAGACATATTGATTTTGCTCTTTGTTTCAGGTTCACGCTATACCTCTTAGATCATCATGGGTAATGACGTGTGCTTATGCTCCATCAGGTAGTTTTGTAGCCTGTGGTGGTCTGGATAATATTTGTTCCATATATAGCCTAAAAACTAGAGAAGGTAATTATTATCGTCATTGTTTTACCCTAGTTTCTAAATATCGAAACTCCTTCAATTGAAACGCTCTGTTAATTAATACATTTAATAATTTACATGGAACACAATGGCTTGTTTTTTTATTTCATTTACTTGGTGTTCTAACTTCCTTAAAATTGAATTTTACCCATTTTCATTCAAATAGAAGTATGTAATTTAATATAAATCAGAATTGAGTTATTTTCTTTTGTCAGATATTGCTATGCTATTACCTTAGAAATGGTTTTCATTAAATTTTGGCATATTTAGTTTTAAATGGTACCACTTCTGAGTGTCTTGCTCATCCTTGGTTCCACTCTTTATTTTTTTATAATAATTATAATAATGTCCTTATTACCTTGGCATACTGTAGTAGGGTTATGGGTGTAGATGTATCCGTCGCCCGTTGTAGAGCATGTCGGTACAACGCGGCTCTACAAGCGTTCCACTATCATTTAAGACACTCATAAGCTATAGAGGAGAAACTGATGCTTCTATACGCTCCAGAATTCGTTGTGGAGAACAGAAATGTCGGGTTTATTAGAACTACTTCTTCCTCACACTGCAGCTTGTACAGGCAAATAAGCCCGACATGTTCCTCCTCGACCACCAACGCAAGACGATGTAAGTCTGCTGGTTATTGCCATTGGATCTCTAGATGGAATGAGGAATACGCTGTTCTCTGCACTGTGCGCACTAACTGTGTGCCGTGCGGCGGCGGACATCTTAGCCGCTAGAATAAAGAAGGCCTTGGGCCCTTTCATCTACTTAGGGCGCACGATTTGCGGACTCAGTGATTGCTCACCTCATGGTGTGAGGAGTAATTAATCACTGAGTAATGGAACAGCAGCTCGGGGTGTTGGAGCTGGGGCTGCACCTTCTTTGTTAAACAAATAATAATAATAATAATAAACATGTAAGTGACTTTAGCTTTTGATTAACGATAAGTAAACATTAAAGTTTGCAATACCTCGTTTCATTTCCTTGTGGACATTACTTAGCTTGTCATAGTATTCCCGAGAGTGTATACATTAGCTAGCTTTACTACTACGATTAATTCTGTAATTAATTTCACATTTCTCTATTGTCCTATTTTTCCTTAGGAAATGTCCGTGTAAGCAGAGAACTGCCGGGTCACACGGGCTACTTATCTTGTTGTCGCTTTCTGGACGACAACCAAATCGTAACCAGCTCTGGTGACATGTCTTGTGCTTTGTGGGATATAGAGACTGGCCAGCAAGTTACATCATTTTTGGGACATACTGGCGATGTTATGTCACTGTCTTTGTCTCCTGATATGCGTACATTCGTTTCTGGTAAGTCTATATCATCTTTCATTACTTACATCATTATAAAAATAAGGCCCAGCTTCACAGTCGCTAGTTAACTAGTGGTTAAAAGAAAACTATTTCATAATTTTTCTGGTGGTTGACATCAAAATCTCTGGTTATCCAGTAGTTAAGTTCATCCAAGCGTTTGTTTGGGTCAACCGATGTTAACTTTGGAAGTTATAAAAATATGCATTTTGATTAGTATGCTATGATACAAACCAAACATATGAAAACAAAATAATGTTTTGCGTTTAAATTTTACAAATATTGTGTTATATTTATGTGTATATGAATAGCAGTGGCGACGCGTGACCGTTTCAGAAGTGTTACCAAAAAAGCGCACCCGGTAATTTGCTGGTTCAGAAATATTTTGGATTTCACGTCTTTTTTTTTTAAATGTCGTTTAAATAAGACTTCATTCTTTTATTTTAAAAGAAAATTGAACTTTAATTCCTTATACCATCCATCAGTACCAACTATTCTTTATATTTCAAGTCAATTCGTCAATTTTTGCTGTGGAAAAGGGAAGGCACGGCCAACAATGTAGTTTATTTTTCTTGCAACCACATAACCAAAGGTTCTTATTATACCAGCTCGATTTAAAGTATCGCACGGCATTTTTTTATTTCTTTTTCAAATCATTCAAGAATGGCGTAGGTCTTCCTGTTTCAATTATTTTATTTTTTTCCTCGAAATCGTACAGGTAAAAATACTTCAAGTAACTGGTCTACGATGCACTTACATTCATCCATATTTTAACGTGTATTTTTAATACCATGCGATATGCATTTAAATATCGGCGTTGACTGTATTATTATCGCTCAACTCCACGCAACGTAACCAGGACGAAAATTGGTAACAATGTGTCGTTTTCGCGCCTGTCTGTCGTTGGTCCTCGTCGCTAACCTAGGCGCTCTTGAAATACACGACAAAGTACGATGAGCCCCCCTAAGGGCCGGTTTCACAATGATGGGTTAACTCAAGGTTGTGTGTTGACCGGAGGTTAACCCTAGATGTCATGTTTCACAAATGGTGGTTTTCGATTTTACTTGAGGTTAACTCTGAGTTAACTTGACCCCAAGAAATTCTCGAGTTTACCCCAGGATTGCGATGACGCATGTGCATTAGGTTATGTCACTTTGGTTTTGCTACTTGTTAGGCGTTTGAAGTTTCATATTTTATCATTTACGTTAACGCTTTCCATCGTTCTTTTTATTTGAAACGGATGGTTATGATTTAAATGCGTATAACAGTGATGAACAAGCAATGAGACCAAGAATATTTCGACCTAGAGTCAATTATTTTGAGGAATCTGATGACCATGACTTCTTTACAGATCTGCGGCTATTATTTGCAAGTTTGCAATTAAATTCTTCTCCTATCTTTTCCCAGGCGTTGTCTTTTCCGCGCCATGTTGTTGAACCTCTTGTTCTGCATACTATACATGCCTGTACTTTTCTACTAACAAAATGAACAGATATTCTTCATCTTTTGAAAAGTTGTTCGCTCTTTTTTGTTTTTCCATGCTGACACACGGGTAGATGCACGACTGTTATTTGAAAAAGGCCCCAGAAACAACTACAACGCCAAGCAGTCCAAACATCAACCCAACCTAAAAATCTTTTATCTATGCTAAACACCAAATAACTGCGAATGAAATGAAAAAACGTTTGTGGAATAAATCAAAATGAGGTTGAAAATTGCATGGAGCTGACAACTTAGCGAACTCATTCTTCGACAGTCTTGTCAGAAAAACACAAAACACCAGCACGAAACACCTAACGACGGAAGTAAGAAGAATTTTAAATATTGCGGACACAGTACCACCAACCGCCAAAAATAAAATACGACTCGCGGTCAGTTAACCCTACGTCATTTTATGATTGTGAAACAGGAGGCGTTCCATTGTTCGAGTTAACTCACAGGTCGAGGTTAGTAAACCGTCAGAGTGACCACTGATTGTGAAACTGGGCCTCACATACGTATCCACAGAAAGAAGTGATAACAGTGCGGCGGATGCGCTTCAGAGCTTAGTCCAGGCATTTTAGCGTATTTTTATGGTTTTTAACCAAGTTTTATCTGTCTGTTTATTGGTACTGAAGATAATATTTAAAAAAATATATGGTCACCATTTTCAACTGTTAGCACTGGTAACAGTGGATACATGAACGCTTCACCCACAGAGTTAACATCTATAGAGGGAGTGTAAACAACAAAATGCACAGGTCGCTGACCAGCCAACATGTAACGGAAATTTTGACAGCTTGAGGGCATTACCAGTGGCGTGCGACTTTATATTAAAATTGGATGTTCATTAATAGATTCAATTATTACTGTGATGTTACAAACTGATACCAATAAGTTGTATTAGTATTTAGCTATACTTAGAGAGTTACTCTTATTATAATTTCATTGTAACAGTTGATAATTTATTATTACCATGAAGTGTTTTTCAAAACATATCTAACAGTGTTCTGAAAGGTAGCCTGTTGGAATGGCTGCATCGCGTTTTTACTTCAGCAATAAAATATAATAATTGCATTAGGTAATATCCAGTTCTATAAAATTCTCATAGATAGATTTTCTGTAAGTAAATGTGGCATACATTTTTGCATTTCACGTCCTCAAATAGTTTAAAAAATGGAATTTGGAAAATTCATGTTGATTGACATGAATGTAATGCGTGCACAAAACATACATTAAACAACCATTATTATTCCTCAAACTGGAGTGAAGTTACTTTTGTTCCCAGTTATCCCCATATATTACGCTACTGAAAACTAAAACAAAACCTATACTCAAGGGCGTACCCAGGATTTCAGTTAGGGGGGGGCAGGGGGCTGCTTAGTGCTTATACCTGTTTCGAAAATTGACTTTTATTCATTAACTTTTATGATGACACAAAACAAATATTATAAGTACATAATAATTATACTATACATTATGTATAATATATAATATTATATATGTTTATTTTAATTTAACAGTAATCTTCTCGGATTTGCCGAAAATTTGTCTATGACAATCTTTTCAATAAACTCACTGTTGTCTTTTAAATAATTGCGATGTACGCTCATCAGACATAAACCCGTAAGCCTTTCTTCACCCATGGTGCTTCTTAGCCACGTTTTAACTCTTCGCAGCGTACTGAAGAACCGTTCTACGGTCGCCGTGGTGCATGGGATAGTGCTTAAAATAATTAATGCCTTTCTGACAGCAGGGTAAAAAATGTTCGCTTCTTTGAACAGATCAACTACTTCTATGTCCTTTAATTGATCATCTGATAAAGCCTTCGTCACCCATAAATTATGCCAAAGGTTCAGTTCCCCGGTGATATCCAGGTTATAAAATTCTTGGAATGATTCTGCGTTTTTGTGTAGGTCTGCAATGCTGGTTTTTGTCATATACAAGGGATGTAGCCTGCTTAAAGCAAACGCCGGAGTATTTTCTTGGGAGAATCGAATATTCAATGATGAAATGAGTGAATCAATGTATGGTATTATCAGGGAACGCCGCCAATATTCGTTATCATTGTCTGATGGCGGATTACTTCTATGTGTTTGCTTATGAGCAAGACGTGGAACCGAAATTTCTATGTTCAAATCCATTGCAACAGCTCGTGCTTTTTGAAGTATTTCATTACTTATTCTATCAGGAAACTCGCGGTCATTTCTGAGAATGTCCTTGATATTTTTAATGTGTTTTCCTACCGAGATCATGTCGATCGATTTAGCTTGCAGTGCGTTAACTACTGGTTCTATAACTGCTGAATATTTGGCTATTGTTTGTAGAGAAACAATAAACACTGGTTTTGTAACGGCTGAATGCAACTGATATGCAGATTTTCTGGTGGCATAATTTCCCTCTACAGATAACGTTTCTAGAGATTTCACGAGCTCTGAAAAATGTTGAGAAAACTTTCTGATTGATTTATATTTTTCGGACCATCTCGTCTCACATAATCGTGATAGGTTTGGAGCGTAGTTTCGACGTGTAGTCGATTCTCTGAAAAACGTTATAACATCCTTTACAGTGGCGACAGTATTTCTAATTTCTGGCACTGCGTTCGCATCATTCACAACAAGGTTGAGTTTGTGACTTGAGCAATGAAAATATAAAGCACGAGGATATTTTTTTCTCAAAATGGCTTGTACGCCACCCTCTTTTCCTGCCATTGTAGAACAGCCATCGAATCCAAACCCTACGCAATCTTCTTTGGAGAGGTTAGAACTAATTAAGAAATTGTCAATTGCTTCGGCGATTGCGGAAGCATTTTGTGCTTTTAGTTCAACGAACCCTACAAATTCTTCTCTGATTTTACTTTTGCTTTCGTCGTAGAACCGCACGCCTATTGACAGCTGTTCTTTCCCAGATACGTCTGCTGTTTCATCAGCTAAGATTGAGTAAGCCATGGTCTTCCGAACCTCACTAATTACATTCTCCTGAATAACTTCGCCACATAAATTTATTAGTTCGTTTTGTATTCTTGGCGAAGTATAAATTGCATTTCGACGGCACTTTTCAAAGTGACTCTTTAATTTGTTGTCCCCTGAATCGATTCTCAACTTCAATAAATCTAATAAAACACCCTCATCTGCTTGTTTGCCCCTAAGAGGCATATCATGTGTACCGCAAAATACTATACAAGAAATAATTGATGACAATATTTGTCTGTTTTCATCGATTGCTTTTTGGTGTCCACTTTGCAGTTGGATGTCTACAGGAACATTTTCAAGAAAATTTTTTGCAGCATTTGTCGCCGTTTGGTGAAGGTTGGTCGTTGCATGCTTTCGGCAGTCTTCATGCATATTTTTGAACTTTAAATATGGCCTGACCATAAACGATCCCAAAATTCCTCTCACAGTGCTAATGGGCGGAGGAAACAAAACACAATACTTACAAAGAGCACCTTTTAGTCGCTTGGAATATACTAGCCATGGTGAATATTGATCCAACCAAGCATGATTAAATTTTCTTTTTAAATGGCTTGCATCACTTTCAAAATCGTAATTTCTGGGCGGGATCCAAGGATTTTGTAACAACTCCCTCTTCTTTTCCGTCGATAGCTGGGTAGCCAATCCAACATAACGACCCAGATCATTTTCATGACAGCCATCGTCCACTATAATTTCAGGATCGACGTTGACGTCATAAGTTTGTTGGGATGTCGATGGAGAAGAATAGTCGGCAACAGATATATTAAGAGGTTCTACTGAAGAATTTGACGCTTGTCCAATGTTAGCATGCAATGATATTGGCATTACATGAGTGGTTTTATCATGGTTGTCATTTTCATCGCTTCCACTGCTACTTTCCCGACCTTTTTTTCTTTTTTCGCGTGGCCTCCCTAAAAAATGGATACACAGAATTACCCTTACAGTGTTTAGGCGGGTTGCATAGGACGAAAATCAAAGATCAAGTTTCACATTCTCTTGCATATGGTTTGAACGCCAAATAATCAAAACTAGGTAAGTAATTTGAAATAATACACTTGTTGTGACGTTAGAGAAAAGGGATTTTGTTGTCGGTATGATCTTATTAATAAATCCAAAATATTGCAAGGATCTTTCTTTTATGTTTTTTTTTAACTTTTTTATCACAAAATATTCACAAATGTTATTTTAGCTATTATAACAAAACCACGTGTTGTAATTAATAAATTTAAATATTGTAAGTAATGCCTAAGATATACACTTACAAGAGAGTCATAGCCCCCCTTAAACAAATCAAATAATCATATTAAGTATGTACTTAAGTGTTTTGTTTTGACTCACCTCTTTCAAAGAATTTCCTGATATCCATTTGACGGAGTAATATTTCCAGTTGTTGCGCAGTAAACGTAAATCTCGTGTCTCCGCAACGAAACTATAAGACACTATCTATGGCGTATGAAATATTCGCTCGTATTCCACTCCGAACTGAATTGTATTCGAACTAAATTCACGTGCTCTGCCTTACGTTCCGCTTATATATTGAAAATATTCTCGCTCCCGAAATATGTAGAAAATACTCGAGCTCGACTCTATTTCCATCCTTGTCTTATAATACATGCTATCACTGTCTTTTCTTTCCGGAATAGTCCATGCTAGAATATTCTTCGTGGTATTGCTATTCAATACTAGATGTCTCTATTGACCGTATACAGTATACATTGAGCCTATTTCTTTTTACTGGAAAAAGTACTGCCGTCCGAAACTAGATGGCGTTAGATGTTATTTTCTTCCAATTATATTCAGCTTTAATCCTATATGGCTCTGATTGTCTCGTCGGAAGCGGAAACTACGAGATACCACGGTTTTGTGGGAGATTTAAATTATATTGCATCGCTAACAGTATACTAGAGTCTGTCTAGTGAGTCGCGGCACAGAAATAACCGCGGCAAATTTAAAAATAATTTAGTTGTAAGCACTGAATAGAATATGCTATGAAATTTGAGTTTGATACTTTCACTATTTTATTTTATGAACACTATGAACAAAATCTTAAACTAAATCTGTACAGATATATACTACTTAAAATAATATGCAACATATTGAATATTATTTTATTTTAGCATAGCATTGAAAACAAAAATTATATAATAAAACCAAACTTGCATCAAAACCGTACTTAATTTTTATTTATTCTGTCTCGTAATCAAAATCAGATTCTAGAAATTAAATTATCGACTATAAATCATTACTGACACTTTCATTTGTTAGTGATAACTAACAAATAATAAAAACGAAATAAAGAAATAAATAAAGTGTATCAAAACTTGATCAAAACATTTTGCGTTTCGTTTGACGGCGGCTGAAGGTCGCCATATAAAATATTCTAATAAATACGTTGTGACACGACCGACACGACTCACTATACAGACTCTATATCGAATGTTGTAGAATATTTAACTATAGAAAATAAAGAACAAATCTGGCTGAAAAGATATTTTGTTTCCAACACTTCATTTTGCGCAGAGTAGGTAACACGTTTTTAATTTTTATTTGTCAAAAAAAATTACATTTATTTAATCTTCTAGGGGGGGGCAGCTGCCCCCCCCCTGCCCCTACCTGGGTACGCCCTTGCCTATACTCACCTATGATAAGAAGTGTTCACCGATTCGTCGCTATTACAGCAAACTATGCACTATTTATGTTGTCTCATCATGCAATTGAGGTTTTGAATCAATTTTTTTTTGTCATAAATCGAGAGATCATATATAAGTTTTATAATAAAACTGTTTTTGTTTTCTTTTTTTTCGCAATAATTCAAAAGTTATATCAAAATAAAAATGGGTTTTTGAATCGAGTACCGAAAACACGCCGACGGCTCCCGAACCCGTGTGACGTAATGATGGCGGTTAAGATGCTCCTTTGACCAACGACATCCTACATCGATACTAGATTCTAGATTCCCAGCCAAACGTGAAAATACTTGCTAGTAACTAGTGTATATTTGTTGCAATATAGCCGATGAATGAAGTTTGCAGCTCAGGACGACCTCTACGATCGAAATAAATATCTTTTTGAATGTTTGAAATCAGATTACAGATTCCAGTAAGTAAGTACCTAATCAAATATGTCTTATTGAAACTATCTGGTGCATGTTCGGCTGGCCTAGTGGTTAGAGTGTTGGCTAATGGATCCATTGGTCTGGGTTCAAAGCTCAGCCTGTCCAATTTTTTTTTTATTTTTTTTTATCAAATAATTCATTCATGTGCTTTTTGCACTTGTTATGTACATTTTTTTCTACGATCAACATAAATATGTTTTTGAAACAAATTCTATCAGACATATTACTTGCACTGCATAGTGCAAAAACTAAGTACAGGACGCGGTGGACAATTCAAAAAATCAGTTCAAATGGTGTTTGTCCGTCAATATCAACCGCCAATATTTTTTTTAAATGTAATAGTTGGTTAATAAAACAAAATCCATTCATTTTTTAAGTTTTTAATATAAACATAAAATAAAACTCGTAATCACAACAGTCTTCTGTTTATCACTTGGTATTTTTATTTATTTAACTTTGCTTCATTGCTCAAAGTTAAATAAATAAAGATACCAAGTGATAAACAGAAGACTGTTATGATTACGAGTTTGACTTACTTTATGTTTATATTAAAAACTTGAAAAATGAGTGGATTTTGTTTTATTAACCAACTATTACATTTAAAAAAAATATTGGCGGTTGATATTGACGGACAAACACCATTTGAACTGATTTTTTGAATTGTCCACCGCGTCCTGTACTTAGTTTTTGCACTATGCAGTGCAAGTAATATGTCTGATAGAATTTGTTTCAAAAACATATTTATGTTACATAACAAGTGCAAAAAGCACATGAATGAATTATTTGATAAAAAAAAAATAAAAAAAAAATTGAGCAGGCTGAGCTTTGAACCCAGACCAATGGATCCATTAGCCAACACTTTAACCACTAGGCCAGCCGAACATGCACCAGATAGTTTCAATAAGACATATTTGATTAGGTACTTACTTACTGGAATCTGTAATCCGATTTCAAACATTCAAAAAGATATTTATTTCGATCGTAGAGGTCGTCCTGAGCTGCAAACTTCATTCATCGGCTATATTGCAACAAATATACACTAGTTACTAGCAAGTATTTTCACGTTTGGCTGGGAATCTAGAATCTAGTATCGATGTAGGATGTCGTTGGTCAAAGGAGCATCTTAACCGCCATCATTACGTTACACGGGTTCGGGAGCCGTCGGCGTGTTTTCGGTACTCGATTCAAAAAGCCATTTTTATTTTGATATAACTTTTGAATTATTGCGAAATAAAAGAAAACAAAAACGGTTTTGTTATAAAACTTATATATGATCTTTCGATTTATCACAAAAAAAAAAAATATATTTTTTTCTTTATTCAAAACCTCAATTATGACAATATTGTTCATAAATAATTTAATTCACACCACAAATATTCACAAAGTTAGTCAAATATACACTAAAATCACAAAAATCTGGATACACACAATAACCACAACTACAATGACAGCCACATGACAGCTTAAAGGCACGCCGATTGTAGGTTGCCAGATTTACGACATATTAGAAGTTCTTGCGACATTCCGCTATGAAATTTACCATTTTTGAGATTTCATTAAATCAATACAAATTATATTCACGTAAATCAGTTTCATTGCAAGTATATTGGAATGTATAGTTAAATACTCAGTTAAATACTTTGTGTTCAAACCGCGGAAACTGCCAGATTTTGAAGAAACTGGAAGCGGACGAAGAAGAGTGGCAATAGCGCTATAGATGTTGGCTGGGCAATATTCAAATTAAGCTCCCTCTAGAGATGTTAACTCTGTGGTAACATTATAGGAAAATACTGAAAATAGCAGATCGTGAACTATATTTCAAAAGGAACATTTGACAACAGCCCAATTTTTCTCCGCATTCTTTCACTAGCCAAACAATACTTTCATCATACTTATTGTGTGTTTTATCTTGTTTTTTTCAGGCGCTTGCGACGCCAGCGCCAAGCTGTGGGACATCAGGGAGGGCAGCTGCAAGCAGACCTTCCCCGGGCACGAGTCGGACATCAACGCGGTGACGTTCTTCCCGAACGGTTACGCGTTCGCGACGGGCAGCGACGACGCCACCTGTCGGCTGTTCGACATCCGGGCCGACCAGGAGCTGGCCATGTACAGCCACGACAACATCATCTGCGGCATCACCAGCGTCGCGTTCAGCAAGAGCGGCAGGCTGCTGCTAGCCGGCTACGACGACTTCAACTGCAACGTGTGGGACTCTATGAAGACCGAGAGAGCCGGTGAGTGGTTTTGTTTGAAAAAGAGAAGATTTTATCATACGCTGACGTGCAAAAAAATCGGATCAAACTTACAAATATTTTTGGAACAAAGCTAATTACCGAATTATCGGTCTAGTAGGCGGTGGACATTCAATAAAAGCTTTTATTTAACTTGCAATGTATGTATTATTATTATTATTTATTTATACAAGTACCGGTACAAATAAAGGCCACCTTTGAAAGTAACAACTTGTATAAAGGTATTGGCTGATAATAATGAAACATTAAATTTTTTACACTTCGTGACAGATCTAGCAGGTCTTCAGCAGCGGTCTTCAGTTCTCCAGCTTTACATCTCTTCTACGTCGATGTTACCCTCATCTGCCTGGCGATCATGGTACCCAGACATTTGGTTTATGGAGTCTTGCATGCATTCGGTCACTCGTAATATAATAAATCCTACATTTCCCTCTGACTGACAATTGTTACAAGTCTTTTGTCCGATTGGGCACGAAAACACTTGGTACGGATTTAACTATTTATTTTCACTAACTATGTACACTACACCTAGCCTAATACTTAACAGTCTAATTTATCTAAAGTCACTACACTAATTTATATTGGTCCTACACTTCACTAATTTATGTCACAGTTCATTTATTTTGCGCGCGCTACTGGACTAACGCGTATTCGGCTGCTGCGCTCTATTGACTATAACTGTCCCTCTCGCTGCCTGGCTGCGGCTTATATAGATGCCTGTGAACGCCGAGAACCCTAGCGCGCCGCTACCGTCGGCTCTGGAAACTTCTGGACGTCTGAATTCTAGATGTCACGAAAATGGGCTCGTCCGTCTAGGGCCGGACTGGCACAGTATGTTTGTTAGGGTGAAATCTTGCTACTCAATTTTACCATTACGGTTAAAGTGTTTGATAGTTTATATACTAGCTGGATATTATACAAACTATCCAAATGTCTCGTTATTTTGATAGAAAATCATATTTCAACTAAAATAGCTATGAATATTGGTTGGTTTGTATACTATCCAGCTAGCTTACAAACTATACAAGATATGCCGCTAAAGTATAGACCACAAAGGTATCACACATACTAACCAGTGTTTCTAGTCAGTTTACAAACTATCCACATCATTTGGATTAGGTATGCACCTAATATCTCTAGTAATACATAATAACCAACTCGTTGGTTAGTATGTAAATTAACCAACTTCTTGGTTAGTATGTAAACTAACTAATTTTCTTTGGTCAATTTAACAGAAAAGTGAGGTTATGTTTACGGCAAGTGCAAGAGTGATGCGTTGGTATTACTGTCGTGCCTTGTAAAATTCGTCTAGTTATCAAAAATGGACCAGCAACAGATATTTGAAAAGTTACTATTAGAATGTTACGAGAAAAAGTCCCAAAATTCAAAATTAATGAATGACAGTGATTTAATGTACTTCTGCAACATATAAAGAGAATGAGAGAAGAGAAGAGAAAACCTAAGACTAATAACAAGAATGATTATCATATAATGAATACTTGTGATTTACAGAGAATCGAATCGAATAGCAACTGTATGCTTTATCTATGAATAAAGTTTACTTTTGACTAAAAATGATTGTTCTAAAGTAGGATTGGTTAGTTTACATACTAACCAACGAGTTGGTTATTATGTAGTACTAGAGATATTAAGTAATAATTTATCCAAATGATGTGGATAGTTTGTAAACTGACCAGAAACACTGGTTAATATGTGTGAAATCTTTGTGGTATATACTTTAACGGCATATCTTGTATAGTTTGTAAACTAGCTGGATAGTATACAAACCAACCAATATTCATAGCTATTTTAGTAGAAATATGATTTTCCATCAAAATAACCAGGCATTTGGATAGTTTGTGTACTATCGAGCTAGTGTTTAAACTATCCAAGTAAACACTTTAACCGTAACATATACACGTTTAGTTTGGATGACAATACACGATAAGCTGTGTGAGGTCGTTCTAAATCCAGTAGTGGAATGGTTATTTAATACATTTCTACAATATGGGTATTCAATTAATATGAGAACGCCCAGTAGCTTGCAATTTCATTATTCGTCTGAGGGCCGGTTTCTCAATGTCCAGTTAAAGTGTCAGATAGGTATCTGCCAGATAGCGTTGCTATGGATACGAATGTCAGATAAGATTTACGTGACTTCGTAAGTTTAGCCTTCAATTGTTTAAACAATTTATCTAACAGTTGCTGTTATCTTGCAGATAAATATTTAACTGGACATTGAGGAACCGGTCCTAAGACCTAAATCACGCTGACAAGTTTTAATAAAAGCGAAACAACGTCGTCTGTGATTGGTTTCGGATGAATGGATTAAATTGCTACTCTTTAATTGAGTTACGTTGCTTTTTAGCATAAACTGAATGTCGGGAGTGTTAAATGAGTTAAATCTGTTTTGTGTCGTACCTGCAGGTTTCTTTACCTGATGTTTTTAAAAGGGTCACAAAAACAGTGCTCGGATACTCAAATTAAACGCTCAGGTACCGGCTGTGGTAGATAGATGGCGAACCAATACTTCTTCAAAGTACTGCTTCCCAATGTCTACATGTTGCTACTACTAGTAAGAGCTTATGTGTTATACAAAATGTGTATCACTGCTATCAAAAGACCACAAGAGACTGGTATACTGTGTAAGGCTTTCGCGGCCATCGTCCAATGAATTTGTGGTTCTTGGGTTTTTAGGCCGGCGTCGTTTAGCGTAAAAGCTTGACGTTTCGCCACCACGAGTAGATGGCATCTTCAGAAGCTATTTCACTTCGGTGGTATTGGTATTTTGGAAGTCGCCGAAGTGAAATAGCTTCTGAAGATGCCATCCACTCGTGGTGGCGAAACGTCAAGCTTTAACGCTAAACGACGCCGACCTAAAAACCCAAGAACCACAAATTCACAAGAGACTGGCCTGATAACCAAGAGACCAGGTGTAAAGCTAGATTGAAAGTCCAACTAAGTTAAGACCTCCAATCTAGCTAAACTGGGGTGCCTTTGGGCTGCTCAGTTTACTTACGGTGGGTTGTGGATCCTTGGCAACTTATTCTTTTCCTCTTATAAGAGATGTCAGGCAAAATCACTAACTTTTATCGCGAGATTACTCTAAGGTTCAACAAAACTCAAGAAAAAGGGGCGCCAGGAGTTTTTACCTCCAAACTCCAAGGAAGTTAGTGAAATTGCCCAACCTCTCCAGAAACACTGAAGGGATGGGTTCAGAAAAAATATTCAAAAGAGAATTAAACAATAACAAGTATATTGGTGGTTAAATATAAAGTATTTGAATGATGAATAGTGATTGATGACTAATTTACAATAATAAACAGGGACTGCTGGCTTAAGTGAGCGATACAACCTGGCTTGCTCAACAAGGTTGTCCTCTCCTCCTGGGTCGGCTTGTGGGCTCCTTCTCACCGCTCCTTCAGAGGGTCCCCTTTGATGACTGGCAGCCTCTTCAGGTTCCTTTGGCCCTGACCCCTACTCTTAGACTTCCCCCTTTTTGGCTGAGGGATATCTGGGTCTGGCTCGGCCACCACTTCCGGCCGCCGTCATGCAAAGTATAGAGAGAAAAAAAAATTAGAGTCTGGACCCTCTATGGCAAAACCCCAGGATGTAGGAGGTTATGCAAGCTCAGGCGTACTACTTGGCTTTGAATAGAACAATTAAAAGCCCCCTCCTCAACAATTTAGTTGCAACAATATCTGTTTAAATTTAACAATTTAGCTGAAACTATATCTGCTTAAATTTAATAATTTAGCTGAAACTATATCTGCTTAAATTTAATAAAAGATCCCTTACAAACTGTTTAAATTCTGTACTAAAATTTCTTAAAGTTATACACCAAGTTACAGCAGATATCTCCCCACAATGGTTCACAATTAAATCTGCATATATAATTAAAAATATATCTTAAAATAAAGTACCAATATCGTAACAACAAAGTATCACCTAACCTAGATACTTGATAGGCCTTTCAAGTCTAACACTTAAAATAAAACTTAAAAAAAAATGAGTCTTGAAGTGAGCAAGGCTATAGTTCACTTAAGTTCAAAGCAGTTTAATTGATTTAAGAGAAAATCAAGTCTATGATTCTACTAAGTTACTGCTGGCTCTAGTGCTCCAGAAAGTTAGAATCTTGAAAGGTAGTATAACCACAAAAAAAAAAAAATTATCAAGCCCACAAATGTTTACTAAAATGTCTCTAAATCAAATATCACAAATAATCCAGAAAATTGAAACTATATGCACAGTAGTTGCAAAGTGCGAGCAACTATACTTCAATAAATACTCTCAATATTAAAATTATAGCTCCAAAGGAAACAAAAATCTATGAGTACGTTCAGTCTCACATAGATGTACTTCGGTAGGCTGTATCGGTTGTAAATATGGAAAATTGTCAAAATCGTACAGCAAAACTACAGCTCAAAATTTGCAAAATGTGTGTTTCAGCACACTCAAAAATTATCAAAATTATACCAAAATAAAGAAAGGTGCTTTTCTCTCTCTCTAAAAATTGTACGAGGTACAAAGAAAACTGAAGAAGGTTAGACACCTATGCAAAAGTGCTCGCATTAGCTCATAGCTGCCCAAAATGGCGGAAACAACAACGAAGCATATTTTACACAGACTCTACCAAATAAAAAAAAGGGGTGTGCTCTCTCTCTCTCTCTCTCAAAAAGTACAAATGAGCAACAACATAAAAAAAACAAAGAAAAAGCGGACTGAAGGTCACACTTGGAGGTGACTACAAACTCTAGATACGAAAGTACGTAAAATAGCTCGACAACTGCCTAAATGGCGTTCGAATTGAAATAAGCAATATTTACGTACCTTCTATATCCAAAGTAGCAGGAACAGCTTGCAGTCACGCTCTGTGTGTCCTTCCAAGGTCTCAGAAGCAGGTGGAAAAAGGGGCTTGTATTCCCTTAGATCGACATCAGTACGAGGTGGGCTTCTTCGGGAAGCAGATGCACTCACTTGAGCTGAAAACACATATATACCACAGTATGGCGTTCACAACCTAACTCGAAAATGAACTCAATCAAATCAACAATATCGATTTTAGATACTAAAGGTTCGATATCAACGGTAAAATGCTAGCAAAATATGAAATCACTACGAAACAATCGCTGATTGTAACCGCACACTACGCAGTTAAACAAAATGTCGAAATAGCAGAATTTTCACAAATAATTGCCCGTGTTATTGGGTTAGGTACTTCAAATAGAACTCTCGCGAAAGGAGAGTGAATAAACTTCAAAGACAACCCCACGGCAATGAAATCGTAACTAATTCATGAAAAAGATGGCGGAAGGCCAAGAAGACACACAAACCTCACCGGTTGCAGCTGCAGAGAGAGACAAGAAGGAAGAAGCTAGGGAAGGACGAGCCTATTTATAATTTTTCGTCGGGAGTCACAAAAACTTGGAATACTTCCCGATTGTTCACGAATTTGCATAGCCAACTGACCAATCACAGCAGGCCCCTGGTTAGGCAGCGCCGCCAGCGGCTCACTACCAAACCAACCTCAAAGTAACTATAGTTTTAATTGCAACTCGGGACAGAATTACTATTTGTAATGAAATAAACTCATAATAGGGAACGAAAAATGTACCAACAGAATGAAACTAACAACTTTGCAAGGTTAAATTCTATAGACAACAATATAGCAACATGTTGAAAATTCATCGCTATACATGCGAGTCTGGTTGCCTATACCTCATATCCATCGGGAAATAAGAATCATATCAGGCTTATGATCAGTATCCATAGGCGCGGAAAAGGGGTTCTTTCAATGGCGTAACAGCAAGGCACAAGCGTGGAACACATATCTACCTGTCACTAGGATATCATTCTGTAAGAATTGATCTATAAAAGGAGTCACAGACGACGTGTAACGAAATTAACAAAAATTTCGTTACACATCCCTCCCACCAGGAAAAATTCGAGAAGCCATTCGAGAATTTTCAAACTAACTGATGCTAAACTACAGAGGAAGGTACTAATCAACCTGAAATTAGAGAATACCACAGTACGAGCACAAAAGAAAATGACTGACAAACCTTGCAAAGGTTATACATAAGCATTATGACAACCGACACTAACCCAAGTACAACTAAGGTGAGAATGTCAATAATATTAACCCAAAATAACCTAAAATATCCTAACCTAAATACCACAGCGGATCTCTCCAGTCAAATAGACCAGGGGAGGAGAGTTACCACCCTCGAGTCACTAGCCAATTGGAACAAACCATTTCGCTAAAAGATCTTAAATCAGCGCCGTAGGCTTGGTTCCACCTTGCCACCAGTCGTCTACTGGCGCAGGGACTCGACGGAAACAACGCACCAACCAAGGGTTCTTTGGTTTCAAGATCATGACAGCAAAAAAAAAACAAAAAAAAACTCTTGTAGTTTGACTACAAGTAAGTGAATTATAGTATCCACCAGACTAAAAAGAGAACAGGTTTAAGGAGAGTCTGTAGGGTACTAACCAAAACCTGTCTCCACAGACAATGACGTGGTCTCAGTCCAACAATGTTGCTGGCAATCTTCCGCTACAACCTGGACAAAGGAGCTGAGATAGAATGCAGTAGTGACAGCAAGCATGCGCCAAGTCTCCAGTGAGAACATTGACTACCGACTGTCACCCCCCAACACTTATCCTTCCAGAGCCCATCGCTACTGAAAGCTGTTGCTTCGGAACTCACCAGCACCCACTGCAAAAATGGCCAAAAAAAAAATACAAAAGTGCCTATTCACTTCAGGTCACTATACTAAGGGTGATAGCACCGAATACTCATGATAGTGTCATACATCTTTTACCAGATGTAGTGTACAAAAAAAAAAACATGCTGAACTACCTTCCACACACCAGAGCGTCACACTCTTGGAGTCCTGCAAGCAGCACGCAGGCCGTGGCAGATCTTCGCTGCGAGATGGATAGGCTGCGCCGGTGATCGTACCACGCCAGAATAGTGTTATCAAACATAACAACGTGTACTGCAAAAGAAACCCTGCGGGCCTATTGCAAGACAGCGAGGTGCGACAACAAGGGCAGTGAATGGCCCTTCAGTATGGGTGGTGAAACAAAGAAAGGGGAAGATAACCGGAAGAAGATAGAGATAGCCTGATGTCCACCTTATATCAGGGGTAAGCCAGAGCCTTACCTGCTTAAAGTACTAACCGCCGAATCGACGGCAGTACACCTGTAAACTACGGAGTACTTATAGAACAGTACTGCCGGGAATCTTCACAAAAGGTATCACACAACAAGGTTTAGCCGCAACCCAGTAGTGCAACCCAACACTGGCGTTAACCTCCCTCGAGATGAATTAACTGGCCAAGCTGCACCCCCCAAAGCGCGACCTCCTTGGAGGCGTTGGCGTAGCCAACCCCCTGCGAACAGCTCGACACCCACTAGACCTAAGCCTCAATCAACAAATGTATGCGCCATCAGCACAAGAATAAGTGTAACTATTTACACAATGTACCTTATGGATGATAAATCCAAGAGCTAGTAACCAGTAAATCGGTGAATGCCTACAAATAAGCAATACTTCAACAAGGGACAAGGTTCATAACCATCAACTAAATTCGATAGTAGATCACGGGTCGGGTCAAGAGAGTAGATTGAAGGGAGGAGACACCGCCCCGTGACAATACCACCACTATCAACAAAGAAGGCAGGTGTTAAGCAAGATTGAAAACTTCAGATTTGTATGGTTTGCCACAACAAAGCATATTATAGAGAGATTGTTTTGCATCTGGCATACTACAAAAAAAAACATAGGGTATTTCTGCTGGATTATGTCATTTTTACCCATGTTGCAAGAGATAACGCATTTCTATTGAAACCAAACACAGAAATGTGCCAAGGTTTGCCATAAGATGTTGTCTTGCACATAGCAAAAATTTAGATCAAACGGGAATGTTGGAATGTATCCAGACTTTGTGAAATCCTCGCAAATGAGCAGATATTCACAAACCTAAGTTAAAAAAAAACAGTAATGTACTTCCCAAGGGGAAGGAACAAAAACGGATCATAATCCCCTTACAACTTGCCTACTGACAGTGCCAGTGCTGCCATCTGGACTAAAATCCCCGAAGGCGATTTAGGCAATGATGTTATTTGTCCATGAGTAGCCTGTTGGCGAGACTTGTACTCCCACCCGGTAATTTTCCGGTGCTGAGGAATTCCTTTTGACACTGAGACTTGAACAAAGAAGGACGAATATTTCGCGCTACCCGTCATTCTCCCCACAGATCTCTCATGTCGGCCCCCATCAGCAGGGCTACCTGTCGGAAGACTTGTACTTCCACCCGGTTTCCATCCAGTGCTGTAGCATTCCTCAGGCACTGATGCTTGAGCAGAAAGAAGTACTTTTCCCCACAAACATACCATGCCAGCCCCTATCAGCAGGGCAAAGTCCTTAAAGACGTGGCAATTAACCCCCATCATCACTGGCTTCAGACTCTAGTTCAGAGGCTGGTTCCAAGTCTGGAACTGGGTCTGGATCATCATCAGAATCCAGTCCTGTATCATCCTTTTTAAGATCCTTGACATGCCAGTTGCCCAAGTCGTTACCATACTTGTCCACCAAATTATATACCAAAGGGGACAAAACCTTATTAACAATACAAGGAACATATTTGGGAGACAATTTAGCATTAAAATGATCAGCAGCCTTAGATAACACATAATTAACCTTCCAAACCTTTTCACCCTCAGAAAATTGGGCGGGCCTACGCCTTAGGTTATAAGTTTCAGCATTGCGAAGGTAAGCCTTTTTGATTCGTTCTCGAACCTTCGAAAAAATTTCCGTCATCCCCTGAACATCATCTAACCTGGCATTCTTGTCAGAAATTTCAACAATGTTCCTGGCATTATCAGAAATCTTTCCAAAGTAGTCTCCTGAAACAGGAACATTTCTAGCGAAAGTTAAGAAAGCTGGGGAATACCCAGTCACATCATGTTTTGCTAAACGCAAACCCTGAGCAATTTTGAAAATAGACTGATCCCAAGTTTTCTGATCTTCCTTAATATATGACCTAATGGCTGTGATAATAACTCTATTCTGACGCTCTGTATGGTTAATTTGTGCATGATACCTGGCATTATACCATATTTTCTGAACTTTATATTCCTCCATAAGGTTTTTGAAATCTTTACTCCTAAACTGAGGTCCATTGTCACATACTATAATCTGAGGCACACCAAATATAAGGAAAACATTATTCTCTAAAAACCTATTAATGTGCTGGACTGTAGCTTTACGAAGGGGCTGAACTAAAGTGAATTTGGTAAACCAATCTATGACCACAAAAAGGTATTGATTCCCACTTTTAGATCTAGGATAAGGACCTAAAAGATCACAACTGACCAATTGAAACGGAAAATTAATATTTTTATATGAGCCCATTAATCCTGCTTTAGGCAGATTAGAAACTTTACAACTAGCACAAGTCTTACAATTCTTAATATATCTATATACATCCTTATGAAGAAATGGCCAATAATACAGTTCTGATATACGAGAAATGGTCTTAGAAACACCTAAATGAGCAGCGGTCTCATTATCATGATACATTTTAATTACTTCTTTACGATGTGCTCGAGGCACCACAATCTTCCAGTCTGTTAAATTACTCACTAGAGGATCTCTACTAAATATATGTTTATACAAAATGCCATTTTCTACCTTATAAGAAGGATAATCATCAGGCTTTTCTTGGACGTTCTGAATCATTTTAGTGTACCACCCATCAAGTTTTACTGTATCTAAGTTAAGAACTGCTACTGATCGAGATAAGGCATCAGCTACTACATTCTGGGATCCCTTTCTATGGACTATTGTAAAATCAAACTGACAAAGTTTAACTGCCCAACGGGCTAGTCTGCCACTAGGGTTATTCATATTGTTTAACCAAATCAGTGAAGCATGATCAGTTATTACAGTAAAATGTGTGCCCTCAATGTATCCCCTAAACTTTTCAATGGCAACAATAATGCTGTACAGCTCTTTTTCGGTAACGGTATACTTCCTCTGACACTTATTCAGGGTCTTACTAGCATAGGCTATAGGATGCTCTATGCCATCAGTTTCCTGATATAATACAGAACCAACTCCGGTATCTGAAGCATCACAATATAAAATAAAAGGCTTTGAAAAGTCAGGTGAAGCTAGGACTGGAGCAGTTGTTAGGCTCTCCTTGATCTGAGCAAATGCACGATCAGCTTCCTCTGTCCATTCAATGCTTTGACCCTTTTTTCGTCCTTTCAAAAGGTCAGAAGTGGGACTACAGATTGAGGCAAAATTTTTTAGAAAGCGTCGGTAGTAGCCAACTAAACCGATCAAACGTCTAACTTGGGTGGTGGTCTTAGGGACTGGATAATCAACAATAGCAGATACTTTAGATTCATCTGTACGAAGACCTTTCTCATCAACAACAAAACCAAGAAATTTCAATGAGGGTCTGCAAAATTCACATTTTTCAAAGTTAACTGTAAGACCAGCCTGTTTCAATCTTTCAAAAAGTTTTCTCAAAATGTCTAAATGCAAATCAAAATCTGGTGTAGCAATTACAATGTCATCAAGGTAATAGAAAACATAAGGTTCTAATGCTGGACCAATAACCATGTCCATCAAACGACACATGCTCTGAGCGGAACATGATAAACCAAAGGGCATGACACAAAATTCAAAAAGTCCTCGTCCTCTAACAGCAAAAGCAGTTTTCGGTCTTGATTTCTCATCTAAAGGAATTTGAAAGAATGCAGATTTTAAGTCAATTGATGACAAGAATCTAGCATCTCTCAACTTATTAATCACTGAGTCAATGAGGGGCATAGGATATGCATCTTTACAAGTCACAGAGTTAAGCTTGCGTCCGTCAAAACAGATTCTATACTCTCCAGAAGCTTTTTTCACAAGCCAAAGTGGACTACACCACTCGGAATTTGATCTCTGAATAAGACCCTGCTTTAACATCTGATCGATTTCCTTGTCAAGATGTTTCTGCATTGCTGGTGACAAAGGGTATTGTCTTTGCCTAATTGGTTTGGCTTGACCGGTATCAATGTGATGGGTCAGAAGGTGAGTTCTTCCTATTCTGTCAGTAGGGCCAATTGACTTAAATAGGTCAATTACTTCTGAAAGTTTGGCCTTCTGTTCGGAATTCAGATTTTCAGCAGGACAAATAGTGTTCACCACACAAACTGACATCTGATACTGATTATCTGAAAAATTGGCATGAACTCTAAAAGCTTTTAAGAAGTCAATACCCAAAACAAGACTATAATTAATAGACGGAATTACCCAAATTTGTACATCCCTTGTCATGTTACCAAGAGTGATGGGTACAGTAAACTTTCCAATGGTTGCCTGTGGAACACCATCTGCAGTTGTCACTTGCAGAGAATAATCTAAAGAAAGATTCACATTCCATTTTTCAAGCAAGGCAAAACCAGAGTTTCCCAAAATTGAAACACTGCTGCCAGAATCAGCAAGAGCTATAAAAGTCTCACCTAAGATTTGGACTTCAAGATATGGTCTTTCATCACCAGGTTTGGACACAAACATGGGACAGACCTTCTTACATGGGTCTTCCAATAAGGTACAAGGGTTCGGATTCTCTACAGGAGAAACAAACTCTACTTCTGTTTTTGCTCTCCTTTCTGGGACTTTTTTCGTCTGTTTGAAGACGACTGAGTCGGAGCTTCGGTCTGCACTGGACCTTGAATTGGGGTGGTTGCGTTGTCCAGTGTTGCGGAACCACCCTGCCCGTTTCCCGAACACTTTTGACACTTGGTCTTAATTACGCCTTGTGATCCACAACCAAAACAAAATCTTGTTCTAGGACTTGAACATTTGGAATACCTATGTCCAGTTTGATGACAATTCCAACACTCGTCCTTAGATATAGAAGAAACACCCAAGGACTTACTGTTAAATATCCTTCTGTTTTCTCTGGGATAACCCCTAGATGTTGAAGGGCAGGCTAAGTCTGGTTCTAAGAAACTAGAGTTACTAGGAATAGGAGGTTTATACCTATTGGACCAACTTCTAGACTCCTCTAGCTTTTTGCACAGAGTTGTCAGCTCTGACACTGTATTGATGTCATGAAGGGCTAGTTGGGCTACGTAAAATGGCAAGAGATTGCGCCTGATTTTGTTGACTATTGTCTTCTCATCAGGTTTTTCAGGGAGACGGTTAAATAACCCCTCCATAGCACAAATATATAAAGAGACTCGTTCATCAGAACCTTGAGTTCTATTATTGATCTCCTGCATCAGGTCCTCCTGATACTGATAAGGCAAGAAATCTTCCTTCAACTTAGCAACCAAACTGTCCCAGTCTGAAAACCTAGATCTATTAACATTAAACCAAATCCAAGCTTTATCCTTGAATAGATCACCAGCTGAAAGGAATAGTTCATTTTTCTGTACACAGCGGGATAGTCTCATGGACTCAACCTTTTCTAAAAAGGAGACAACGGACTCATTTGAAGTCCCTTTAAAACACAAATTCCACTTATATGGTAAGACAGGCTTAGGGTTTGAGAAAATTGGAGCTGGAGGCATTCTCTCCACTGGAGTGCTAGTTGCAGGTGCAACCTTTTCATCTAGCTCAGCTTCCAATTTTAAAAGAAGCAGAAGCAAACGTTGCTTCATGGCTTCCTGACTTTCATCATCGGTTCTTAAGCGATTGATCCTACCAGAAACATGGGTCAAACGAGATACAAGCCTCTTGTGTTCAGAACTACCAGTAGCACTGACAAAGGCTGCTATCTTTTGCTCTAAATCGGTCAATGACGTTTTGATTGCATCAACATCGTCATCATGAGGCTGAACTATAAATGACTCAATGAAAGATCTGTGAGCTCGTTCTTGACTGAACAACCCTCTCAGTACCTTTCGTTTGTCATCCATACTACCAGATGGTTGTATACCTCTCACACGGAGTTCATAGTCTAGTTCTGCACTCAATAAATGACCTGCGTCCATTTTGGGGAATCAAAATCTAACTCAATCAGTAATCCAAAGTCGACAAAAAATATACTGCTCACAGCAGTCAATAAGATAAATGGTCAATAATCAAAGATATTCAATAACTCAAAATAGTCAAAATCAGCTAGATAAATGGGTAATAATCAGAAAATATTCGGTAAGTCAAAAATACTCAAAATGTAGGCAATCAATAAAAATCAATAATCAGTAGCTATATACTCTCAATAAGAATCAATAATCAATATATACTCAAAAATGTAGGCAAGATAAAATCTTAAACGCAATAAATAGTTCTCAAAGGTGATACTATCAGGAGAAAATCTAAATGTCAAAATATCAAAATGAATTCAAAAGATGATAGTTATTCAAAATATTGGCAAAATAACTGCAGCAAAATTCAATAAAATTTTGAATAAAGGTAAACTATAAAAAACTGACTCTAGTCAACTCACTTCAAAAGTTCACCTACACCTCTCTTCAGGCTTCGAAGAAAGAAAAGAACAAATCGCCAAATCGGGCCCTCACGCGGGCGCCAAATTGTGTAAAGCTAGATTGAAAGTCCAACTAAGTTAAGACCTCCAATCTAGCTAAACTGGGGTGCCTTTGGGCTGCTCAGTTTACTTACGGTGGGTTGTGGATCCTTGGCAACTTATTCTTTTCCTCTTATAAGAGATGTCAGGCAAAATCACTAACTTTTATCGCGAGATTAGTCTAAGGTTCAACAAAACTCAAGAAAAAGGGGCGCCAGGAGTTTTTACCTCCAAACTCCAAGGAAGTTAGTGAAATTGCCCAACCTCTCCAGAAACACTGAAGGGATGGGTTCAGAAAAAATATTCAAAAGAGAATTAAACAATAACAAGTATATTGGTGGTTAAATATAAAGTATTTGAATGATGAATAGTGATTGATGACTAATTTACAATAATAAACAGGGACTGCTGGCTTAAGTGAGCGATACAACCTGGCTTGCTCAACAAGGTTGTCCTCTCCTCCTGGGTCGGCTTGTGGGCTCCTTCTCACCGCTCCTTCAGAGGGTCCCCTTTGATGACTGGCAGCCTCTTCAGGTTCCTTTGGCCCTGACCCCTACTCTTAGACTTCCCCCTTTTTGGCTGAGGGATATCTGGGTCTGGCTCGGCCACCACTTCCGGCCGCCGTCATGCAAAGTATAGAGAGAAAAAAAAATTAGAGTCTGGACCCTCTATGGCAAAACCCCAAGATGTAGGAGGTTATGCAAGCTCAGGCGTACTACTTGGCTTTGAATAGAACAATTAAAAGCCCCCTCCTCAACAATTTAGTTGCAACAATATCTGTTTAAATTTAACAATTTAGCTGAAACTATATCTGCTTAAATTTAATAATTTAGCTGAAACTATATCTGCTTAAATTTAATAAAAGATCCCTTACAAACTGTTTAAATTCTATACTAAAATTTCTTAAAGTTATACACCAAGTTACAGCAGATATCTCCCCACAATGGTTCACAATTAAATCTGCATATATAATTAAAAATATATCTTAAAATAAAGTACCAATATCGTAACAACAAAGTATCACCTAACCTAGATACTTGATAGGCCTTTCAAGTCTAACACTTAAAATAAAACTTAAAAAAAAATGAGTCTTGAAGTGAGCAAGGCTATAGTTCACTTAAGTTCAAAGCAGTTTAATTGATTTAAGAGAAAATCAAGGCTATGATTCTACTAAGTTACTGCTGGCTCTAGTGCTCCAGAAAGTTAGAATCTTGAAAGGTAGTATAACCACAAAAAAAAAAAAATTATCAAGCCCACAAATGTTTACTAAAATGTCTCTAAATCAAATATCACAAATAATCCAGAAAATTGAAACTATATGCACAGTAGTTGCAAAGTGCGAGCAACTATACTTCAATAAATACTCTCAATATTAAAATTATAGCTCCAAAGGAAACAAAAATCTATGAGTACGTTCAGTCTCACATAGATGTACTTCGGTAGGCTGTATCGGTTGTAAATATGGAAAATTGTCAAAATCGTACAGCAAAACTACAGCTCAAAATTTGCAAAATGTGTGTTTCAGCACACTCAAAAATTATCAAAATTATACCAAAATAAAGAAAGGTGCTTTTCTCTCTCTCTAAAAATTGTACGAGGTACAAAGAAAACTGAAGAAGGTTAGACACCTATGCAAAAGTGCTCGCATTAGCTCATAGCTGCCCAAAATGGCGGAAACAACAACGAAGCAAATTTTACACAGACTCTACCAAATAAAAAAAAAGGGGTGTGCTCTCTCTCTCTCTCTCAAAAAGTACAAATGAGCAACAACATAAAAAAAAACAAAGAAAAAGTGGACTGAAGGTCACACTTGGAGGTGACTACAAACTCTAGATACGAAAGTACGTAAAATAGCTCGACAACTGCCTAAATGGCGTTCGAATTGAAATAAGCAATATTTACGTACCTTCTATATCCAAAGTAGCAGGAACAGCTTGCAGTCACGCTCTGTGTGTCCTTCCAAGGTCTCAGAAGCAGGTGGAAAAAGGGGCTTGTATTCCCTTAGATCGACATCAGTACGAGGTGGGCTTCTTCGGGAAGCAGATGCACTCACTTGAGCTGAAAACACATATATACCACAGTATGGCGTTCACAACCTAACTCGAAAATGAACTCAATCAAATCAACAATATCGATTTTAGATACTAAAGGTTCGATATCAACGGTAAAATGCTAGCAAAATATGAAATCACTACGAAACAATCGCTGATTGTAACCGCACACTACGCAGTTAAACAAAATGTCGAAATAGCAGAATTTTCACAAATAATTGCCCGTGTTATTGGGTTAGGTACTTCAAATAGAACTCTCGCGAAAGGAGAGTGAATAAACTTCAAAGACAACCCCACGGCAATGAAATCGTAACTAATTCATGAAAAAGATGGCGGAAGGCCAAGAAGACACACAAACCTCACCGGTTGCAGCTGCAGAGAGAGACAAGAAGGAAGAAGCTAGGGAAGGACGAGCCTATTTATAATTTTTCGTCGGGAGTCACAAAAACTTGGAATACTTCCCGATTGTTCACGAATTTGCATAGCCAACTGACCAATCACAGCAGGCCCCTGGTTAGGCAGCGCCGCCAGCGGCTCACTACCAAACCAACCTCAAAGTAACTATAGTTTTAATTGCAACTCGGGGCAGAATTACTATTTGTAATGAAATAAACTCATAATAGGGAACGAAAAATGTACCAACAGAATGAAACTAACAACTTTGCAAGGTTAAATTCTATAGACAACAATATAGCAACATGTTGAAAATTCATCGCTATACATGCGAGTCTGGTTGCCTATACCTCATATCCATCGGGAAATAAGAATCATATCAGGCTTATGATCAGTATCCATAGGCGCGGAAAAGGGGTTCTTTCAATGGCGTAACAGCAAGGCACAAGCGTGGAACACATATCTACCTGTCACTAGGATATCATTCTGTAAGAATTGATCTATAAAAGGAGTCACAGACGACGTGTAACGAAATTAACAAAAATTTCGTTACACAGGATCTGGTTGAAGAATGATCACTCACCAGCCACAGAGATGACCGATATTTGGTGTCGGCAAGTTTGCGGAATGGAAAAGCTCCTGCAGCTTATCTGCGAAATCAACTTCAAGGTGTTGATGTTAGAGAGTGGACTGTTAGAAGAAGGCTTCATGCCGATGGATTGTCTTGTCGAAGAATGGTTAAACATGTCCACTAATCACTTTGAATGGAATGTTTATGATTGGACCAAGGTACTGTTTTTGGATGAATCCCGTTCTTACCTAACTAGGTCGCAGAGTATGGAGGAGACTCGAATCAGTTTGTATTGATGAAATACTTCCACATGATGCTAGATCCCTTATGATTTGAGCAGGAATCAGTTCAGAATCACGCACAGAGTTGGTCTCCATTACAAAGCAGCTCCTTGACAGCTTACATGTACATTACTGAAATCTTGTATGAACGTGGTCTCTATCGGTAAGGATGACATTTTTATGCACGATAGTGTTAGACCCCACACAGCCAGAATTGGGACCCAATATCCTGATGATGAATTTAGCCTAATTCAGATGAATACGACAACCGACGATACGACGGTACGAAACTGTTCCTTCTTCTTCTTATGACGTCGTTTCCTTTCGAAGGTTGGCGATCCAAATAGCTAACGTAGTCCTAGATACGGCCATGCGGAAAATGTCAAGTGATGAGCCACCAAACCATCTTCGGATGTCTTTCAACCAAGAATTTTGTCGTCTACCGACAGACCTTTTACCTTGGACTTTTCCTTCTATAATCAGTCGCAGAAGTTTTTTTTTTTTATGGTCGGCCTCCCGCAAAGGCTGAAAGCCTATGGCGCTGTAGAAGCGCTGCGAGAGGATAAGTATCGGTTCACGTTAGATTTGAAACGCTGCAGGTTGTATCCGTCGGGAAACAAATTCCCCGGCAGCTGATTCCACAGCGTCGAAGTTCTCCAAAAGAAGGAATGCTGGAGGAGACTGGTTCGGGGAGTAAGGACCTCGACCTGGTAAGGATGAGCTCGCAGAGCTTCTCTAGTGGTCCTGGTTCGGACGGCCTGTGGTGTTATTATCTGAGAGAGCTCACTCGAACATCTTCCGTGATAGAATCTGTAAAACAGGGATAGGTCAGCCACCGTCCTTCGATGTTCCAGGCTGTGGAGGTCCTTTGTGAGGTTAGGCGTATCAACCAGTCTAATCGCTCTTTTCTGGATAGTGTCCAGAAGCTTTAGAGAGTGCTTCGGAGCGCATCCCCACACATGGGAGCAATACTCCAGCGATGGTCGGATCTGTGCCTTGTACAGCAGCAGCAGTTGCTCTGGTGTATACAACTTCCTACTGCGGAACAAAACTCCAAGCTTCTGGGATGCCGTTTTAGCAATACTGACGACGTGGTCGTGCCAGGACATGTTATTGTTGATGTTGATTCCCAAAAGCTTGACGGAAGGTGATTCGACTATGGGGTGACCCTCCATTTCCACGGTTGGTAAGCCATCGTGAGACTTCTTTGTAAGTGTTGTTGCCTGAGTTTTTTGTACGTTGAACTGTACTTTATTTGCTAATCCCCACTCGACAATTGTTTTGATATCTGCGTTGATCTGTGAGGCATGCTGCTGTCGCCGACGTACCGTCTCCTGGGATGATAGTGGCCTGCCTGGTTCCATGCACGTCACTAATGTACTGTCATCTGCGAAGCTGTAGATTGGATTGGATGTTATTTCCAGCAGCTCGTTGATGTACAGCAGAAATAGTGTAGGGGATAGGACAGATCCCTGAGGAACACCGGCGTTTATTGAAAATACGTCTGATGAACAGCCCTCGACTACAACGAACAGAGATCGGTCTTTCAAAAAGCTATTCAGCCACTGGCGCAGACCAGGTGGTAGTCCATAAGCAGCAAGCTTGACCAGAAGTCCGTCATGCCATACTCTGTCGAAAGCTTTGGATATATCAAGTGCAACAACACGGGATTCGCCATGGTCGTCTATTGCTCTGTTCCACAAGTGAGTGACGTATGCAAGGAGGTCACCTGTAGACCTGTGCTTACGGAAGCCATACTGGCGATCATTTATGATGTTATTGTTGTCCAGGTATTTCAGGAGCTGTGTGTTAATGACAGTCTCCATAACCTTAGACATGATGCTGAGAAGAGCCCCAGGTCTATAATTGGTGGGATCAGTTTTTTTGCCTTTCTTAGGGATGGGTTGTACGCAGCCAATCTTCCACGAAGCGGGAAACACGCCTCGTTGATACGAAAGTTTGAAGAGCTTGCAAAGAATAGGTGCAAGCTCAGTGGCACAGCGTTTAAGGACAATGGCTGGAATTTGGTCAGGACCAGTAGCTTTATTGGTGTTCAGTTTTTGGAGGATGCTTTTTACATCTCGATGTTGAAATTTGACCTCTGCCATTCTCGAGTTCACGCTTATGGTGGTGGTCGGAGTACTTCGTTGAAAGTCTACAGTAGAATTGGCTGCGAAGAGCTTCCCCAAGATGTCTGCTTTTTCTTTAGGAGCAGAAGCGATGGATTTGTCCTCTCTGGTCAAGGGTGGTATTGACGAATAGGAAAAGTTCTGACTAACAGCCTTAGCTACAGACCAGAATGTTCTGGACGAACTAGGACATGAGAGGAGCTTGTTCTTAATTTTTTGGTTGTGTTCCTCCTTGCTGCTGTCAATCACGCGTTTACAGTGATTTCTGGCGTCGATAAAACTGCGGTGGTTCTCAGCATTTGGATTTTTCCTCTATTCTCTGTAATGTTGGTTTTTAGAGGTAACAGCATCTCTACAACGCTTATTGAACCATGGCTTGTTTTTGGAGGGATGCTTGACGACATGAGGAATATAGGCTTCCATGCCGGATATTAATACCTCTGTTATTTCTTGAGCGCAAGCTGATGGGTCTCTTGACTTGAAGCAGACGTCGTTCCAGGGAAAGGACTGGTAGTATTCCCTTAGGTCGTCCCACTTGGCTGATACGTAATGCCAGACACGACGAGGCTTTGCATGGTAGAGATCTGGAGAATGCATTCTGCATAGCGTCGAGACGGTGTTGTGGTCAGACGATCCCAGTGGGGCGGTTACCTTCACTGTGTAGACCGTTGGAGCAGTTGTGAGATATAGGTCCAACAGACTAGCAAAATCTCCGTGGCGGCTGGGAATCCTTGTTGGTTCTTTGACTATCTGCTCCAAGCCGCAGCTGATAGCGAAGGCTTCAGCTTCACGTCCCTCGTCGTCCGTTTTGTTTGAGTGTTTCAGCCAGTATAAGTTGTGAACGTTGAAGTCACCCAGAAAGACTATCTCTGAATGAGGGTGATCTGATTGCAGCGCATCCACAGTGGCTGAAAGCTTCTCGAAGAGCTCTTTGCAGTTGTTACTGCTTGGTGGCCTATAAATGCAGCATATAAATTTGGAATGATTTTGAAAGGATATTTTGAGCCATATGATGTCAAATCCTTCCAGTTCGAGCTCTTCTTCTCGATGACAAGAAAGCCCAGATTTAACGTACACGCATACGCCAAACCTACGTCTAAATCGGGTGTATAAGTCATATCCGGGATATCTAAAGCAGTTATCCATTGTTGAAGAGCCGACTTGAGTTTCCGTAAGAGCCAGAATGTGTGGTTTCTCTGCCTGAAGGTGTTGATGGACAGAGTTTATGTTGGAGGCAAGACCTCGTATATTTGTAAAGTCGGCTCTGAATAAGTTTCTCTGGCCTTCGGGCCTGTCGTCAGTGCGAAGTTGCTGCGAAGGACGGCTTCTGTTGTTAGCCTGACGAGGAGTGGCAGCACGATTCTTTAAACAATCTTCGCTTAATGTTCCCCCCGGACCACCTGGCACCCGGAGATCCGAACGGCCAGGTATTTTACCTCCGGAATCTTTTGATCCTGGAAGAGCCATTGAGCATTTTTTTACTTTTAATTAATTCAATTTGTCACTTATGAGGAACCGAGAACATCAGCCCAGCGACGGAACATGAACCGTCAGGCCATTTGGCGCCGCCTATTTCCAGGAACCTATTTCTAGTTTCCCGGAAATATTCCGATGTGGGGGTGATTGCACCGCGGGCGAAGCTAAGTGACTGCACTTCTCCCCCCTGTGGCTGATTGCAGAGATAGTAGTACATGATGCACCGTCGTCGGTGCAAGGTGTACCATCACCTCTGGGCGATGGGGTCGCCACATCCCTACGCCTAGAACCACATCCCTACGCCTAGAAGTTCGTATCTTTCCCCTCGCATGATATGACCTATATAAGCCGTTTTTCGTTCCTTGATGGTAAGCATGAGTTCTTTTTGTTTCTTCATACGATTAAGGACTTCAACGTTCGTTAATCTTTGAACCCATGATATTCTGAGTAAGCGGCGATAAATGTACATTTCAAAGGCGTCGATTTTCTTTTCCAATGTAGCATCTAGAGTCCAACTCTCACATCCGTACAGGAGAACCGAGAAAATGTAGCATCTTACCATGCGTATCCGAAGTTTTAGGCTGAGATCTGACCTTACGAAAAATCTTCGCATACTCATAAATGCCTTTCTGGCCTGTTCAATGCGGCATCTTACTTCTTTCTTCGGGTCACATGCCTCATTTACAATACACCACAGATATTTGTATGACGATACTTGTTCCACCGTACTATCATTGATAATCAGATGAGCCTGTACAGGTGTCTTGGCAAAGGCAACGACTTTAGTTTTTGCAGTACTTATAAGTAGGCCAAAGTTTTCACTGTATCGTACAATACTTATCTATCAGCCTTTGTAAGTCCTGCACATTCTCACCTAACACAACGGTGTCGTCCGCATACCTGATGTTACTGATTATTTTCCCGTTGATCTTCCTGTTCCTATTGGTTGAAATATTTTGATTTGACATCATTGTAAATATTTCAACCAATAGGAACCGTTTCGTACCATCGTATCGTCGGATGTCGTGTGCATCTGAATTAAGCTTTAGGCGGTTTGACTGGTCAGCACTCAGTGCAGACATGAATATTATCGAACATATTGTGTGGAATGAGATGGGACGACGTATTCGAAGGCATACACCATCTCCAATAAGTGCCAAAGAGTTGAGAGAGTTGCTAATGGAGGAATGGAATAACATCCCCCCAAAAAGTATTTTGAATTTAATTCAAAGCATGTTTCGTCGACTACAATCATTAACACTATGGGAGGGAATACACGCTATTAATTGACAGGTTTCTCATTACTGTTAATTGTTATTCGTTCATTTAGTTAAATAAATAGAATTTCCAAATTTCGGTTTATTTCATAAACATTTGATAAAACACTGTTTGATTGACTTCATCAGACAGATAACAAATATGCCCGCTAGCATTTATCGAAAAATGATTGATTCACCTTCTACTAGACCGATGATTCAGTAATTAATATTATATACTGTATGTTCATAGTCAGTATCACAGTAGATCATCCAAATTTGATTTCCCTGCCTTATCACAAATGCCATAATTTACTGTATCAACTAAGTACGTCATGAACCATAAAAGTTTTCTCAATCTTGCACGTTAGAATTTTCCAAATCTTGAGACGCAAATGCTAAGACTGGACTCGTGGCTTCAGCCAAATAGTGTGAACTTTCCGCTGCTGAACGATATGGTACTTCTTCTTTCAGGCAAGATTCCTTTCTAGCAAGATGCTACATTTATCAACGCGTGTACTTACGGGATTCGCTTTCATCGTGCTAAATTTTCTTTAAATTAAAATGCGTTTGGTGCAGAAAAAAATTCATCTTTCCCATTTCTTTTTCAATCAGCATGCCAAGAAAGCGGCTCCGGAATCCGCTATCCAAATATCATTGAAATTGAGTTCTGAGAGAAAAGCTGACACTCCCATAAATGTTTTTCTCTCTCAGAACAATCCTGTTTTAAATGTCCTGCTCAAAGACAACAACTGAAGCATATGGGCTATCATCTGGACTTTCTCTTTTATTGTTTTTCATTTTTCATTAGTGCAATTTGGATGGATTGCTTGAACTCTCAGGTTCTCTTTCTTCAAACTTCTACCTATGCCAGCTACAATGCGCGTATTCTCAAGGTCATCTTCTGTACTAGTCTTTTCTCTGAAGTCTCTTTTCTACTTTACACAGACGTTCTCAAAGCAAGGAAACTGTTCTTTAGACGACTTCCAGGCATTTGTAAACTAAAAATATTCAGACGCTAACGTACTGTGAACTCTGTTCAAAAATAAGGGCAACTTCACCTTATCTTCTTTCCAGGTCTTATCTTGTAACTCATCCCAAAGCTTCTCCAATTTCGCAATATGTCTAGCAATATTATCGCTATTCCAAAGAACTCATTGAACAAACGATCTTGCCTTTGTCCTGTTCTTTGCTCACAAATACCATGGAGTTTATCCCACATTTCTTTTGCTTTTGTATACATATTTATATGTTGTGGAAACCTGAAACTATAATGCTTTGTGCTGAATACTCGATTTTGTCAGCATTTGCCTCCTTTTTCAGATTTTTTATCAGCTGTTGCATTTTCCGCCAGATTAGTTGGATACACTGGAATGCGATCTACTGAAGGCATTAAACCAGTGCTTTGTAGCTGAATTGATACTTCAAACTTCCAGTCGGTCCAGCTGGACTGGCCTTTCAATTTTTCGATAAAACCTTTGAAGACTTCAATTTCAATGTTCTGCCTTCAGCACATCTTCCTCCTACTAAATTTATTAGTCTTACATCTCTCTGCGTCGATCTGGGCCCATAACCTATACACATTTTGCGCGTTTATTTGCGTGACGAGTCGATCAACTGACATAATTTTTAAATTTCAGGTATACTGGCGGGTCACGACAACCGTGTAAGCTGCTTGGGAGTGACCGAGAACGGAATGGCGGTGGGAACAGGATCCTGGGACAGTTTCCTGCGTATTTGGAACTAGACTGGCCGCTGCATCACATTTCGACAACACCTCAAGAACGCGTTCTCACCTGCATCCCATTACACCTCTTCTCTTCTTCTCCTAAGCATTCTTTTTTCATGCATTTATATATAGTGAGTGAGCAAGTATGTATACTACAGTTTTTGTTCTATTATGCTTCATTTTCTTCACACACTTCTTATTCCAAGCCTATTTTTATTATAGTTAGCTTTGTAGTGTCTTTTAATTTTATCTTTATCGTTTCCATGTACGTTAAGTTATATATTTTTTGTTACGTTTTATTTCAAAAGAGATGATTTTGTATATGTGTCATTTGTATAGTATTAAATCACACTTCAAGATAAAAACACATGATTGACGTGTGGGGCATTTTCTTTTACTCTTGCTGTGATGTGGGTGAGATCATTTGCATGATTATTGTATGGTACCAACAATTTTTCTTGGTTACAAGTACAAAAAATGACCAATCTAAGTAAAACGTACTGTGTGGAAGCATTTTTGCAATTTGTTCCAGTCATTTCAGGATATTCTGCTCATAGGATGGGAATTTTGGAAAAATATGATCTATTGGTTGATAAAAATCTTGAATTGACCGATTCTCACTGGTCGCAGTTGTAACTCAAAATACTTTACGGACTTTTTTGCTGTTCTGATGGGCATATAATTGGAGTTTTGAAAAATGTAATAAATTGAAATATCAAATATAATGTATAAGTTTTATAACAAAACTATTTTTTTCGCATCAGCTCAAAAGGTATATCAAAATAAAAATTGATTTTTTCCCGAACAAAACCAAGCGCCTGTGACGTCATAATGTTAGTTTTCACCAACGACGTTTGTTTTAATGTAACTATTGAATTATTGCTCGAAAAACAAAAAAATAGTTTTGTTATAAAACTCATATAATCTTTCCATCTCACAAAATAATCGATTTTTTTTTCAAAACCCCAATTGGATGTTTTGCTTTGGGGTTGTTGATGTCCGTAAGAAATTCTACTCTAAACCTAGTTTTTCCTGAATTTCCCCGACTATGAACAAAAAAGCGCGAAGCGTTTTTCGGTGAATTACGGAAAAATAAATTAATCTGCTTTTAAAGATTATGGCAAAATCCTAGTCAAAAGCTGAAACCGAAATGAGAGTGCCATAATTTCAAATGATGTATGACGTCGCGAGATGAGACCAAATATAAAAAGTGAAATGCGGCATTTACGTATCAATCCAGTCAAATTAGATGACTTTGAAAAAAATCCAACAGTTAGTATCAGTAAATTGTATTAAACGCATCTAAAACCATGGAATCAAACTGTGGTAATTACAGTTTGAGGAATTTTTGGTAATAGCGAAGTCAACTTTTTTGTGCTATACAGGGTGATTCCTAAGTTTTTAACTGTGTATAGAAGTTGTTAAAATAAACAACGTTTTCAGATAACTTTTTTCTGAAAACTGAGAAATAAGATACAGAATAAAAAAAACCTTGCCTTGTGTATTAAGACATACCTAGTCAGTTTGTGTTCACGTTTTTTGCTCGGATTTTTATCTAATCGATCAGACATCGTACCTGTCAATTACTGCACTAGTCAGTCTCATCGTTAATTTTAAATTGGTAAATCCTAAAAGTTGTTTCATAATAATGTGCCACTTTTAAGGATTTACCAACTTAGCCCCCGTTCACATCGGACGCGCCTCGCATGGAGCATCGCGCTTTGCTTACCGCCTAGCGTAAAGCGAGGGGAAACCAACCCATACATTTAGATGAAGCCGTTCACATCGAGCGCATAGCGCTACGCTTACCGCCTAGCGTAAAGCGAGGGGAACCAACCCATACGTTTAGATGCAGCCGTTCACATCGGGCGCATAGCGTAGCGCTAAGCAAAGCGCGATGCTCCAAGCGAGGCGCGTCCGATGTGAACACGGGCTTAAAATTAACAATGATAAGTGACTACTGCACTATCTGACAGATACAGTGCACATAAACAGCTACGTACTTCTTGATATACAAACCCAGATTTACCTTTTTTAATCTGTATCTCGCTTATTTTTCAGTTCTCTGAAAAAAGTTATTCTATAAAGTTGTTTATTTTAACGACTTCTATGGTATATGCAGTTAAAAAAAGTATCAACTTAAGAATCACCGTGTATAGGTACCTTGTTCATCAGTGGTAATTTGTTTTCATCTTAAAAGCTAATTCCCTTTGTTGAGATTGTCCTGAAAATTCCGTTTTATCTTTTTTTAGTCTAGAGCATTTTTACGATATGATGTTGGGTTATTTTCTAGAAAAGTTCTAATTCCACTGGACTATATTTAGGTTCAATGAATTAAACGGCAGATTAAAAATCAAATTTATTTGAGATACTGCCTCTTATAATACTGTAAAACAGTGTTCCATTTTACTAAAAAAAAACATCTTTCATTATTGAGTTTTTTGTTTTCTATATATGAAATCACACTTTTGTACATATTATGTTCCTTCTTCATTTTTTTAATAATACCATTTTCTTGATAAGATTTTAATATATAGATAATGTAGCTTCTGCTTGAATGTAAAAGTTGTATGAAAAAATCTTCGTTTAATCGATTTAAAGCACAGATACTGCATTAAATATATCTCCCGTGATATTTCCAAACACTTTTTTATAAAAAAACTTCATACTATATAATATATCTCGGGATATATTCCGACTAAATGTATAACTTTTTTTAATTTATTTATTCAAAGTGTGCGTGTGTAGCGGTGTGAATGCCAAAACTTCAGAGACAGGGCTTCTAAAGTTGAACGTCAATCGTAGATGGTTTACACAGTTATGTAACGACTACAGAATCGGAAACAAAATCACCCGATTCAATAAGGGCTCAAGTTGTTCCAAACTGTGTATCAAGCAGTATGTTGCACACTGTCAAAAATGTATGGGTGGTGTTCAACAATACAACTTTCAGGTAATAAGTTTGTGGATATACTTGTGACGTATTTGAGCACTAATGAAGCCAGATTCTAAAACAGCTACCGAATGAATTGATTTTCTCTAACAACATCTTTCCCAGCTGCAGTTTCTAAAGCGTCAAGTGGTAATTCAAAACTGTCAAGTTAATTTTCAAACTGTCAGGTCTAATTTATACCTGTCAGTTTGACCGTTTTGAACTATCACTTGATGCTTTAGAAACTACAGCTGGAAAATGTTACAGCTTGCAACATATGGTTATGGTTATTGTATATTTTTATAAGTTACCTAATGAGAATTCCTGAAATTGTATTTTCAAGGCATTGGAAGCCCAAATTCAATACTTTCTACAAACAGTCATGAAAAGTGGCATACAAAATGTGGCATGAAAAACCTATTGGTAAACCAACAATTATCAATTGAAGTGCTTAGAATCTATGAATACCCCATTGGCAAGCAGGGGTCTAGAGTTCCGATATAAACAAATCTGACACAGCTAAGCTTCAACAGTTTCAAGAGAGAACACAATATCCCCTACCTTCCACTCCCATTCTTTAGAACACGCGTTTCCTGGCTCTCGATTCCTGAGTTCGATAGGGTAGAACGCTCCCTGGGGAGCGTTCCCTCAATTGTTTCTACTCCCTCGTTTCAAAACGAGACGTTGGTATTCTCGAGCAGAAAGGAGGGAGCAAAATGATACCTCCTCATTATGCGGGGCTGCCAAATGTAACAGCCAATTAGAAACGATTATTATTTGACACTTGAAACACAGAATATACCCTAGCTTAGAACAACGTGTTTTGTGTATGCGAGCTTCTTCTTTCGTTATGGTTGGAGTGTTATGCCTGTGTTAATAGTATTTTCTTGGTCAAAACATTTTAATGAATTTTTTATCAGACAACTCATATGGGTCTTCTTTGTGTAGTACATCCACACCAACATTCAGTCGTTCTTCAGCATCGACAATGTCTTCATTTATTTGATCCCCAATTTTTGCATTTGCCATTGTCCAGGTTTAAAAATGAGAAAATACAAATACCTTCAACGTTCAACTATTTGCGACTTTGTGAGGCTAATCCATTACAAAACATCACTTGTAATTGGAAATAACAGACCAACAGACCATGTCATTCTACTAAAAACAAGTGGAAGGGAGCCAATCATATGCCTTCCTCATTTCTTTCTATTGCAAATTGTGAGAGATGTATTAGTGACTCCCTGGGGACCACTGTTCACCTGTCATTCATTTCAAGAATACAGTTTTACGTAACACCCCAACGAACACGCCCATTTTCTCTTAGTTGTTCTACTCCCCGCATTTCAAGCAAACGGTCTCTGCAGAGGTGCCAGGTGTGACGATTTTCTGCCAAAGTGCGATTTCAAAACCGAGTTAGCGACCAAAAATCGCAGCCAGGAGATAGGCGACTTTGGTGGGGCAAAACACAGTGAGTTGGCGACGACTTTTGGATATTTCTAACTTCCATTTCATTGGTTTTCCTCTCAAAAATAAGGGCTAACCGCATGAAACGGCGTATTGCCAGTTATTTTACAATTGACACTTTGACCATAGTGACTCTTCAAGGAGAGTAAAATTGGTCGACCGTCGTGATCGTTATTTGAAATCATTTATCTATTTCTATTACCGGTCATGCTCAATATCTCAAAATAAACATTATTTGAAAAGCTGGAGTTGATGACCCTTAGAAGTTTTGAAATAAATTGATCTAACTGAAGAGCTGTTTTAATTCCGATCAGATAGTCGGAGAGTTAACACATAGTACTGAGATTGCGTGAAGCTAGTAAACCGAGGGTATTGAAACGGTACCATCCCATCAGTTTTGATGTAATCTCCTCCGGGAATCAAAGGCCAGGGAGTCCGAATGGATCACAATAGTCCTTATTATCCACAACAAATATGACCTAGATCACACGCTAATCATAGGAGTATTTCAGTTTGACGAATTTTTGAAGTTCCGTAGGTCAGAGGTCACCTTCACCACACCCTCACGTTCACAACCGTGAAGTCGCCATTTTTTGAGACTTAACCACTTTACGCGGTCAAAAATCGATAGATTTTCTGACCTTGAAGAAATCCGTGAAGAAATCGACAAGTTGCTCAATTTTTTTTAATTTTTTTTGGGGCATTCCAGGGATATTTGGACCTACCGACATTACCAACTTCCTAATGACCGGTCATGATTTGCGTCATTTATCTGTGGTGTCTTTGATGTGTCTTCTATTGAGTTTAGCTTCATAATGACAATTTGTTTTTTATATTATGTGACATTACCAGTCAGCTGTGTCGTAGTTTGTGATCGTTATTTGGTTTAAAAGTTGTGTTGAAAAGCTATGACTAATTCATAATTATGACGATACCATAAAATAGAAAAAATTAAGAAATTAATGGATCCATTGTCAAGCACAAAACGCATACATTGCACAGTCAACCACAAGACACATAGATCGTGACACTACCACTGAACAATAGCAATTGGCATTATTACAGCATCCCTACATAGTATGTTGGCAGAACTTTATAAATCGTCAGAATATTTCTGTCAATTTCTTCAACGATTTCTTCAAGGTAACAAATCGATCGATTTATTGACAGTGTAAAGTGGTTATTTCATTCATGCGATACTTGCTTTAAGTAAGACATCAACACGCTCCACCGAAACTTGCTCCTGGCTGTAAACGTAGTGGGGAGGTAGGATGCACAGGCGGATCTACTGGGGGCGGCTTTCAGGATGAAGCCCCCCCCCAAAACCTCTGAAAAGTTGTATTGTAAGAATGTAAATAATATTCCAATATAATTTGTTTGAAGCTCGTAAATAATTATTAAGTGTAGTGTATTTCATCAGTAAATTAGTAAATAAAACATCCTGGAAGCTCCGTAAAACATCGTTAAACTACTGTTTTGGTCGCTTCATTTTATGAAAGTCCTTTCACAAAATTTTAGCCCCCCTAAAATTAAATGCTGGATCTGCCACTGGTAGGATGTATGAGGGTTAGGTGTCTTTTTTTTTAAGGTACGTTTCCACGCTTGACAAGCATCCACAAACCCCAAGCGTTCACAGATGTCGCTTGGCATTTGGAAGTCGTTTACACGCTTGCGAATGCGTCAGTGTGCCTCGGACATCCAAGCATGGTGAATACTGACTCCAAGCATTTGCAACTTTCTTTTTATCTTTATGATTAACGTCTTTGGGATTCCAGATACGCGTTTCGCTCTGGTAATATTCCAAGAACATTATAACTCTTCGTTCGACCAGCCACTCATTTTGAATAGAAAACTATACGTCCGCTCATCACGCAATCACAGCGGCTACTAAACGCGCATCAACGTGTAAATGCGTCGCAAGCGCTTGCCGCAAACATCCTTTGATCTGTGTCAAAAAACCGACACCAGTCCCGATCGAATACAAGCGTCCGCAAGTTCACGCAAGCCAAGCCAAACGGCCTCTTTACACGCTTGTGCTTGTGGATGATTGTCAGTCAAGCCTTGGCAAGCGTGGAAACGTACCTTAACTAATGGTTTTGCCTGTATGTATCTTCTCTGTTAGTTGCGATGGAGATTTCTCATTCTAGATCCAACTTTGCCAAACGTGTGTATGCATAAAAAAATTTTCATAAGCTCTTCTTATTTATGTATTTGAATAATGGTTGAATCCCCACAGAAAGGGTTAATACACAAACAATTTTTGACAATGTACAGCAGACTGATTTACGGTTGCCGTTAGCTTTTATATCAACTGCCCCTAATCTAAAACCTTGTTTTTAGGTTAGTACTGTTCTTCAAGTTGTATGTATGTTTTTATAAATAATAGAACATGTCACAAGGTATATAAAAAATCTGTTGAGTCATTGCTGCTATCGTTTACATTTCCAGGGCACAATATTGCGCAATCGATGTAGTGAGGTTTCGTATCTTTTTATGTATTCATTTATTATCTGAGGACTGACCACGTCAAAACGTCACGATGGACCAAATTAAATGACAGATTTCGTTTTGAGGTTCTAAGCGCATTTTGCCATTATTTGTTAAACTTAAAAATAAGTGAGATAAAAAATTTACCTCAGCGAATTTGCACGGGTATAAGGCCTTTTGAACACTATTGAAGTCGCTCCCAGCAATGGAGCTGCCTAGCTGGGAGTAATATTTCCTTACTTTTGAAAAGCAGCAAAACGTTAAAGGAGGAAATTGTAGCGAATTCAGAAAGAATCTGTCATATTTTTTCTCCAACTGAAGAGATAACTGTAATTGAGAGGTTCTTACATTGGAAAGCTAAAAACTTATACTCAAAACAAACCAATGAATTCGAATAGATTATAAGAAGTAAAACCCATGCTCTGGCAGGAATGTGTGTGTGTTGTAAGACCATTTTGTTATTTGCCACGTGTTTACATCCTTACCAATAAGATCTGCACTTATCACGCTCAAATTGTTACTTGCAAATTGCACAGCATTTCACGATCTTGTGGAAGTGTCTAAAATAGTCTATTCTTTACTCTTGCACTGATATAACCCAAAATAAACGTGGGACGATCAAACCAAAACAAAATTTTGCCACTACTCCGTTGTTTATACTGGTTTCCTGAAGTTCGCAGACCAGTCCATGCAACGTTGTCACGTTTTGTGAAAAATAATTGTTTATACGACATATTACGTGCCCACCGCCCCAATAAATTGCTTAAAACGTTCATTTTTTCAATTTCTTATATAGAAACGTGTTCCTTTGAGGCAATAGGCTATTTTGGGATCTTCCTCACAAGTTTCTTAAGCCATTTTACGACTTCTGCAATGCCTGCAACATATTATTATCAAACTAGCTTTGATATTCACATTCTGGCCTAGTGTATAAGAAAAATACATTGGCTTTGACTCTTTCGAATCATCATGTACCACCATCCACTATGATTCAAACAAAATCTTTGTTTTCTTCTTCTAACCTATTCGAATTTGTGGAAACGAAACAGATCTAGCAGTGCAGATGTAATAATATGTCATTTATCAGGGTTAGAACACTTCCATCACTCATCATACACTGCAACTATAATTTATATGATATAAAATTATGAGACACAGTAGAGGTTACTTCATTTTTCAGTTTTGTAACTCCTGTGTTGATTTTTAAACTATCAGCTGTTGTCTGTAAACGGTTCTGTAAAATAATAAACAATATTCTACAAGATTACAATGAATATCATTTGATAACAGTATGCTATGGATAACATGATTCAACATTAAGAATATATCATTCTCTAATATCAATTGTATATGAATTTTAAGAGGTTTTGTCGTAAATAGTATCTTTGCGGTATTTTTGAACAGATACTGAAAATAGAAATATGTAAAACAGATTGTGTCAAAACATGAAATTGCCTCGTATTGAATTTGAATGAAATTTATATAAGCAGAGAACAAACTGTAAAGACAAAAAAAAAATGCGGTGGTCAGCGTTGAGACGTGGTAGTACTTATTCAGAATAGGTTTCACAAAGCAAGCAGCTACCGTTTTTCCTTTAGTTTTGAGAAAAAGCGGTGGGTGAAGTACTTTAGCACAAATTTTCATAACAGTATAAAATCTTGTGCATTAATTTAGTTCGCATATATAAATATGTACATCTAATAAAAGGACTATCCACCTGGCTGGTGACGTGTGTTTTTTTCAAACTGTAGTTTAGCATTGTCATTTTTTATTGTTAATGATTTAAATGAGTATGGTGTATGAATACTATAGCAAAGTATATGTTATACTGTAACGTAACAAATAAAGTGATTTAAAATACACATTGTTTTATTTCTTAGTAGCGATATTTTTTCCATTATACAGGGTCCAGCACAAAGGACGGACATTTTTGAAATGGTAATCAGGGCGACTTAGGCATTGCTGAAGTGAAATAGCTTGTGAATATGCCATCTACTTGTGGTGGCAAGTATCTACCTCCAAATGTTTCAAAATTATCAAAAGTGGAGATTGACTTTTTACGATTTTTAATTTGTTTTTGATATTCGAAACCATTGCTATAAGTAGAATCTAGAGGGCTGTTACAAATTAAGGTTCTATTACCGCCCTAGAACCGTTTTCGTAATGCCCCGCCCATTTTACAGTTCCAAAAAACGGTAATTCAATCGTCGATTCTAGAATCACAAAATGGGCGGGGCATGATGAAAACAGTTCTAGGACGGTAATAGAACCGTAATTTGGAACAGCCCTTAGATCTCCAAAAACATTAGGCTATAACAGGACTGTTCCAACTTACGGTTGAATTACTGTCCCAGAACCGTTTTCATAATGCCAGGTCCATTCTAGTTCTAAAATTGTGATTGCTTGGTCCACTAGCGTACCAACCAATCATCGATTCTAGAATCGCAAAATGGGCGGGGCATCATGGAAACGGTTCTGGGACGGTAATAGAACCGTAGGTTGAAACAGCCCTATCATTTATTTCCGAATAATCCTATTTTCCCTGTAGTCTGTACTAATATGAACAGAGTCACTGACATTATCAGTGCGCCATCTTACATCAGAACTGTTAAATTTAATAAGATATGTGCAGCTCTGACTAATCATAGTTTTCTTTTGTGGATTTATTGGTCTCGAGAAGAATATTAGATAATTACAAAAGGGCTGTGCCAAATTACGGTTCTAACACCGTCCCAGCACTGATTTCATCATGCCCCGGCCATTTTGATTCTAGAATCACCGTTTTTAGAACCGTAAAATGGGAGGGGCATGATGAAATCAGTTCTGGGATGGTGATAGAACCGTAATTTGGAACAGCCCTATAATCAGTCTGTTGCCTAATTAAATTCTTCAGTTGCTTAGTTTGCAACTTCTACTACTTCTAGTACTGTTTCAAGCTTTGCTCCTCGTCATTTTTGTTCTGTCGTTGCTCCTCTTCCATTATTGATTATTTCCAATGAGGATTTTAAGCAAATTCCTACTTATTTAAAACACGTTTAATCACTGTACATAAAAATTATAAATTAAGTGTGTATTTACATATTACCTAATTACGAAGAATATATCCTAAAAGCAAATAAAAATCATTCAAATGCTTCCGTAATGAGAAAAACAATTTGTTTATCGAATTACAAAAAATTACTCTATCAATTTTTATTATAAATTACTAATCACAAGATTAATTGCCTGTAGTCGACGGCCGTGGATCTTCATCTTCATTCCTATCGCTTCCTTCAGCAGCTGCTTCATTGTTTTCTTCATTACTTGACTCTCCCTGGTTTTCATTTATATGCATATTTTCCAAGTTCCTTTCAAAATCTGGAAAGTATGGTAATACTATTGAATACGACAATTCAATGTCTCAATGATAACAAAATTTTGTGCAGTCTAAGGCTGCCTTTACACAAAGATTCCAGATCATCATCAGCAGTACCTAAAGCTAGTATAGTCTCTTTTGACATTACTAACGAATGGAGAATACTTCATAGATTAATACTTTACAGCAATCTGCCTTAGAGTACGTCAGGTCTTATGTGATACTTCCTAACTTAATAGATGGCTACATTTGGAAGATTGCTGTCTGGATCAATGTCTTGGTAAATAACAAAAATATAAATTTCTAATTACCAAAACTCTTTCTCTCTTCACGTCCTACCTTCTTCCCCTGGCACAATAAAGGTAAACGTAATAATTATTTGTAGATTTGTAGAATAAATTAAGCAATATCAATTTTTATGCAGAGTCATGTCCAAAACCGGCTGAAAAATTCGTTGTTTTGTCAGCTGGCCGTCCTAGTTGTGACATCTTTAGTAAAATTTGGTAACCTTCCAGTTCCCAAGTGTTTCTCAATTTTTTTTGTCAGCCTCCCACAAAGGATGAAAACCTATGCCACTATAGAAGCGCTACGAGAGAATAAGTGGCAGATGCATGTTAGATTTGAAACGCTGCAGGTTGTAGCCGTCGAGAAGCAAATTCCTCAGCCGCTCATTAAAAAAAAGGCGTGCTGTAGGAGACTGGTTTATTTAACTCATTTCAAAACATGTTATCAATAATTTATTCACTGATAATACAGATTTTCCTTCTGGCACTCTAATTTTATACCTGCACTGTTACGAAGAACAAAATTATTTTTAACTAATAGTACATTACCCACATATAAATACCTTAACTACCTCCAGAGCATACTTACTTCTTATAACTGGCCCTCTAACTCTGCAAGTGTTGTAAGAACCACAATGGCTACACTTGAAGCCTACCACATGAAATTTGACAGTTCCTTCCTAAAATACATAGAATGAGATCAAGAAACAAAAACATTCCTTTTCATTACCTTGTGACAATCTTTGCATAAAATTCCTACATAACAGTTTCTGTATTCTTCTGGCATTGGGGTATTTTCTACCTAAAAATATTTACTTGTTATTAAGTTAGATACAATTTTCTTCAAATATAAAGTGTTATTTGATGCATTTTTAATGATGATAATAACATTGTAATATTTGTCTGTTGAAAAGAACCATAAAAATACCTCTTCGTCCCAGTACTTCCATAGTCGTTCCATATTGACCAAGGACGTTTGACAGACAGGACATGCGTAGAGTCCAAATTTCAGCATCCTTTCAAAGCAAGGTCTGTGTAGTAAGTGACCGCATGGAGGTACATGGCAGATGACTCTGGATGTGTGGATATCTTCTAGGCAAACAGGACAGTTTGAACGAGACACATTCTCGACACACTGAAACATTATTTGAAAACATCATAAAAGCACTGTGTTTGCCTCTTAAAAAAACTTTCGTAGAGTACAATCGCAATGGAGACTATTGAGACACCTTACTTTAATATTATTCTAAACTTTATTTTAGTTTTTTTATGTCCTGTATTTTGCTATTTCACTGATATGAAACATAAAGGTGTCTTCATAATTTGAAAACAATATTACATCAAGCATTATATTATGTAACAAATCATGAAAGAGTATAATTATGTGGATAAGTTAATTCTCAATAATAACTAATACCATGGGAGGCTATGCAAAAAAAAGGAAGGGGTCAAACAGAGCAAATGCTGTTCCTGAACATTTCACAAAGTTGAATACAGCAAACTGTGATACCTCAGTCATTCTTACAGAGGAAATTGTTAAAAAAAATTCTTTAGAGTGGCCAAAAACAGGGGCACAATAAGATGTATAACTATGAATGAAAAAACAGCCTATATACCTTATGTGCATTTTTCATCTGCATAGGGAGACACATATTACATGTCTCACAATGGAAAAACCTATCTGCTCCTCCTATCCTACATATTCCGCATCCAGAGCAATGGTATTGCCTCTTATCTTCATCATCAAACAAGTTGCATTCTAAGCATGTGTACTAAAAAAGCAATATGCTATTAATAATTCAGTAAATGAATAAAAATCGTCAAATTTCTACCTTTCCAAATTGTACTCCGCATTTTTCACAGTTTTTCTGTACTTTTTGTCGAGTATCACAGATAGCACAAACAAGTTCTTTGATTTCCTTCCTATTTATTGTATGGTCTTCATTCTCATCATGACAGAAGCGGCATACATAAATCTTGTTACAGCAAGGTGACTGTAATTTTTTTTAAATTAGTGTCAGAGCTTAATTTATTGATTAAAATAATAGTATACTAATAGATGGCTTTACAAAGAAAGTATTACCTGTTTGGTTTTGAAAATCAAAATAACCAATTAGGTATCTTCATAATCAGCATGTTTAATCAAGTCAAATAGAGATTAGTATGTACTGGATAGGGGATTTATATTGCACCATGCATTGGTTCCCTACATGTCTTACAACTTTTGTCTGAACCTTTGTTCAATGTAATTGATTCTAACCATGGTAGATGTTGTTACAAGGTAAATGCCCCACCAACTGCTCATTTAATGGCTAAAATATGGGCTAAATCGAAAGACTGGTAACAACAAAAAGTGTTTTTCGCCATTTATCATCAATATCCACAGTAAAAACTGGGAATTTCCATTTAAAAAGTCTCACTTTGGGCCAAAACAAGAGGTTGTAATATGGACCACAATAACCGCCACCTTAGAGTATCATACAACTTTTGTCTGAAATTACATTTGTTCTCTTAAATAATCAAATCAAATTTAATGTATTATGTGACAATAAATATTGCATTGTTGTAGAGAGAAGATGCTAAAAAGTCTTTTTTGCATTGTAACTAATGTTTTTTTATTTACTGGTTAGATTGGTTGGTAGAATACAGTGGCTGTTTAAAACAATATTTAATTTTGTTGTAAGTATGAGAAGGTTCAATGTCTTGATTGCCAAATTTAGGAAATATGTGATTATTGCAAATTCAAACAATCATCTGCAATTTAAAATATGAGTTTCATTATTTAAATTTTGAAATAATTGAAGTAGAAACTTGAAAGGTAATTGCATGACATTAGTAGCTGTTCTGTTAGCTAAATTTGCTTTGGAATTTGGCAACATTAACAGATACCTATACTATATCTATAAAATACTTTAACACAATGAACATCCCATTATACTATCACTATTGAGCAATGCTTGCAGGTTATATAAATTACAAAATATATAAACTATACACTTTCAATCTACCCATACAATATGCAGATAAAAGGTATCCAGAATGATTGCTTATACAATTGTTGTCTTAATACCTCACTCATCCCTAGTAATTAAAAGACTGTTTGGAAAAATTTGCTTGAATGGATTCCAACAAAGAGCATACTCACCACAAACTTGGATTTTCTTTTATAATGGGCACATCCTATCGGTTTTACAGTTTCTTCAGGTGGACCTTCAGCGCTAGGTGTCGATGAAGTTTCCATCGTAGTTATAAAATATTTTTTGTTAAGTACAAGTCACTATAAAATTTTAGCTTTGTATAATCTAAATAAATGATAATGATAGCCTTTGTTGACTTTGGTCAATCTACGGTGGTGCGAGTGCGTGATTCGTCGTAATCTGCCAAAACTGCCAAAATTTTCATTTTCTTTTGAACGTCAATTTCTCACATGACATGACAGGCAATCCTTCAATGACAAAAAATATGTTCTTGGTTTTTGTGTTTTATAAACTTCAGCGCCACTTTGGCGAATTTTTGCAACGTTTCCTGACGAGTTCAGGAATTTTGACAACGTCTTAAGGGACTAAATAGAGTGCGGTAAGGTAAGAGGTAACGTAAGACGTAAGGTAATAAACCTGTGGAATCAGATGAGAGTGTTGCGTTAGCTCTTACGTTACGACTATAAACACGCTCATCTGATTCCACAGGTTTATTTTCTTACGTCTTACGTTACCTCTTACCTTACCGCACTCTATTTAGTCCCTTATGACATCCTATGACGGTCCTGTTATGGTCCTGTCCTGTCTATGCATACTAGATGAACAGTAGTTACGTTCATCAGTTACAGATGTCACCACCTTGACGCCTCATGGAAGTGACATCTGTAAGGGTGCATTTATAGTGCTGTAACGTAAGAGGTAAGGTAAGAGGTATGAAAATAAACCTGTGGAATCAGATGAGAGTGGTTATAGTCGTAACGTAAGAGGTAACGCAAGACGTAAGAAATTCATTTCTAAAATGACGGGACATGAAATTAGAAGCGATTTCGGGTGGAAATCGGCCAGGATCGCTAGACATCGTGCATAAAACACGCGGGAATTTAGAAATATGCTCGTGAAATACTGCTTACCTCGGAAATAAACCAAATTCATTTTTCTTACGGCATCGGGTGAATTCCGGTGAATTCGGCCATGGTCGCCAAAATGAATGCAATCGCCATAGGCTGGAGTTGGACATGTGATCAAAGATTTGAATCACCAACGGGTGATTTGAACCGACTTTTGCAAAAAAACGTTTGCCCACCAAGGCGTGCAGGTCAGGACAAGTCGTGCAGGACCGGCCTATACATTTTTATATGAACAAGGAAAGGAATGGTTACACCAGGCAGACTATGCACTAGAGAGGCTGTTTCACAGCTAGAACATGATTTGCAGTATTAGAAAATATTTTCCCTAAAAAATACATGATTTTGCTGAGGTTTTTTATATTCTGTGTACATGAAGAGGATTGTGAGGAGCTCCTCCTTCCCTACATGAAGAGGATTGTGAGGAGTTCCTCCTTCCCTAATGATGTAGAGCTATAAGTACTCCATTGATATGAGTATATATGTAGATATAAAAGCTCATTCCGCCAAACAAAATGCAAAGCCCTTAGTACAGTTTTAGTATGATGCTATACTTTTTACTATGCAACCGTTAACTGATTATGTATAATGGAATCATATACAATTTTCTAAAGTGTGAAAATATTGCAGTCAGCCCAACTTAATAGTGAACTAATAAGTTAGTTGTTGCTGAATAGCACGTATTATCAAAAGTATAAGTATTATGTATCAGAAATCGATTTTTTGTCAATAACTCACCTGCACTGCATGCTTGTTCACATTCAATTTTGCCAGAGCAACTTATATTTGAATCAACCTAACAACTACACAGTTTGCTTTTGGGTTTATGGTGTAGTGAACATATTTTGGGCATATCTCTTGCACAATAATATGGTAAAGTGTCAAAACATCATTGCAGTCAAGTAAGCATGTTCAAGATTGTAAGAATATCGTATATGAACAATGCTATAACTTCATAGGTATGACTTCAAAGTGACTGTTCAGGAAGGTCTGGAAACCTTACTCAGGCCATCGCAAATGTTTTATAGACACAAACGTTTTTAGGATTCTCCCATATGTTAATGTTTTCCTACAAGTTGTAACATATATAACAGGCCACTTGTTTCCAATTCAGCTGTTCAAGAATAACTTGCCAGCTGCACCTCACACTTTAAAGTCTTGACATACTCTATAAAAGTTGTATGCTCTGTTACAATTAATAATGTAATGTAATGTTATGCTATTATGAATATGGAATATGTGTTCATTTGAGAGCATTATGTGGTTCTAAAGCTGACAAACAGGGATATGTATATTTTACATACCTTTTGTATCTGTAAAAGCTGTGTGCTATTACAGTTAAATGAGTGTTTGTTCATTTAAAAGTTGTATGGTGTTATGAATATGGAATATTTGATCATTTGAGAGCATTATGTGGTTTTAAATTTGACAAACAGGGATATGTATGTTATGGCATCTGTTCAGAGATAAATGAATCTCAAAGTTGGCTTTGTAGCGACAGCAACCAACTAGTTATTTTATTGTAAATGTTAAGAAATAGATAAGTAAATTTTAGGCTCTGTAGCAACAGCAACCAAGTGTTTTTGGTCAACATCCACTCATTCACTAGCACATCACAGCCTTGTGAAGGAATTCCAAGCTGCTCCAGGCCAACCTATAACAATACCCAAGTTTGACTAGAACATTTTCAATAGTTTCCTATTGCCTCTGTTCTGAGTCACAGTATTTTAATATTTTCATGACATGGCAAAAACAATAGTTTTAGAAATGGTACTTTTGACCTGTTTATTATAAAACTAAAAAGTTTGTCATACAGAGAAGGATACATACTTGGTTTACAAATAAATACATTTGGGCCAAATACTCTTAAAAAAATCACATCACAATGTGTACAAAGTCCTTTATAAACAGTCACAACTCGAATTGTATATTCTATTACTATTTGTTTTAAGTCACTGTCCTCAAATTTTACACTGATGGACAGCGATAGATATGTAGACTTCCTACTTGAGAAGAAATATATCCACAATTGCCTATTTTGTAATTTTGTTGGAAAACTGCCCCACTAATTTCACATATATCTTTGTCACACAACCACAACCTGCTTTAACATTCCAGGTATGTGTATGCGTCAATTTCTTCTATGGAGTAGGTACACTTGATTAAACAAAGTACATCACTACATCCTATAAACAGTTGCACTGTCCACTAAATCTACAGGGCACGCCTCACAAGGGACAGTCATTCAAAATTGTTGGACTAGATATTGCAGCCCTATGACTCCTATGAGACATGTATAGCTCTTCGAAATATACACTAGTCAGCACCCATCGCCACCTGTAAAAAGCGGTTTTCTTTAGAATCCAGAAATCCATTGTATTTCAGTCTATAGCGCCTTACCTCTATCCAAAACCCCTATGCACTGGTACCGTATTGATCGTCAGACCTTCAACAAAGTTCCAGTAGTAAACAAGTTACAATAAACAATTAGAGATAACTTTAAACAATTAACAATATTGTCCTAGGGTCATTGACATTCGACATAACCATAAAAATAAAAAAAAAACAAAACAACAATCATAAAACATCTCTCCAAGAAGAAGCTTAAAACATATAGCCCCATCTATTAGTCACATACCAAACTTGGCTACCCTTGTTATCTGTCTGTCACTTAAGCCGCAAGCCGCTTACGGCACTATAGCATACCCACTTTCTTGTTATTCTTACGTCTTACGTTACCTCTTACCTTACCGCACTATAAATGCTACTTAAAGTATGAAATAGAGTGCGGTAAGGTAAGAGGTAACGTAAGACGTAAGAAAATAAACCTGTGGAATCAGATGAGAGTGTTTATAGTCGTAACGTAAGAGGTAACGCAACACTCTCATCTGATTCCACAGGTTTATTACCTTACGTCTTACGTTACCTCTTACCTTACCGCACTCTATTTAGTCCCTAACTGGATTGATTAAGCGATCTAGTGAATCTCATCTGATATAGAAATCTTTACAGATAGAAGTATGAGTTTCAATTAGCTGTCATAGATGACACTACCAAGACGTCTTGTTGTGACGACATCTGTGCGTCGATGGAATAACGTAATCAATTGCATCATTGTTTTTCTCTCTGTTTTTCAGAGAAAAACAATGATTGCATCTAATGTGCTACGTAGGAATCTTTAAGTATGAAATAGAGTGCGGTAAGGTAAGAGGTAACGTAAGACGTAAGAAAATAAACCTGTGGAATCAGATGAGACTGTTTATAGTCGTAACGTAAGAGGTAACGCAACACTCTCATCTGATTCCACAGGTTTATTACCTTACGTCTTACGTTACCTCTTACCTTACCGCACTCTATTTAGTCCCTTACTGGTAGAAACATGATCTGTCAAAAATACAAAATATTTGACATTGGCATTTTTTGAGCACTGTTTTGTTTTTGAGGTTAGGTTAAGGTTTCAAAACCGTTTACCGCTGCGGTTTGCTTATTTCATTTTCTCAATCTATTCAAAATGAGCCGAAAAGAAGCTTTATCTACCTTCATTCAACAAATTCATGCTAGGCCAGTAGTTGTCAAATTAAACAGTGGTGTGGACTACAGGGGTATGTATATTTTTCGTCTTATAATTTGAATGTAAATTCTCAAATGATTTGAGGCTGTCTCTGTGACTAAACCAAACTACATTTCCTAATGCCTAATGGTCGTACAGAAAGGTTATTTACATTTCTGCTGCCTTCTTAAACACACAATACTTAACAAAACATGATATTTAGATGTTGAGACAGCCTTAAAAAATCACTCTTTGAAGGAACTTTTAATCTATGTCCTTTCAGGTGTACTTGCTTGCCTAGATGGTTATATGAATATAGCTTTGGAACAAACTGAAGAGTATGTGAATGGACAACTGAAAAATAAGTTTGGAGATGCTTTTATCAGAGGAAACAATGTCCTTTATATAAGTACACAAAAAAGGCGCTATTGATATAAAAATTATGACCATGATCTACTCCAAAAATTAGGTTACCTATTTCTGTTCATAAGAATGTAATAAACACTTTTTCATCTATGTATTAAACAATGGAGTATTTTTTATAATCTGTATTCTGTATTTTATACCTTTTGACATTAGATATTGAGCATATTGTCAAATGTTATTGATTTGGTTTGCTTAAACTCAAAATGGAGTTTTCTCAAGTATTATCACAAATAAACCTTAATCAAATAACTTTAGATGAAGAGGAAGATAATTTTATCTACCAAATAAGAGAAGATCTGATTGAAAATGTAATGAAAGAAATTGATGCAATTGAAGCTAAAGGTAGACTTATAAAATTTGTGGCTGATTGTGCATATGAAGCACTAGTTAAGCTGCTATCAATAGAGTTCTATCATCATAATGCTACAGTTGATCCAACTAAAGGAGCTTGGATCCCCGATGAACCACCTGCTCCATCAAAACCAGATACTTGGGCTGCTAATAACATACCCATCATCCCAAAAGATAAGACTGAACAGCCTGTTGAAGATAAGGTAGGAGTATCATTGTATCAATTCTCTACATGCTATACTTTTTGTAATTCAAAAATTGTTGTAAGATGAGTTTAGCCATCAGCCATAGTTTAGCATTTGCAATATCTAATACCTATTTGGGGAACTTGTGGAAAAACAAATTTTAATCAAATTAAAATTATACAAAACAAATTTTTAAAAATTTTATACAACTATGAATATCTCACACCAACAAATACTCTGTATCATGAACTAAATGTAGGTACCTAAATTAGAGAGCCTATTGGAATTAGAACTATGCAAACTCATATACAAGATACTTAATAACTTACAAAAATCAAACACAAATTTTCAAACCATTAGCGAGATTCACAATCACGATACAAGAAGGCTAACAAATTTATACCTAGCACAGGGCAGAACCAATGTAGGACTAAATAATCCAGGGCAGCTTGCATCAAAATGTTACAATAACATTAGGTCAACCACTTCTTATCCATTTTTTGTTAAAAAATGCAAAGACCACCTGAATATTCATTGAAACAAAATTGTTACTTTAAAATAACTGTAAGAATATTAGTACAACTTACCAACTAGTCAACATAATACTGTTAGTTTATTGGATAAGTTTCGAGGCCATGGCTATTGAAGCACTGATTTGAGATTAAAAAAATATATTATTGTTATAATTTTGAGTTAATAAAGTTGTTTCGAAAAAAAAATCATCTTTGGGAAGTCCTAGAGAGTAGGCAGCAGTAGAGTTGCTTATTTTATTGTGCATCTGACTTTGGTTGAATTTCTGTCCATTTACCAGTATTTATATGAATGATCCCGGGTTTGATCCTTGCTCTATCTGCTGGTATGCATTCATCAAGAATAAAGTATCAAAAGTATCAAAAATTGACATTGAGGTTCCACAAGATCCTGTATTGGGTCCACTATTGTTCCTGATTTACATTGCTGATATTGTATTGTATTTTTGTATTCCTTTGACTGCAATAATATGGAGACTGCAAATTTAAAATTAAATGCCAACATCAATGCATTTTGTTTGTAGTCAACTAAATTAGTTTAGTCATCAATCGTGATAAGTTGATTTATCATCATCATCATAGTCACAATGTCTTAACAGACATGTTGTGAACTCGTAAAATGCCTTAAGTTGGAGCTAGAGTACTGCCGATCTGAATATTATCAATAGTTTTGAGAACTGTAGCTCGCCATCGTTCGCGATTTACTGTCAGTTCAGTGGCGCTCTTGATACTCATATCCAGCAACTGGCGCCACCCACTCGGGGCGTGACCCTGAACTACAAGTTTCTCCATATTATCGCTTCTGTGAATATGTCCGAAGAATGTAAGCATTCTCGTCGACACAATGGACTTATAATAGACGAAAAATTAAGGTTTCACAGTCACATCTACAATTTGTTACAAAAAATGTATCTAAATTGTTATAATTTGGGTTTTGAGAAATGTCATGTGATCCACTTATTGAGTATGCGGCTCGCTACAGGCTCTATTGTTAAAAATTGTCTGAGAAAGCCCACCCATGTATCCAATCGGTGGTTGGAAGCGGCAGGGTCAAGAACTACTCACAGCCTTAATGTTTAAATTGCTACTTATTTCTTCACTTATTTCTTCTTGTTCTTCTTAGGGTGCCATCTGCATAGGCGTCCATCCTTTCTCTCGCCAGATGATCCTATTATTAATTGCAGTCTTCTGTAATTGAGGTCTTGAATACATTTTGTTTTGTCATAAATGGAAAGATCATACATAAGTTTTATAACAAAACTGTTTTTGTTTTCTTTTTTCGCAATAATTCAAAAGTTATATCAAAATAAAAATAGGTTTTTGAATCGAGTAGCGAAAACACGCCGACGGCTCCCGAACCCGTGTGACGTCACCATGGCGGTAAGGATGCTTCTTTGACCAACGACGTCCTACTCCGATACTAGATTCTAGATTCCCAGCCAATCGCGAAAAATACGTACTGCTAAACTGGTAACTAGTGTATATTTGTTGCAACACAGCCGATGAATGAAGTTTGCAGCTCGAGACGAAGTCTACGATCGACATAAATATGTTTTTGAATGTTTGAAGTTAGTCAGATTACAGATTCCAGTAGGTAAGTACCTAATCAAATATGTTTCGTTGAAAAGATCTCCTCAATCGAAGGATGACCCAGTGGTTAGAGAGTCCGATAGTGGATCTCAGGGTCTTTGCGGTCCTTGGATCGAAACCCAGGCCTTCCAACTTTTTTTTTAATTTTTTTTATCAAAAAATTTATTGATGTGCTTTTTGCACTTGTTACGCACACTTTTTCTACGATCAACATAAATATGTGTTTGAATCAAATTTTGTTAGACATATTACTTGCACTGCACAGTGCTTGTTAAATTTTTATGAAATTTTAATATTGTTAAGCTTCATTGCCCAAAGTTAAATAAATAATAATACCAAGTGATAAACAGAATGTGATTACGAGTTTCAGTTACTTTTTTTACATTAAAAAACTTAAAAATGAATGAATTGAATGGACGAAGGGATTTTGTTTTATTAACCAACTAGGACATTAAAAAAAATTAATGACGATTGATATTGACGGACAAACCTCATTTCCACTGATTTTTTGAATTGTTCACCGCCTCCTGTACTTAGTTTTTGCACTGTGTTTAGCAGTACGTATTTTCGCGATCGGCTGGGAATCTAGAATCTAGTATCGGAGTAGGACGTCGTTGGTCAAAGAAGCATCCTTACCGCCATGGTGACGTCACACGGTTTCGGGAGCCGTCGACGTGTTTTCGGTACTCGATTCAAAAACCCATTTTTATTTTGATATAACTTTTGAATTATTGCGAAAAAAAGGAAACAAAAACAGTTTTGTTATAAAACTTATATATGATCTTTCCATTTATCACAAAAAAGTACTTTTTTTCTTAATTCAAAACCTCAATTCTTGGAAGTTGCTTATTCCTGTCCAGTGACAGATGTATCTCAGCCGTGATAGCTTTTTTCTTCCAATTCCTCTTCTTCCTGCTTCGATGATTCCTTGAAGAGGCAGGAGATGATAGCGTTCCCCACGCATTATTTATCCTAGGTAAGATCTTTTCATCTTCGTTATAACCTCAAAATGTTCTTGTTCTGCTGAACCGGCTCTCTGGAGAACGTTCTCATTTCTCTCATAATCACCCAGGACACACTTAGCTGACTTAGCATTTGTCGCAGTGTCCCTGCCTTCAGTGTCCGTGTCTCCATGCCGTACAATAGGGTCGATCCGACAAAACATTCAAGCATCCTGTATCTGAGGCTGAAGTTCAAGTTTTTGTTGGTAATAAATTTTCGAAGCTTCAAGAAAATTGTCCTAGCTTGTTCAATTCTGCATCTTATCTACTGATCTAGGTCCCATCTTTCATTTATCATGTATCCCAAACATTTAAATTTGATGACCCTTTCGATGTCGTCTCCATCCAAGTGTACTTGGGTATTTGGGGTATGGTTTCTGCTAACAACGATGAACTTGGTTTTGTTGATATTTATCTTTAGACCCAGCCTTTGACTTCCTTCATTAATGCGACTTAGTTCTTAGACTTAGAGTTTGAAGCTACATTCTCACATTATCTAATAGTATAAGCAGTGTCACGTGCATATTTTAATGCCGATAGGGCTATCCGAGGTTGCCTCATCAAATGCTCTCTCCACGTATAGGTTCAATAACAGCATCATCATCATAGTCACAATGTCTTAACAGACATGTTGTGAACTCGCAAAATGCATTTGCTCATTTTACGAGTTTCTCTTTGGATATCTTTAAGATCTTTAATGCAGTAGTTTCCCATTTGCTTTCTGCATCCTCATGCCGTTGACCAGATGCTACCTACTGGTTCATCCGCCTTTAGGGGCAATTTCTCACCCCAAGGACAAGAAGGTGTCCTGACTCTTCTCAACTCGTCCACCCAAAGCTATTGGTTGAGAAGAGGTTACTGCTTATACCGACAGTAGTTCGGTTCCTTTTAGTCGCCTTTTACGACACGCAGGATATACGATGGGAATAACACCGGCGGCTACTTAATTCAGGGATATAAAATACTTGTGTTCTCGTATACCTAATTTACACAATTTTTGTTTTGGTAGCTTGAAGACGAGCCTGAACCAGTTTGTACATGCACAATATCTGTGGTATGCGAGTGTCACAAGAAGTTGGAGGATCGTATTCTGGCCAAGCAATTGGAGTCTTTAGATAACTTCCAACAAAGTGCAGCAGAAAGTGAGTCGAACAGTCCTACATCCTCTTCCCTGGATATAACGTTGACCCAGACACCGTCTGAAGAGTCTGTATCAAGTCCACCAGTTTCTCTGGAATCAGAGGAGGAGGGATCAGAAGTAATCGAACCTGATCCAGACAAGTGCGCCTTTCAGGAGGGATTGTTGAAGACGGGAAGTGTACAGGATATTGTACTGCCTAAGATCACAGTAGCTGGATCTGCTAGCAGCGTTATGCCACAGATGGCGCAGGCCAAGATTGTCGCTCTGCCTCCTGTAAGGGTGGCTGCCCAGTTTGATGGCAAGCCAGAGGAAGTCCCTCAGAAGGATAAAAAGGATCGTAAAAAGAAATCATTGACAGCAAAGTAAAAAAAAACCTATTGCCAAACACACCACTTCTGTATCAATATACAATGTGTTCCACATCATGTCGACAAACTTTGAGGTATGAAAATACAATTAATGTTATCGAAAAAAAGGGGTCAACCTTTTAATTAATTTATTATTACATTTTCAATTTCTGTATCACGACTCCATGGGTTCGCGCAGTTATAGCGCCATAGCTTGATTATTTATCGACCGATTCACGACATTTTGGACTCATTCTATAGGAGAATGACTGGACATATCAACTAAAGTAAAAAAAGATAATACCTGACAATTTCTAAGGCTAAAAAAATTCACCAAACGGAAATTTTTTTTTTTGAAATGCACTTATTTGGGTTACTTGCAAATAATTTGAAAAAAAGCCGTATTAGTGCCTATTTATTAAGATATTTTAATGTTTCGCAGGACGTTTCCTGTCCTACCACATGCAATTTGTGTATGTAGCACTAAAATTTTCGATAGAATAGGCCTTTTTTGTATTATGACTTCTGTATCACAGCGCCATGTGTTCACGCAGTTGTAACGCCATATCTTGATTATCTATCGAGGGATTCACGACTTTTTGAACTCATTTTATAGGGGAATGACTGGGTATATCAACTAAGGCAAAAAATACAATATCTGGCAATTTCAAACTGAATTTTTTTTTGTAATGCACTTGTTTTGGCTACTTGCAAATAATTTGAAAAAAAGCCGTATTAGTGCCCATTTATTAAGACAGTTTAATGTTTAGCAGGATGTTTCCTGTCTAACCACATGAAATTCGTGTATGTAGCACGAACATTTTCGACAGGATAGGCCTTTTTGTATTATGACTTCTGTATCACAGCGCCATGTGTTTACGCAGTTGTAACGCCATATCTTGATTGAAAAGTTTGGTGAATTTTTTTAGCCTTAGAAATTGTCAGGTATTATCTTTTTTTGCTTTAGTTGATCTGCCCAGTCATTCTCCTATAAAATGAGTCCAAAGTGTCGTGAATCGGTCGATAAATAATCAAGCTACGGCGCTACAACTGCGCGAACCCATGGAGTCGTGATACAGAAATTGAAAATTTAATAAAAAATTAATTAAAAGGTTGCCCCCTTTTTTCGCATTTTTTCTCGATAACTTTAATTGTATTTTCATACCTCAAAGTTTGTCGATATGATGGTGGAACACATTGTATATTATTATTTTTAAAATTTATTTAATCGTCCCCGAGCTACACTTGAATTAATTGGTTAGTTATATACGATTTTTTTAATTTTTTGCCTTTTTTGTGTTTATTTCAAATATTGGTGTTAGCTAATTAGTAATTATTAGGGGAAGGAAAAACAGATATGTGACGATCACAGACGTCACAAATCAGAAATGATTGTCTGTATATGCTCCAGTGGCGGCTCGTGGTCATCGAAGTCGGGTATTCGGTATAGCTACCCCCTCCCCTGAACCATGATTAAATTTTCTTTGATTAAAAAGGTAAATAAAGAAAGAGAACACGAACACGATAAAAATATTCATTCAAAACATATTTAGATTGAAATAAAATTAAAGCTTGTACGATGTTTCATGGTTTAAACGTTTAACGATTTAAACATTGTTTAAGTCCAATGAATTGTGGTTAGAATGGAATGCGAGAGAGGTCCTCTTCAGTGTCCAGGTATTGGTTCAGAACTGCTGCGACGTGAGAAAAGATGTATTTCTAAAGGCACTCGATCGGGTCCAACATAAGAAGTTAATGGAGAAGTTTACTAATTTTTTTTTATCCATTCAAAAGCAAATATACGAAAAATAAAAGAAAAGCGTGAAAGAAATATGAATATATCTCTAAAGACAAAAAAGTTATAATGTTTCAAAGTCGCGCTCCACAGAAATATTTTTGGCACGACTGACCGAGTGGTGTGACGTCATGTCTCCGTAGCCAGTGCGGGCGGCCGCTGCCGCTGGACCACACGACGCGACGCTCGTAACAGCCAACGCACACAGGCACAGCGTGGTGGTGGCGCGAGCTGAGCAACCAATCGTCTCATTTGTTTTTTAGCTAAGTGCATATCAAATAATATTGCTGTGATGAGTGACATTAAAAAAGGATGTTATAAAAAATTATGCATTGTTCCACAGTGTGTGAGCACTACGATTAAAACACCTAATAAAGTTTTTTCCCATCACGTACCTTTGCATGCAAAAGAAGTGGTGCAAAGTGATGAAACGGGATTTAATAATACCAAAAAGTATAAATTAATATGTTTGTGAGGATCATTTTGATATGAGTATAGTATTGCATTTATCTTCTATTGATAAGTATTAATTATCAACTATATATGGATAGCTTCACTGGTTGTTAAAGATTACTTTACCTAATAGTAAATTAGTTAGTAACATTTATAATGTAATATGTATTCTGAATTACCTTATTGTGTTATATATTTCTATATTTTCGGATTCGTAACTGATGTTTTTGTTGTTACAGCTTGAAAATGATACTGAAAATCTAATCAAATATAAACTAGTTGGTGATACATTAAAGCTGAAAACTGAAGGCTGCCCTCATAAGTTTGATTGTCAAAAAGTTGTTCATCCTAGAAGAAAACTCGGAGCATATGGAAAAAGGCGACGCGTAGAATGCTTAGAAAATTTATTGCAGAACGATGCTTCATCGACCTCAAGTTGGCAACCATTCGAAGTAATCCAGTGTGATTCAATATACAAAGAGCCGGATGTACTAGAAAATGCACTATCTAGGGTTTGCACAGTGAATGTATCAGATAATCCCGACAACAAAATTTAAACAAAGTGCAAGTTGACATCAAAGTTAAACAAAAAGATCAAAAAATGCAAACAATCATGAAAAGGAAAAAAACAAACTATACAGAATATAAGTGTCTGATGACCATCCCCCAATCACCCAAGAGTTCTCCTCCAAAAGAATCAGTATCTTCTAAGAGTTCTACAGTTCAGTTAGTTATACTTTAAATACAACAGTAATCCCTCAGTATTGCAAAGAGACAATAACAAAAATATCAACAAATGCTGGTTTTTATTTGCGTTTACCGGAAGACGTTTATTTTTTCACGAAACTATTAGCTTAAAAGCGTTTCTAGATCAATAAGAGATATTTTTATATCACTTTGTCCTTTTACCAGCCCTTCTTCCGTTATGGTCAAAAACTAAAAAACACTCTAAGGGTTTTTTAATTATTTAAAAATCAAAAATAAATTACGTCTGATGCGTTGAGCTCCAATGCGTTTAGCACAAGCTGTACATACAATACACTCTAACAGCTTCCACGATACGGGAGCGCGCGGCACAGACGCCTGGCTATGCAGATTGCGGAGACGTGACGTCAGAGCCAAATTGAAGGCGGCAACTATTTCGCGCTAAATACGCAAACTTTAATTATTGATTTCTCTGCCATTTATTGACGGATTTCAAAAATCTTTTCACTGACTAATTATTTATTGTCTATATTTTACGGATACGTAACTGCTTATTTTATTACGAGTATCATGAGACTTCTCCATTGAGATATTAAAAACGACAGATGTGGACGGCAAGGACATTCGATGCATTCAGAATTTATATTGGCATCAAACGGCGCATATAACAGCGGGAGATATAAAGACACAAGACATACAGATATGCAGGGGAGTCAGACAGAGCTGCATCCTGTCTTCGCTACTGTTCAACATGTACTTAGAAGCAATTTTTAATGAAACATTCGAGGATAAGGCTATTGGAATTAAGGTAAATATTAGAATATTAGATACGCGGCCGACTCTGTCTTGTTGGCGGACAACATAGAGGATTTACAACAGATGATTCAACAACTAAATGACGCCAGTAAGAATTATGGGTTGAAAATGAACATCACTAAAACAAAGTATATGATAGTAAGCAGAAACAAAACACCACATGCGAATGCACAAGTTGTCGTCGACGGGGAAACTCTGGAACGTGTCACAAGGTATAAATATTTAGGAAGCTGGCTTCATGATGATTGGAGCGTCGACAGTGAGATTAAATCTAGAATAGAAGTGGCCCGTAGCTACTTCAAATTTAAACGTGTGCTTACAAACAAAGATATGGCATGGACGCTTAAGGCTACATCAATAAACAGATTAGAGGCGTTTGAAACGTGGATGTACCGTCGCATGTTGAGGGTTCCGTGGACTGATAGGGCCACGAATGAGGATATCTTGAGAAGAATGGTAAAGGAGATAGAAACCCTCCTAAGCATAAAAAAGAGAAAGGTGGCTTATTTTGGCCACATAATGAGAAACCCAAAGTACCGACTTTTACAGTTGACCGTTGAAGGAAAAATAGAAGGTAGACATGGTGTCGGAAGAAAGCAGATGTCCTGGCTTAGAAACTTGAGGGATTGGACAGTCCTAAGAACAATTGGGGACCTTGTACACGGCAGCAAACAGGGAAGCGTTTGGAAATGTGATCGCCAACATCCAGTAAGAGTGGATAGGCGCTGAAGAAGAAGAAGTAGCCTAGTCAAATTCTATTCTATTTGTAGTTCCCTGTTCGCTTGCCAGTTATCAAAGGTACGTTTAATTAAATCTCAATAGGCATTTTGACTCAAAAAATCTGCAGTTTTGCTGTACACCATTAATTATGGGACACTCTGTATATAGCCACCTAAGGGTACAACTATTTTATACTGAATTGTTTTTATTTTCATGCTTTCTCAGTTTATGGCCAGTTGTATACCGATCTGGGGGTTGTGGGTTCGAGTCCCGTCGTCCGACGACTTTTACCGACATTTTCTGGTGCGAATTTAAAATACCTTTAATCTGTTTTAGAAGCTAATGAATGAAACTTCTTTAGAATACCACCGATTTATTTCTCATAGATCAAAAACCATATACATTAGGATAGTCATTGGGAATCGAACATATAGGTATAACCAATTATTTTAATCACAATAAACTTATAGAATAGCACGATAATAAAAACGTTTTATCGGGTGACGTTTATCGTGATTCCTTAAAAATCGTGAAGAAATGCACCTTAATGATTAAAATCAGAATATCGAAGTAAATATTTATAACCATACGAAATTTCATTTATAATTTATCTTATCATATAATTACCGATCATTTTATGAAACCATCGACATAAGAAAATACACAAACAATATATAGGATCATTAAAAAAATAGTAACTAAAATTAAAAAATCAAAAATCTTTAGCAACTGATTTGCAGTGCACAATGGGACTGTCTTTATGTTGAACTTATTTACCTGAGCAATATTTCGAATCACTGGAAGTTGCGACGGTTCTACAAAAACACAAACTGTGCCGTCACTTGGTCTAACATAATAGAGCAGTCGATTTTTAGAGTAGAACAAAATAAGATGTATCCACAGTGAGTAAAATATGGAACGCCTCAATTTTTCAGAAACGGTTTTCACGATGTTAATATGAATGAATTTTGGTGTACAGGGGTTTGGCAATATGGCCGACCTTATGGCAGCATTTACATTGTTGTCATATCTTCCGTTTTTCTGAAAATTTTATGAACTTTGTTATTTTAAATGGATCACCCTGTATATTCTTTTATTTTTGAAATCTTTCAAAATTATTCTTTATTTTTTATCCATAACCCACATTCCATAATTTTAGAGCTAACTGTACATTATAGCCACCCAAGTTAAAATAAGGCATTAGCTCCAAAAAACATGTGGGGACGGTTACAGCAGATGCTCAAAATTATTATTTTATTACATCAAGCCATGCGATCCTTCGTAGTACATTTTGCAACATGTCTGACTGTTCAACTCAAAAAATAATCTGTATTTTTCAACGATTTTAAAAAAGAGAAATTCTCTTGGGTAATAGATTTGAAATAACATAGTTTATTATATTTTCGGAAAAATGGTAGTTCTGACAACATTGTAAGTACCATCGTAAGATCGGCCTTATTGCAAAACACCACCAATACACCAAAATTCATGAAAATTGTTCAAACCGAGATCATTTAGACATTCCATACTTAAGACTTACTTTTTATATAAGTATGTGCATACATTGTATACTATAAAACATCACTAAACTTTTGAAACGTACCAATTTTGAACATTTATACTGGGTGCCCATTCACCTAGATACAATCTATAGAGTGTCAAAACGATTAATTTTGCTATTTTTTGCTAACATGTTCTGTCTTCCACTGATTAGTCAGTCTCTCTCTAGACTGATTGTCGAATATTGGGGGGACCAAGCAGTAGAAAAAGAGTACTCCTATACGAAATTGGCCAAACGATTGTTCTTTGCGGAAGAAAACAACATCAGCACGAGCTGGACAGGCTGCAAAGTCACTGCGTACTGTGAGTAGCCAGTGTCTACCGCACAGTATCCAGTAAAGCTTTGCAAGTGGTGAGAGGGACACCACCCTTGCATCTGCTAGCTGAAGAGAGAGAAGGCATCTACGTCTCACAAGGGGAGACAGAGTCTAAGCGGAAAGTGACAGCAGATATGGTGTCAAACGACGGAGGTTGCGCAGTGGACAAAAATAGTGATACCATCGGTAGGAGAATGGTTAAACTGCGAGCATAGGACTATTTGCTATTTCCTGACGCAGGCTCTAATGGCACATGGCCCGTTCCGCGTCTATTCGTAGACGGTAAAGGATAGAAAGACCGATGACCAGTGCCGCCATTGCGCACAGCTAGATATGGCGGAAACTACGCTCTTCGAGTGTGAGAGGTGGCTCACATATAGGGTGACATTTTACTTCACAGACCAATTCCGGACGAAGGTGGGGCTCAAATTCCGGACAGTCTAGTGATTTTCCTGGTTCCGTCCGAACATGAAATTAAGCTCTAAATGTCCGGACATTTCCGGATGAATGGTTACCTTACTCACATACAGACACGAGCCTGTGCAAACCAACCTAAAGACCTGAAAGCAGGACTGAAGATGTCTCATAAAGCTTATTGTACGAAGGCGAAGAACGTAGAAGCGGTAATTAAACCACAAGATCAACGAGCCCGGACTAGCCCTACACTCATGTGGTTATGTCACTCGACGAAGGTTTCGTGAATTGTAGGAGGGCTTGGAGGAAAGAAAAGGGGGGAGGGGTTTTAGCCGGTCGGCAGCCTTATTACGCAAACATTCACGACAGCGGTCGCTGAGCAGATGCCGAGCACAGCGACATGACAACAACAGGACCGTCAAAATTGTAGGTTATATGTTGTTGCCCGTCACGATGTCGACGTTGTATAATACGATATTTACGATTGACATCAGATATTGCGCGACTTTTGCCTGTTGCTTGTCGTCTGCAAGATACATGATAAGGCTGCGGGCCGTGGTGGCATGCCGAATGGACGCGGTTGCGTCCGTTGGATCTGACATCAGAGGACTTGAGCTGGTTCAACGTCGGGCGGGCACTCTCTCACAGTCTCAGACACTTCCGGGTGTGCGGGTGCTTCTGTCCTTGCGATCAAACCCTGATGTGGCTGATTCACGAACAGAGCACCTACATCAGCTAGATGTGTACAGGTCGATTGAAGGCTAAAAAATGAACTAGTGGTGATGCCCAAAGCATTTTTATGAACAGTGTACGGAATGGACCTTCTGAGACATGCGTCTCTCATTAATAACGTTGGTTATTGATGAAATTATTGACGTTGATGGTTTGTAAATCGATATTTTAGAGTATACACTTAGCACATATATATGCCTATGTCAGTTTAACCGTAAAATTTCAAACTTATCTACTAAAAAAAAAAATCATTTCATATCAATCAAGCTTATGATACAACCGATCATCTGTCAATGTGACATCAAATGCCAACAATACAGCATCTCGGTTCACATGATTAATACAAAATATAATAAAATATTTAAGTATAATTATTTAAAAATAATCAGCCTTAACCGTCTCTTGCTCCTATTCATTGCATTTTATTGCATAATATTTATGGTAACTACTCAAAGTTTAGGGAGACAAGCATGCTGCGTATGTAAAGAGGAAATTCACAATTTCTAATAGAAAAACCAAACGGTTGATAATGATCAACAAACATATATATTTTTTATCTTACTTTTTAAGTTTCTGTTTCCGAAAATCTATCTCTTGTGCTATGCAATTACGGTATTTTTTAAATAACAGTATTATCAGTATTTCATGTTTTAACGTTGTTATTGAATACAAGATGCTATGCTTTGTATTTTGTAATTATCGTTCCAATATAAATCAAGCAATATTCACTTTACATGACACATGTCTCCCCTATTGCCACCTAAAAGACTAAATATTTCTAAAAGAAAAATTACTGCACCAAATATGTTTCATTATCTAAATTATAATACATTAAAACTAAAATTTATAAGACAAACAAAACAAAATTCACATTAGTGACCAGTGCGATACAACAAACGAATAGCTCTACTTATATAAACCTAATAAAATTAAAGAAATAGTAAATCTGAGTAATATCAGTTAGCGCTCAGAATTTTTTTACTTAACATTTCATAAATGTAGCAGATGAGGTAGATCGTTGTTAAAGAGGCACTAATAATTAAATGATTCACAAATCAAGCACCACATAATATAGGGAAGTATGATTCCGCCGCATTTCAGTCATCTCGGCATGAATTCTCATGAAAAGTGTGGTTAGTGAAATAGTGATCTCAAACCTAGTAATCTGTCTAGTGATAAAGTAAACTATCTAGTTGAATCTGCTTTGTTTCCAAACGGATGGATCAGTTAATCACTGACTAACAATAACAAAAAAATCAGTCTCTAATAGTGAGAATTTATGATTCCATGGATTGAAAAATCAAGCACCACATAATATGGGGAAGTATGATTCCGCTGCATTTCAGTCATCTCGGCATGAATTCTCATGAAAAGTGTGGTTAGTGAAATAGTGATCTCAAACCTAGTAATCTATCTAGTGATAAAGTAAACTATCTAGTTGAATCTGCTTTGTTTCCAAACGGATGGATCAGTTAATCACTGACTAACAATAACAAAAAAATCAGTCCCTAATAGTGAGAATTTATGATTCCATGGATTGAAATGAGCATCGAACAACTAAATTTTGGGTTAGGAACACAAAACAGACGATTGAGAAAAACAACTACTGAACTGCATAACCGAACAAGAGTGAGCTGATCCTGAATCCGTTTCCGAAAGTCAAGATCGATCATTCTTGTTTCCATAAAGGCCTTGAAGGAATACAGTGACAAAGGGCTCATAAAATTGATGGCACTATGAAATTCTTACTTTAAACTAGGGAATAAATGTGGTATACGAGGTAGTTTACAGTCTTCGTTTATTAAACATCAGGCACTATAAAATTTAATGAATCATATCAAGCGCTGCTTGTACATAATTATGATTCAGATCGTTTCAGTCATTTTGCTTATAAACAGTCTTTAACTCGCAGTCTAAGCGTTGTTATATTAAAGTATCAATCAGGTATAAAAAAAACTAGGATTTTCCTTACTTAACACTATGCTAAGCATTAAATGTAGCTAGTATACGACGCGGTGACCAGTCTTGCGTTATGAAAGAGGCACTACTAGATGAATCATACCAGGAAAGCATGATTCAAATCAGTTCAGTCAGCTTGAATATAGACAGTCTTTTACTCTCAGTATCTCAGTCCAACCGGGACCATCGATAGCTACCGGGCCTTATGGTGCTGCGTGTGACGTCACACGTAGCGCCGCACCGGGCCGCACGTATCTACAGGGATTAATAGAGAAACTCCAGCGCTACGAGCATTTTCTTGATATACTGAGAAAACGGTAAAAAATACAAGAGTAATGTATAGGAATGAATTTACAGGAAATTGAATTTGTGATAAGAGATGCTAGTTGATATTTATTTAACTAGAGACGTCCAGACTTGAGAAGGTCAAAAGTTGGCCCTATTTGCACACAAATTATATGAAATTATCTATTATCCACAAAATTATGTACACAGTACATATGTATGACTCGGTAGAGTTAAAAAATCGCCGTCATAAAGTTATCTCGGTGTATAGCGCGTACCACTGATTATGTTTCATTACATCTTTTGGAAATTTGAACACAGATATGCGCTCTTATAATTACTACTGCAGAATGGCACACAGCAACTAGACAGCATTTTTTACTAGAGAAATAGAAAATCCATGCGCGTATGCGACGATTACAAACGCTGGATGATCGGCCGGCCGCCCGGCGCGGCGCCTCGTGTGACGTAGACGCCGTGGTGGGGATACACCAGCAGGCCCGGTAGCTATCGATGGTCCCGGTCCAACCTAGTTATTAGTTACTATTGGAATGCCAATCAGTTATGGAAAGCTTTAGGAATTTTCCTAGTTAACACACTATACTATAAATATTCAGCATTGACGAAGCTAAGTATATGATTTGGTATACAGTCTTTTATTCTCACTGAGAACGTGGCTATTAATAGAATTCCAACCACGTATGAAAGAATGAGGACTTTCTTTGATTAACACTATGCCAAACATTATAATATGTAGTTAGTATAAGAACTGGTTTCCAGTGTTACGTTGTTGAAAAGACACTATTAAATGAAACATTATCGAGCACCAATTTTAAGATAAGTATGATTCAAATCATTTCAGTCATCAGGATTATAGACAGTACTTATTTTCGGTGAATGCGTGGCTATTAAAAGAATGACAAACAGGTCTCATCTTTTTTTCTTAACACTATGCCTATCATAAAATATAGCTTGTAATTGACGAGGTGTTTTCAATCTTACTAAGTTACTTTACTGAGTTCAATACGTGTACTTCTATTCCAAACTCAATTCAAATGAAGCGAGATTTTTACCTCCCCCCTTACCCCAATTGCACAACCTAAAAACTAACATCAGTTTCCTCACCTTTGACGTTAACGAACACTTAATGTTAAGTTATAAACTGATCAAGTGTGCTCGGCTGTTCTTTTTGAGCGCCTAATAGATTGACATTTGCTGATTAAGAATCTCACCTTAGTTTTTCTCACTTCATTTGCAAACGAATGCAGCTGGTATGACGAATCACACCAAGTAACGCTTGCGCAGGAGTATGCAAATCATTTCGGTCATCTTTAATACAGTTTATGTGAAAAGGCCTATTAGGTATGGAAAAATTAGGACTTTTTTTACTTAACACTATGCTAAGGATTAAATGTAGCTATAGTATACGACTCGATTGACAGTCTTGCACTATAAAGAGGTACTACTAGATGAATCATACCAAGCACTGCTTGCAAAAGGGTATGATTCAAATCATTTCGGTCATCTTCAATATAAACAGTCTTAGCGCTGTTATTACGAGCGCCAATCAAGTATTCAAACAGTCTTTAATTTTAAGTGAAAAGGTGCTTAATTAAGCAGAATGTCTACCAGGTATTGGATTTTCTTTTATTTATCACTATGCTAAACATTAAATGTAGCTAGTATTCGCTAGTACCTGTTGTAAAAGCAAATAATTCATACCATTTTCGGCATTTGAAATATAGAAATATTTAATTCTTCGTGAAAACGCTATATTGAAAGAATGTCAGTGAGGTATGGAAGAGTATAGGACTTTCTTTTACCTACACTATGTTAAGCATTAAATGCTGCTAGTACTCTTGGTTTACAATCTTGAGGTATTGGAGAGGCACCATTAAATTAATCATACGAAGAAGTAGGGTCCATTTCACGTAAGAAGATAACAATGACGTCATAGTTAAGTAGGGGCGCAGTGTTCAGTTCAGCTGGTTAGCTGCCATGTAGCATGAGTTATATTGATTTGCGGAGCATCGTTTGTGCCGTTTGTTTTTGATTTTGTACAGTTTTACGATTTCCCTATGTCCAATGTCTCCCAAGACCTATGTTGTGACGTGACGCACTTATTTTTTATTATCCAAATTCGATTTAAAAAAAACAATTGTTAAGCCTCTGACTGTTAGCAATGTCATCCGTCATCTTGTCTACGCGGGTACGTCATCAATTGTGCGACGTCACTATTATCCTCTTACGTGAAATGAACCTTACGACTCAAATCGTTTGAGCGTCGGTTTCTCAATGTACAGTTAAATATGTAATGACGATATTAACAGTTAGTTGTTAGATAAAATGTTTCACAATCAAAGGCTAATAAACGTTATAAAAATAACGAGTTAAATTCTTAACTTCGGTTAAAATGGTAACTGACAGTTAAATGCATAAAAACAGAATATCAGTTAGGTCCTGTCTGTTCTTTATTGATGTTTCATGTCAGTTTTCGAGAATGGTTATAGGTTATACATAAGGAATATTTTTTATTTTCTTGTGTTGGTTGTGGAGAGGAAAAAGATTTTGTCATTGAGAAATCGGCCCTCAGTCATCCAGACAATCTTGTATTATTGTCATCCAAAAAATGCCTATTAGAAAAATATTCAGTGTCGAAAAGGATTATAAAAACGAATTGGATATTACGTGTGATAAAGAGCGCTCAGATTACTCCCTTAAATTAGCCATATATGTTTTTTTTGTCAGGTTTGTAAATTTTGCTGGTTAATTTCAGGTTCAGCATTATTAAACATAATGTAAGACTATTTACAAAAAATCATTTTGATTGATTTTAATGCCCGTAAGCCAATTTATATAGATATACTTAGTTGACAGTGCAGCTGAACAAAGCACAGTGGACAATAATAAGAGGTGTCAATGTCAATTCGACAAATAATATAGTGAAGCAAATGTTTCACAAACAATGTACCTATGATCCGCATAACAAATAACTAAAATTATCTTTTGATACCTAGGGTAATATACACTGATCGAGCTACATGTTAAAAAATTGATCAAATCTGACGTAAATATGCGGTTCTATATTGTCCCGTATTTCTAGACTCACACAAGGAATAAGTAGAATCTGCAATATATACATTGGTATAAAATGGCCTAGCCAATTGTGAAATAAGTAAACAACACATTAACATATTAAAAAACTTGGATACGATTGTTGCCGAAGTCAACAACAGCTATTCGACCTTCGGGTGTCAAACAGATGCCGCTTGGTCTGTCCATATCGCCCGGAGCTTTACCTGGTTGGCCTACACGCCATAGGAAGTTGCCGTTCCTCTCGAAGACCTGTGATAAATGATCGTAGTTTAGGAGTACAAAATTAAATAATTTAAAGATATTGACAGTTCGACAATAGGGTACTTGCAGAAAAAAAAATTATATCGTTTACGCGTTCCTTAGAGCTTAGTAAACATGACAAAATCACTTGTTTGGTTTTATGGAATCGGCTGTGAGATATTCCAAAAATTGTTTCAAATGCCGGAAAATGCCGCGCAAACAACCTCTGACGTCAGTGATATCCTATAGTGATGGGATGTACAGTATTGATATTCGATATCGATAGCCAGTGCTAACCTAACATTTTGACATTGATCATTATAACCACAAAACACAGTCACACACTCAGAGTAACAGCTGAACATAGAGGTAGTAAACAAACCACTTCAGCATGGCGTGCTCAAAGCCATCATCTTTGACACTTCAGCCACGAAATATTTATCAGCTGTGACAGTTCAAATTGTAAACAATGCTATGTAACGCCAACTAACCTGAAAATTCTTCCAATGCAAACCATGTTACAAACACTGCACTTTTTGAATTCCATCTCGAAAAACTGTTAACTACACTCGAATATAGCATAGCAAGTCCGTAAAGCTTCACTAGAGTTACCAATAAATAGCAAATTCGATTTTACTGACCAAGCATAAAAGACGCACAAACAATAAACAAAGCAAACGTTTGACAGTTGAGGGCATGCGGCGTTGCCAGCTCCTCAAAACGATGTAAGACTTCAGAATTTGTGTTTACGATGAAGAAATATGCAGCAACGCAGTAGAGGTCAACATATCTATTGATTTTGCTCTAATCATTCCTGAACCATCAAAATACAGTCTTTTTTAACGTAGAATGGAATATTTCTGGATACTATACAACTGAGAGGATAGTAAATAATTATGATTGCCGAAAATGGTGGTCGATATGACAACGTACGAAAAGATGTCGGCCTATTAGAATTACTTGTTTACTACCTCTATGTCGAGTTGTTACTCTGAGGTCACACACAAAAGTACAAAAGTCAAAAGAATTCACTTTGTAGGGATGGGCTTGAATTAGATTCTATCTTTGGATTCATTCATAATGCGATGCGCCGAAATAAAATGATGGCTTCGATTAGTTGCGAATCTCGGTCAAACAAACAAACAGGATGAACTGTGATACCTATCGGATATAAAAATGTATTGCAACGAAAATGCTAGTGGGTTAATTGCCTGTTTCAAATATGTTTAGGTATCAATAAATTGAGTCGCATTGTTAAAGAATTCAGATCATCTCTAGTTTGCAGTTGAATCTCACTGACCTGCGCTGTATCGATTGTCGATATCGATAAGATACCTATGACGTCAGCCCTTGTCTTAAGTCACATGGAAACATTTGAATATAGCCTTATTTTATTTTGCAAGTATCTTTTTTTGGCCGTCAGTAAAATCATGTTTTTTGTTTCCTACTGCTTCTTGATATGGTTTTCTTTACGCTATGTATACTCCAGATTTCACGACCTCTGCAAGTACCCTATTGTATAAAACAAAAAGTTGTAGGAATATTATTTGACTTTTATACTCTTGGCGCCTATTTGTGTCGCGATTGAAGTGACCCCCCACCTCGGGTGCCTTGTTATGCATAGCCTCCTTGCGAAACTTAGCTCGGCCGGCTTTTATACGCAAGCTTACGCTGACAATGGCCTGGTGTTAGTCTCCGGTAGATTCCTGGCCGTCGTCTGTGATAGGATGCAGATGGCCTGCAATATTTTGGACAGGTGGTGTGGCGAATCAGGACTCTTAATCAACACATTGAACACTGAGCTAGTCCCATTCATTCGCAGCAAGAAGGTGGATGATTTTAAAGCCCTTACTGTGCACGGTGTACCACTAGCCCTAACACGAGAGGTCAAATACCTACATGGACACAGCATATTAACTATGTGTATAAAGAGTCTATAACTACCATGTGGCAGCTGCGTCAGGTAGTTGGTAGCACCTGGGGCCTCGGACTGATGACCGATCGTAGAGAAGGACTCTGTTACGCTCAAGCTCGCTGAGATTCAGAAGCTAGTCTAGATAATAGATTCTCACTAATCATCCCGGAAAGGAACGATTCGATGAGTGGAAAAGTCAAATTTTCCGGGGAGTTCGTCAAGAGGCTTTCTAAGTTTCTAGGGCGTAGGATTTTAGTGTTTTCAGTATTGTTTCAGTGAGGTTGACAAAAAGGGCCAAAGGTGGCGTACTTGCCTAGCTTCATCTCCTCACCCATGGCCGTCTCTACTCACTAGGCATGAGCATTGAAATATGGCAACGTTGGAGATCAGGGCGTGTTTTCATTTGTTGTTATGCCATGTGTATTCTTCCAGGTATAGAAAATATGGTTGGAAGGTGATTATTAATTTGTTTCTAATTATTTACCTGCACAAACGAAACTATAAAGATAACAAGATGCCTGGAAAGCGTGTAGTACCAGGTTGCAGCCCAGTAGAGGACTACCAAACCATGGCCCAACATCACCTTATTCCAGATTAAAAAGAACGTTGCCAGGTGATTTTTAATGGGTTTCTACTTATTTACCTGCACAAACGAAACTATAAAGATAAAAAGACGCCTGCAAAGCGTGTAGTACCAGGTTGCAGCCCAGTAGAGGACTACCAAACCATGGCCCAACATAACCTTATTCCAGATTAAAAAGAACGTTGCAAGGTGATTTTGAATGGGTTTCTACTTATTTACCTGCACAAATGAAACTATAAAGATAAAAAGATGCCTGCAAAGTGTGTAGTACCAGGTTGCACTAGCAATTGTGCGTCCGATAAGGGACATAAACAGAAGTGGGTGGAAGGTATTCCTCGGAAGGGCTGGTTATATTTATAAGGATAAAGACAATAATTGACAAACATTTCAAAGGATAAGACCTATTTTAAAGCACAATGTGGTACCTATAATGTTTTCTGGACCTCCCAAATATCACAGAAAAATACAGTTAATAGAACTCATCTGGGCATGGCCTGGGGCATACCTACGAAAGCATTTGATAGTGGAAGGGAAATCAAGACTAGCTAGAATGGCTTCACAGTGACCTAATAGTGAATTTTTCTAGCTCAAGTGATAATTTACAAAGTAAATTGAGTGTTCATTTAAGTGGAAATGGAAGTGGCGGCAGGAAACAGGTTGCGTTTATTTTTATTTTGTAGTGTCTGACTGTGATGAAACCGACATCAGATATAAGTGGTATTAGTAGTAGTAGTTCTAAAAAGTATTTTTCTTAATTTATTAACCGAGATGAACTCTAATACATATAAAATGTAATAATTATTCTGAAACTATAGGGCCACTATTTGACAGCTAAGCCACGTTGCCACATCTAAGGCTCCGGCCTAGTGTAGAGTCGGCCATGCCTCACCACTACTATTATTACTACCAGTGTTTACTCGAAGGTAACTATCTCGCATTAAGATTATGCAGACTGTCAACAGTGTCAACCGTCATTATGTTATCTGTTCATTCCTGTTCTGATTATGGTCATGACCACATTGTGTGCGTCTTTATCTATTACGTGAATCCTGTTATTGATAAAATCCTGTGAAATCAAGCTGTACCCCTTTCCTTTGCCCCCCGAGATCGCCTTATTATTTTATATTATTAATTATATAGTTTGGCGAAGATTCAACAGATTTGCTAATTATAGGAAACTATAGACTTGTTTAAGTTACCTGTATCCTGTTGTTTCTGGAATCGGCCACAACTATTCTTCCTTCATCGTCGCATACGACGCCTTGCGGCCTTAGAAACTGTTTGTAACTCGACCCTTCCTGTCCCAGGAACTGAGCCTGTAGGAAATTATTGTCCACTACCACCAGGCGATGATTGTTAAAATCCGTCACGATCACATTGCCTTTGGGCGTGAAGCACACTCCTGTTGATCAAAAGAAGTAAATTAGTAATAGGGATTAATGTAACAACTAACAGGCTATGAATGCCATTATGTGATTAGGGAGTAATTTAAATAGAGCGAATACAACTAATTTTATTAATAACAAACATCTGTATTTATTGTATATAAGGAAAAAATGCATGAAAGAGAGAGGATTTCTGGCGATAATAGCCATCAGTGCATAACTCTACAAGCGGGCACTTCTGCACCTCGCCTTACTCTAATTCCCAAGTCCAGCCCTTATCGCAACGGTGAGAATAGCCTTGGGCCAAGAGCGCTTCCAAGGGGAGGGGGTAGAGGGGGTAATTACCCCTCCCCCCAGAACACGGAACAAAACTGATTAATTAAAAATAAGATGCAATAAGATGCATTGAAAATTTAACTGTTTATGTTTATTGCTTTAAACATATTTTTCTGTTTATTATTTATAATAAGTCTGGTTTTGTTGTTATGTGTTTTGTTAATTTTCGTTAAAATAATAAATGGAAAATACCTGTGTAATGTTTAGTTTGATCTTTGCGGCTGAAAAATTTTAATTTCATAAATATTCATCTCTTACCGTATTATATCTTCATTTGACAAGATGTTTATTGTACCCCCCCCCCCGGTCTCCTTGGCGGCACCCACTACATTATCCATGAAGTAACTACCCCCCCCAGACAAACTTCCTAGAAGCGCCACTGCCTTGGGCCCTACTCATCTTATGTCTTCAGGTTCAAGGACCCTTGCCTGTGCCTGTGATACCCAAAAGGCGTCACAGTGACAGAATGCGTGCCGAGGACTCCTCGTTCTCGCCACAGCATGTACACGTCGGGATACTTGTTACCCCTATCACATACTAGTGAAGTCAGAAGGTGTTATGGCCAGATAGAAGGCTCACAAGTAACATCCGGCACCTTGACCTGAGGTCCTAAAATAAGTTCTCTAGCTTAACGAAGATGTCCAGAGATTCCTCTCCACCTTATACGATGTTGATTTTGCAACCACATCTCTGTTTTCCTTCTAATGGTATCTACTGCAGCCTCAAGAACCAGGAAATTATTTCTTGGCGCTCACCTTGCGAGATCGTCCGTCGTTTCACCGCAAACTCCATCAAGACTCGGCACGCACATAAGTAACACCTGATGTCTTGCCGAAATGTCATCCAAGACCTTTCTACATTGCAGAACCAGCCTTGATGTAAACCTACAAGTACTCAATGCTTTTAATCCTGCCTGGCTGTCAGAGCAGATAGTAATCCACCTCATAGGCCCCTGAATTTAATGTATACAAAAGGCACAAGATAAAATGGCGTATTTTTCTGCTTGAAATACCGTGGTGGATCCTCCAAGAGAGAGAAAGAGCTTTATAACTTTCTATGGTGTTAAGAACTCCTTGTATGCACAACTTTTGTATTGTATTTTTTCATTCGTATACTCACCTCTTGGAGAGTCGAAATGCTTCCACATCGTAGACGTACATTCGAAGCCGAACTTGTTGATGAAGGTTCCTTCAGGCGTGAACAGTTGGATGCGATGGTTTCTGGTATCCGAAACAACGATTTGACCGAGAGAGTTGCAGGCCACGTCCCAAGGGTAGTTGAACTGACCGTTCCGACAGCCTTTTTCGCCGAACGTCAGATGGAAAGTGCCATCTGGCTTGAACACCTGACGAGAAAACAAATATGAGCCATTGGATTTGTAAGAGAACATACTACTCGCAAGTGAAATCCGAACACTGTGAAAAAAAGGGATGCGGGATGCGGTTCATGAAATGCGGCAGGACTGAAGATAATAGTAAACGAACATTTGCCATAAATAGTTCGGAAGAAAGTATAACAGGGGCCCTCCATGTTGCTCTTCTAGCATATGCGGCATGCTCGCAATCTGGATGTTAATAATCTTTATGGATACAGCCTCCCCTCCTAAGCTGCTCTCACATGTCCCAGTTCGTCCAGCATGTTCGGAGGATTGGGTAAATTGTGAATGTAACGACCCAATCCAAACGTTTTTAATTGGCTATAAATTGGATGATCGTGCATCTTTGCAATATATGGACGAGCATTATCTTACCTCATTCACAGAACGTTGAGCCGTCATTGTGACATGAATCACAAGTAAAAGTGACTTGTTAAATGGAATGGCACTTAACCCATCAAACCAATAGAACGTTGTTCATGGCGCTAAACAGCAAAATGAAGATCACGTCGTAGCCACGCTACGCACCATGGTTACAAGCAATTGCTCTGAAAGAATCACCACGTTCTCGATGGCCTACAATCCGACCCCGTTCAAAGAAGGTTAACTACGTAAACTGGGGCTGTCGTCTCCTAGATGCCATATTTATTCTAGTTTCTCACCACATTTGCTACATATATCATAGTTTTTGGATCAACAAAATGACATGCTTTTTTTTACACGTATAGAGTTTTGTGGAGGTGCCATGAAAGTACATATCGTTTGAATGAACAAAAAGTGTTAGATGCGTACTAGAGAGGGTACAGCCAAGCCGTGCTCACATTTTCAATGCGAATATCTCTTTTCTTCTAGGTGTTCAGATTTCACTTGCGAGTGCCAAATTCTGTTCCACGGTTTCATAATCAAAATTCAATTATGTTTAGCACTCACTTGTATACGATGATTGTCTTTATCCGCAACAACGATGTGACCCTGAGGGTTGAGAGTGATACCTGCAGGCCTGTCAAACTGACCCTTTCCTGTACCCTGACTTCCAAACTTGAACAGAAACTCACCATCCGGATTGAACACCTAAAGAAATTAAGAAAATAGTTATACAGTAAATAAATCATGCTTTACAAGTAAGAAAATAAATTGGAAGATTTGAAACAAATGCATTGGTAGAATTGATGTGTTGTCCTCAATCTAACGAAATTGTTAATTACTTGTTTATATCTTTTCCATTAGTAGTTTCAAAAATTACATTTCTAAAGCATTTTTTCATTTCATTTATTTGTACTAGTCAAAATAAAAATGCTACCCCCTCGAGGTGAGGTATAGGCTTATAAAGTTAACATTACAATAATAATTTAGTTATAACCTATCAATAAGCATCAAATGTAAATTCAAACTGTCAGATGTAATACTACAACTGACAGTTTGAATTTATAATTGACGCTTTAGAAATGTAATGTGATCCTTTTGAAACTACCGTAGGAAGAGGACTAGTTTGAATAGCCAGGCTGTACAGAACAAGAAGAGACACGAATATTACAAACCTGAATTCTGTTGTTACTCCTGTCAGCGACGATGAAGTTGCCGCAGCTGTCGCAGCAAACCCCCCACGGCCTGCACAGTTGTCCGTCTCCTTCACCTTCATTGCCGAACGTCAGAGATGGCGCTGGACCGTTGTCTTTAACTGTTACCAACCCAGGCAGGTCGTAGATGGGACGATTCCGCAAGGATTGCTGATACTGCTGCGGTGGCTGTATTTGTTCTTCCGGTTCTTTTACTTCGCGCTGGAATTAACGAACCAGTTGATGGTGATACATGGACCACTTTAAGGGCCTGCGGTATAGCGTGCTACCCACACTTATTGTATTTGCCATGTAAAAAACAGATTCGCATTTCGAACGCTACTCACTTGTTTTTCTAACTACATAAATAAAATTTGGGAAGGTGATAGCTGAGACCTTACCGAATGGCATCACGGGGCGATTTTTTCAAAAAAGTTTTTTGGTGTACAAAAAACTCGCAACATATTTTTCTAAAGGCTGTAATTTAAAAATCAGACATGGTATCAAAAAAAGGCCACCGTGTTTCCCTAAAGCAAGCCTTCCTGTTCAATATGCTTTTTGAATCATTACTGTAATTGTAAAGGTAACTTCAGGATTTTCGAAATACGAAATGCATTTTCATGCGATTTTTAACTTGTACTTACGAAGTTCGCGAAGAGTTGCTCTTTCATCGCCTGAGCTCTGGCTAGTCTGGAAGACACCATCGCCGAACTTACAGTTACATTGCCAATGGATGATATTGCACGCAGGAAGCCATTATCTGGCGGTAGGAACATTATACCGTCGTCCTCGCAAGGCGCTAATTCTAAGCGCATCATACGGATCTGAAACAGATTTAACCATGTTAGAAAATGCCAGTAAGAGGACAGACTGCCAGCGGAATTTGAACCCGCGACCATCGGAATTCTAGTCCGCTGCTCTACAGCTGAGCCAACTGACGGCTCACTGCCGCCATCTTCTGGTAGTACATGATAGTTGTTGGTACCTACCTGTTTTATTTCGTTGGCCGCCTTCTCGTTGACGGCGATGAGGTCGTACGGATTCGGCAGGTCGACAGACTCGCTGAGAAGGTCGGCGGTGCGAGCCAGCTTGTTGAGCGTGATCCGGAGTGACTCCAGTTGGGTGAGCAACAGCTTGCCTTTGGTCTGTCGCGATTGGTCGATCATCTTCAGCAGGTCCAGTTCACGATCCTCCAATGCAGTCATATATCTGAACAGAACGTTTTAATATAACTTTAAAACCCTAACCTCAACAAATGAAGATTTTCCATTATTTACGCAGATCTGAAGATCTGAAAGTTTTTATTTTCATCAAACAAGACTAAAACTCAAAACTGCGACCGGATTCGTAATGAGCACCACCAAATCGTCCAAAACAAGATGTTTTATTTTACTAGAAAGCCAAATAAAGATTTTCGATTATTTAGGAAAATCTGAAGATCTGAAAGGTCTGAAATTTCTTATTTCCGACAAACGAGACTGAAACTCAAAACTGCGACCGGATTTGTAATCAGCACCCCCAAATCATACAAAATACATGGTTTCATCTTAATACGAAGTCAAATAAAGATTCCAGATCTGTAAGGTCTGAAATTTTTCATTTCCGTCAAGCAAAACTGAAACTCAAAACTGCGACCGCATTTGCGGTGTGCCAAATACCGGAAAGAGATATGAGCAAATACAGCACATATATAGGGTTGGGATAAAGTATGGAACCAAGCAAATAACTTTGGAACGGAAAGAATGATATTGCTGAAAATTTGCACGCAAGTGTAGCGACGTATAGTGCATCCGAAGACATTATGTTAGTTATTAATGTACTTCCGGTTAAACCGTCAACTTTTTTAATTTAAATGGGACCCTGTATATTTTTGCAGATTTTGATACATCTTTTTTTCCCGAATACGTCCATAGTGGTTTGGGTATTACTTTCTGTAAAAACGGGAAAGATAAAGCTTCTTCATTTGTTTAAAATGCCGGCCATTTACCTCCTGACATCCTGATCCTGACGTGAATTGATTCGACAAGGTAACTCAGCAATTTGTCAACAGACTTGCATATTGTCAGGAAGTAAACGGCGGGCATTTTGAACGTCTGAGATAATTCCTTGATAATTCATTTTAAATTTTCTTATTGTAACACATCAAATAAAATGAACGTTTCAGTAAATAAAAAAGTTTTATCTTTCCCATTTTTACAGAAACAAATAATCAACCTATTATGGACGTATTCGGAAAAAAATGTATTAAAATCTGCAAAAATATACAGGGTGTCCCATTTAAATTAAATAAGTTGACGGTACTTCCGGTTAGACCGGAAGTACATTAATAGCTAACATAATGTCTTCAGATGCATTATGCGTCACAACATTTTCCTGCAAATTTTCAGCAATATTACCCTTTCGTTTCAAAGATATTTGCTTGGTTTCATGCTTTATCCCATCCCTGTATGTTTTTTCTCCCTCTAATAATTACTAATTAACTGATACTAATATAAATAAAAATAAAAAAAAATGAAATTAAAAAAATATATAAAACTAACCAATTGATTCAAGGTTCAGGCACGATTAAACAAAAAAGGGCGTTTTCATCCAGTTTTAGTTGGGATCAGAAATACTATACCTCCTGATGGTATGCCTAACGTCATGGGCGGCTTGCAGCGCTCTGAGCTCGACCGCCTCCGCCGCCCTTTGGACACCGTCCGCCGCCTCCCTGAGGTGCGCGATGGCCGACCTCGCCTCGGTCGCCAACCGCCTGCCTTGCTGCCGCGCCGTTTCAGCCGCTTCCTCGATGTAGGTCAGCTGGTGACCGCGGTGGTGGTCGTCCAACACGCAGTCGGAGCATGCCGGAGCGCAGCACGATTGGCAGAACAGTCTGTAGAAGAATTATTGGGAATGGTTACCGTTACAATCAGCTGAGTACCACCGACGATAAATAAGCAGTATAGATTATACAGAGTGAGTCTTGAGTACGGAATGCCTCGGAATCTCGGAAACGGTTTGCGCGATTTTTATGAATTTTGGAATATGGGGGTTTTTCAATATGGTCAATCTTACGATCGTACTATATTTACAATTTTGTCATGTCTACCATTTTTCCGGAAATATAGTAAACGTTGTTATTTCAAATGGACCATCCTGTATATTTGTACCTATGAAATTCTTAGAAAATACTTAATATTTTGACTTAAATATTTCCTATGCCTATATCTCATATTTTTGAAGTTACAACTGAATTTACATTGCATCCACCCAAGTTAAAATAACTAAACAAGATGGCTATGATTATTGTTGAGCAGTCAGGCATGTTGCAAAATGTACTGCGAAGTTCCAAGAATCGCATGGCTTGTTTTGTTGGATTGAAATAAATGACAACATTTTGAGCAGCTCCTGAAGCCGCCCTCATGAGTTAATGTCTTATATTAACTTGGACTATGCAATGTAAATTTAGTTGTAGCTCAGAAATTATGACGTTTAAGTATAGGAAATATACAGAACTAATCAGTATTTTTCTAACATTTCAAATAGGATGAAATATACACGGTGATCCATTTGAAATAAACAAAGTTGACTATATTTCCAGAAAAACGGTAGATCTAACAACTTTGTAAATACCATCGCAAAATTGGCCGTATTTTAAAAACCCTCTACCCCAAAATTGATAAAAATCGTGCAAACCGTTTCCGAGATAATTAAGGCGTTCAGTACTTTAGACTCACCCTGTAGACAAAAAAATTAAAAATAGAGTCCGTAACGCTAAAGTTGAGATAGTTTGTAGAATTGTTTGTATTGTTTACGACCTGTTCATATTTTGAAACGTTCAAAAGATTGAGTGAGTTATCACAGAATCCAAAGTTTCATAAACGCATGAAACACCTGAGAAAAAGACATTTCTTTATTCTAGAATTGGTCTTAGAAGGAGAAATCGACTGCTTTGGTTACTAGTTCCGTGTTCTTTGTAGGCTTTGTTACTGTTTCCCGGCACCACTCTAGGAACAGCACCGTTATTGAGAAGCCAGTGGCGGTTACAAAATTCAAAACAAAAAACTACACGAAAAGAGATTGCTGCGGCCGCAGCTGCACCTTACACATAATGAGTTTCCAGTTTCCACAAGCAGTTATGTTTCAAACCTTTTTTCTAGCTAGTATCACAAAAAGTCACTTCTTAGGAGTGTTTTACTTATCACTCAGAACAAAGTGTTATTTCTGAATAGCTTTTTACTCGTCATCCCGCCAATCAGGGAAAAATCGTCCAGCTTGGTAATTGAATTCTCAACCCCTGTATTGAAACGCCTCAGCGCAAAGCACAACCTATTGAACAAAGCAGCTGTCTGCTCCATTTTGTCAGAACATTTTACATTATTAGCACATAGGTACTTATTTTCATTTTTGTAATGTTAATTATAATTTCCTCAATTTATATTTTGTCCTGGAAGGGACGTTGGCGAAAGTTCATCCTAAGCAATGCGTTCACTCGATTATTCATTTTAAATAATGGGTTAGGTTAGAATAGCCGATGTAAACAACGCGTAGCGACAAGAAAAACAGAAAGTGACGAGGCGCGTCAGCAAAAGCGGCTTCTGTTCATATATTATATATCACCTGCAGCCCTTTGGTTTTCATTGGTACATTTTCAAAGTAAATTGATGTGTTATTGACCAATAGGAGCGCTCAATAAAATGCGATTGACCAATGGGATCGCTCTCGGTCCGCTACTCGTTCCTTCGCTTGCAGTCAATCACGTGACGTGACACTGGTTATAGTCCGAGCTTAGTGTGCTGCGAGCGTCAGTTTTCATAGTCTGAGCATTGTGTGCTACCTACAGATCAGGCAACCGATTGTAACTAGAAATAGGTACTTGCACTGCATACAGACCTACTAAGAATTATTTTGGTCTCTTTTGTTGAGGGAGGGGGAGGGGGCGCGGAATTACGCCTTAAAGAGGAACCGCCCATGTTAGAAGCTAACAGTGAATTGTTTTGTACTTTTTTTAACTAAACACTGACTACTTTTTCCTTTATGTATCATAGCGCCGTATTCATAGTAGTCTATTGAGTAATACTTGAGGTTCCCTCAAGTAATACTCAAGGAGTAATACTTGAGGTTCCCTCAAGTAATACTCAAGGAGTAATACTTGAGGTTCCCTCAAGTAATACTCAAGGGACACTTAAAGCATCCTCAAGTGTGGCTTTCCTTGTGTATTTGTTTCCTAGACAATGTCTACGAGACGGCGGGACTCATTTGGCGACTTTGTCATATTTCAAATACACCTAAATCAATTTGTTATGCCTCTGCCTACGTATTTTGATGTTTTCTGTTATCTCTTTTTGTTTTGTGCCAGTATTTCGTGTTTTGTGCCGAATATCAAAAATTAACCTACAAAATCTCTTTGACTGCAACGAAATGACATGTTGACATTTCATTACTTGAGTATTACTCAGGGGAGCTTTGCGTAAGGGATCCTCAAGTAGCTGTCAAAACACAAAACCTTACTTAAGGGACCCTCAGGTATTAAGGGCCCCTTAAGTATCGACTATGGATACGACCCTTAAGGTTCTGACAATCCGACGCATCTGGTGGGAGTTTCGCAGGCTGGATTGCCATGACCGCCATGGCTCAGCTGGTAGAGCGTCTGACTAGAATTCCGAAGGTCGCGGGCTCAAATCCCGCTGGCAGTTGGTTCTTTTTTCCGCCATGTTCTGGTACCACCGAAATTTGAGGGCCCGACATGCGGCCAATAGCATGAAAAATGGCTAGTCTTTTTAATCATACATTAATTCTAACGAATGAAACTAACCTGCACGGTTCCCTATGGGTATCACAAAGGTGCACCACGCTGCCACCGACGCCGCTGCCGCTGTTCGTGGAGGAGGAGCTGGGCAGGCTGACCATGTAAGTGGGCGGCGACGAGCTGACAGCGCTCCCTACCGACGCAACCATGGACTGCGCCGAGTGGCAACTGGCCGTCATGTTGTTGCCGCTCGGCAGGGCTAGCGCCAGCGAAGAAGGGCACGCCGGACTGGTGCTCATCTGTAACAGGGCCGACAGATGTAATTCGATCTATAACAATACGGGATCCTTAATTAGTAAAGTTTACAAAAACTAAAAATATCAGACTAAAAAGTTAATAGTCCGGGATCCCAGGCCCATTTTCACTACTTACTACTAACAAGCTAATTTTGCGTGAGTAGCTTCATTTTGATGAGACGCCCAACTTTTTCCTCTACAAAAATTCCCGATTGTGGTAGCTAACAGGGGTAGCAGGGATGAAATATGTCAATTTGACAAATGTCAAAGATTAATTACTAACAGTTAGTTTTTCAACTAAATCTTAAGAATATGATCAACCTTATTAGAAAAAATGTTTGTCCTACAAAATCTATGGTTTTATCACATTGTCCCCCTCCATCCAACATGTACCAATAACAAGGTCATACAAATTTATTACTAACAGCCTGATTTTTTCACTATTGCTTCGTTAGTATTTATACAATTTGACAGCAACATTGTGCTACAAATCACGTGGTATATTATCCTGGTCCTACGCTCAGAAGTTGTAGTACAAATCCCGGGTGTAAAAATAATTACTATCAAGTCTAATGTTCGTGGATAGCTTCGTTGCGATGAGACATCCAACAATTTTCTATACGAAAATTCTCGATTGTGGTAGCTGACAGGGGTAGCAGGGATAAAGTATGTCTGTTTAACGAGTCTCAAAAATAAATTATTAACGGTGGGTCATTTTGATCAAATCTTAAGGAAGTAGCGGAGATGAAGATTTGTCAGATGAGTCTGATGCTGATTAAATTAATTTTTCCATATATTAAAATAAAATTTTGTACTTAATACAGTAGATAATGAAGTTATTTCTTATAGATTTCGGCAAAGATTACACTTTATAATTATAATACAAGTAGAAAAATGACAATTCTTGTCGGACTAACGGTACATAACTGTTTTCTTCTGGGACATTACTTCCTTTGGACAGAGAACACAGTTAACATATTATGTGATATTTTGTCTTACAGTTGGTAATGAAAAAATGTGGTATTGACAACTTCTGAGCGTAGGATCGGGATAACATACCACGTGATTTATAGGACAGTGTCGCTGTCAAATCTTATAAATTAATATCAACGAAGCAATAGTGAACAAATCAGGCTGTTAGTAATAAATTTGTATGGCCTTGTTATTGATACATGTTGGATGGAGGGGGACAATGTGATCAAACCATAGATTTTGTAGGACAAATATTTTTTCTAATAAGGTTGATCACATTCTTAAGATTTAGTTGAAAAACTAACTGTTAGTAATTAATTTTTGACACTCGTCAAATTGACATATTTCATCCCTGCTACCCCTGTTAGCTACCACAATCGAGAATTTTTGTAGAGGAAAAAGTTGGGCGTCTCATCAAAATGAAGCTACTCACGCAAAATTAGCTTGTTAGTAGTAAGTAGTGAAAATGGGCCTGGGATCCCGGACTATAAAAATAGGTTTTAAAATAAACTTGTGCTACTGACTATTTATTGTTAATATTTATATAACAAAATGCTCTTCCAGCCAACGATATATCTGTGGGCGTCCTATTAAATACTAAAAAAGTATTTTTAAAACAATTTTTCAATTTTCTCAATCTGGCATAGAACATAAAATTTCCACACTTTACATTCTATTACCCTACAATGATACCATTACATTCAACCACCCTCATTTCGTGGTTCTCCCTGTTTGTGTCAGGTTATCATTACAGTAAGTTGAAGTCTGGCTGAATGAAAAATCACTCAAAGTCAGTAAACAGAAAAAATAAGCTTAACACAATAAAGAACGAAAAATACTAGTCTGATTGTGAAAAAAAATGTTCAGCGCTCGATCCACACAAAGGCACAGAGCGCCGACGCTTTTTCACAGCCATACTAGTATTTTTCATTCGTTATTGTTTTAAGAGTATTTTAAAAATTATTTTTAACTCAGTTTCAGTCCGATGTTCTTTAAAAGCGTGTTTTTTAGTTTTTTTATATAGGTACATATTTTTTTACTTTTCAGATAACTTTATCATTAAAGGCTTGTATTTTTTAGTTTTTCTAAACTGTATTTATCAACGCCGCCAGGAAAAAAGCCAGGGGGGGGGGGCAAAAAGAATATTTCTTGTCATGAATTTTTTTCTGTAAACAAAAAATAACATAGAACATATGCAAAATAAAAGAGGTAAACATCTTAAAAACAGAAATGCATGAACAATAGGATTGTACCCATACTCAATACAGTATCTAAATTAAAAACAATAAAAGAACAAAAATACAGAACAATAAAGAACACAGAAATAATAAAAGAACAAGAAAAAAATACATCTGAAAAAATAACTATAAAACATAAATCTGCATTTTATTCACTGTTAGAAAAAAAAGACTAGACAATTTATTCGAAATCGAACTTTAGCTTCCTTCGGTCTTGGGCAAATTTGTTGATTACTGTTTTTATGAATTGCGTTTTATCACAGTAAATTTTTTCTGTGAACGCTGAGCATACATAAACCAGTCAATCGATTTTCGCTCATTGTTGACCTCGACCAAGTGTTGACCTTCCTTAGCGTACTGAATGAACGTTCAACGGAACAAGTCGTAGGTGGCAAAGAGAGGACAATTTTAATTGTGCTCGCAGGAGGAGGAGAATGTAACAGTTTCCATGTATGTATGTTAGATTTGATTTGCAAGGGGGGGGGGAGGCAAGTGCCCCCTCTTGCCCCCCTGGCGGCGCCCATGTTTATCAATACTGTATGTAATGAAGATGAAAATTGTTTTTGATCAATATTCATAGCATAACCACTACCATTACTGCATAAACTACAATTAAAACTTCCGACTTTACCGAATAAAATAAAATATCGTCGCTACGTCTCTGTGTGATATTAATAAACTTTAAGGTGCCTACGCTATCTCTCAGTCAGCGGATACGACCGCTGGTCCGACGGCTTTGAAGCCGTCAAAATCCTTTTTGGCCGCAAAGTTCAATGTTCGGTTCGACCTCGTAATCCAAAGGAGAGTTACAAGCTGGCAAATAAACAAACAAATATACAGGTAAAGCCAAGAAGCTAATGAAAACGCGTAAAAAACTATATTCGTTGTAAAAAAAAACCTGTCAAGAGCAGAAGTCAAATGAAGAGAAGTAGAAAACCTTGGTGCTGTCCGCAGGGAGGAAAAAGTTGTGCAGAAAAATTGGAACCCGAACGATACATATTCCTGCCCAAATGGATGTCATATCCCCACATCTAGATGAGGACACATAACATAACATTTAGTTTCGGCTGTAACCTGAGGAGTCTAGCATGGAAGAAAAAATAGCCAGAAGCGACCAGAAACTGGATGTTATGTTTTGTGACCTCATCTAGATAGGGGCTTATAACATCCATTTAGACAAGATGACGCCAATTAGCAGAAATAAGTACGTATCGCTCGGGTTACCATTCTTTAATTTTTCTGCTCCTCAACTTCTCCTTCTCTGCGAATATCCCCAAGATTTTCTGCTTCTCTACATTTTGTGTCCGCACGACTACCCTTCATTAGTCAAATGATTTTGGCAAGATCCAGAATAACCAAGGGGCAGATCGTACCTGGGACGGAGATGCCGACATTCCGTTGAGTCCGTTGTTTTGCGGCGAGATGGAGCTGTTGTTGGTGGAGCCGTCGAACCTGGAGATCCTGTGGTCCTTGGTGAGCCTGACCCTTTGGTGGGCTCTGACACAGCCATCGCATAGCTGTTCGCTGCAATCCATGCACTTCGAGAACGCGGTCGCGCCTTCCTCGCAGTTGCTGCACAGTTTGGACGATTCATCGATTGTCACAGCCTACCACAAAACGGAATGTTAATTTTTAAACGGCCATAGCTGAATCACCGCGCAATAAAATATTATATTTTAGTAAAAAGTACCGGAACGATGAAAAATCTCCAGAACTGTCATCACAGCTGGAACGGCAAATTCAATACATGAGGGCCTTTGCACGTGCAGAATTCAAATACGCTAACAGCAAAGTTGCCAGATTTATCACTTTTACAATAATTTTTTTATGGTCAGCCTCCCGCAAAGGTTTAAAGCCTATGACGATGTAGAAGCGTTGCGAGAGGATAAATGTCGGTGCACATTAGATTTGAAACGCTGCAGGTTGTAGCAGTCGGGAAACAAGCTCTCCGGCAGCTCATTCCACAGCGTCGAAGTTCTCCAAAAGAAGCAATGCCGGAGGAGACTGGTTTGGGGAGTAGAGGTAAGGGTGAACTCGCAGATACTCTCTAGTGTTCCTCGTTCGGACGGCCTTTGGTGTTATTATCTAGGAGAGCTCACTCGAACATCTTCCGTGATAGAACCTGTAAAACAGGGACAGGTCAGCCACCCTTATTCGATGTTCCAGGCCGTGGAGGTCTTTTGTGAGGTTAGGCCTATCGATTAGTCTAACTGCTCTCTTCTGGATAGTGTGCAGAAGCTTTGGAACGCATCCCCACACATGGGAGCAATACTCCAGCGATGGTCAGATCTGTACCCTGTAAAGCCGCAGTAGTTGCTCTGGTGTATACAGCTTCCTACAGCGGAACAAAATTCCAAGCTTTAGGGATGCCGTTTTAACTATACTGACGACGTGGTCGCGCCAGGACATGTTATTGTTGATGTTGATCCCCAAAAGCTTGACGGAGGTGACTCGACTATTGGATGACCCTCCATTTCCACAGTTGTTAAGCCAACGTGAGACTTCTTTGTGAGTGTTGTTGCCTGAAATTTCTCTATGTTAAACTGCAGTTTATTTACTAATCCCCATTCGGCAATTGCTTTGATATCTACGTTGATCTGTGAGGCATGTTGCTGTCGCCATCGTATCGTCTCCTGGGATGATAGTGGCTTGCCTGGTTCCATGCACGATATTAATGTACTGTCGCCAGCTCGTTGATGTACAGTAGAAACAGTGTAGGGATTGGACATATCCCTGAAGAACACCGGCGTTTATTGAAAATACGTCTGATGAGCAGACCTCGACTACAACTAACAGAGATCTGTCGTTCAAAACGCTATTCAACCACTGGCGTAAGTCAGGTGGTAGTCCATAAGCAGCAAGCTTAACCAGAGGTCCCTCATGCCACACTCCATCGAAGACTTTCGATATCTCAAGTGCAACAACACGGGATTCGCCATGATTTCCAATTGCTCTGTTCCACAAGTGAGTGACGTAGGCTAGGAGGTCACCCGTAGACCTATGCTCACGGAAGCCATACTGGCGATCATATTCATGATGTCACTGTTGTCCAGGTATTTCAGGAGATGTGTTTTAATGACATTCTCCATAACTTAGTCTATAGTTGATGGGATCAGTTTTTTATCCTTTCTTTGGAATGGGTTGTTACGCAGCCAATCTTCCATGCAGCGAGAAACACGCCTCGCTGATACGATAGTTTGAAGAAGCTTGCAAAGAATAGAATGGCTGGAATTTGGTCAGGACCAGTAGCTTTCTTCGTGTTTAGGATTAGGGGGATGCTTTTTACATCTCAATTTTGAAATTTGACCTCTGCCATTCTAGAGTTCACGTTTATGGAGGTGGTCGGTGTTAAATTGGTAATGCCTCATAATTTCAAAGTGTTGTTTCTATTAACTATTGAGAAACGGTAACACCGCATTTTCAATAAAAAATATAAATATCTCCTAAACTTCCACATCTGGAACGATAAAATTAATTACCTGGAGGTTTTTGACATGCACAATTCAAAAATACTAACAGCGGTGTTGTCAGATTTACCACTTTTAAGTAACTCGTCATAAATACGGCGTTCTATTTAAAATAACAAAATTACGAGGTGGAACGTACAAGTGGTGAATCTGAGAACACTGATGTTAGCATTTTCGCATTCGGCATGTTCGAAATTCCCCAGGTATTGAATCTTATCGATCCAGCTTTGGTAGTTTTGGAATTATTTAAGCGTTCCGGTACTTTTTACTGGTAAACTTTGATCACGAAAAGTGCAGCAAAAAATTATAGTCACTGGGAGTAGAGTTAATTTTGATTTGCCCCTCTTCGAACCATCGCCCTTGATATCATTTCAATTCGAGCTCCGAAAAAATGGCGAGGGACCTCCAAAATGGAGTTTGAAGGGTTTCTCGTTTTTTGCATCGATCCCAAATGTTCAGTTCTTCCGTCTCTGCGACACTAGTAAGACGATATCAACATTTCATCACAATCAAGTTGGTCGTGGCCGACTCTATTCACTAGGCCGGAGCATTGAAATATGGCAACACTGAATAGCGGGCCGAGCTGGGCCGAGCTTTTATTTGTTAAGTCATTAGTGTAATCTTCCAGAATAAAAAAGAAGATTGGAAGGAGATTTTCAATGTGTTTCTAATCATTTACCTGCACAAACAAATCTATAAAGATAAAAAGATGCCTGCAAAGTGTGTACACATATTAGGACGTTCAATTTTCCTCAAGACGAGCATTTCAAACAGAAGTGGGTGAAAGGTATTCCTCGTAAGAGCTGGTTATATTTATAAGAATAAGGACAATAATTTATAGACATTTCAAAGGATAAGACCTATTTTAAAGCACAATGTGGTACCTACAATGTTTTCTGGACCTCCGAAATATCAAAGAAAAATACAGTTCTAATAGAACACATCTGGGCACACCTACGGAAAGATTTGATAGTGAAGGGGAATGAATACCAGCAAGAATGGCTTCAAAGTGACTTAATAGTGAATTTTTCTAGCTTAAGTGAAAACTTACAAAGTAAATTGAGTGTTCATTTAAGTGGAAGTGGCAGCAGGAAACAGGTTGCGTTTATTTTTATTTTGTAGTGTTTGACTACGATGAACCAGACATCAGATGTAGGTGGTATTAGTATCAATCAATATAGACATTCCTTTAAATCAATAAATCATAATTTGTTGGTGATTTGAGTTAGATGTTACCACCTGTCGTTAAGAATATCCTGTCGGTCTCAAATAGAAAATATTTTGGCACACTATTTTCGAATAGGTTTTTTGTTGATTTAATGTTAAAACCTTTTCTATGTCCAGCCAAAGAAAGGTTACAATTTTGTGAGAGAGAATATAAGTTGCCAATTTTACCAGCTTCCTAAATATTCCTCAAAACTTTGCAGTTCTTTAAAAATTGCACCTGACAGAAAATATGCCTTACATTAAAACTGTTGCAGAGGGTTTATTATTCTCGGAGAAGTACATTGTTTTACAAATTGATGAAATATCATGTATAAATGTTCTTGTCATTACAAAAATTATAGGTAGAACATGAAGGACAAAATTATTTGATAGGTATATTGAATACATATAGCTTATAGTTGGTAGGCGTAACCCTTCCATCAGAGTATACAGCTCAAATTACAGTCCTTATTCACAATAGGATTTGTTAAAATTTTGATTTCAGGCCAATAGGTATAAAAGTAAGTTTTTGGGCAATTGCACAAAGCAGTTTTAATGGAAATTGCAAAAGAATACATCAATGTACATATAGATGAGTTTGTTTTAGACACATTTGTTCGTGTAATCAACCCCAAACTGATGAAATTCTGCTTGAATTAATGTTGTTAATGTAGCAAATATTTTTATCAATAATTACACTGAAACAGTTCAAGACAAAATACAGACTGACAAAACTAAAAAGAGGAAATTTAATGGAAATAAGAAATGTCTAACGGAAGGGAAAATCTCTAAATCTAAATACATGTGCATTTTTGTACTGTTACTACTGGCATTTTCGCCATTCGTATTTTTTCAAAAAGTATTTTTCTTAATTTATCAACCGAGATGAACTCTGATACATATAAAATGTAATAATTATTCTGAAACTATAAAACAATTTAGATTTTCCGCGGATTGCCCGCCGTTCGGCCCACGGTAACCGGCCCACTATTTGACAGCTAAGCGACGTTGCCACATCTAAGGCTCCGGCCTAGTGTAGAGTCGGCCATGAGTTAGTACAAATTGAACATAATCGAAGCATTGGAACTTCGTTTATAGATATTTAAATAAGAAAATACACTTACCGATATAATGCCAGATATAAAGCTATCTAATGGAGATTCCGTAGAAGAGTTAGCACCAATAGAAATAGGTATTGTTGAGGACGTTGAGGTAGAAAAACTGTTTGTTGTTAGGCATGACATTTTGTACTATCTGTTCCGTGTGGTTTGGGTGATGGTCTATTATGGTAGGTGATCTGTAAAACAAACAATTTGGTGTGATTACATAAATTTTGACGATTTTTTGACGATGACCGGGTTTTAGGGGTCAGAGGTTTAACGTCACTGTCAAATTGACAACTGTCACGAATAATCCTGTCGTGTCGGCATTGTGACATTTACCGTAATTTGAAAGCCTACTTCGATGTAGTCCATACAATAAGCAGGGTTGCCAGACCTAGGGAAATTTCCCTAGATATTGGGAATTTTATGGCACAATAGGGAAAAAGGGAATTTTCATCTTTTTAATATGGAAAATAGGAAACTACAGATATACAGGGTGTCCCACGACGATTAGGACAAGCAATATACTGGAACTGGGTAGTAGTAGGGAATTATAATTTTGAGGATGCAAATTATAGCAAATGTTGTCTTTTCTTGTCACTGTTTTACTCAATGAGGTATTTGTTTTTGGTCACGTGATGTCCGATTCAAAATTATGAATGGGATACCCTATATATTAGTGACTTTCTGTGTTCCTCCCGATAAAACAGTTCCAACAAACTAGCACCTTTGGGGTCTACAGTAATTCATTCAAGAGCTACAGGTACTTGAAGGATTGTACCACTATGACTGATTACCTATAACATGTACCACTACAGTTAAATTATTTTGCTAGTGCTTCATAATGGTAGTGGTCTTTTTATTATAAATTTTGTTTGTTTGTATATATTTAATGTAGATGTACGTTTTTTGGTATAATAAAAAACAAAAAATAAAGAATTTGCATTGCAATTGCATATACACTGAATGACTAATGACTCATGTATCCTCTAATATATTACATGTTTATCTAGGGAAATCTAGGGAAATAAAAAAATATCATCTGGCAACCCTGACAATAAGGCTTCTTGGTGGTATGAAGCAAGCTTCTTTACAGAGCGGTATGAAAAAGAGAAGACTTGGATGGATCTACGTTGATCAATATAATGAATATCTGACTATTAAATTAATGCCGTATTTTCATTTATAAAAATATCCCGTTCATTGGTATAATGATCGCGTTCTTCGTCTTAATGTTAAAGTTGTGAAGAATAAATATTCATTATATTTACGGAATGTTCATGGAATTCACAACCAATATATTTTGCATTAAAATGAAGAACAATTTCATCAAATTAAAGACTAGCAATTTCATTCATTCATCCGAAACCAATCACAGACGACGTAGTTTCGCTTATTTATTAAAGCTCGTCAGTGTGATTTAGGACTCAGACGAATAAATGTAATTGGCTGTTAGTGCCTAGCTGGCAAAACTCGTAATAGTAGTAGCAACATATAGATATTGGGAAGCAGTACTTTAAGAAAGTATTGGTTCGCCACCTATCTACCTGAGCGTTTAATCTGAGGAACCGAGCACAATTTCATCAGTTCAATGAATATTGTTCTTTATATTCATGAATGTGTTCATAAATATCAGGAAGAAATAATTCGACATCATCGCCACACTGGTGTTATCGGTTCTTTTAGCACTTATCGCATATCATATTCAAGCCTACAGTGCGAGTAGATACAAATTATGGTGTGTTCATCAATTCTAACCACCACACCCATATAATGAGAGATAAAGGTCAATTTTGAAAACTTTAACATTTTCTTGGGTAGGCGAACATTTGATGAATATGTTTTTGTTAAAACGTATAACAAATAGATTCCTTTTATAGAACGACATCAATTTCACATAAGCCTTCAGCAGCAGGGAAGGATTGATCAGTCTTGGGAGGAAAAAGTGTCCTCAAAAACCTAGATATGGGCTAGAGAAATCTTCTAAGGACTTACAATCGAACTTGTATAACATGGTTCCCAGCTACTTTCTAAAATGTAAGTTCTATAAAGTGCAAGGCTTCCATCAAAGCATTTCTATATGAAAATGCATTATATACGAACTGTGAGTAGATGGACTTCCGAAAGACAAATATTTTAAATTTTGTGAAGTAGCTTTTTACTCCTAAATGATGTGTATCGTTGTTTTCTTCTTTTATGTACATATCTACGTTCTCACTGTTTTATTTTCACTACAAATGTAAATTTTCACATAGGGTAGCGAAATAAAATGTATGAACCCTTTTGTATTATACCTATCTGACGGTTGATTTATTATTTTTTTAAACATTTTAAAATTCCAATTAAATTGTATTGATGACGCTGTAAATTCATTTCACAAATTATTAATGGATATAATTAAAGATCAATAAATTTTATAAATAATATCAAAATAAAATATTAACATAAGGGTTTGTTACATTAAATTAATGAAAAATGTCATTCATCTAATGAATTCAGTATAATAATATTGAGATTTCTTGCATCAGATTAATGAACGATATTATTAACTACAACATTTTATACATTGAATTAATAAAATCTGTTCATTAAAACAATGTCTGTGTTTATCCCAATAAAAAAACTGCATTCCTCACATTAATGCTATAGTTTATTATATTAACGAATGTTGTTTATCGATATAATAACTTACTGGAGATAGAGATAATTAATTTCTTTTCATTATATTGATCAACTCGTCTTTCGGCTCAAAAATAATGGATCAGTTCATTAATTTAATGGAAGTTGTTCATTGTATTTAGAATTCAGGGTCAGTTTTGGTTCAGTGTAGGATTTGAATGACTATATTGTTAGTACAGATGAATGCTATAGATCTGATGTACCATCTTGTATTGAATACACTGAACCATGACTGAACCAAAACTGACAGTAAATCGCGAGCGATGGCGGGCTATAGTTCTCAAAACTATTGATAATATTCGTGTCGGCAATACTCTAGCTCCGACTTAATGCATTTTACGAGTTCACAACATGTCTCTTAAGGGTCTAGGGTATAGCACCCGAAATTGAGAATCAAAAAAAAAGTCGTATTCCCGTGTTAGCGAGGAGATGCGGCCGCCTGTTCCATTTCTCCAGTGTGTGTCTAAGATGAGGGGAGATAAGTCCAAAAATCCAAAGGTAAGGTCAAAAGGTCCAAAGGTAAGGTCCAAAGGTCACTATAAAAATGAATTTCGTATTCCTAAGCTCCTGACGTTATCTTTAAACCTACAGTAATGATTCAAAAAGCAAATTGAAGACGAAAGCTTGCGCTTTGTCAGCTATTTGGCCTTTTTTTGATATCGTGTTTGGTTGCTAAATTACAGACATTTGAAGAATGTATGATTTTGCATTGAGAGTTTTTTTGCACACTAAAAAACTTTTTTGAGAAAATCGTAAATAGTTGTCTTTCATTAAGGTCTTACCCATCGCCTTCTGAAATATTATATATGTAGTTTGAAAATAGAGTGAGTTATGCGAGAAATTGTGAGTCCGTGTTTTACATGGCAAATACGTATGTATAAATATGTGTATCCAGGCCCCTTAAGACATTGTAACTATGATGATGATGACTGATACTTCCAAATTTTGTTCTGACCGTCGAATACCAGCAATTTTGAAGAAATTCAAGATTTATCGCCGTACCAAAGCCGGTGTAGGAACACCATAATTAAATCAATACGCCATTATAACCCACAATGTATTTAATTTCCTCTCATTACTCCCAATAACTCAATAGCAAACATTCTGGGCCGGCGGCCCGTCCTTTTTTCGGCCCACCAGGCCATTTTTCTCCCTGCGCCCATTTTATGGTGCACTGGTATCGAATTCGTTTCCAAGAAAAGGCCACAATGCCAAATCTTCACGGCTACCTGCCCTTCTCCGGATGATCTCTCTCACAACTGCATACAATGCCATCACGGTACCATTCCTATTCCTATTTTAGGTACAATGCACACTTGCACTTCCATCGGTACCTAGGTACTACTTGTTCCGAAAACGTACTTTTTCCTATTTACAGATGAATGGGTACGGGTTGTTTGTGCCTAGCAAATCTTTTCAGATAAGACCATGGGCGCAGGTTAAGGGTGAGTAAAGTTTTCTTTCGTCTCACCACGATTGAGACAAGCAATATGTCGAAAGTGGGCAGTAGTAGAGAATCATAATGGGCCTATACCGTGATCTCAAATTGATCAATTTATTTACTCCGGTATTATTTTTGATGATACATAGGACCGTTTACTGTAAAAAGTCAGCAGAAAACTTGATCCAAACGAGAATAACACTAAAAAGAAAAGTAATTTGAAATAGCCGATGATGACATCACCGGTAGGGAACAAATGAGAAGCGTCCTTTCTGTAGGGAACCAATGAGAAGCGTCCTTTCGTGGTCCGATGACTACGAGCGGATGCTATTGTTTTGTACCAATGAGCTCTTATTGGTTCCCTACAGGTGACGTCACGACCTGGGCGGGAAGTGTATGGATTCAGAAAATTCAATATTTAGAGCAATTTTTTGCTGTTATAAATACGATAGAAAAATTTTGTAAAATTATTTATGACATCTACGTGTTGTCAGGGTTCGTTTAAGCCAATAAACCAAAAATGTGGTATAGGCCCATTTTAGAACAAATGTTGTGTCTTTTCTTGTTATTGTGTTACCCAACGAGGTATTTGTTTTTGGTCACGTGACGACCGATTCAAAATTATTAATGGGACATTGGTGCATTTCAGTATTTTTCCTGATAAAACAATGCCAACAAACTCGCATACTTGGTGTCTAAAGTGATTCATTTAAGAGCTTAAGGTACTTAAAGTATTGTATCAATACAATGATTATAATATGTACCCCTACAGTTGAATTATTTTGCTAGTGTTTGTTTCATTTTTTATCTTAATGGTAGTGGTACAATACCTGTAATACCAAATACCTGTAGCTCTTGAATTAATCACTTTAGACCCCAAGTGTGCTAGTTTTTATAGCATACAGAGCGTCCCACTAATAATTTTGAATCGGACGTCAGGTGACCAAAAAACAAATACCTTATTGGGTACCACAACAAAAAGAAAAGATACAACATATGCTCTAAATTACACCCCCGAAATTATAATTCTCTGCTACTGCCCAGTTCCGATATATTGCTTGTCTTACGTCGTGGGTCATCCGTATAATTTATTTGACTCCCGATATTCTAGACATAACTGTTAGTCACCTATATACGACTGGAAATAATCAAGCTATATTTAGATTATTTCTGTAGCAAAAAGGTAGTATGGAGTAGATCAGAAGCCTAATAAAAGTGGGTATAGGTATATGCAAGGGTGCCCACTATAGGTCGTTTCAATCTCGTTTGAGGAAAATCAAAAATTTCAGATTTTTCAGATCTTCATGTTCGCATAAATAATTGAAAATCTTTATTTGGCCATCTATTAAGGTGAAACCTCGTGTTTTGGATGATTTGAGGATTTGAGTACAAATCCGGTCGTCGAGTTGATAAAAGTCAAAAATTTCAGATTTTCAAACTTTCCTAAAAAATCGACAATCTTCATTTCTATAAAGATGTTTTCGATAAGTTGAGGATGCTGTTTCCAAATCCGGTCGCAGTTTTGAGTTTCAGTGTCGTTTGGCGAATATCAAAAATTTCAGATCTTTGTCAGGTTTACGTAAAAAATTGAAAATCCTTATTTGGCTTTCTATTAAGATGAAACCTCGTGCTTTGGATAATTTGACGGTGCTGTTTACAAATCCGGTTGCAGTATTGAGTTTTAGTACAGTTTGACGAAAATAAAAAATTTCAGATTTTTGAAATCGCCAAGATTGTCTAAAAAAACGAAAACCTTTATTTGGCTTTCTATTAAGCTGAAACCCTGTGCTTTAGATAATTTGAGGGTGCTGATTACAAATCCGGTGTGGCAGTTGTGAGTTTCAGTCTCTTTTGAGGAAAATGAGAAGCAAATCATATTTTTCAGATCTCCATCAGATTTGCCTAAAAAATAGAAAATATTTATCTGGCTTTCTATTAAGTTGAAACCTGGTGCTTTACATAATTTGAGGATGCTGGTTACAAATCCGATCGCGTTTTTGAGTTTCAGTCTCGTTTGAGAAATATCAATAACTTCCGATTTTTCAGATATTCAGGTTTGCCTAAAAAATCGAACATCTTTATTTGGCTTTCTGTTAAGATAAAACCTCGTGCGTTGGATAATTTAAGGGTGCTGATTACAAATCCGTCCACAATTTTGAGTTTGAGTTTCGTTTGACAAAAATCAATAATTTCAGATTTTTCAGATCTCCATGTTTGCCTAAAAAAATAGAAAATCTTTATTTCGCTTTCTATTAAGGTTAAACCTTGTGCTTTCGATAATTTGAGGATGCTGGTTACAAATTCGGTCGCATTTTTGAGTTTTAGTCTCGTTTGAAAATAATCTATAATTTCGGATTTTTAAATATTGTGTAATTATTATGTCTTTAAGTCATACTATTCATAGCCTCAATCGTAGATAAAGTATAGTATTATACTCGCGGTAATGGTAATAACTCACTTGTTAGTTACAGCACTCGCCTAAGGCTGTTGCTGCAAACTTTAACTGCGTGAGTCATTACTGTCATTACCGCTCATTGAACAATATACTATAACCTACCCTTTATTACCTTTAAAGGGGTGATACACGTACGAGCAAGTATGCGTACTTACGGCTCGACGACCTTTTTCGCCTGTGTGTCACCGTAAGTTAGATACTTTAAAACCGTCGCGCAAACCGCCGGCGATCCAACTGGTTTGAAATCTTGCTCATAACTTGTCTCGGCTCGTACTGCGAGCCGCGAGCCACCACTTTGTTTCGGCAGGCCATCGATGCGCAACGCTTGTTGTGTTTGACGTTTGTTAAAAGTTTTGTTTATTTAGGAAAATTATCAAAATGAGGGATTTCAGCTTCACGTGTGTCACCGACGTCGAGCCGAGTAAGTTCGCGAACTTAAAAACCGCGTACTTAAAGTTCGTACGTGTATCACCCCTTTAATACTGCTGAAAAATGGTACATATTATTTCTATGAAATAGTTTGATTGGGAACCCGTCAACTTAATTTGAGCCTCCAAAATCCAGGGCGCTAATGTAATAACTACGTTTTTGCCGAAATCCTGAAAAAACCTTATTTTTTCAACACTAATCTTACCGCACGAAATCCAGCAGATAAGCCCATGGATTTCATACCTGGCTTATAATCCTTGTACAGCTTTGTAGCTGAATAGCTATTGTGAGATTGTATACTTATTTACCATCGTGCTTGAGGGTTTCAAGGGATTGTAAAAAATACGCCATATTATATAAGTTGATAACTTGGGTATACCTGTATTATTCGAGGGAGGGTTTTCGAAATTACCACCCACCAATAAAATCACTATGAAGCTCGAATATTCTGTAAAAACCCATACATAATGGGTGAAATAGGACGCATATAGTTGAGCTCGCAGTTTCTGAAAAAGTATTTTTAGCCCAAAGGACTACCATAGAAACCTAGAAAACCAACCACTACCCATTAAATAACACCCAGTTCCAAGAAAAGCCTCTCGTTTCAAGGCCACCCTACATTCATAACAGGCCCATGTGTACTACTTTACATATCTGCTACCAGTGGCGTACCTCCCTGCAGATTTTTTGTGATATACCAGGGACCTCAAAGTATTGCAGTAAATTATAGTTGTTTTTCATTGGTTTCGGTCAGCGAATGAAACTATCATTTTTCTTTACTACGTTTCGGCTCATTTTAATCTAAACCATTTTCAGGTGTATTAATATCAGATGATATCTGATGATATCTGATGATACCTGATGATATCTGATGATATCTGATGATACCTGATGATATCTGATGATATCAGATGATATCTGATGATATCAGGTGAAATCTGGTATTAATAAACCTGAAGATGGTTCAGATTAAAATAAACCGAAACGTAGTGAAGAAAAATGATGGTTTCAATCGCTGACCGAAACCCATGAAAAACAACCATAATCTATAGTCGCAGTAACTAGAAAAATAAACATAAAATATCGCAGTAAAGTAATTTATTTTTGATTTCGCTTAGTTTTACAGATGTGCAAATATAGATTTTAGATTTTTTAGACAAAACTGAAGATCCGAAAATCAGAAATTTTAGATTTTCTTTAAACGAAACTGAAACTCATAACTGCGACCGGATTTGTAATCAGCACCCTCAAATTATCCAAAACACAAGGTTTCGTCTTAATAGAAAGCCAAATAAATATTTTCAATTTTTTTATGTAAACCTTAAGAATCATATTTTGACTTACTTAAATGCACTTACAGTATTATATTCTACTCGGTGATTTCAGTGTATTTTAGCTCTAGATGACAAATCTAATAAATGAGATAACCAAGGATCAGGCATACTCAAGGTAATTTTGAATATGAATTCAGAGTATTTCAGTTCTAGATAGTAAATATGTATAGTTGGATAGCCAGTAACCAAAGGCAGCCAAGTCAATTTTGAATACGGTTATAGAATACTTTACTCAAAAGTGTCAATAAAATACACCATTATATAAAAGGTATTCATCCCGTTTGCATCCAAATAATTTACCTTAGATCAACAGCTAATTAACAAAAAGTGGCAGAACACACAAAAACACAACACAAAAATAGTTCTTTACTTCCACGGTACCATTGGAACTGTCGCACATTTCTGGCTTCAATATCGAGGTACGAATTATTTGCAAAAAAGTTTAATTACACTATTTGCCAAAAGTAAGCAGCATTGTCTGAAATATTTCGAATTTAATGTCATTTTCTGGCTATCAAATGGATTGGAGGGATTTCTAGATGAATTTATTTGAACAACTATTTGTAAGGTTGGTTTCAAGCTGTCTTGTGACATTCCAAGACGGTTTGAAGGGCATATAACACGCAATAATTTGACTAAGTATATGGCTTATTTTCTTAATGTTTTATTAAAAAGTAAGATTTGTTCATGATTGCTTCCAATGTGGCACTATGGAAGAAAATACATTCCTTGCTGAGAAGTATGGACATCCCTAATTATCTACTTATGGGTGGAAGTAAGGTTAATGATGATGAATGCTTGAAGCAGCAAGGAGGAACACAACCAAAAAATTAAGGACAAGCTCCTCTCATGTCCTAGTTCGTCCAGAACATTCTGGTCTGTAGCTAAGGCTGTTAGTCAGAACTTTTCCTATTCGTCAATACCACCCTTGACCAGAGAGGACAAGTCCATCGCTTCTGCTCCTAAAGAAAAAGCAGACATCTTGGGGAAACTCTTCGCAGCCAATTCTACTGTAGACTTTCAAGGTAGTACTCCGACCACCACTATAAGCGTGAACTCGAGAATGGCAGAGGTCAAATTTCAACATCGAGATGTTAAAAACATCCTCCAAAAACTGAATACGAATAAAGCTACTGGTCCTGACCAAATTCCAGCCATTGTCCTTAAACGCTGTGCCGCTGAGCTTGCACCTATTCTTTGCAAGCTCTTCAAACTTTCGTATCAACGAGGCATGTTTCCCGCTTCATGGAAGATTGGCTGCGTACAACCCATCCCTAAGAAAGGCAAAAAAACTGATCCCACCAATTATAGACCTGTGGCTCTTCTCAGCATCATGTCCAAGGTTATGGAGACTGTCATTAACGCACAGCTCCTGAAATACCTGGACAACAATAACATCATAAATGATCGCCAGTATGGCTTCCGTAAGCACAGGTCTACAGGTGACCTCCTTGCCTACGTCACTCACTTGTGGAACAAAGCAATAGAAAATCATGGCGAATCCCGTGTTGTTGCACTTGACATATCGAAAGCTTTCGACAGAGTGTGGCATGAGGGACTTCTGGTCAAGCTTGCTGCTTATGGACTACCACCTGGCCTGCGCCAGTGGCTGAATAGCTTTTTGAACGACCGATCTCTGTTTGTTGTAGTCGAGGGCTGTTCATCAGACGTATTTTCAATAAACGCAGGTGTTCCTCAGGGATCTGTCCTATCCCCTACATTGTTTCTGCTGTACATCAACGAGCTGTTGGAAATAACATCCAATCCAATCTACAGCTTCGCAGATGACAGTACATTAGTGTCGTGCATGGAACCAGGTAAGCCACTATCATCCCAGGAGACGGTACGTCGGCGCCAGCAGCATGCCTCACAGATCAACGCAGATATCAAAACAATTGTCGAGTGGGGATTAGCAAATAAAGTACAGTTCAACGTACAAAAAACTCAGGCAACAACACTTACAAAGAAGTCTCACGATGGCTTACCAACCGTGGAAATGGAGGGCCACCCCATAGTCGAATCTCCTTCCGTCAAGCTTTTGGGGATCAACATCAACAATAACATGTCCTGGCACGACCACGTCGTCAGTATTGCTAAAGCGGCATCCCAGAAGCTTGGAGTCTTGTTCCGCTCTAGGAAGTTGTATACACCAGAGCAACTGCTGCTGCTCTACAAGGCACAGATCCGACCATCACTGGAGTATTGCTCCCATGTGTGGGGATGCGCTTCGAAACACTCTCTAAAGCTTCTGGACACTATCCAGAAAAGAGCAATTAGATTAATCGATACGCCTAACCTCACAAAGGACCTCCACAGCCTGGAACATCGAAGGAGGGTGGCTGACCTATCCCTCTTTTACAGATTCTATCACGGAAGATGTTCGAGTGAGCTCTCCCAGATAATAACATCAAAGGCCGTCCGAACCAGGAACACTAGAGAAGCTCTGCGAGCTCATCCTTACCAGGTCGAGGTCCTTGCTCCCCGAACCAGTCTCCTTCAGCATTCCTTCTTTTGGAGAACTTCGACGCTGTGGAATCAGCTGCCGGGGAATTTGTTTCCCGACGGCTACAACCTGCAGCGTTTCAAATCTAACGTGAACCGACACTTGTCCTCTCGCAGCGCTTCTATAGCGCCATAGGCTTTCGGCCTTTGCGGGAGGCTGATCATAAAAAAAAAAAAGCAGGAGAACATCCGAAAAGCGGTGAAGGCCTCTACTGGAGTCCTCAAGGACCCGTCTTGGGTGCAGTGCTAAGAAAGGTATTCTATGACCGAATTTAAATCTAAAAGTGCTACTGGGGATTCATCTAATTATACTATATACGATTGGCAAGCTCGGATCTAGAATGCCGAAGTCGCCTTTTCTAACGATCTTCATTCCAGCATCAAGGCTACATTTTAAAAATACTTTCATGTTATACAGGGTATCCCCAAAACACGAAACGTATCAAAGTTATATTTTTCTAAATAGAACATGCTGTATATTATTGTATGTTCAGATTCTTTAGTGAATTCTAGTGTGACTTCTATGTATCACGATGGGACTTAAAACGACCCGTTTAGGTGTAAATTATCATTTTCTTTATAAGAAAATGTAAAAAAATTGAATATCACAGAGAACATAAAAATTAGAAGGCTGTGAAAACGAAGAGTGAATTAAAATTTGTTCAAATTATGAAATATGATTTATCTGGCAGAAAATTTAAATCTGATCTGTCAGTACCTATTCCTTTTTTACGGTCTGGATACTGAAAAAAATAGAAAGGCTCCAGTAAGAGATATCGTTACTTTGACGCAAATGACTACGTTTTCACACCATTACAAGTGGTTGATAGTTGCGTGCTGGAGCAACAATCGCTGGTAGTTTTTCTGCCATTTCAGGGTTTTTAATTGCAGTAGCCAGCCTGTGAAAAACATCTATTTCTGTCATACTCCAGATTCTTTTTGACGTTACATGTGTTACCGCTGTTGTCTCTGGTCATCTGAACATGCTTTATTTATATTTCATGGCTTGCTGGGTAGTTTATAGGTAGGAGTAGGAAAGAAGAAAAACGTCAGTTTGATTGAAAATTTGAAATTAAATGAAAACTACCAGAGATTGATATTCACAACCTATATCATTAGAAAGGTTATCAAATTCTACATTTAATCGTATAAAGAAATAGGCATTCCCATTTGAACAAATCATGTTATCTCTGATTAAAGATTCCTTAATTAATCGACCCCCATTTCTCCAAGCACAAACGTAATTCAAATTTGACCGACTAATCTGAACTGACACATTTCTTGCTTAGTTATATGACAAATAAGCCACAGCTTTCTAAAGTTTATAATCTCTGAGATATTCAATTTTCTTCTGATATCTACTTTTACCGAAAATGGTGATCTACAACTAAACGGTTCACTTCAAGTCCTACGTGTGATATATGAAGTCACACTAGAATTCACTAAAGAATCTGAATAAGCAATCATATATAGGGTGTCCTGTTTAAAAAAAAATATAACTTTGATACGCCTGTATTTTGGGGACATCCTTTATAACATGAAAATATTTTTAAAATGTAGCCTCAATGGATCCGTATCGATCCGAACTTATTTTTTTTATTGATAGAGCTGCTTGCGCCTACTTAGACTACTTAAGACTCCTTGCATAGGTCATGGTTGCCAGATTTATATATAACCTCTAACGGGATATAGATAGCTTTCAGGACCTTCTACGTCACATAAGAACACATATAATTAGGAAACAAATGCGCATCGGGCTAACCGCTAGCCCAGATCCATCTCAGCCTCATTCATTGGCGTGGGAATATTTCCAAGGGTTATTTGATATTTTCGGTAAATAACGGTATACCGGGCCTATTCATCGGCTTCGTAAACAGTAGGGCGGTCTCCCAAAGTAATATTTAGTTTAGACAGGAATTGGGTTAATTACAGTGGTACCGGCATTTTTCGAAAATGGGTGCAGGAGAGATTGAAATCGAGAAGGAAATCGTTTTTGTAATATTGGAAGGTTATTATGTTGCCCAGGGTCAGGTTTGTGTTTAAGATAGATTTATAGATTTAAATAGAACCAAAGCACTTTAATCTTAGAATATGAACAATATTTCTACTCCCTGAACTTAATAGCCCTTTTGGATGTCAATGAAATCAGTATTATACATGTTAAAACTATTTCAAAAATATCAATTATTAAACACAGTTACAGTATGTAGCATACTGTATATGGTGTTATTGTTGTCATGTATGACGTAACCTACTGTGAAAATCATAGGTTATATAGATTTTAGATGTGTGAACGTCATCGAATCATCTGATGGAGATTTCAAGGCTGTCAGATGTGCGTCATAGAATCGATTAGATGTCATTTGGTTGTCTCGAATCGTTCTCAAAATCATGAGATGTAATTTTGATTGCGCAGACGCGCAGAAATTATAAGGATTGAAGGAGAAGAACAAGAAGAAGAAGAGTGATTAATTATGTGATTCTATGTTCAGGTGTGAAGTAAAAAACTGGTGAAGAATTCGATACCCTGGAGTAAACGATTATCGCCGTCGTGATAATATTTATTTATGCAACTTTACAAAAACATTACCATATTCCTATAAAATTAATACTAATACGATGGCCGATACCATGATCTGACGATATCAAAAATATTTACGATTATTACAATCGCTCGTAGTTTTCCTTTCATTTCAAAGTTTTTGACGGTTATGGAAATGTTCAATCTCTAGTACATTGCAGTAGCTAGTAGGCTGTGAAAAGTATGAATTTCTGTCATACTCAAGCTTCTCTTTGACCTTCGATATGTTACCGCCATTCTTTCTGGTTAGAGTTGATTTGTTGTAAGTTGTAAGGAATTCTCATAATCTTGCTCCTTTACTCTAGTTCGTCTGTATCTTTTTGACAAGTTAGTTGTTTCTTCCACCTGAACACGTTTTTGTTTATATTTCATACCCTTATAGGTAAGAAAATTGAAAAATACCGATTTGATTCAAAATTTGAAATTAAAAGAATACTACCACAGATTGATACTCACAACCTTATATCTTTACAAAGACTACCAATCCTTCATTTGATCGTATAAAAGAATTAGGCATTCCCATTTGAAGAAATCAAGTTACCTCTGGTTGAAATTTCCTTAATTAATCTCCCGATTTCTCCAAAAACAAACACAATTCAAATTTGATCGTCTAACCTAAGCTAACGCATTTCATGTGGCAAAGTCACAACCTTCTAAGTTTTATAATCGCTGGGATTTTAAAATTTTCTTGACATCTGCTTACACCAAAAATGGTGTTTTGCACCTAAACGGTTTATTGTAAGTTCCATATGTGATACATAAAGTCACACTAGAATTGACTAAGGACTTTGGACATGCAACAATATACAGGGTATTCCCAATCAAAAAACAAAACTTTCATGTCACGCTTTTACTAGACACCCTATATCAAAGTAATTATTACTTCCCACACCGATAGGTGAGGGTAGTATTGTGATCGCGAAAATTTTCGATTTCGAGATAATACGCTTTTTGGGCGTTTCATGATGTCTACATAACGAAAATCCACGTCACTCATTTCCGTCGGTCTGCCTGTCGGTCTGTCTGTCTGTCTGTTGGCGTTTTTCTAACGTCGTAATCTCAGTAACCGCTACATGGATTGTGATGAAATTTGCGATATGTTGTGTGGTCGTAGTAGGTAATGTTCCTATAATTTTGGAAATCGTTGTACAGGGGGCGGAGTAATTAGCAAAAAACAAAAATTTTCACATATTCCTCAAACTCTGTTTTTAGGCGTTTTCTACTTTTTTTTGGGTCGGGGTGAATTTGGGGTGGTTGGGGGGTGGGGGGTTGGAAAACTGCAAAATTTGTTGTATTCATAATGGGCTGTCCATTGACCTGTGAATGAAAAACCTATCGGCATAATACACTTTTTTAGGTCCATTTGAACATTGCCTTGCTCATTATAGAAACCGAGGAACTTAGAATTTGTGATGTATACAGACGTGATACAGACATACGAGTATTGTTTTAGATCGTTGCGTAACGCGAAAATTATTCAATTGATTTTAATGAAATTTTGACACAGTATTACTACCACGGCGAGGATGGTAAACGTGTATGTTTTGAAAAAATCGTGTCAATGGCGGCGCAGCAATAATAAAAACTAAAAAAAAATAATAAAACGCCTCAAACTTTGTTTTTAGGCGTTTTAGGGGTTCCTGATCATTTTCTACTTTTTTTGGGTAGGGGTGAATTTGGGATGGTTGAGGGGCGGGGGGTTGGAAAACTGAAAAATTTCTTGTATTCATAATGGGCTGTCCATTGACCTGTGAATGAAAAACCTAGCGGCATAATATCCTTTTTTAGGCCCATCCGAACATTTCCTTGCCTATTACAGAAGCCAAGGGACTAACAGTTTTGTGATGTATACATATACGAGTATTGCGTAAAGCAAAAATTATTAAATTGATTTTAATGAAATTTCGACAAAGAATTGACTATCGCAGCGAGAGTGGATAACGCGCCAGTGTTTGAAAAATCGTGTCAGTGGCGGCGCAACAATAATTAAAAAACTAAAAATATGAAAACAGCTCATACTTCGCTTTTAGAGGGTTTAGAGGCTCCTGATCGTTTTGCATCGTTCAGATAAAGCATGCGGAATGAAAACTGTGGCGTCCTAGTTTCTAAGGAGGGAAACGCAAGAAACTATTGACGAAAGTTTTGTCATTTACAATACGTTTTTTTGCTGGAGGGTGGGCGATGATTTGGTTGTAAGGGGATTTCAGACTATAGCTTCATGTAATGGGAAAATAATAAAATGAAATCATTATGTGTCGGAAGTACTGAGTCAATCAACTTGACTCCATTTTTTTTTAAAATGTAGTCCAACTAGACCTAAATACACTCGCATTGTTATTTTTCTGAGAAGAGATATCGTTTTGTCATAAGAGCCCGAGTCGTTGAGCTTGACTTACCCTGTATATGATAAGAACAATATAAAGAACACTCAAATCGAATCTAACATTTTATTTTTATTTTCACTGCTGCCATGTAATCAGAATTTCCGTCTTATTAGAATTTATGTGAAAGTTTTCCCCCTTATATTGCAGTTCCTATTCACTACAAGGTCAAGTGCAAGCAGCCTCCACCTCAAAACTGACCCTTATATCATCGTTACGTAAAGGTCAATGCTAGAAGGGCGTCAAACACGGCGCTGCTGCACGCTCCCCTTCCGAAACACGTCATTGATTTTTCTTTTAGGAAAAGGATAATACACCCTTGATACAAGATACAAGGTTCAAGCAGGACCTATTGTTGGAAAAATACAAGAAAATCTTTACGTAGGCATTAGAATCGTGTACGGAAGTAAACGACTTCTGTTTCAGACGCATTTGGTATTGAGAAGCTTCAAAATAGCGTGAGATGATATACAATCAACAAAGTTACTCTAATCATAGCGAAATTGCCAATGAGTTTGCTAGCTTTTTTAATCTGTATACACTAAACCATCTGCTGGTGAGACTTCAAGCACCGTTTCCTCAACAGTCAATATTACTTTAGTAGAGTTTTCAGAAGATGAGGTTAAAAACGTACTGAAGAGGATGAAAAACAGATTTACGTCCGGGCCGGATGGAATGCCTTCTTTTCTGCCTAAAAAGTAATACTTTCCCTATGACATGGAAACTATCAAAGGTACTTCCTATATTTAAACATGGTGATAGAATGCAAGTCGAAAACTACAGACCTATTACCATGGTGAGTAACTTCTCCAAATCCCTTGAAATGCTTCTACATGATTTTTTATCTTTCCATGTCCACTCTAAAATAACTCCTTTCCAGCACGGTTTCATGAAGGGTCGTTCAACAACGACTAATCACTTCACTCAGTACACTTCCGAAGTTATTGACTCAGGTGGATAGTTAGACGTAGTACATACGGATTTTAGTAAGGCTTTCGATCGTATTGATCATAGGTTACTGTTAGCTATACTAGATAATTTCGGCTTATCGACGGACCTGATTGAATTTATAGAGTCATACCTCTCAGGACGTAGCCAGTATGTTCAGTTCAAAGGAAAGGAATCACGTTTGTATGTGTCTACCTCGGGGGTACCTCAAGGAAGTTCCCTGGGACCACTGCTGTTCATAATGTTCATTAACGACATTACTGACTGCATTGGTTCCAAATAATGCTCTACGCAGATGATCTTAAGGTGTTCTCTGAGGTAGAGACAGTATTTGACTGCTCAAAGTTACAAGATGATTTAGATCGCGTCTCCGACTGGTGTGTGAGAAATCGTCTCCCAATAAATGTCAAAAAATGTAAATCCATGACCTTTACAACATTAATAATGAAGATTTACAGATTGTTACAGAGGATAGGGATCTTGGAGTTAATTTTGATCAGTCACTGAGTTTCAACCAACACATAAACGAACTGCTCACAGTAACCTCTAGAAAGCTTGGCTTCATTGTTAGAAATTCTCGGGATTTTACTGATCTAAAAGTTACTAGAATATTATACAATGCATGAGTAGATCTGTATCGTCGTCGCGAGCGGACGTGTTTTGTGTTGCTCCGCAAAGTAATATTGTAAACTGTGTTCTTGTGTAATTTTACAAGTGTAATCCCCAATGATGACCCGCACAAAAGCTACTACAAGTAAGGATGGATTGACAAATTTTCCTGAAGACATCAAGCAATATATAGCTGCTGTCATCAGTGAACAAACGGCTACAATCATCAAAGAATTTGAGGATATGAAAACTGAACTACATAGATTGCGAAATCTCTGCAGTGAATTAAGGGAATCAAATGGAAAACTGAATAGTGAATTACGCAAGTATAATGCATCTAATCCAGTAAATAATGAAGACGACTCGCTAAATTCCGACGAGCTAAATAATTCGTCAGGTACAATAATAGAATCAACGGATCACAAAAACGATGTTGATATACAACGGAATGTAAATAATGTAAATAGTACCAAGAATCAATATGAATGGAGACAGGTACGCCAGCGGCAACGCGGTAACAGAGCGTCAAGTAACAGCACTCAGATAGTAGGGACATCTAACGTGGAAGTGAACGATGGCTTCGCCGGACCAACAAGACGCCTATGGATATACGTGGGAAAATGTAAGCCGAACTCAACGGAAGATGACGTGAAATCATATCTTGAAAGAAAATCACCTGGCCATAACTTCAACGTTTTCCGTTTGAACTCTAAAGGATACTACCGTTCCTATCGTGTGGACGCAGATATCGAACTCAAAAACGTGATCTACACACCAGATTATTGGCCGGTAGGTGTTATTATTAAGCGATTTAAATTCATAAACAACAAATCTTATGATCGGGATACAGAAAGTCAGGTTACCAATCGGCCTTTTTAGTAGTAATAAAAAAAATGCATTCCAAATTTTACATGTCAATTGCCAATCGGTTATGAACAAGATTGATGCGGTTGATGTTGTTTTATCTGAAAATAAACCTGATATTATGTGTATAACGGAAACTTTTTGTAATGATGCTAATGTAGTTCTTCTTAATTTTAACGAATATACCTACTGTAGCTAATTTTTATACTAGGAAAACACACATTCACGGTGGAATAGTCATTTTAATTCGTAATAATGTTGCATTTCGTACAGTATCATACGCAGATAATCTCTCGGATGATATTCATTTTGAATGTTGTGGCATAACAGTTAATATTAATAAATCTAAATATTGCATTGTGACAATTTATCGGTCGCCAAGTGGTGATATTGATCATTTTGTACATAAGTTTTCTCTTCTCCTAGATTATTGTACTCAGCACTATGATTATTTGATACTGTGTGGAGATTTAAATATTAATTATCTTGTTGCCTCAATGAAGAGGGATGTATTTCTGGATGTTATAAGCAGTTACGACCTTAATATAAAAAATACAGAAGTCACAAGAGTAAACATAGATAAGAATGGAAAAAAATCTGAAACAAAGATAGACTAGGTACTTTATCTCAAATATCCCAGAACAGCTGAGCTTTGAAAGTACTATTATGCTTAATTTAGGGGATCACCTTGGACAAATGTTTGAATTTATGGTTTTCAGCGATTCCGAGGTACTGCAAACACAGCAAACAAAAACAATAACGTTCAGAGATACTTCAATCATGAATCTTGAGCAACTCAAATGTATGCTTATGTTATCCAATATGTTTGATAATATTTATATTGAAGATAATTCAGTTGATAGGATTTTTGATAGATTTATAGATGCACTTACTGATATGATTGACCAGAACTGTCCAATTGTTATGAAAAATGTCAAGGATACGCATGTTAGAAAATCGTGGATAACAAGTGAAATAACAGATGCAGGTGAAGAATTAAGGAATTTATTTTGGTCTATGAAAAATAATCCCAGTGATCAAACTCTAGAGCGCTATAAGCTGAAAAAAGGCTTGTATAGAAAAAGTATTGAAATTGCTAAGAAATCTTACTATCAGCAGTTGTTGGAAAATAAAGTTGGGGCGGATAAACAAAAACAAATTTGGAATGTGGTCAGAGAAAAGACTGGCAAAAATAAATCTAGAAATACGTTGCAGGTAAAAATAGGTGATGATATCTTGAGGGATAAAAAAGAAATAGCAAGGGTATTTGGGAACCACTTTTCTAATATAACGAAAAATGCTACTGAGCAACATTTCGGAAACTCTACATTCAATAACTATACAGTGATGTATCCGACAATAAATAACTCATTTTTTTTCATTCCTGTCACACCATATGAAATTGAAAATATCGTCTATTCTCTTAAGAGCACTGGCTCCGTGGGAGTCGACAATTTACCTGTTAAAATCATTAAACACATAGCCTCAGAAATATCAAAACCACTAGCACATATAATCAACACATCCATAATTGAAGGAACGTTCCCAAAGAGTTTAAAAATAGGTAAGCTTATACCAGTATTTAAAAAGGGTGATGTGCTCTCGATTGATAATTATCGTCCTATCACAATTCCGACAATTATGTGCAAATTAATAGAAAAATCTGTATACCATCGCATGATTGACTACATATCTAAACACAATTTACTAACCGAGTGTCAAAATGGATTTTGGCCCAACAGATCTACAGAAACTGCATCTTATAACTTTGTTAAGTATATTTACCATCATTTAGATAAAAAGCAATCAGTTGGAGCACTTTTTTTTGATCTGTCCAAGACATTCGACACGATTGAACCAAGTATAGTAGAACACAAACTATGCGCTCTAGGTTTCCGTGGTAAATTCTTAACATGGCTGATGTCTTACATTTGTGACAGAAAATTTGTGATCAGGGTAGAAGACTACCAATCAAATGAATTTAATGTTAACAAAGGGGTTCCTCAAGGCTCAATATTGGGTCCATTGCTTTTCATTTTGTTCGTTAATGACCTGCCATCTTATATAACCACTGACTGCTTGATACTCTACGCTGATGATACCACCATAGCAGCTCATGCAGATACCATCGAGGAACTGAAGACAAAGCTAGATATAATCGCTTCTGAGTTCACGTCATGGTGCTCAAACAACTCTTTAATTGTTAATTCCCATAAAACAATATCTATGCAGTTTTATTCTGGAACTAGATCTTCTCGAAAAACAGAACAAACTTTTACCATAGCAGTCAACACGGAAGCAATTGAGCTTTCGAATAATACTAAATTCCTAGGACTGAACTTAGATAGTGATATGACTTGGAGAACACATACTGAATCAGTATGTAAAAAAATAAATAAAGCATACTATGCTATTCTTCAGTTAAGAAATTGCCTAGATACTCCTCACCTAATAAGTGTGTATTATGCCATGGTATACAGTCATATTGCATATCACATTATCATCTGGGGTAACTCCCCATTTGCGGTAAGACCGTTTGTTGCTCAAAAACGGATTTTACGGCTGTTATTTCGGCTGAAGTATAACGAATCATGCAGAACCTATTTTAGGAAATACAACCTACTAACGTTACCTTCAATTTATATCTACAAATGTATACTTTTTGCTAGACGATATTCAAGTACCTACGAAAAAAACTCTGATCTACATTCTTACCCTACGCGGGCGTCCACTTCTCTTAGATCTATTAAACACAATACAACAACTTACGAAAATAGTCCGTTTTATATGGGTTATAGGCTCCTCAATTCTTTGCCTGCAGAGATAAAGAATATTTCTGCAGACCACTTATTTAGTAAGCATCTGAAGAGTTTTCTTATCGATAAGTGCTTTTACTCTACTTCCGAATTTATTGACTTATAATAGGAAATTCTGTTAACTGTGAAAACGGAAAAAAAATATTCCCTGTGCAGTTTTAATTTTAACCGTATGTTTGTACCATATTTGTTTTGGTGTAAATTTGTTTGTTCTTTTTTATTGACTTGTCCTATGTCTGTGTATTTAGATCTTTGGACCAATAAATGATTTGATTTGATTTGATATGTTCTGTCCAAACTTGAATATGGAAGATTAGTGTGGAATCCGTGTTATATCACAGCTTGTGAATCGATAGAAAAACTCCAGAAGAGATTTCTTAAATATCTATCGTTTCGTGAAGATGGTATCTATCCTGCAGTTGGTACACCTTACGAGGCACTATTACTCAGGCACAACTTTATCAGCTTGGATGACAGGCGAAAATCACACTCGCTGGTATTCATATTCAGTCTGCTCAACAACACTCTCGACTGCCCAGAACTTTTAGAGCGTCTCCAGCTGAACTGCCCAAAGTTTAGCACAAGAAACACATACACATTTTATTTAAATACTCCCAGTACTAACCTACTGCTCCATTCTCCAGTGCTGTAATAATATGCAACAGCGTGTGGATATTTTCCACAAATCTATATCGCGCATTAAAGACACTGTTTTATCTTAGGCATCTCTAAATGTTGTTTTATATCTTATGTATGTCTTTGTTCGTTTTCTCTGTGTTAGTCCCACCAATAAATGGTTTGTACTGTTGGTGGTGGATCAAATAAATAAATAAATAGCTGTCTTAGGCGAGGGAGGCAGGGAGAAACCTCGGGGTCTGGGTAAGAAAATTTGGAGCTGATGTCACAAAAATGTGATTATCTCTCCTTCACACCATACCGAACAGTTTAAAATATCTTTTAGTTATAATATCGTCAGTTATCAACAACCTTTCTGAGACTAAAGACTAAAGCATTACTTAAAACAAAGCTCACACAAAGTCTAATGACCCAGCACAAAAAAGTAGAAAGTAAAACAAAATATGCTAAGTAATCTTTGTGTACTTTGTGAACATTTCTTTGCATCCTGGGATTAGATGGATGAACAGCCCCCTTCCGTCAGGAATATGCTGAACTTAGCTCTAATTTTTGATCTTCAGAAATGTATGAACCATTGTTAAGGAAGATATTTATCATAATTATTAAAGCAACAGAAGGCGAGAATGGTTGTGAGTATCATAATTTGTTGCAGGAATGAGCTCAACGATGATCAGGCTTTGGTGCTCTTCACGTATAACGTACAAAAGTTCTTGAAGCACTTTTGGGGGCTAGAAGTTCATGTGACATGCAAGTCAATTACAAGGGTTGATCTCTATAGTCCACCCCGAACTCGTTCTAGTTTAAGTAGAACTTTCTGGTATTTTTTAGTTGAAAGGTACATTATAAAAAACACTCACGGGATATTAGACGCAAATATATTCTCACAATGCCGCTACACAGAACTGCGATGTTTCAAAAGTCTGTCATTTTCAATGCCATTCGTTTTTATAATTCTCTTCCTAGTGAATTTAAGATACTAAATATTCTGAAATTCAAATACAAGTTAAAAAAATATTTATTTGACATACAATAGGCGCCGATGTGTTTACGTATCCATCTATTTTAAAGATTCTTATACCTTTTTTTGAGTTCTACTAAACCTGGTTGATAATATTAGGTGAAGAGACTATGTACGCATTACACTACCTACTAATACTTAAGGTTTGGTTATCCCACCTGTCATTCAGATGATAATATTAAGTGAAAAGGCTATGTACTTGTACACATTACACTACCTATTACTACTTAAGGTGTCTTTTATTTTTGGGTTATCCCACCTGTGGTTAAGTGGAATAGCAGCTTGGTTAGACTTCGCCACAGGTTTATTTATTCTTTTTGTTATTGTACCTATATCAGAGCTAATAAAGTCGATTTTTTATTATTTCTTATTATTATTATTATTATATGGTCCAAAAATTTGCAAGCATCAAGTGAGGTGTGGCTCAGTGTTGAAATGGACGCCAAAGAGCATCTGATTAAATATTTTTGGAAACGCAGTTTTCCGCAAAAGAAATCCATGCCGATTTAACAATGATATTAGGGGACTCCGCTGTGACTTATGACATAGTAAAAAGATGGTATCGTGAGTTTAAGTGTGGACGGGAAACCTGTGAAGACAAACATGGCAACACGATGCAATCATCGTCACAACTGATGAAAACATCAGAAAAGTTCACGATGTCTTTTCTAAAGATCGATGGGTGTCTTTGCGTCCAATTGTAGAAGAAACAGGCTTTTCATTTTACGTAGTGCAAATACAACAGATGTTTTAGCCATGAAAAATTGAAGGCAAGATGGGTTCCCCGAATGCCTTCAGCTGATCAAAAACATGTTAAACAGGACATCTGTCAATGGATTTTGAACACTTTTCGCAGTAATAACAAGAACTCTATTGAACGCTATGTGCACCAATATGAGCTGGAGGCAAAAGTTCAAAGTAAGTCTAAACCAAAGTACCTAGTTTAATTATAAAGTTTAAAATTTGGAGGAGCATTTTACATTAAGTATAATGGTTATTCCACTCGTTAGAATAAAAGGTGGAATTTCTTTGCCATTTCATCCAGCAATTCACCAGAAATAGACAGTATTGCCAATCCATTCAGTAGCTTCGGTGGGGGGGGGGGGGGGGGGGGGTCGCGGGATTAATCCGCTAAGCACGCCACTGGATTTCACTAGCATTCAGGCAATTTTCCGTACAAGAATTTATCACTAATTCAATTAAAAAAAAATCAAACGAAAAATGAGTGGAATTTTTGAAAGTACATATTATATGGTCTATGATACCATGCTTCTTTCAAAACATTTTTTTAGTTTCCACTCTCAAACTCACCCCCAACATTTTTTCTAATAGCACCCAATAGTGTTTCCTACACAAATTATGTCTTTATTTTATTTAAAATTATGAACTATCTATTTTTAATTTTATACACAATTTTTACGTAAAGTCATAAGCGCAAGATGAACAGAACAAGAATTTGTTTGAGGCGCGATATTTTCGTAATAAAAAGACATAATAAAGACATTTTTTTTCGAAAGCATGGTATGATAGGTCATTCAGTATCCTTAAAAACCCACTTAGTTCTCTTTCTATCCTTTTTTTTGCAAGCATCAAACGAAATCTTGTTTGATTTATATTATGCTTATAATTTTACAAAAAAATAAGTTTCAGTATAACATCAAAGATACCATATGATTTTAAATAAAATAGGGATATTATTTATGTAGAAAAACCTATGGGGTGCTATTTGAAAACAAAAGATTGGGGGTGAGTTTTCAGGGATGACGTACAAATAAAAATCTCTACCTTCAGAATAACAACTTAGTTCTTAGTTGAACCGTTTTTCTTTACATGTCAAGGAAATTCTGGGACACCCTGTATAATCTGATAAACACTTCCTATAGTTACAACTGTTATTCCATATCACATCATTAATTTCTTATTAGCACCCCCCTGAAATAATTTCTAACCAGCCGCTGTGTCACTGCCATAGCCAAGGGGCATTTCAACCATCAGATGTACAGTTAGAATCCCGTTCTTTCGGAACTGAACTACCCTACTGCATGAGACAAAAATCAATAAAAATGTGATCAGAAATTCAGGGCCACAGAACCCACGAAGAACTTGACATTCACACCGTGGCGACACAAGCTTAATAAATAGGGTAATTAAGTTATATTAGACCACCATAGGATATAACACGTTGCAATGTTATTGTTATGAAAGTATGTAGGTCGGCAGAACATAACCTCTTATTTTCTAACGGTACTTTGTAGTTAGCGGAAAATGCGGTCTTTAGCAGTACTTAGGTACTTTCTTTTCGTACATGATAAAATATGATTAACTATGGTTTAAAGTCTGCAATTAAATAACGAAAGGAACGTTAATTTGCTCATTACCCTATATATGATTGTATTAGGCGTGAGTTTTTGGATAAAAACAAATATGTTTTAGTAATGATAGCAAAATATGAGACACAATTCAGATGTTATTGAAGTTACGCTAGCAAGTGATATGTAGCTACAACAATTATGTTCTGGGATTCTAATCCTACAGACTAGCAACGAAGAAGTAAGCATATTTGAATACCGTCAATCAAACTTAATGTATACATGCAGATACTACAAATATTGACGAGGATGTACTACAGGGATCGTTACTTGGACTCAGGTATAAATACCTATTTATCCCGTACATTTCATTAACCTAAATATTTCGCACGCTATGGTTAGCAATACATAAACAAAAATGCCGACGCAGTTATTCAAGGAAATCATCCAAAAATTCTAAACGACTCAAAATCCAGAAACAGCAAACTTGTATACGTACCACATGAAGAAATATCCGTCACATAACAGTATAGATGAACGGCCCGAACTCACATATTACCCGTTTGACACCATCTAACATTCTGCAAAAGCTGCCCTTGTCTATTCGGTATTTTCTACCCTAGCCTAAGTCAACTAAGGGATGGATATGCCTGCGCATTCTAGCCCCCCACCCCTTACCTCTCTTCTCTGTGTGAAGAGGGACCTTGAAAGAGTGGTTCGCCAATTATTCTATGACAGTGTTGCCGAGTACCGTTCACCACCCTTAAACTATTTCCTATTATTTCTCTCTGGATCCTGGACTAGTGGTATTCTTCTCCAAAGAATAAACATATTTGTAATACAGAAAAATACCCAAAGTGTACAGTAGTATAGCAGTAGTAATAATAATAGTACTGCGCCCAGCATTTGTTTCTCTCAGTTTGGATTTCAAAAACAAAAAAATACCTCAGATGTCTTTTTTTTTCTAATTCATAGACTATACTGTAACTTAAATAAAAATCACATTTCAGTGGCTTAATAGACATGTTGTTTCGTCGTATCCACCCAGCAGCGTGTAGGGGAACGGCCACGGCGCCGCCCACTCGGGGCATGACCCTGAACTACAACTTTCTCCATATTATCGCTTCTGTCAATATTTCCGAAGAATGTAAGCATTCCCGTCGACACAATGGAGGATAGTCTCTTTGGATTACCGAGATCATCCAGTATGGAAACATCAGTTCGATGGGCGGTATAATGAACTCTCAGCGTTCTCCTCCACGTCCACATTTCAAAAGCATCTATGCGATCTGACTGATCAAGGCATTGGATAAATATATTCTATAACAATGCTGGAGATGGAGTACCACAGGGATCTGTATTAGGTCCCATCTTTATTTGTATATATACCTAATGACACTGTATTTGCTGATGACACTAAAATACCCGGGCATGATGCTTAAAAAAAGCTGAAAATGATATAGGTTTAATCAAAAGATGGTGTGAGAGCAATCCGCTATCTTTTAATATCTCGGAAACCAGGTTCATGGCTTTCAAATACTCACTTTCTGTGATTTACTTATACAATGAACAATTATAGGAAACATACAGCATGAAGTTCTTAGGTCTAATTATAGATCAAAAATTGAGTTTTACTAATGACATTAATAATTTAATTGGATGGATAATAATTTAACTCATACTTTGGCTGATTCTGAATGTATGCAACGGTCACTGATGCTGCTCGAGCTTTTGCCAAGGGAACCCGCAGTTTCCTATTTTTAAAAACGCTGCCTTTTCATACTTGTAGATAAAGTACAAAAAATACTCCTACAGTCCTTTTTGTTCCACCTAGCGTCTCTCAAGTTAAATCTTGACACCCCATGCTCTGCCAACATAACGGCTGTATATTTCGTGGACTACGCACTGGACTACAAAGAAAAAGTTTTATCTTTTATGAGAAGTATTATTTTCTAATTTTTCACAGTCTTATTCTTACACACATAAATAGATATTTTCAATTCAAGAATTTTGATAATCTTTTAAAGATATGCTAGCGACAAGAACATCTGTTTTCGCTCTGACAACATTTTCTTGATAAGGACATAATGGTTAATTTGAACCAAGAAAAATATATTTTTGGGCTTAGTACTTTTAAAGAAATATGCTCTGACTAAGGATACAATTTTCTTCACTACTAGAATTTTAATAATCTTCGACCAAGTATTTCGATAAAGTAATGATAAGGATTCCAACTAAGCTCCTATTCATCAAGAATACAAACAGATTGAGAACAGGACTCATACCTATTTGTTATTAATTTATAATTTTACGTGTCTGTCTGTTATATTATTATACTGTCGTGAAAGGATTGCTGCTGAGTTAAGGCTGTGGGGACCTCATACAAATGTTCGTATGTAAGTGCCAAGAATGTGATATGCACTATATTGATTAAGTATAGTTGTGAATGGAACACGAAAAATGGCGGACCCGTCGGCGTAACATATTCTTCTAGTTCAAAACTACGCATTTTTTATATGCTGTGGTAATTGGTATATGTCGACAAAAAATACTATACATAAGTAATATTGCCGTATGCGTATACTATAGCATTTCCAGGCATCCGGATAAGCCGGACAAAGGTAAGATTTTTGATTGCGTGTCCGACCAAAATAAACAGTGTCCAGCTTGTCCGGCTTTTGTTAGGCTTTTTACGTTCCGTAAATAAGCGAGCGCCGTATTTAATAATTATTTAATAATAATTTTATTTTGATTGGTGACTATTTGATTGATTAAACACATATTAATTATGACTACAACATAGATGGGCAAGGTCTCGATAGACAGCTTGAAATCAAAGGCTTGGGTGTAACTTTCGACCAAAAACTGCTATTCAAAGCACATATAGGTAATATCACCGCTCCAGCCAATAAGATTTATCATTAGAAATAGCAGGGAATTTACTAATGCTCAGGCTATAAAAATGCTTTATTTTTCACTGGTCCGATCTAAGTTAGAATATGCCTCACTTGTATGGAGCCCCCATCATGATAAGTACATAAACCAATTAGAATCTATATACAAAGACGTTTTCTTAAATATTTGAACTTCAGGGTTAATGGTAACTATCCCCCAATTGGTTTTCCCCAGCAAACTTTATTGGACACCTTCTCTGTTGCTAGCTTGCATCAAAGACGGATTAAATACGGTATCCAAAAACTGATAGCAAATAAAATCGATTGCCCGCAAATCTTACATAAACTAAACTTCCATGTTCCCAGAGTAAATTCCCGCCAACATAGCACATTCTATCTAGATGCTCCACGCACTGAAGTACTCTCCCTTATACACTATGTCTAATAACTGTAACTCTGATGATGTCGACGTACAAATAGGAGATTTTATCACAACTTCGACTGGTTTTAATTTATTTTTAGTGTGAAATCTACTGTTTCTGAACATGCTTTGATCAATTTTATATGTTAATATATAGTTTGTATATGAATGTCTCATATTTGTTATATATTAATAGGTAGAAAACATACGTTTAATGTCTCAGCCAGTAAGTGGTATGTATACCGTTGGCTGATGTATAAATAAATGAATAAATAAATAAATAAACAAATAAATAAATAAATGCTTCAGTCAATATGTAGTATCCTTATAGGTGGTATATTCGTGATTATGATATACCTGATTTAAGATTTTGGTATTCCTGCTTTCAAGACTTTCTCAGTTTTGAAATGCAAATATTTACTTTACATAACCCTATTAGAGAATGATCAAAGATATGGTATACTTGAATGAAGGTATACAGGGTGTCCCTGAATTCACTTGTCACGTGCTCCTCTCGTAACAAAAAAAAAGTTCAAACGAAAACTGGGTGGAATTTGTTCTCAGAAGATTTTTTTGACGTCAACCCCTAAAACTCACCCCCACTTTTTTTCAAATAGCACCCCATAGGTTTTCTCACATAAATGATATTCCTGTTTATTCAAAATCTTGCGGTACCAGCGATTTTATACGCAAACTTGTTTTTTGGGTGAAATCATAAGCAAAGTATTAATAAAATAAAATATTGTCTGACGCAAGAAAACGGATAAAAAAGAAAACGGTAAAGGGTGTTTGATACATACTTTCGAAAACAAATTTAGTGTGTTTGTGTCATTTTTTATTATGAAAATATTATGCTTCAAAAGAACCCTTATTTTATTTATCTTCTGTTTATGCTACAAGATTTTAAATAAAATAATGATTTCATAGGTACATAGGAAAACCTGTGGAGTGCTATTTGGAAAAAAGTTGGGGGTGATTTTAAGGAGGTGAAGTACAAAAAATGCTTCGAAAGCATCGTATGATAGGCCATTCAGTACCCTTGGAAAACCACATAGCTTTCTTATTAACTGTTGATCTTACGAAAATATTACGCCCCAAACAAATTCATATTTTGTTTACCTCATGCTTATGAGTTTACGAAAAAAATAGGTTTGTGTATAAAATGAAAGGTACTACAAGATTTTAAATGAAATAAGGACTTAATATGTGTAGGAAAAAGTATTGGGTGCTATTTGAAACAAAAGGTTGGGGGTGACTTATAAGGGTTGAACTACAAAAAATTGTTATATACACATGGTATGAAAGACTCGACACTACTTTCAAAAATTCCACTGTCTTCGTTTCAACTTTTTTTGTTACGAGAATATCATGTGTCAAGGAAATTCAGGGACATCCTGCATACTTTTCGTCCAGAAATTTATTTTTATTGTGTGCTGTATAAAAAGCTAGGCATTGGCAAATAAAAAAAAAATAGATGCTAGCCACTTTCTATATGGATGCTATGGAAAGTTAACATAGATATCTCGAATAAAATTACTTATCACATCTCTGGGCAACCATAATTATCATGTATACAGACTGAAAAAATCTTTTATTTGGATTTACATATACAAATTATGTGAAATTTAGTTCAACTGCTAAGTAGCTCAGTTAAAATCAACACAAAGGATAAGTGTTTATTGACGATTAATTGTTTTAATGTTTACTCACGCATTCAATTTCAAAATAATAGTCCAATTACTATTACTACCGCCTTTATGACTACTAATGCTACTACAACTACTACCTCTACTATAAAATCGCTATAATAGACGCACCATCAGACAAGATTCTGTCAAAAAGTAGCAGATATGCGACCCACGTATAACAATGGCAACAACGCGAACTAGGAAAGGCCTAGAAAAGAATGTTATATGAGAGCGATTTTCGTTAATTTGTTCTCTGGGATGGTTTTATGGGCCAGAGGGGGTGAGGATACGGGTGAGGGATGGTTTATGGACTGTTTTCGATATTTTCGGGAAACCTGTTATTTAGGGCAGCTATACTCATAAAATAGATCTTTGATGGGTGTAAAATGAATACAGAAGTGGGATCCTGGTAGTGTCAGACAGTGTATCCCATATAACATTCACCATGAACTGAGTAACTTCTAGAACTCAACACTTGCGGCTCTTCATTCACGTTAAATTGCAAAATTGTAACTCAAGAAACAAATATGATAAATAAAAATATGTAAATATATCAATATTTAAAAAATTGAGGATCCACTAGGAAGTAAATAAGACAAAATTAATGTGAATTTAATAGAATAGAGCAGTTTCTGAGCTCTTCAGGTATTTTTCACGAGATCTTCATTTTCAAATGCCTATAACATTTGAGTACCATGACATATTTTACATCATATCCTCCGCACCATATCAACCATAAGAAGAAAGCGACCAGTAGCGTTTCAAAAAAAAACCTAAGAACCAATCTTTAAAAGTGGATGAAAGTAACTATCACCTATTCTTATAAAAATCAATTAATTTTCACACTATTCACCAATAAAACATGTAAATAAATTCTGAATCGAGAAAATCGATCATACAGAAAAGATTTTACGGTCAAGATTGCATCTAATAAGAATAACACTGAACAGTTCAGTTTCTTCAACTCCATTTATCTTACGTTCCCAGATTTCAAATCTGTTTATTGGTCTTTGACGTTCTATGACTTGTTTGCATGGAATCTATTTCTGTTAATGTTCTTTGACACAACAGACAATAGTTATAAGTAACAATCAAAAATAGTTTTAATGGGCCTATACCGTGATCTCAAATTGATCAATTTATTTACTGCGGTATTATTTATGATGATACATAGGACCGTTTACTGTAAAAAGTCAGCAGAAAACTTGATCCAAATGAGAATAACACTAAAAAGAAAATTGTACTGTGATTTGAAATAGCCGATGATGACGTCACCTGTAGGGAACCAATGAGAAGCGTCCTTTCGTAGTCCGATGACTATGAGCGGGTGCTATTGTTTTGTACCGGTGAGCTCTTATTGGTTCCCTACAGGTGATGTCACGACCTGGGCGGGAAGTGTATATGGATTCAAAAAATTCAATATTTAGAGCCATTTTTTTCGGTTTTAAATACGATAGAAAAATTTTGTAAAATTATTTATGGCATCTACGGGGTATCTGGGTTCGTTTAAGCCAATAAACAAAAAATGTGGTATAGGCCCATTTCACCTCTACTAAAACCATAGACTTTATCGATTGCTACCGTGGCCCATGGTACGGTTTACAAATTTCATTCCTATCTATTTAATATGCTATACACATTACAGAATTATCTACTACAATATATTTTTCAAAATTATTTTTTGTCTTTGTAGGGCAGCATTCGGATAAAGCTGAAATGTATATTATGCCGTTCCTTTACAGCCCAATGAAGGGCCCACTACGGAGAACAATTTTTTCAGTTTCACAAACCCCACCCCCCAAAACTGCCTCTACTTTATCAGCTCTAAAAAAAATGTGGAAAACCATCAGGAACTCTCAAATCGGCTAAAACGAAGTTTGAGCAGTATTTATACTTAGTTTTTATTATTGCTGCACCACCACTGACGATTTCTGAAAACCATACGCATTTTCCATCCACGTCATGGTAGAAGGTAGAAGCACTCTGTCAAAATCTCATTAAAATCGATTCAATAATCATCAGGTTACATAATACAGAATAAATACTCGCATGTATACGTCTTTTGGTTTCTGTAATGGGCAAGGCAATGTTCGGATGTTCTTAAAAAAATGGAGTCAAGTTTATTGACTCAGTACTTCCCACAGTGTTACCAGTGTATTATTTTTCCGTAGCATGAAGCTATAGTCTGAGACACAACACCCCCCAACCACCCAAATTCCACTCCCACTCAAAAAAAAAAATTAAACACGATCAGGAACCCCTAAAGCGCCTAAAAACGAAGTTTTTATATTTTTAGCTTTTTTATTATTGCTGCGCCGCCACTGACACGATTTCTAAAAATCATAAATGTTTTCCATCCTCGCCGCCGCGCCGTAGTAACACTGTGAAAAAATTTCATTAAAATCAATTCAATCGTTTCCATGTTACACAATACAGAACAATTAGAAGCCATAGTTATATGCATACATCAGACAATTCCCTTAGCTTCTGTAGTAGGCAAGACAATGTTCGGACGGACCTAAAAAAGTGTATTAGAACGCTAGGTCTTTCTTTCACAGGTTTTTAGACTTCCTGTTATGAATACAACACCCCCCTCTAAGACGCTTAAAAACGAAATCTGAGCTGTTTTCATATTCTTAGTTTCTTCATTAATTCTGCGCCGCCACTGGCACGATTTATAAAAACCTTACGCAATTTCCAACCTCACCACGGTAGTAATACTGTGTCAAAATTTCATTAAAATCTTCAATAGTTTCCTCGTTACATAATACAGAAGGATCTAAAGCAATACTCGTATGTTTACACCAGAAAAGGTTCTAAGTCCTTTGGTTTCTGTAATAGGCAAGTAATGTTCGGATGGACCTAAAAAAGTTATTTATGTCGCTAGGGACGCTAGGTCTTCCTTCACAGGTCAGTGGATAGCCTATTATGAATACAACAAATTTTTCAGCTTTTCAATCCCCCACCCCCCAACCACCCTAATTTCACCCCCACCCAAAATAAAGTAGAAAGTGATCAGGAACCCCTAAAACGCCTAAAAACAAAGTTTAAGGAATATTTAATTTTTTTTGTTTTTTTCTAGTTACTCCGCCACCCATGCAACGATTTTCAAAATTATAGGAGCATTACCTACTACGACCCCACAACATATCGCTGCCCAAATTTCATCACAATCCATGCAGCGGTTACTGAGATTACGAGGCTAGAAAAACGCCAACAGACAGACAGACCGACAGACAGACAGACCGACAGACAGACAGACCGACAGACAGACAGACCGACAGACAGACAGACAGACAGACAGACCGACGGAAACGAGTGACGTGGATTTGCGTTATGTAGACATCATAAAACGCCCAAAAAGTGTATTACCTCAAAATCGAAAATTTTCGAGATCACAATACTCCCCTCACCTATCGGTGTGGGAAGTAAAAGTGTATTATGCCGCTAGTTCTTTCTTTCACAATGGTCAGTCTATTATGAATACAACAAATTATTCAGTTTTACAACCCCCCACCCCCAACCACCCAAATTTCATAAAAAAAGTAGGAAATGATCAGGAACCCCTAAAACATCTCAAAAGAGGTTTGAGGGGGATTTGACATTTTTTGTTTCTTGCTAATAACTCCGCCGCACATGCACCAATTTTCAAAGTTAAAGCAGCATTACCTATTATGACCTTACAACATACCCCATTATAATCCATGTATAGCGGTTACTGCGATTACGAGGTTAGAAAAACGCCAACACGGACGGAAATGAAAGGTGGATTTACGTTATGTACATACATAGATATCATAAAACGCGAAAAGTGTATTATCCCATTTTTTTTATGGTCGGCCTCCCGCAAAGGCTGAAAGCCTATGGCGCTGTAGAAGCGCTGCGAGAGGATAAGTACCGGTTCACGTTAGATTTGAAACGCTGCAGGTTGTAGCCGTCGGGAAACAAATTCCCCGGCAGCTGATTCCACAGCGTCGAAGTTCTCCAAAAGAAGGAATGCTGGAGGAGACTGGTTCGGGGAGTAAGGACCTCGACCTGGTAAGGATGAGCTCGCAGAGCTTCTCTAGTGTTCCTGATTCGGACGGCTTGTGGTTTTATTATCTGAGAGAGCTCACTCGAACATCTTCCGTGATAGAATCTGTAAAACAGGGATAGGTCAGCCACCCTCCTTCGATGTTCCAGGCTGTGGAGGTCCTTTGTGAGGTTAGGCGTATCGATTAGTCTAATCTCTCTTTTCTGGATAGTGTCCAGAATCTTTGGAGAGTGCTTCGGAGCGCATCCCCACACATGGGAGCAATACTCCAGCGATGGTCGGATCTGTGCCTTGTAGAGCAGCAGCAGTTGCTCTGGTGTATATAACTTCCTACAGCGGAACAAAACTCCAAGCTTCTGGGATGCCGTTTTAGCAATACTGACGACGTGGTCGTGCCAGGACATGTTATTGTTGATGTTGATTCCCAAAAGCTTGACGGAAGGTGATTCGACTATGGGGTGACCCTCCATTTCCACGGTTGGTAAGCCATCGTGACACTTCTTTGTAAGTGTTGTTGCCTGAGTTTTTGTACGTTGAACGAAGATTTTCGTGATCACAATACTCCTATCGGTGTGGGAAGTAAAAGGATGATGTCCTAGGACATTCATTAATCTGCTCTTTCCCTTCAATTGTGTTTTACCTATATACGATTAAAAAAATTCGGTTAACCGCAAAATGTCATCTAGATGAAAATGACCCAGTAATTAAGATGCATTGCCGAAGAGTCTCAGACATTTTTTGCAATGAAGAAACTGATAATAAATGTCAAGAAAACGGAATGTCGAGCAGGTTGACATTACGTTTAGGTTCCGCCTCTTATTTAACATTCAAATAAGACGACAGCAAAACGTTCTGATTACATCAGCTGATTTTATTCCGCCTAAATTAAGTTGCCGAATTCTTCAGCGTATTTTATGTCGTACAAATTTTCAGCACACCTTCTATGCTAATTTTCTAAGTGCACACAGTGGCGGCGAATCTGGGTAGTTGTGGGCTGAAGTGATAAAGGACCGAATTAATTTGTGTATTACTGAAACAACATATAACATACGCGTAGATTAGGAAAGCTAAAGGGCTTCTAAATAATAATTTCAAAGTACTACTTTTTTGTCAGATCGTACGTTGAAGGTAATATCAAGATTATACCTACCTCTGAAGCTATATTGGCTACATCAAGTGTACCCGAAAGTTTAGTCCCTGATGGTCCTTCATTGTTTTTTATTCTCATTAACGGCATAGTAAATAACCTGCAGTATAAGTATTTGCTCTAGCTGATGACCATAAGTTATTTAAAAGTATTTTTTTACTTCTGTGTCATCGGCTGCTCTGGTCATTAGCCTCGTGTTCTGTGTAGGCTTTGTTACTGTTTCCCGGCGCCACTCTAGGAATAGCACTGTTAATTAGAAGCCAACAGTGAAGGCGCAAGTGGGGATTCTTCGCTGTGCTTTTTTTATGGATATTTATTTTTGGTTGAAATAATTTCCGCCTCTAACGAGAGTCGAACATGGGACCTCCCGGTCACGAGCCCTCTAGCCTAACCACTGGGCCAACCCACCCCCTGTTTAAAAGTATTATTACCATAGATGATTTGCAAATTGCAAATAGATTTAGACCTAAGTAGGTATGCACAGTAGCGGCAGTTAACAGCGTTGGAGTGCGTTGGCCAGCGCCTAGTCCCCTCGGCAGGTAGAAGCAGGCCGGCGCCGGTTCCGCACGCAGGGAAACACACCAGTGCATGGTACAGTGAAAACAGACAAGAAAAAGAGTACAAAGATTGGCCAGTCGCATCTAGACACGGTATAGGAAACATGCAATAAGGGTTCAAAATGTTGCCCATTATTGGCAAAACAATGAGGGACAGTTGCAAAAACACTGGAAATGATTCCCTTGAGGGGCTAGAGGGTACAATAGGGGGTGAAATAGTTTTTGGTTAAAAAGTTGTCTCTCTGGACAAATATTTTGACGTGTCTTGGCGTTTTTTTGTTTAATCAGCGGTTTGTGATGAATCCGTGATGGGAAGTTGTCAAATGAATTATTAATACATACACATGTAGATTCACATCATATACATTAGAACCATTTAATTGAAATTTGTCAATCAGATGAATATGTGACTTATACTGTACATGTGCAACGAATTCTTGTGCGCGTCTTATTAAGGAAGCTATCCACTCTGGTAGAGACTGTTTGAATCGCTTTGTAAACAAGTTTTTGGTATTAAAAGGTAGAAGTGTTGTATCATTTTGGCGCTAAATTGAGATATGATTTGTTTGGTTTGGAAATTATTGTGGCATATAGCCTATATCTAGTGTTGTGGTTGTGTATAAATGTGTTATGCTCATTTGAATATATCTATGATTCTAGGTGATAGTACGTGGTAGATACAATTGCCTAACGTTATATATTTTGGTTTCGTAGTATCATTGGTCGGGTACATTGTTATTTTGTTAAACATTAATATTAGAATAGCTTTTACTTCCGATACACACCCATAGATGAGGGGAGTATTGTGGTCGCGAAAACTATCGATTTTGAGATAATATACTTTGTGGGCATTGGGAACAACATTGACATTGTACGCGCTACATAAGGAGGCTCCTGCACTTGGCAACGCATCAGAAATGACCTGGATTCAGTGGGAATTCCCGTGTCGGACAGATCCTTTGGGCTGGCCCTCCAGGTATAAGATAATTATAACATCATTAAATGTTCATTCCTTCCAATATTCTTCTATCGCAGTGCGGTTAAAGTGCAGCTTGTGTCTTTTATCCCAAATAGGGGTTTTCGCAAACACTGAAGCTATAAGTAACTCTTTATCGATACTCACCTTCGACCGGCACAGACGAAACCAGGTAGCAAACTAAATTTCTGTTACTATAAAGGCGGGCTGGTAAGCAGTCGAAAACCCAGTTGAGCAGGTTAGCCTGCACGCACACTAAGATGCCCCACTGTGTTCGCGCACTTATGCATCAGTGGTGTAAGGACAATATTATGTCTTGAATCTTGATAAGTGTTGCTCGATGACATTCACACGTAAAATTGCTCGAGTATGTATTAACTTAAGCTTCAAAAAGTGAACGCATACAGACATCTGGGAGGTTTAATCGAATCCAAGCTGGCATTTCGTGGAGATGGAACAAAGAAGGCAATCTGGATATCATAACCAATTGAGAGTTAAGAATATGTATGTAATACTCAAGTCAGCATCCGGTTCCAATGATAATGGTCTCTTCTCTTGATGCCTTACTCACTGATATGAGGTCTTACCGTCGCCGTCGGTCAAGTTGACCAAACACCATCTCTTTTCAGCTAGTAGGTCTATCTTTACAGTACCGAATATCATTTGCAAGGCTTTCGCTGATGTAGTACGGTATGCACTTGTTACCCATAATAACATCTTTTGCTGAATTCTAAGCATTTTTAATGAATGCAATGTAGTGTCCATTGCTTTTTCCACACTGGAGCGTCATACAGTACAAGAGAAGCTGCCTCTTATGGCTTTCAGGTCCTCCGAAGTTAGGCATAATACGCAATAGATCCGAGACTCATCTCTCTGCCTTGGATATCGTTGGCTTGATATGTTCCAGAAATATGGCCTGCAAGACTTTCGCTGATGTAGTGCGGTATGCACTTGTTACCCATAGTAACATCTTTCGCTGAACTCTAAGCATTTTTGATGAATGCAATTTAGTGTCCATTGCTTTTTCAACTATGGAGCCTCATACAGTACAAGAGAAGCTGCCTCTTATGGCTTCCAGTTCCTCTGACGTTAGGCATAATATGCAATATAGCCGAGACTCATCTCTCTGCCTTGGATATCGTTGGCTTGATATGTTCCACAAAAGTAAGCCTTTCATCGAGTGTAATTCCAAGATACTTCATTGGACTATTGGTACTGAACGTAAGTTGAAGGTTATGACTTATGGCTTACCTTCCATTGGCAGCTGAACCGGGCGTCTATTCTTCTTAGGGACTCATTTGCTTTCGCCACAAGGGTTTTCTCGTTTTCTATCGCTGCTATGATAACCGGATTATCTGTAAACGCCACGGCATCCTTTGCAACCTTTAGGCGAAAGAGACCATCATACAGAATGTTTCACAGTGTTGGGTTCTTCACTGAACTCTGCGGTATCCCTGTTGTGACCGTCATGCTGGTCCTAATCGCCCTATCTTCAAAGTAACTGCTGATGAGATTTATCAAATACTGCGTTATGCTTCTTCTCTTTAGTTCGGCAATAATCTGGCCCCATGATACTGTGTTGAATGCATTTTAGCTCTCACTGAAGAGAGCTTATGCAGACCTTCTGTCTGACCGTCCGCCCGTCCATCTGTCCGTATACAAAAGATAGCAAAAACTACAGGTGCTAGAGTAAAACTAAATACAGATTCGGAATCAGTATGAAAAAACTAATCTAGGGAATAATCCGGTCTTTGTCTGGTATCTTGTGCCATTCAAATAACATATTGAACTGCTTGGACAGTAGATCTACCCTTCCTAAATCCATATTGTCTTTAGGACAGTCCTTCCTTGTGTTCAGCTTGTCAAGTAGCATGCTTTCGTGGAGCTTCCCTAGATCATCTGTGAATTTCTTGGCTTTGGATAAAAGTACGAGGCGGGCCTCTTTCCATTGCTTGGGGAATTTTTGCTGAGCTAATAGATTTTTCCTCGCGGACTAATGATACTGCTATTAGGTTCAAGGGCCTTTGAAAGGAGGAACTGAATCTGTGTTCATAGGACCAGAACCATTCGCGGGCATTGCAAAAAGCACCGCTAAAAAGACCATCTCGGACTGGGCAGTGAGGAAAGCAGTCCTGAACTGGCGAGATACACCAGGGCTACTGCACTTGAAGGCGTTTATAAGATACCCCTCGAGTCAGGCCCCCCCGAAGATCATGGAATGTAATAGGTATGACCTCCGTATTCTGGTCGATCTGCTGACGGTCTGGTCGTCTTTAAGGGGTGATACACGTACGAACTTTAAGTACGCGGTTTTTAAGTTCGCGAACTTACTCGACTCGACGTGGTGACACACGTGAAGCTGAAATCACTCATTTTGATAATTTTTCTAAATATACAAAACTTTTAATAAACGCCAAACACAACATGCGTTGCGCATCGATGGCCTGTCGAAACTAAGTGGTAGCTCGCGGCTCGCAGTACGAGCCGAGACACGCTACGAGCAAGATTTCAAACCAGTTGGCTCGCCGGCGGTTTGCGCGACGGTTTTAAAGTACGCGTACTTACGGTGACACACAGGCGAAAAAGGTCGTCGAGCCATAAGTACGCGTACTTGCTCGTACGTGTATCACCCCTTTAAGGTACCATATGCGGAAGTTGGGTCTTGAACAAACTTCAGACTGTCGCTCTGCTACGTGGAGGACGAAACAGCGGAGCATATTCTTTGCTCCTGTCCAGTACTGGATAATGCTAGGTTCCAGACATTCGGATTTGCCCAACTGGAACCTCATGACTTCAAGGAAGTTTCACCCTTCACGTTGATCGCCTTCGTAAAGAGGTGCGGACTGAACTCTAAAAAGGTGTGAGCCACAATAGACACAATTGAGTCGCAGTGGAAGGAGGCAGCTCTGCCCCACTCACTTTCAACCTAACTTAACATAACCTAAGGGCCTTTGAATCTGAAGACATAAGATGGCTGGACCTAAAACCATCCTTACGTTTGCGATGCGGGCTGGACTTGGGAGCTAGAGTGAGGAAAGGTGCAGAACGGTCCGCTTGTAGCCCTATGCACTGGAGGCTTTTCTCACCAGAAACCCCCTCTCCTTCTTTCACTCACTCATTCGTTCAACGTTAAGCTACAATATGCAACCATGTCCAACTAGCAGATAAAATCAATTTAACGGCTTGGAAGCACGGCAATGGTCACGCTTATAGTAACATCATGAATATATTCAATCAAGCCACATAGTAGTTAATATCCAAACGAAAATAAAAGTTTCTACTTTTGCAACTACAGTCTGCACTATGCCGCACACTGTGCTAGATTCTTTGAACAAAAATTCTGTAGAAAGCGCTCGTTGTTACCGAACGTGTGTATTAATGACATATGGTCGACTCTTAAACCTCTAATAATGGTAGGTATTTAAGGAAGAAAATTGTTATTATTGTTATTATCAATCAACCAATCCATCATCGTTTATTTCCAAAAGACTATAATACCTAGTATAGGAAAAAGTCATCACAGTGTTTAATTCAAAAACATACAAAACAATAGGTACAAATAATATACAAACAGCAAGTAAGTAAAATTCAATTTAAAAACTAGGCAAGTGAGTAATATGCCTTTTTAAGTAAAACATGTTTAATACTCATTTTGAAATAGTTCGTATTAGATGACCTTATTAAAACATCCGGGAAAGCGTTATACATTTTCACGCTCATTACACTAGGCGATTTTATAGTACCTAGCATTATATCGGAAGAATGGAACGTGTAATAGATTTTTTTGCCTGGTATCGATATTTTTCGTTCTCCAGTTCTCCGGTTCTGTCACATAAGTCTCATAAATGTTGTTCAAAGTTGGCGCCAGGAAACTGAAAGCCTAGTATTTCCACTTTACTTGGACCATTCGAGGTTGGCTAGGTCACAGTAGCGGATCCAGGGAGGGGGCCATAGGTGCCATACCCCCCTCCCCCCCCGAGAATATAAATTTATGTTCGATATTACGTTCAATGACTAATTAAACGCTTCAGCCCTCATAATAGCTAGCCCAACATACACAAAATTCCATTTACGAAGAATTGACGTTGAAATGTGACGATATAGTCGAAAGACAGCTCAAAATACTTATTATTGCCCTATTGCTTCTTCACCATGCCCCCTTCCGAAGTCCATATCTGAAACTGCCCCTGCTAGGTCAGTCAGCGTTCTACTATGATGCGAATACAAATATCCTGTGTGTCTAGCTCTTTGCACGAGACAGATAAATCGACGAATACGTTGAGGAAAACGATCAGCACACTCTCGCGAAGTCCGAAAGGCGTTTTGTCCACATTCACGATACACAAAAAAATCATATCCACTAGTTCATTATATGGAGTGAGCCAAATTTAGGGTGTGATTCTATTTTTCGAATAAAACTCAAACTATTTTGAATGTTTTGCGATCCTTTATTGTATTGAAAACATTGGCCTTTACTATTTATACGTGAAAGATAATATCGGCAAATGGCCTCCTCGACTCTTCTTGCACTACATAATTCTGCGACTGAAATTCCTTATAACATTTTGGCATGCATGAGATTGTATTTCAGCAATTACACACCGAATTTCGTCTTTCAACTCAATATCACCTTTCAACGAAATCAAGCGATTGGGCAATTTGGATTTCAAAATTTCAAAAAATCTGTGGTTTCGCCTGCAGTGTGACTCGTCGCTCCATCTTGTTGAAACCAGATGTCGTCAGTGTCCATGCCATCTAATATCGGTCACAAAAAGTTTTCCAACATCGCTCGTTAATTGACACCACTCACGGTTGCCGCTTTTCCATCCGGTTTTTCGAAGAAATACGGCCCAATCACTTTCTGGGCTGAGAATCCACACCAAACAGTGACCCGCTGTGGATACATGGATATCTCTGCATACGTCCTTGAATTTTCATCGCCCCAGATGCGGCAGTTTTGTCTGTTGACGTAGCCATTTAAATGAAAATAAAATGAGACTCGTCACTAAAAATGATTTTTTAGTAAAAACAATTGTCACTAGACAGCTGCTCTAAGATCCAGTTAGCAAACGATGTCTTCCTTGATCATTTGGCAATAGCTCCCGCGTCAACTGAATTTTGTACGCATGGAGACCCAAATCGTCTTTCAAAATTCGCCGCAGACAGCCGTAAGAAATGCTGACTTGCTGTGAACGTCGCGAATGGAGGTGGATGGACTGTTGTCCCGTGACGAGACTCGTCGTTATTCGGAGCTGATTCCTACTCAAGGAGAGCAGTGTTTCAGCTGTTTTCTTGCATGGAACTTTTATGAATGTTTTTCCATGAACACATCCCGTCAACAAGTTCCACTGCTCCTTGTGATGATGTTTCATCCATTTTAGACCTGATTGTGCTTTTAGGCACTCCCTGGGCGGGTTCTGCTCCAATTTATAGAGCAGACGAGCCTAGTGTTGCCAGCTCGTCCGCCCTTTCATTGCCTGAGTGTCCTGGCACCCACTCCAAAGTTACTTTGTTGTGTTCTGCCATCCTTTTCAGTTCCCAGTTTCAGATACTTGGTGTTCGTATAAATTCTGCATCACCTTCAGATACTGTGAGTCAATACCTCTACTTCAGCAGTTTTTTTATGTTAAGCACAGTCAAATAATAATAATAATAATAATAATAATAATAATAATAATAATAAATGTCTTTATTAACAAAAATACATAATGTTGATAAAGTAATTTTACATATAGGGCGAGGTTCAGCCTAACCCATAGGAGAGGCTGCTCTTCCACCTAACCCCTAGAAAAAGGAAATGACACTTGATTTTGAGTACGTACCTAGATACAATAACATAAAAATGAAATCGGTAGCGGCTCACGAAAATTTCAACTACTACTCTGCCGACTCATTAAAAGCTGTGTGAGTTTTTTCCTGAACTCTGACTTATTGAACGTATTCTTCAAGGTGTTTGGAAGGTTGTTGCAGAGCTTGACAACATTATATGTGAATGACTTTTTAAACTGTTCAGTATTATGAATTGGCGTAGTTAGCAAATTTTTATAGCGTAGATTAACGTTATGTGCCTCAGTGCGAAATTTCAATTTTTTAGCCAAATACTGCTGTTCATTAGATACTATGAGTGAGTGATACATGCAGGCAGCGTGCAGAGCACGTCTGTTTTTCATGTTGAGCCAGTGAGCATCTTTCAGCTTGTGACTTATGCGTTCATATTTCCTGATGCCGTAAATCAACCTAAGACAACTATTTTGAAGTTTTTGAATTCTATATATGTCGGTTGCTCTGAGACAGGGGCCATAGATAACATCACAGTAAGTAAGCTGAGATAATACAAGGGAGTCACAAAGCATTCTTTTCACCTTGGTTGACAGCCACAGTCTGCATTGATAGATGGATTTCAAACTGAGATAGGCAGCCTGCAGTTTATGTTTAACATGTTCACTAAAGTTTAATTCTTCGTCTAAAGTGAGCCCCAGGTTTTTAACAGTAGTCTTCCTTTCTATAATTTCATTGTTGATGGTTACAGGTAGGTTCACTTGCAAAAATCTATTTTTAATGTGCCTTCTTCCAAAGACGGTCATGGATGATTTAAGAGGATTCAGCTTTAGACAATGTTTCAGTGAGGAGTCATAGAGTGATTCTAAATCTAGATTGAGTGCACAAATTGCTTGAGGAATTTCATCAGGAAGGAAAGATAAGTAGATTTGCGTATCATCCGCATAAAAATGCTGGCTGGATGACAGCACTGATGCCTTCAATCTAGACGTATAGATTAAAAATAGCAGAGGGCCAAGAATTGATCCCTGCGGGACCCCTGTATGAGTGTGTAAGAATGGTGATTGCTTTTCAGATAGTCTAACTGCTTGCATTCTACCACTGAGGTAGTTAGCAAGAAGTTGCACTGCTAGCTGTGAAAGGGCTATATAATGTAAAACGCTCAACAATAATTCGTGGTTCAATGTATCAAAGGCTTTGGAATAATCCAGCATTATAAGGATTGTTAACTTGCCTTCGTCGTTTGCTCGCAAAATATCGTCAGTTACATCTAACAACGCAGTAGAACAACTGTGATTTTTCTTAAAGCCTGACTGGTTCTGGGGAATTATTTTATGTTCATCCAAATATTTTTTTAGTTGAATTTCTAGTATTTTTTCGAAAATCTTGGACAAAGTTGGTAAAATGGTGATAGGTCTTAGATTTTCGAATGAACTCGGATTTTTCACTTTTGGTAAAGGGATGACTAAACCCATGCGCCAAATTTTAGGATAAACTGCTTGTTCAATACAAAAGTTCATGAGGTGAGTAAGAAAAGGTAATATATAAGGAATGCAGAGCTGAATTGTGAGAATATTAATTCCATCACTACCAGTAGCTTTACTTTTTATTGCTTTGATAATTTTCAAAACGTCGTATTCTGTAACTGTATGAAATTTAAATTTAGTATCTAATTGACTGAATAAATTGTTCTGATAAAAATTCTTAATCTCGTCAACTTCAGATAAATTGTCAGGAAGCTTAAAGTTTTTTTGTTTTTTGATACCCAGTTCGTTTACTGTAGACCATGTATCCTTAGAATTCTTGCAATTATCGAACTTTGTCCTAAAGTAAGCCCGTTTTTCACGTTTGACAGCTGCATTAACTAGATTCCTCAATTCTTTGTAAGTTTCCCAATGAGCAATATGATGAGTAGTTTTAAAAGTCTTAAGAGCATGGTCTCTAAGCAACATCATCTCCTTTAGTGCTGCATTTAACCAAGGCGAGTATTGTTTAGTAATTCTGTAGGTTTCAAAAGGTACATGAAGATCGAGAAGCTTGGTTATATTTTCAACAATGAAGCTAGCCTTGCTATCAGCATCAGTTAGGTCATAAATATTTTTCCACGGTATCGAGTGCAGGTCACTTTTAAACTGTTCGTAATTTAGTTTTTTGAAATTTCTAGTTGTTACAAAATTTTCTATGGGCTTTACTATAAAGTCGACGACACAATAAATCAGTTCATGGTCACTTACCTCAGCTGCATGGATAGTACCATAGTCACTTACAATATCTTCATTGTTGGTAACTATGTAATCAATCAATGATGAAGCATTTGCAGTAACTCTAGTGGGTTGTTTGATTAATTGCCTCATTCCGAAGCTTTCGAAGATATCCGTTACATATTGAGCTTCAGTGCAGTCAGTATCAAGGAGATTAATATTAAAATCACCTAAACAAAAGACGGTATCAGTGACTGGATAAATGTAAGATAAAGATGATTCAAACGTCTCGAAAAACTGCTTGTAATTGCAATTTGGTGCACGATAACTGACAGAAAAAGCAGCTGTTGTGTTTCCTATACAAACCTTCACCCAAATTAGTTCAATCTTGTCGCTTTTTAGCAAGATACTATACTTAATGTCATTTCTAATGTAAAAAGCTACACCCCCTCCACGACTACCTCTGTCTAGACGAACAAAGCTGTAATTATCAATATGAACAGAGTTATCTGAGATGTTACTATGAAGCCATGTTTCGGTAATACCAAAAATGTGGAAATTATTTTCTAAAAGTAGATTTCTCACACAGTTAAAATGAGCCAGCAGAGAACGTAAATTCAGGTGAGCACACTTCAGAGATTCCATTAGTTACCTAATGCATGTATTAATACGAAGCTCAAACTATGAAAACAAACAAATATGTAGCGCAGTCTCGCTATCCCGCTAACCAAAGTTAGATACATAATTGATATTTACATTATAAATTAAAGTGTACATATATAGAAAAAAAATACATTTCCAACAATTGCAGCAATGGTTCAAGTAATTATCATCATTAAAAATTAAAGCAACTGTGTTCTATCAACACTAGTAATCAGTACAAAAAAAAATGCCAGATGGACAATCAACAATATTTTTCAAAATAGCAAACCGAAATATAAATAAAAATGTACAAATTCCATATATTCTAATCTTAACCAAAACAAAAGTTAACAATTAAGAAAAGACGGGTTTAGTATATGATGCGATATATGCATATATAAGACAATGCACAAATGTATGTATCAATTTTTACATACATATGTACCCACATATATACACACGCACACATATACATATCTTACAAACTAAAGCAACTGTGCAACGCTAGTCATCAGTACAAACAAAAGAATATCAGATTGGACAATCAAAAATATATTTCTAGATAGCAAAAATTCACCTCATTCCGGACTATAGGTAACAGCATATAAATTCCTTGAATTCCATAAATTCCATCCTTACCCAGAGAAAATAAACAGCCGAGAGAAGAAAAAAATGCCTTTGAACAGTCTATAAAACACAAGATACATCATTTCATTGGCTCTGCATTTTTGTAGCATGCTCGAAGTATGCTCGACAGTGCAAACATGCTCACCCTTGTACCTAGTCCCTCTCGGAAATCCATTTATTCTTCGCTTACATCTTGATTACATTTCTTAGGTATTCGATTATGCAGATCTTCCAAGAACAACTTCAAATAGTATGTTCTTTGAGACCTTATAATATCAGCTTATCTAAGTAGTCAGATCCCAATACAAAAGCTAGTAACTTCCTGCAGTACTTAATTCAAACTATTTTATCTCAAACATCTAGTACTTTAGGAAAGGCTACAGATAGGTGAAAAATTAAACTGGTTATTTGAACAGATGTGCTATTACTTATGGCAAGTGAAGAGCGAACATCATCCCACAAAGAAAATAAATTGCACCTTTGAACGTCGAGTTCAGTACTCTCATAAATACAGCCAAGGTAGCATATTATTAGTACTGATTGATATTTCATACATTATGCAATTTTTAAACCAGCCCAAAATATTCTTCGACCTATATAATTTTTTACGACACTCCTCTTGTAAGAATTTTTCTGTGGGTGTATATAATGACTCCTTATACTCCTTACTATTCGAATCATTTGAAAGCAGAATCACCAAATGCGTGTTGAAACATATATTCATCATCTCAAAGATCTTATCATAGCAATCATATAACTTCAATTTGGCAATACATATTTGTGATTCCAGAGGCCAGTATGTCGGCCCAGCTTAGGGAGGGTAATTTCTCTAGCTGAAGTCTATCGGACTCAAAGATCTCATATCTCAGCCTGACTAACAACTCACAAAGAAATGGTAGGCCGTTTCTTTGGCCTCTACAGAGCCCATACATAGGGAGTCATCTTCAATTCCTAATAGTGAAAGACACCGCTTAAGCCTGCAGTGCCCCGTCAGAATACGGATGATTTTCCGATGGCCCATCGGCATTGGTTCCATAGCCATGTTGACCAAGATGTGTTCAGCCTGGCTATAAAATTCCTAGCTTGTTCACATCCCTCACTTTGCCATCACTGTTCATCTATGGTGTTGTTTACCCACTTTGAGGGCTGACGTTACCTGCTGCCTAATTAATCCTATAACGGGCCCCAGCCCAACAAACGGTCCCCCGGTGCCGAGTCTGGCCAGCTGTATGACCAGGGACCCACATCAAGGTAACTTCCTTCAGCCTCGCCAGCTCTTCCAGTCTCTCCGCACACTCCTGAACCAGAGCATACGTAAACCTTCTGCTCCGTGCCCTTTCTCACCTCCTCGTTGCATGCAGCAGAGAGTATTGCATAATATGTTGTACTCAATAACGGAATTCGGCCACTGACCGAAATTTATACTCAGAACGCGTTGTGGATTCCTCTAATCTCTCACATCGCGCTCCGGGTAATTTTTGTATGCGCAGAACGCGTTGTAGGTAATTTACAAATACCCCCAATGCAAACTCCGAATGACGTCGAAAACGCACGACCATTTCGCGTTGTGAGTAATACAAATAGCCACAAAGCGGAAATCTAATAACCTAACATAGCGCAACAAGTGTTTTGTTTCTATTTATTCAGGACAATGTTTACTAAAATCAGTGAATTGACAGAAACACTTCGAAAATAATTCGAGAATGGTTTGAATAAGCTCTATATAGCGTCACCTCATAGGTTTACACTTTTAGAAGGTGACTATGAAAAAAGATTAAAAAAGCCACAAAGCGGAAATCTAATAACCTAACATACCGCAACAAGTGTTTTGTTTTTATTTATTCAGGACAATGTTTAGTAAAATCAGTGAATCGACAGAAACACTTCGAAAAGAATTCGAGAATGGTTTGAATAACCTCTATATAGCGTCATCTCATAGGTTTACACTTTTAGAAGGTGACTATGAAAAAAGATTCAAAAAGGACAAGAACTGTGGAAATTATGCCTATCATCTAAACAGTATTGAAAGCTGAATCGATACGAATGATTAAAAATCGGACAAAATGAATAATTGATAACTCAAAGGTATAGAAATGAAGAGGAAATTAATGTTTTCCTAGATCGTGAGCAGGTTTTTGATATAACACATTGTTTTCCATTTTTGTATTATGAAATTTCGCCTTGTGGCTACATTTTCATGGTCCATAATGCGAAAAAGGTCGTGTGCTTCCAATGGTATTCGGAGTTTCGCATTGTGGGTCTTTGTAATTTACCCACAACGCGTTCTGCGCATACAAAGATTGCCTGGAACGTGGTGTGAGAAATTTGCAAAATCTACAATGCGTTCTGGGAGAACAGTTCGGGCAGTGGCCGAATTCGGTTATTGAGTACAACACATATGTTTCGAAAATCGTGGTGTTCGTGTCTAAAGAGTAATTCTCCTACTCTTCGATTTTCCACATACAACTCTGCTCCTGAGGCCTATCAATAATACGTGTATCTCAAAATGTACAAAAATCAATCAAGTGATGTACTAGAATCCTTAGCATTGCAAATCTTATCTGAGAAACCCCACATGTTTATAAATTTTACAGTTAGACCTTTTTACCACAATATGTCATTCTATAACAACTCCTTCATAAGTTTAGGCCCTTGCCTTAGAATCAGTTAAGTGAATTCAAAGAATTTTCTCAAATACTGATTTAATACAATACAAAATTCTTTGCTATACTGAGACATCGTTTTATTTTCGAATCTGTCAAGTTTGAATTCATGTAGGTTCAATAGTAATAGTCTAACATTTTATATGTATAGCTACCCCACAGAATAATCTGCTTTTGCATTTGCCTCTGTACCCCTTATGCATCTGTTATAATTATTTCCAACGCCATTTAGATATTTTTAAGTCCTGTCTTTATTTGAGAAACCCCGCATGTATACAGCGATTTCATTTTAATTGACATAAAACCAAAACAATCATTCGTTAATTTATCCAGAATACTGAACACTAGTCTTATACTGGATATTGATGTATTTCATTTTGTACATTTTAAAACTATGTTTGAACATTTTTCTTTATTTTGTAAAATACAGTAGAAAAGTTCGATTTGTAAGGGTAAGGCAAGTGATTTTCATTATTATTTAGTATTTATTAATAACAGCAACGCTTTTTGCCGTTAGCTACCACGATTTCCGTATTTGTCACCTTTAAAAACTGTCAGTATAACGCCAAACGCCTAAATGGTCAGTTTGACTTTGAATGCTTTCCGTTGGATACTAACATTTCTCTAATAGTGCTAATGTTTATGTTAGGCGCACTAACGGCTTTTTTAGATTATAGTACGATATTATGATCTAGTTTAAATGATTTATAGCGTTTAAGTGAAATGTGGGTACTTTACATACCACTTTTTGGTACATTTTATCAATATGTTGATATATGCAAACTTAGATCGAATTAATTGGTGTTTTCAAATTTTACTAATTATGAATTCTTAAGTCGTTACGAAACGTATCACGTAAACTATTTCGTAAATTTTATGCATATAGTTCAGCAAATATGTTACGATAGGAGCAAAATTGCAATGTGCACAGATAATATAAAAAGTAGTTAGGTAAGCAAACTGCTAATGCTGAAATTTGTCTGGGGAGTAACGTTATAAAATATAATGTTAACTTTTTTCTGCTAAGCAACCAATTAGAAATTACTTGGAGTTACCGATGTAACACCTTGTCCACTCGACTAATGATAAAAATAAATGAAAATTCATTGTATGGTCCTATTTCAATTATATAAGTCTGTCATCATTTTGGACATGGGATGATTACAGTCCAGGCTTCCCAAGCATCACTAGATTTTGCATAGTTCAGTAGTATTAAAGTATGGTGACTAGGTAATGTTGCAGAATAGTTAAAAACAAGAAAAGAAGATGGCACTTCTGACTTTACAGCGTACTGAAACAAGGTTTCCCAACAGAAGAGAGCTAGCAACTTCAGCACTTGACTCAAAGCATTTGAAATGCAACAATGAAGATAAGAATAGGTCATTGTGTGCATTATACTCAAAATTGCGACCGGACTTGCAATCAGCATCGTCAAATTATCCAAAACACGAAGCATCATCTCAATAGATAGCCAAATCAAGATTTTCAATGTTTTAGGTAAACCTGAAGATCTGAAAGAACTGACATTTTTTAATTTCGTCTAACGACTCAGCACCCTCAAATCATCCAAAACACGAGGTTTCATCTTAATAGAAAGCCATATAAAGATTTTAGATTTTTTAGGCAAACCTGAGTATCTGAAAGATCTGAAATTTTTGATTTGCGTACACGAGACTGAAACTCAGAACTGCGACTGGATTTGTAATCAGCATCGTCAAATCATTTTAAACACGATGTTTCAACTTAATAGGAAGCCAAAGAGAGATTTTCAATTTTTTAGGCAAACATCTGAAGATCTGAAAGATCTGAAATTTTTGATTTTTATCAAACGTAACTGAAACTCAAAACTACGACCGGATTTGTAATGAGGACCCTCAAATTATCCAATATGCGAGGTTTCATTTTAGTTGATTAGATTTCCGATTTTTTAAGCAAACCTGTTGATCTGAAAGACCTGAAATGTTTGACTTTCGTCAAACGAGACCGAAACTCCAAACTGCGACTGGATTTGTAATCAGCACCCTCAAATTATCCAAGACACAAGGTTTCGTTCAAGCCAAAAAAGGACTTTCGGCTTTATAGGGCAGCCTGAAGATCTGAAATTTTAGATTTTCGTCAAACGAGACTGAAACTCAAAACAGCGACCGGATTTGAACCGAGATGGTTCATTGTCGATGAAAAATGACCAATAATGAACGATCCTACAGAAACAAGAGGATCGCAATACTTACAGGCAGTCAGGCTACACTTAGGGCACTAGAAGCGCCCAAAGTTACATCTGCTCTAGTCTGGGAAGACTGGCGGAACACAACAAAGTAACTTTGGAGTGAGTGCCAAGACACTCAGGTATAAGAGGCAATGAAAGGGCGGACGAGCTAGCAAGACTAGGCTCGTCTGCTCTATACATTGGAGCAGAACCCGCCCTGGGGGTGCCTAAAAGCACAGTCAGACACCAGGTCGGAGAATGGATGAAACATCAGCTCAAGGAGCAGTGGAACTTGTTGCCAGAATGTGTTGATGGAAAAACATTCATTGAAGTTTCATGCAAGAAAACAGCTGAAACACTGCTCTCCTTGAGTAGGAATCAGTTCCGAATAACGACGGGTCTCCTCACAGGACATTGTGGCCTGAAGGAATACCTGAATAAGATGGGACTCTATAATGGAGACCTCAACTGCAGATTGTGTGGAAGAGGAACTGAAACAGCCCTACATGTGCTCTGTGAGTGCGAAGCGCTAGATCACAAGAGACAACAGCTCTTTGGGAAGACCAAGCTAGAACCAATGGAGTACAGCTCAGCACCAGGACCAGTAGGTAAACTGCACAAACTTATCCAGGGATCCAGATTTCTGGAGTGGATACTGTAAATGAGAGGAGCAATAATGTAATAGGCCTTAAGGCTTAGGTATTGACGGGGACAGTAAGGTCGGACGGCTCCTGGAAAAAAAGCTTCATGCCAAACTGAAGTTTCTGCCATTGTTTGGTTGAGGGGTTATATTCGGGATGGCAAAAAGGGCCTACTGGGGCCTACTTTCACAGCTACTGCTACTATTACTACTCCTCGTAAGCATCGTACATTAATGTACGGTGTCCAAAGTATAACAAAGAATTTTTCGTGCAATCCTGTAAATAAGAAACTAGCCAATAATAAAAAATGAAAACCAGGCTTCGGAATTATCGTTGCCTGGTTTATTAAAAACTGAAATGTTTATATTATTTATCCTAACTAATAACAAATGTCAAAAAAAATAATTCAAAAAGTGATAAAAGGTGAGTCCTTTAGCAAAAAGAAAGGGTAATAAGCAGATACGTGGATTTGTAGCGATACGCGTTTTTGGCTTAGGACGACAGTATAGGGTAGATAGGTGTAACACTTGAGACGCTGGTCTAATACAAACAAATGAAGCCAGGTCTTTTCTTTACAGGTCAATGGACAGCCTATTATCAATACTATAAACCTTCAGTTTTACAACCCCCCACCCCCATATTTTTATTTTTTTTATTATTGCAGCGCCACCATTGACACGATTTCTAAAAACCATACGTGTTTTCCATCCTCGCCAAGGTAATAATACTGTTTCAAAATGTCATTAAAATCAATTTAATAATTTCCATGTTACAAAATACAAAACGATCTAAAGTAATAAATACTCGTAGGTACACAGAACATTCTAAGTTTCGGTAATAGGCAAGGCAATGTTCGGATGGACCTGAAAAGGTGATTTATGTTGGTCTTCCTTCACAGGTCGTTGTGAATACAACAAACTTTTCAGTTTTTTAACCCCCCACCCCCCAACCACCCCAATTTCACCCCCACCCAAAAAAACGTAGAGAATGATCAGGAACCTCTAAAACCCTTAAAGACGAAGTTTGAGCTGTTGTCATATTTTTGGTTTTTTTATTATTTCTGCGCCGCCACTGGCACGAGTTATAAAAACCATACGCATTTTCCATCCTCGCCACGGTAATAATACTGTGTCAAAATTTCAGTAAAATAAATTCAACAGTTTCCTCGTTACACAATACAGAACGATATAAAGCAATACTCTTATGCTTATGTTTACACCAAAAAAATTCTTGTCCTTTGATTTCTGTAATAGGCAAGGCACTGTTTCGATGGACCAAAAAAAGTTATTTATTTTGCTAGGTCTTCCATCACAGGCCAGTGGACAGTCTATTATGAATACAACAAACTTTTCAGTTTTACGACGCCCCATCCCCTAACCACCTCAAATTTCACTCTACACAAAAAAGTAGAAAATGATCAGGAACTCCTAAAATGTCTAAAAAGGAAGTTTGAGGAATAACTGAAATTTTTTGTTTTTTGCTTTCTCCGCCACCCATGAACCGATTTCCAAAATTATAGCAGCATTACCTACTACTACCCCACAGCATATCGCTGCCCAAATTTCATCACAATCTATGCAGCGGTTACTGAGATTACGAGGCTAGAAGAACGCGTACAGACAGGCAGATCGACAGACAGACTGATAGACAGACATACCGATGGAAATGAGTGAAAATTGAAAATTTTCGCGATCACAATCCTCCCCTCACCTATCGGTGTGGGAAGTAAAAGTGGGTCCTTTAGCAAAAAAAGGGTGATTACCGGAAACGTGGATTTGCTGTGATACATCTTTTTGGCTTAAAAACGGGTTCTCACGATTCCGTTTCGCTGAATCAGTTTGACAGATTCAGTGATACTGAAAGCGATGTTCGTTCACACTGTTCATTCTTAATGAATGATTTTAACCTATTTAACATTGATAAAAGTAACGTTTGTATTCATTTTTCAATACTGATTCAGTCAAACTGAATGAAAAGAACCCGTCTTTAGGACGGCAGTATGGGCACATCTAAAGACGGGTTCTCACGGTTCAGTTTCGTTGAATCAGTTTGATTGATTCAGTGATACTGAAGGCGACGTTTGTTCACACTGTTCAGTTTTCATGAATCAGTTTAAACTATTTAGCATTAATAAGAGTAACGTTTGCATTCATCTTTCAATACTGATTCAGTCAAACAGAATGAAAAGTAGGACTGGCTTTCAGTTTGACTGAAAGCACAAACCCACTGATCAGTTTCATTGAAAAGGTGTACAAAAATTCATTATCTGTTTAGTATCACCGAATCAGTCAAACTGATTCAGCGAAACTGAATCGTGAGAACCCGTCTTAAGACTTGACGTGTTGGTCTGAGCATAATCGCAGAGATCGAGGCACGTGCCCCTCGAGCAAAACGCTAGTGTCCAGCGTCGCGTTTGCGAAAGTAAACCAAACACAGAATACACGGCAGCTCCTCCTCTCCACAGTCCACCTGGTTTTACTTTCACGCGAAATTTCTTTCATTTCGGATAACGCAGTCACTCAATCATATTGATCGTTCGCGGTTCGTGCATTCGCGGTCCAGTGCTCTTTCCTATCAGACTACCACACATTTACAGGTGAGTTGGACAGACATACTGCAAAACTCGTTTTGGATTGTGTTTTTTATTCGAGCTATATTTATCGCCATAACAGTATAAATAAAGTAAAAAAGACACTTATTAATAACAGCTATCCACTAAAGTTTTTTAATCGAATAATAAGAATAGAATCGATTGTACAATAATAATCGTCAAAATAACCAATCATAAAGAAGAAAGTAAATATATTAGCTTACTATATAATCCAACAATAAATAAACAAATTCAAAATTGTCTTAAACCATACAAAATCAAAATAGCTGACAGACCTGCAAACTCAACATACAGATACTTTAATAATTTCAAACCAAAAGCAGAAACTCATAATATAACAAATACCGTTTATCAAATTGACTGCACACACTGTGACGGAGTATATATTGGGCAAACAAGACAATATTTAAAAAACAGGATATATAATCATAAGTACGATACGTTGAATGGGAAGGAGTCTACAGCTCTAGCAAAACATAGCTTAGATGCAGGACACAAATTTAATTTGTACAATCCAAAAATATTAACTCGTGAATGTAACCCACACAAAAGAAATATAAAGGAAATAAATGATATTAAGAGTCACCCAAATTCAATAAATTTCAGAACAGATATAAATCAATTAGGCGGTATATATAATAATTTAATAAATTAGGCTTTCTGCATCATGGAATAATCTAACAACCATATTTATGTATACATAGATAGATACAAAAGCTTTCTCCCCTATTGTTCCTTCAATCTTTTCCCACCACTTTAAGAACATCTGTGTATTTTACAATATCCTAAAAACGCCGCACTGGTCATTCAGCACTCTCAATCCGTAGAGGCTGTTTCACAAACAAAACAATTTTACAGAAATGTAACCAACATCTGAAATTAACGTAAGTAGGTTTGTTAGTATTATTTTCCCTGTCTCAGTAAATCTAATTCTTTTATATTCATTTTCAATAAACGAAAATAAAATCACTAAGTTTATGTTTAAAATTTTTATATATATATTTATAGTTAGTTATATTTCTACTTTACACGATACAATTTATAATTATTTCATTTAATTGTCTTTTTGTGGTTTTTCTTTGTATTTTTATTCTTACTTTTATTATATACAGATCATTTCCTATTCATTTATAGACACTTGAAGATAGTTTAGATTAAAATAAACCGAAACGTAGTGAAGGATAGTTATAGTTTCAATCGTTGACCGAAACCCATGAAAAGCAACCATAATCTATAGTCGCGGTCACTAGAAAAATAAACATATATTACTACTATATGTCACATAGGTGCGATAGCGCAACCCTCTTTCTATTCTCTGACATAAGAATAATAAAGATAGTCTAGTGCTGTTTCTAACCAGACTACCACATATTTACAGGTGACTTGGACAGACATACTGCAACACTCGTTTTTGGTTTGGATTGTGTTTTGATTAGAGCTATAGTTATGAGCTTTATAAGGTACATACGTCCTATAGCACATTCCCTTTTCTATTATCTGTCACAACGATAAGAATAAGTAGACAGCCAGCTGGTTTTGACTTTTGTTTTCATCCAAGATAGAGTTATGGGCTCTATTGGCATCCATTGCTATACTTACTTACTTATACTAAAAATAAGTAGGGGGTGGGTTGGACCAGTAGTTAGAGCGAATATTTATTTCTGCTTTTTTTCAATCAAAAATAAATATCCATAAAAAAGCTCAGCGAGAATCCCCACCTGAGCCTTCACTGTTGGCTTCTGATTAATAGTGCTGCTCCTAGAGTGGCACCGGGGAACAGTAACAAAGCCTACACAGAACACGAGGCTGATGACCAGAGCAGTCGATGCTAATGATACGGAAGTAAAACAAAGTAGACAACCACTGGTTTCCAATTATGTTTTGAGTTGAGCTTTAGTGTTATCTGTCGCAACCATCTTGTCACAAAAATAATAAAAAAGGGTAGATAAGAAGACTGCATTTGAATTATGTTTGCATCAATTCATACTAATGAGCTTTATTGATATCTATCGCAACCATTTTTTTCCATTCTACTTTAATATACTTTTTTCATCATATAAAAATACGTTGTCGAATTCTCGACTTATCGAAATAAACAAAAAAACAAATTTTTGAGGCCGACAGTGTCAAATACTTAGATAAAATAATTGACAAACATCTGAAATGGGAATTACAAATGAAATTTCATTCGCGAAAAATCAGACACCTGTTACCTAAATTTAGATTTATAAAACAATTTTTAGACACACGCTATTTAGAAACATTGTATTATTCCCTTGTGCAGTCCCAGCTAAACTATGCCTTCTCAGGTTGGAGAGGAGTACATTATACTCATTCAAAAATATTTTCTAAAGATTATTTATTTCAAAAAACCCACCATACACATCAGATAGCTTAATAATTTGATCCCAAAAAATGGATATCCGAAAATTATGCTGCTATAACATATGAATTTCGTCCACAAACATAGGAATTATATCAACTTCAATAGCCATCAACATGATACAAGAACCAAGAATAGGACTTTAAGTTAAAGAAATCTTCTATATAAGTCAACAGGCCCAAAAACTATTAACATACTTATGTTGCTGCAGAATTATATGACTTTCAGTGAAAAGCTTTAAGTGTCATGTTTCTCATACAAAAAAGGTCATACAATGGATGTTAGACACATAAGACACACATTTTTCATCTGATATTGTACTTATAACTCTTTAATCTAATTAATTCTGGTATACAGAGTGATTGGTATACATTGGTTTGGTGAGATGATAGTAGAGGTTGTAGTTTATTGTGATAAAGAATCAATACACAGATATGTGGATGCATTTCAATCATAGATAACAGTTTCACAATAAATTTGAAAAATGCCCAAGAAGAAAAGTCTGGTAGAAAAGGTGGTAATAATAAATACCTAATAATAAATTCAGCATTTAATACCATGTCCAGTTCCTAATAATTTTCGAGATAATTTGAATTTTTGATATTTGCATTACAACGCAGACCCTCAAACTAAGAAAACAAAATTTTATCGTCAGATTTTAGAATTTTTGGTGTTAGTCCTTAGAAATCTGCTATTATCATGTGATCATGTATCAAACACTTCGCGATATAGTGTGTTGGAAAGTAAATTCAAGAAAGGTTACAAAAAATGAATGTAACTTAAAAAGTCACCAAATAATTTGTAAAAGCATAATGGATCTTCAGGAGAATAAAGTTTCAACAGAACGTTTGGCAAAAACTTGTCATCGGATTTCTAATGTTTGTTATGGGTACGTGTACTAATATGCTATTACACCATGATTTGCCATAAAAAGTGATCGGTTAACCAAAACTTCAGTATAGGGCCTCAAAATTAAATAATTTTGAAAGTAGAATTTAAACTGCAATTTAAAAACAATTCGTCTCAAACGTCGTTAAGTAATCAAGCAGAACATGCAAACTACGTTATAAAGTATCTTGTCTTATAATCGGCACATTCTAGTACTTAAACCTGAAGATGCTTTACATATAATAAACCAAAACGTTGCGACGAAAAGAATTGTTTTGATCACTGATCAAATAGCGGTATTTGTATTTGCGGTGTTTAGAAAAAGGAACATCAAACAAGTATGACTATATTTATAAAGTATTATTGAAGGATTGAAGCATCTACTAATGCACTTTTGAGCAGCCTGTTGGGGATATCTAAATACCTTGTTCTATAATTGTTAGAATTTAATCGATGAAAGTGGCGTATTTCCCGATAATTGCATTTAAAAGTAAAAGTGGAGAGTAAAAATCAGACGTAGGCGTTTTGATTTAAGTTAGCATTAAAAGCAACAATATAGCAGGTTTCTCGTCTTAGGAAACTACCGTGGTCATGATTTGTTAACAACAATAAAGTTCTTCAAGCAATAACTAAATTTAGGATATTGATTATTTCGTGCATTAGCTTCAAATAATTGTAATTATATTATAAAAGTGAACAACTATTTTACTTGATATTCATTGATTTATCCTAATGTTGTTTTAGTTCTGGTACTTGATTGCATAAACACTATGTATAAACAGTGCACAAATGCTTCCTGTTCATGTGATGTAAGCGAACTGCAAAAAGTCACACTCCATATTGTACAAGCTATTTCACGTTATGTCTTTATTACGTAAATTAAGCCAGAATTATAATATGGATGTATAGATATGTAATTAAAATAGATAAATATTAAGTTACTGGACCTAGTTGGTTACAAAAATCTCGCAAGTGACACATTGAAATGTATATGAATTCGACTAACCTACAAAAAATTCAGACGTTCCATACTAAATACAGTACAACCCCAAAGGAAGTCATCAACGAAATTAAGAGTATGACGTGACCTGGTGACACTACATACTAAAATTACTAAAAGTGAGAGCGCAACCTCATAAACACAAAGTAGTTGGTTAGCCTATGGTTCCGTGTTATTTATTTTGTACTGCGGCATTATATCAAGAAAGGCATATCAATATTTTTTTTCCAGAAATTCACCCATCCAATTATAATGCAAACCAGTGAGTAAATCTTTAGTTTAAGGTTGTCAACGATAAGTAATCTATATTAAAAGAGTTAACAATCACGTGCCCACACGGTTTGAAATGCAGGCTCTGCACATAAATATAGAATATCTCAAAATCTGTCAACATATATTTACAATTTTTGAGTATCACGACGTTTCAATTAATTTTAATCTCAAATCATCTTCAGGTGAGAACTGCCAAACATGTTCTTTTCATGACTATTCATTCCCTGGCCAACATGTCGCTATTCATGGCTTCTTCTAGTTGGTCGTAACGGTGTTTCGGTTCTTGCTGATGTGGCTGTTCGATGATTCATGTTCCGCACATTTGTATTCAAATTTGCCTGTTGTTTTGCGACTTTTCTTACGAGGGTACCATGTCGGTGTGCTCTTTACTTCACGTTTGCTGTATACGTTTTGTTGCTGGTGATGTACTCTGCTTCTTTGAACTTTTGAGATGGACGCGATATACGAGTAGATTTTAAGTGTAAATAAAAATGTACCATCTAAAGCAAGCTTCACAATATTTTGTCTCGGAATTTTTAAACGACTTACAACTTTTCCGTATCTTGATTTCACTTCCCACACCGATAGGTGAGGGGAGTATTGTGATCGCGAAAATTTTCGATTTTGAGTTAATACGCTTTTTGAGTGTCTTATGATGTCTACATAACGTAAATCCACGTCACTAATTTCCGTCGGTCCGTCGGTCTGTCTGTCTGTTGGCGTTTTTCTAGCCTCGTAATCTCAGTAACCGCTGCATGGATTATGATGAAATTTGGGCAGCGCTATGCTGTAGGGTTGTAGTAGGTAATGTTCCTATAATTTTAAAAATCGGTGCAAGGGTATGGGGACTTCGTTTTTAGGTGTTTTAGGGGTTCCTGATCACTTTCTACTTTTTTTTGGATGGGGTGAAATTGGGGTGGTTGGGGGGGTTGTAAAATTGAAAAATTTGTTGCTTTCATAACAGACTGTGCACTGACCTGTGAAGGAAGACCTAGCGACATAAATAACTTTTTTAGGTCCATTCGAACATTGCCTTGCCTATTACCGAAGCCAAAGGACCAAAGGAGAATTTTTTCTGGTGTAAACATACGAGTATTGCTTTAGATCGTTCTATACTGTGTAACGATAACGAAGAAACTGTTGAATTAATTTTAATGAAATTTTGAAACAGTATTACTGCCGTGGCGAGGATGGAAAATGCGTATGGCTTTATTAAATCGTGCTAGTGGCGGCACAGAAATAATAAAAAACTAAAAATATAAAAACATCTCAAACTTCATTTTAAGTGTTTTAGAGGTTCCTGATCATTTTCTGAGTTTTTTTTTGGGTGGGGGTGAAATTGGGGTGGTTGGGGGGGGGGGTTGAAAAACTAAAAAATTTGCTGTAGATATTCATAATAGGCTGTTCGCTGACCTGTGACGGAAGGCCTAGCGACATAAGTCACCTTTTTAGGTCCATCTGAACATTGCCTTGCCTATTACCGAAACTAAATTTTCTGTATACATACGAGTACTTATTGCTTTAGATCGTTTTGTATTTTGTAATGCGCAAACTATTAAATTGATTCTAATGAAATTTTGACACATTATAATTACTGTGGTGAGGATGGAAAACGCGTATGCTTGTTAGAAATCGTGTCAGTGGCAGCGTAGCAATAATCAAAAAGCTAAGAATATGAAAACAGCTCAACCTTCGTTTTTAGATGTTTTAGGGGTTCTTCACCGTTTTCTACTTTTTTTTTGGGTGGGGGGTTGTAAAACTGAAAAGTTTGTATTATTGATAATAGGCTGTCCATTGACCTGTGGAGGAAAGACCTGCGGCATAAGACAATTTAGGGGGGGGGGGGGGGTAGACTGGCGATGATTTAGTTGCAAGGGGATCTCAGACTAAAGCTTCATGCTATGGTAAAATATTGAACTGCGTCAATCAACTTGACTTCATTTTTTTTCATAAAATTGATAATTTGAAGAAACTGTGACAAGGTTAAGGCATACTTAAATCGCTGGAGTTTCGGTTTATACAGTTTTTGGCGACACGCTGTCTACGTTCAATGGTGTACGTGCCATATTGAACAAAAATCGGACATTATTAACAAATTCGTGGAACAGATGCCAAAGTGCCCGAGGAGTATAATTATCCAGCAATAAATATCTTTATGACTTGTTCCACAATGTAAGACATACCTGTTAGATGACGTCCAACATCTGTGAAATGTGAGGTACCATAATTTACATAGTGGATTTGCATTCATTGTAGAGGAAAGCTTAATTTTACCGCTGTTATATTGATAGCGATTGTGTAATTTGAAAAAGAAAGTGAGAAATGTGTTACATTTTGACATGTATATTTAATTTTTTTATAAACTTGGCAGTTTAGTCATTGTACTCCATTTGGTGATAATAGTGGAGAGTATTTGAGTGATAGAGCAATTATTTTTGTACACGAGGACGGAAAAATATGAAACTCATCAAACTGATGGCAGTGTTATTACATACAGAAAATTAATTTATGGACGAAAAATTATATATCTTGAATTTGTGGTTCTTGGGTTTTTAGGCCGGCGTCGTTTAGCGTTAAGGGGCCTGGATACCCACATTTATACATACGTATTTGCCATGTGAAACACGGACTCACAATTTCTCGCATAACTTACTCTATTTTCAAACAACATATATAATATTTCAGAAGGCGATAGTTAAGACCTTAATGAATGACAACTATTTTCGATGTTCTCAAAAAAGTTTTTTAATGTGCAAAAAATCTCGCAATGTATAATCATACATTCTATAAATGCCTGTAATTTAACAATCAAACAAGATATCAAAAAAAGGCTAAATAGTTGCACAAGCACAAGCTTTCTTCTTCAATTTACTCTTTGAGTCATTACTGTAAGTTTAAAGGTAACGTCAGAAGCTTGGAAATGCGAACCTCATTTTTATGGTAACATTTGGACCTTACCTTTGGACCTTTTGACCTTACCTTTGGATTTTTGGACTTATCTCCCCTCATCTTAGACACACACACACACTGGAGAAAGTGTTAGCGAGGAGGCGTGGCCACCTGTTCCCTTTCTCCAGTGTGTGTCTAAGATGAGGGCAGATAAGTCCAAATATCCAAAGGTAAGGTTAAAAGGTCCCAAGGCCACTATAAAAATGAATTTCGCATTTCCAAGCTCCTGAAGTTACCTTTAAACTTACAGTAATGAGTCAAAGAGCAAATTGAAGAAGAAAGCTTGCGGTTGTGCAACTATTTAGCCCTTTTTTGATATTGTGTTTGTTTGTTGAATTATAGGCATTTATAGGATGTATGATTTTGCATTGCGAGTTTTTTTGCACATTAAAAAACGTTTTGGAGAAAATCGAAAATAGTTGTTATTCATTAAGGTCTTAACTATAGCCTTCTGAAATATTATATATGTAGTTTGAAAATAGAGTGTGTTATGCGAGAAATTGTGAGACCGTGTTTACATGGCAAATACGTATGTATAAATGTGTGTAACCGGGCCCTTTAAGGCTTGACGTTTCGCCACCACGACTGGATGGCATCTTCAGAAGCTATTTCACTTCGGCGACTTCCAAAATACTGGTTTAGGACGTGTTCTAAATATTTGGGCAAATTGGATATAAAACTGCGCGTTGAATTGCTGCGTATTTAAATCTTTTGCTGGTGAGAAAGCTGAGGTTATGAAAATTGAATATTTTTAGGTTGCATGTTTTTATCTTTTGTTGAATAGCAACCTTCTCCGCAAAAACAACAGGCACAAATCCTCGAAATAAAAAACAATCACAAATATAAGGTTAGAATGAGATCACCAACAGAATGTTACCATCCTTTGTGGTAAAATTAGGGAGAATTACATGTAATTTACTACAACTGCTCTTCATTCTTTCTTGCTATTGATTTGTTACATGATCTGATCAATTGCTTTAGGTCTTCAAGAGGTGTACAAGCAACTGTTCTTTGTTTTGATGCTACTGCTAATGCTGCTGTTCTGTCCGCCATTTCCCCAGCAAACACGATGTCGTTATACTAACGTCATTTTGACGACACCCCATTCGTCATTATCACGTCGATAAAGAGGAATGTATGACGTGTCTGAGACGGCACAATGTCACAGCCCAAAGACGTCATTGAGTGCCGTGTTAGTAACGTCACCTAACCGCCGTCCCAATAACGTCACAAACGTGTCGTCTCAATATCGTCATGTACGTGACGTTCCGTCGACACTATTTTATACAGCAACCAAGGCTGCACCAGAAGGTATCGTCAGATCAGCACTGATTATTGGCGATGGTTACTCTGTCTTACTTTATGTCTCTCCAATAGTCAATGCTGATCTGACGATATCTTCTGGTGCAGTCGTAGTTACTAGATAAAATAGTTTGGACGTTAGTTACATGTTTATGAGATAATGCTGTGAGAAATCTGTGTAGCATTAATTTGAGTAAGGGTAATAAAATATACTAATTCAAAATCATGTATTTCACAGTAAAGACAGGATACAAAAATAATGAGCATAGCTTTGCTAGCCTTCTATAGAAGCCTGCCTAAATCACAAAGTACTTTTATTTTCAATCGGCTCAATCCATATAATATGAGGCTACAATCTAATAAATCCACATTACCTGAGAAAACACTGGACACTATACCTATACCTATTATTATTTATGGTGGAATCCACACCTACAGACACTGCACACACATAAGGTTGAAATCTCCGTCCCCATGTCACAGCTTCATCGTAGAAAACACAAGTAGAAAATCGTGAAAATGGCAATTTGTGCCTTGTGATGATGATCGCGATCGAGATCAGCGGTTCGGCTGCAGTCGGATCGGGTCGAATTACATGCGATTCATTCATTGGTCTGTACCTTACGCCAGTTGTGCAGTGATTCACCAGTGAACTAAAGCGCGGTTAATACAAAATTACCTCATGCAAACATAAAATCTATCAAAACACAATCAATGGAATAATTAGCCACAATTTTGTGATATACCTACGTTACCTAAAGTCGACTATATTTTTGGATAATAATTTAGATATTCTATATCTATCTAATTAATTAATATTTTTTAGTACTCATGCGAGCATAAACATTTTTCCCTAAAAATATATAAGGAAGGAATAAGAAAAGTGAAATCATTGAGTTTTGAGATACATTTTCTCCCACCTTTATCCATTACATTTTGACGTGATAACGACGTCAAGTGAGAAACGATTATGTGACGTCATTAAAAATGACGCGAGTGCGACGTCATTCGTTCGGCATATGACGTACGTCTCCTTGCTGGGTCGTTACCAGGTATGCGGTATGTGATGGTACCCACAGAAACTTTATATTTGTAACAACATATTTGGTCATTGCATACAAGGAAAATAACTTACCATTCCCATTTTTATGATAATTTTTTTGTCGAATGTTTTGTCCAATATTTAGGATGGAAATTAGGATCGTCACATATAGCCCTCACATGACACATATTACGAAAGAATATCTGCTATGGTTTGAAATTCATACGTATCCGTGAACTTTTGTTTCTGCATATTGGTTCTTGGTATATGCATATAATTATTGTATACATATAGATAAGCCGCTTTGCGTATGAGAAAAAGATGTGGAGTAAAATCCCAAGCCAAATTAGTTGTTTGACCTGCCAGTCAATTTCTGCGAAACAATAGCTTCGTCATTAAGCTCAAACTACAATCGGTCGGTGTTGCCTAAATAGAAAAGTGATTTTCTGAGAACCCTGTTGTTACATTAACCTCAATTGCATTGCATTTTGTATTACTAACTGGGAGCAACTATTCAATCTCTATAAAGGCGTCACTCACATTCCATTTGTTTAATATATTACCTATGCCGTTCTTTCATAATAAAATTGCATTTACGATGTGGATGGATGTTGCACCAACCATTTTTCTTAGAATGTTATGTTATACGTGTATAGAATAAAATACCTGTATAAACATACAGGGTGAGTTTTTAGCGCCGGATCGATCGATAACTCCACTACTGCAGAAGATAGCGAAAAAAGTTGTATATAAAAAATGTAGCCAAGGATATACTCCTTGCTAAAAAAATATTTTGATTTGCACATGGTGATTCATAACTACGTGGTGATGCAAATATACATTTCCTTAAATGAGACGCCCTACATATTACTCCACATTTAGATTCTACCACAGTATATCCAATTATACAGTAGCGCGACTCTCCAGAATTTTGGTGGTTCGCGCATAGCATCCCGCGCATCGTTCGCAGGATGTTTAGCACGGCGATCGCCTGAGTCGTGTTCAGTCTATGAGAGTGAAGGTACTGTCTTTGACAGAACCGGATTAAGGAATTTGGTGATACGCTGATATCGATATCGGGACGCGTGAGCTCAGATGTTGCGCCGCTGTAGGCTGTATTAACAATTCCAAAAACTGTGACTATATTTTTTTAAGCTTCCTCAAGATGCTGCCAGGTATGCGATTCCTCCAATGATTAATATGCCCCTTTATTACCTAATAATATTAAAGTGTGATAGCATAGCTCCATTTGTCTCTAACAAAGTCTGTCGGGTATTAGGGTAGCTGTGTGCTTTTTTTTTCAGTTTTTATACGTTACGGAAAGTCGTTCTTTAATTATGAGCCTAAAGTCAGAATAATAATTTCTCACTGTTTCGTCACAGCACCACAACGTTGAAAAGATCTTTCACGACATATAACAAAATGAATGTGATTATGCATTCCAACATTATGAAATTTTAAGCAGGAAGTGAAGTCCATTTTAATGGATGCTCAAACAGAAAGTTCACAATAAAAAGAATCAACATGCTGGTTTCAAAAATATATAAAATATATTTTTTATATACACCTAACAAGTTTTCATCGGTTTTGCTGTTTGCCACGTTTTCGTACCTTAAACGTTTTTCTATGATGATTGATGAAGATAAATTTAAAGGGTGTGGGATAACTAGACATAAATGTTATTTTGGACGCTACTTCGTTACATATACCCATATTTGAATCATATAAGATATTATAAGGTTTTTATATTTATTTATATGTTTAAGGTTAAGTAAGATAAGATAAAATAAAGTTGAATAAATCTCGCATTCTTGTAATTATACTTACAAACAATAAAGCCACCTATTTTCTCGGAGTTAACAATTTTCTTTCATACACCGACTATTTCTTCTTTTGCTTCTAAAAAAATGTTTACATCCCATTTATATGCAAAAAATCTATGATGAATTAGAAGAATCAGTACAAACATGTTCACGTACATTAAATGCGAATGCATGGATATAACTCACAAATTGTAATTCAGAATTCCAAAGACAACTGCCTAACCTCGATGAAGAATATCACATTACCACACTGCTCTCAAAATTTACTCTATTTACGAGACATATCGCGTCCATTAAACTTATTGCAACACAATAATTACGCTTTTTCACTCGATTACTCATCAGTATTGCCAAGCTGAGCCTGTGTTCAAAACGTAAACGACAATACTCGCGGCTCGTGCTGAGGAGCCGACGTGGGGTTATGAGAGGCCAGTTTTTCGGAGACAAATTGTCTGCATGATTTCTAGGGAGTTGCGCTACTGTATTATTGGATATACTGTGATTCTACTAATGATTCCCCTTCTAAGAATATAAGGTATAGCAACATTGTACGGGGTATTCCAAAAGTTATGTTCATTTTTATATAGAAATCGCTGTCAAACAAACGTACTTAATATTGAAAATTAATGATTAAAAAATTATTTCATCTTTCACACGTCAAGATAAAAAATATCCTCTAGTTTTAACACAGGCTGCAAAAAAGTCGCTGGGGCATATTCATATATATTAAAACTAGATTTTCTCTTTTTTTTCTTTAAATGCAACCCCCCACATTCTATTATACAAAAAATCCAAAAATTGCTTTTAATATACTTTTTTATATTTGTGTAGCATTTCACATCCTACATTCATCAGTTTCCGAAATATTTCGATTTTTCTGCATATTTTAAATTTACTTTCTATCTGTGTACTGAAATTTACTTATTTATTTTGAGAAAGTACTACCGAATTTTATTTTTATTTAACAAGCAACTAAACTATAAGGTCAAAATAGTATTTCATGAAGACAAACTCTGAATTATCGAGATAATATAGGTCGAATATGCCGAGGAAACAATTTTATAGACATATTGGCATTTTCCGTAACCTGCTCAGTAATTTCGTACTGTGTGAAAACCGAGATTTAAAAATGGAATTTTCCATGGAAGAACAAGTAGAGGGTATTTAGGAGAATCTTTGAGAAATTACCTACTTTCCTCTAGAATGTATCAACCTAAGGTATCAACTGTCACCAGCGATATCCAGAATGGAGGCACTTAAGTATGTCCCTTCGTGCATGGTTAGATAGATTCAATATTGCTTGTGTGTATATTTTTTGACAGCACTAATTTGGTCATGTCGTGGTTTCCGGTTACCATCAAAATAGACTATAAGCAGTACTAAGACGATTGAATACTTTTAGTACAGAGAAATACACTGTTATGTATTATGAGGTTCTTATACGTATACGTAAAGTTGAGGAAAATGGTTATCTGGTTCCTTCTCCGACCATCAATTTTCTCATTACATGCAATTTTTTTTTAAGAAAAACACAGAGACAGAGATCGGTATTGAAAAGATTGGTTTGAATTCAAATTTCTCGGAACAATTAAACGAAGGAAAGGTAATGAACTTGAAAGCAAAAAGAAAGTGGCTAGCATTGTTATGCTCTACTTGACCGCTATGTGCATATTCATGGATTTTTCCAACCGATTGAAAAGGACAATGATTCCTAAGCTATTCATTCTTTTTTTACTTACACTTTGTGATCTGGATATTAACGTAAAAAGTACTAGCAACCTTTTAGGTACTTGTAAGTAGAAAAGCTTTTTAAGGATTTCGTTAGATTTGGAATCTTGAAATTTGGTCTATTATCTTATATTTTAATTAAAACGTGTCAACTTGAGGTAAGCTAAAATTACAATGAGAATGAAATTATGGTTCTTGTGTTTTTAGGCGTCATTGAGCGTTGAGGCTTGACTTCTGTCACCACAAGTGGATGGCATCTTCAGAGGCTATCAGACTTAGGCGACTTCCACAATACTAGTATATGAAAATGCTCTTTATATAACCAATATTCCTTGCCCAAAATAGCTTGCGATTTATGCTGCTTAAATATCCGTATTTTTATCTATATTCATGCAATTCAAAGTTTGCAATGTCCAGTTTTGGTGCTGATATTACATTATGAAATTAAATTAACTGTGGGAATTTTATAAATGCTGACCTTTTCATTGTGCTAATACTTATGTATGTTATTAATTTTGAAGCAATATCATAAAATTTGGAATGTCTACAGGTATACAGGAAATTAGACAACTAATGCCAGTATATTCACACGTAAATTATTGATATACAGAGTTGGAATAAAGTATGAAACCAAGCAAATGTCTTTGATACGGAAAGAGTGATATTGCTGAAAGTTTGCAGATAAATGTAGTGACGCATAATTTATGCGAAGTCATTATGTTAGCTATTAATGTAGTTCCTATCAAACCGGAAGTACCGTCAACTTTTTTAATTTAAACGGGACACCCTGTAGATTTCTGTCATTAACACACAGCTCCTGAAATACTTGGACAACAGTAACATCATAAATGATCGTCAGTATGGCTTCCGTAAGCACAGGTCTACAGGTGACCTGCTTGCCTACGTCAGTCACTTGTGGAACAGAGCAATAGACAATACATATCGAAAGCTTTCGACAGGGTGTGGCATGAGGGGCTTCTGGTCAAGCTTGCTGCTTATGGACTATCACCTGGCCTGCGCCAGTGGCTGAATAGCTTTTTGAACGACCGATCTCTGTTTGTTGTAGTCGAGGGCGTATTTTCAATAAACGCCGGTGTATCTCAGGGATCTGTCCTATCCCCTACACTATTTCTGCTGTACCTCAACGAGCTGATGGAAATAACATTCAATCCAATCTAGAGCTTCGCAGATGACAGTGCATTAGTGTCGTGCATGGAACCAGGCAAGCCACTATCATCCCAGGAGACGGTACGTCGGTGACAGCAGCATGCCTCACAGATCAACGCAGATATCAAAACAATTGTCGAGTGGGGATTAATAAATAAAGTACAGTTCAACGTACAAAAAACTCAGGCAACAACACTTACAAAGAAGAAGTCTCACGATGGCTTACCTACCGTGGAAATGGAAGGTCACCCCATAGTCGAATCACTTTCCGTCAAGCTTATGGGGATCAACATCAACAATAACATGTCCTGGCACGACCACGTTGTCAGTATTGCTAAAACGGCATCCCAGAAGCTTGGAGATTTGTTCCGCTGTAGGAAGCTGTACACACCAGAGCAATTACTGCTGCTCTACAAGGCACAGATCCGACCATCGCTGGAGTATTGCTCCCATGTGTGGGGATGCGCTCCGAAGCACTCTCTAAAGCTTCTGGACACTATCCAGAAGAGCAATGATTGTGTTACCAGCCCTCGAACGAAACAGATATCTAATTTTATATTGTCAATCTATAGATTTTTTAACCTAAATGTTGTGTGTGATGAGGATATTATTAAATATCATAATATTTTAAAGAATTTTGTCATAGACTAACCAATATGTTCCATTTCGTATTTTTTAACCTAAGCAATAATCTCAACAAACTTTCCCTGATGATGGAGGCATAGTTCTCCGAAAGCTTGGAATTCAGTTTAAAGAGTACACGTCGCTTAATATATTTTTGCCGCTTCCCAGCTATAGCTAATTTTGTTTCCTAACAAAGTCGGCAACCGACTTAGGCTTGCCTATAACGTAACTACTATATCTATCTACTATAACGAGGATGGAATAACGATAACTTTTAGGACCAAACAAACGTAACTTCACCTACGTTACTTATTTCTTATGATCAGTTAAGAACCGTAATGACGGATCAGCCAATACGTTATTTTGGTACAAAATATATGTAGTAAAAATTTTGTAGATACGGAATCGCGTATATCAGAAAACACAATACTAAGGAGTTTCGTTTATCTGGCACTCGATAGCATACATAAATTTATTCCCGAAAACGCACTTATCTCAAAAACGACATTTTTGTAGTTTCGCTACTATGGTTCTAAGCCCTCGACATATCTACTAAAAAATATACCAATTTTTTTCTTTTTCTCGGGGGGGGGGGGGGAGGGGGGGGCATTGCGCCATAAGGAGGAAATGCCCCTGGTATAAAAGTTCCTTAATACAACTCTTTCAAACTAACAACTAACAAATAATGTTCGCAATCAAAGACTGGAGAGGCCGTGTCCCATCAGAAGATAGGTACGTGGGATGCTGTGCGTGTACCCCCATAATGAAGAGAATTATTCTGCTGGTACATAAGGCTTAGTTCAGATGACGCGCGTACAACGCGCGTCGACGTGGCGCACGTTTGTTGCGTCTGTGTTCAGATGACGCGCGTAGGACTTCGCACAACTTTTATAGAGTGAAACTAGGCAATCGAATGTCAGTGTATTTGTTGTTATTAACGAGAATGGATGTAGGAGAAGCTGTTTGTGTTTGGTTAGCACAAAAAAGAAGGAAACGACGTAGGAGGGAAATGACACACTGGGTCCACCCAATTTTAAGGAAAGACTTTCTACAAGTTTATACGTTACACTGTTTCCCAGCCTGCGAAATCCCGAACCTAAATTTTCAGGAGTAAAGTTGACGAAGTACTTTGTGGATGAAGGAAAACTAGAATGGCAGGATATAATGATCTGAATTGCTGTATTAACTGTAAACACCTATTACAAACAAAGCAGTACCAAAAACCTACCTAATATTTTCTTTTCTTCTTCGGTATCTTCGGATTTGCAAAACATTAGGACCAGCTCCTCCCAGGCGCTTTTTTTTGCCGTCTTATTTGAATATAATTTGGAATGCATGTCCCCAATCGTAGGCCTCTTCTCAATTTCATCAATGGAAAAATCTGTGTTGAATTCTTCTGTTTCCATTTCAATAGCATACGTGAGAAATACATTTTTGCAGAGAGACGCCAGGTATGTCGACTGAACGCTAGAAATTACGCGTGCCAACTGAACAGGCAATGGGAGCGTCTAGTATTTCAATACGCGCGTCGCCGCTGACCGACGCGCCTATTGAGATTCTCTGCATCTAGTGGCGTCGTACGCGCGTAAAATTTGTTGTGCGCGCGTCCATGTGAACAGCTTGAATTAATTATGTGTATTTCTCAGAGTAACAACTGTGTTACTCTGAGGTGCATTTTCAAAACGAGCGCCACGTCGACGCGCGTCGTACGCGCGTCATCTGAACTAAGCCTAAATATACTCGAAATGTTCACCTGAGATTTTTTGTCAGTCTTCATTCACATATATCTTGCAATAACGACGGCAACGGACGGTTACATAATGCAGTAGACGACGCCTTGCGGGTCAGCTTCGATTCAGGTGCACCGATCCAGTTTTTCTCGCTCCGAATTATGTGTGCGTTTAGCAAGACTTTCACTTGTTCGATAGGCCGTTCAGGCGATACGAAAAACATTATAATCGATGTATGGAATGAAAATAAATAAGAGTTATGTGTCACGCTGCTAGGGCATGGAATGTAAATTTGTTAGACTGGGAAATCGGTGTATAAATTCAGCAGGTAATGTCCGAGGTACCTATTATTATTGTATTCCAAAATCGGATGTTGAGTGCTTCACTATAAATAGGTGTATGTTATCTAGATGGAATCTTTATCTAATGAACCTTACTACTATTAGACTATAGACTATAGGTCCGTCTGTTTCAAAGCAGATATTATTTATTATGTGGGATTGTTACTTGGGGAGGGGGACTAAAATTATTATACAGGGTGTTAATTAAGTATATTAACAAACTTGAACCACGAATAGTACTCCGAAAAATAGAAAGAAAATGTCATATGAACATGGGTCCGGAAATGCTTCCTAAGGGAGCTACGCTCCTTTGCATGGGGCACCCTGAAGACGGTTTCCCTCGACATTCTCGAAACCGTTCATAACAAAATTACGAAATTAGGTACGATGGTTAAACTTTTGACGCTGAATCTGATTCTGAATTCAGAATTTCATAATTTTAATCAGAAGCGTATCATACGGGAGGAGTTAAGGGTAAAAATAACCCCATTTTCTAAATGGTAATTTTTTTACATTTTGATTTTAGAATGTGGTATTTCAGAGAGTTCTGGCCATATTTTAGTAAGCTTTGTCATGACCACACCTGCCTGTTGAATGCGCCGTCGAATCTCATTTTTACAGCTACCCGAATTGTCGATCAAAGAACCGAGGTACACAAAGCTTTGAACTACTTCTCAACGGCCTACTGACTTTATTTCTCAATTATTATCGTGCTCTCTCTCTCTAGCTCCGACTTAATGTATTTTACGAGTTCACAACATGTCTGTTAAGACATTGTGACTATGATGATGATGATCGTGCTCTCTACCTACGATCGTAACTTTGGTCGTATTTTAGTTAATTCCAAGACCATATGCTGCACTGTGTTGTTCTATATGATTAACAGAGCTACTAGTTCTTCCTGAGAAGCAGTAATAAAGGTTGTATCGTCAGCAAATCTCAAGTTGGATTTTTACTTCCGCAAATAGTTATACCGCCATTCCAGTTGTCCAATACCTGTCTCATCACAAATTCAGAGTAAATGTTAAATAACATCGGGGATAATATACATTCCTGACGAACTCCTTTTCTGGTTGCTGTTTGACAAGACAGGTTACCATCAATTCTTACGAGCCGAGCTAGACTCATTGAGTTGCTGTATGAGAAATACAGCAAGGAACTCTCATAAACATAAGGATTTCCCACAGTTTAGGCTACTTTACGTTATCAAACGCCTTAGAATAGTCCACAAAGCCTATAAAAACTGGAAAATAATGGTCTCTGGCGTTTTCAATAACTTAATATAACTTGGGTCAGTTACTTAAATATTCCAGTTGATTTATTTACAGTACATATATTGAGAATATCTCTTTGCAATTTCAGAATGAATTCGTACCTGTTATCGATATGCTTGTTCGTAGCGTCAGCGCACTGTATATCACAAACAAGCAGATCACAAAATGCGAGGCAAGAGAAACGGTTACAGAAAAGAGATTATGGACAGAATCCACTAAGAAACTTTAGGCCGTCTTTACCTATACAAGTAGATGAAGAATATGAGGATGATGTTGACAGGTAAGGAAAAATATCCTTTCAAATTATTCAACTAATTAAAATCCTGACAAGCTGCTCACACTACATCAGGCTCACAGTTTAATAATAATATTAATTTATTCATTCTTTGGATCCTTTTACCGATATTGGACATGTCAAATACAATATAAATAAAACAAACCTAGCACTGCATGCAACACATAAAAAGACATATTTAAAAATTTGAAAACTCCTCTACCAAATAACAACTAGAGTAACTAGAGTATGTCTACCGATTTAAATTACTGTACCCTCTAAACACATATAAGGTTCAGCTGGTTCAAAAAATAGTTTTCTTTTGCATCATACATAAAAATATCGAACATAAATATGCGCAAATTTTTCTGTAAACAGTATGTCATGCTTCACTTACTCTTAGGCGTCGATGCCTAATTAACAAATTGTTTCTCTTGGTAATCACTTTTCAAGAGAAAGCACCTAACAACCTCAAATTATCGAACATAGGTAAATTATACACTCGACCAGAAGGTATACAATTAGCGCCTATCACTAACTGAACGTTTTGTAAACCAATTAATCATCTTCATAAACTCAGAGATGTATCTTGAACATGTAACGGTATGTGATTTCTATGATCATTTAATAAATTATTGAGTATTACGTTATGGCTTTCATTACACTTGACAACCGATATTCTGACAGGGTCTTAGACGAAAATAAATGAGGGTACACTACCAATAAATTGTTGTGTTTAGTAAACAGATAATCTCATACGCATACGCTGTTGCTGCATACATTGACAGTTAGAGCTATGTAAGTACTTTGAAAAGCATGTCAGTCTAGTCTCTGATGCAGTGTTTACAAAACCTCACCTCTTAGTTGCAGGAACCTCCATAGTAATTTGCATTTTTGATCTGGCAAGACATTTCTTCACTGCCAACCATGAATGTAGTAATCTGGACCCATTTCTAGGTTCTAGAAAGTTACAGAAATGGTGAATGCTGTCTATGAACGGGAGTATTACTAATGGAGGCACATCCACCAAAAACTTAAAAACTTGTCCGTACAGATTATCGACTATAAAATAAGGTAGAGCCGGTCGTTCATATCATAGGCTTAGCAGCCTATGTTGCTTATGGGCTAGAGGACAAAGACGATTACGCAAGGAAAAAATATAGAGGCCGCATTTGTTATAACCCATCGAAAATCGTCCGTATTTGCTATTTTTTCATGCACCCAAAGTGGGCTTATTTATCAGTGTGTGAGAGGATAAGTGTCGGTTTACGTTAGATTTGAAACGCTGCAGGTTGTAGCCGCCGGGAAACAAATTCCCCGACAGCTGATTCTACAGCGTCAAAGTTCTCCAAGAGAGAGGAATGTTGGAGAAGACTGGTTCGGGGAGTAGAGACCTCGACCTGGTAAGGATGAGCTCGCAGAGCTTCTCTAGTGTTCCTCGTTCGGACGGTGAGGACTGAGGTTAGGCATATAGATTAGTCTAATTCCTCTCGTCTAGTCTGGATAGTGTCCAGGAGCTTTAGAGAGTGCTTCGGAGCGTACCCCTACACATGGAAGCAATACTTCAACGATGGTAGGATCTGTGCCTATCCAACCTCCTCAAGCGGAACAAAACTCCAAGCTTCTGGGATGCCATTTTAGCAATACTGATGACGTGGTCGTGCCAAGACATATTATTGTTGATGCTGACTTTTCTGTGCATTAAACTGTACTTTATTAACTAATCCTCACTCGACAATTGTTTTGATATATATGTACGTTGATATGTGAGGCATGTTGCTGTTGCCAACATACCGTCTCCCGGGATGATAGTGGCTTGCCTGGTTCCAAGCACGATATTAATGTACTGTCGTCTGCGAAGCTGTAGATCGGGTTGGATGCTATTTCCAGCAGCTCGTTGATGTACAGCAGAAACAGTGTAGGGGATAGGACATATCCCTGAGGAACACCGGCGTTTATTGAAAATACGTCTGATGAACAGCCTTCGACTACAACAAACAGAGATCGGTCTTTCAAAAAGGCTATTCAGCCACTGATAGCCCACAAGCAGCAAATTTGAGCAGAAGTCCCTCATGCCACAACCTGTCGAAGGCTTTCGATATTTCAAGTGCAACAACCTGGGATTCGTCTTTACCCAAAGCTAGAAGAGATCAAGTTGTGATATCTCACCTAAGAATAGGACACACCCTCGCGACACACAAGTTCATCTTCGAGAATGCTGAAGTCCCAATTTGTGCTGCTTGTAATGAACCACTAACAATCATCCACATCCTTCAAGATTGCACAAACTACCAAGATGTCAGAGCAGCCAATCGTCTACCAGACAACGCTAGTGAAGCCCTCCTCCACAATATCAACAGGGTTCTGAAATTCGTCAGAGACACTAACTTTTATTGTAACATCTGAAATACCTGTATTATTATACTGTATATAATTTTTGTGCCGTCGAAGTCACTAATAACCCCTCGCGGTTGATGTGACCTTTGTGATCAAATAAAAAAAACATGGGATTCGCCATGATTTTCAATTGCTCTGTTTCACAAGTGAGTGACGTAGGCCAGGCGGTCACCCGTAGACCTATGCTTACGGAAGCCATCTTGGCGATCATTTATGATGTTACAGGTGTTCAGGTATTTCAGGAGCTGTATGTTAACCATAGCCTTAGACATCATGCTGAGAAGAGCCTCAGGTCTATAGCTAATGGTATCGTTTTTTTCCTTCCTTAGGAATGGGTTGTACACAGCCAATCTTCCATGTAGCGGAAAACACGCTCGCTGATAGTTTGAAGAGCTTGCAAACAATAGGTGCAACCTCAGCGGCCCAGCGCTTAAGGACAATCGCTGGAATTTTGTCAGGACCAGTAGCTTTCTTCGTGTTTAGTTTTTGGAGGATGCTTTTTCCATCTCGATGTTGAAATTTGACCTCTGCTATCTCGAGTTTACGTTTATAGTTGTGATCGGAGTACTTCCGTGGAAGTCCACAGTAGAATTGGCTGCGAAAAGCCTCCCTAAAATGTCTGCTTTGCCAACGTTTCGGAAAATATATTGTCTTCTATGTTTTCAGTCAAACAGGGGCTACACAAGACAGATCTCCAACGTTCCAAAACTATCCCATACCACTGAAGGCTCAGCAGCAACAAAATTTCAACAACTACCCAGCCCATGTGAAACAGGCTCCAAAACCATACCCTGTGCAACAACAGCAGCAAAGGAGACCACAGGAGGGCAGACGACCAGAAGTACGTTAATTAGGATGTTTTTATCAGAAAAGTACTTTCTCTTGTATGCTGTTGCGTGATTTTATTAGAAAAATACATATCTTTTATTTTAAGTTCAAGAGGTGTATGCGTATGTATGGGGTACAGGGTGTTCATTTAAAAACTTCCCACCCCGGATATCAACAAACCTATGGGAGCTAAAATTTCTCCAATTCTAGCAGAATACGTAATGGATGATTTATTGGATTTAGTGATCCAAGTGTTGCCTTTTAATCTTTTTTTCATTAAAAAATATGTAGACGACATTATCGTCTGCTTGCCGTCTGAAGGCTGGGATGAAATAGTGGATACCTTTAATAGCTATGACCCTTACATCCAATTTACTATTGAGAAAGAGGACTCCAAACAGTCAGTCTCTTTCCTTGACACAAGGTTTATACGATCCGAAAATAACATTCTTTTGGTAGACTGGTACAGGAAGCCCTGTAGTTCTGGTAGATTCCTTAATTATATGTCGTACCATAGAATGCAAGTCAAGATCAACCTTATAAAACCTAAAACCGCTGATTAATAGAAAAAAACGTCGAAACACGTCCAAAAAAAAAATTGTTAAGGGGGACAACTTTTTAACCAAAAACTACTCAACTATCTTGTATCCTCTGCCCCCCAGGATCATCCCATTAATGACAAGGAGGATTGAGTAATATCTAATTTCAGGTATGTCGAAGTCAGTTATTTTGACGTTTTATGTTTTAAAATCGGTCGATTTGTTTTTAAGAAAATTAGAATCTTTATCTATCTTAACTTGTTTAAGGGCCGGTTTTTCAATGTCCAGTTAAATATTTATCTGGAAGCTAACGGGCAACTGTTAGATAAATTGTTCAAACAATTGAAGGTTAAACTTATGAATACAGGTAAACCTTATTTGACAATCGTTTCCATAGAAACGCTAACCTATCTGACACTTTTAACTGGACATTGAGAAACCGGTCCTAAGTAGAATACGACAACATAAGAAAATATCACTTTTTATTGCAATAAGTGTTCAAATGTTTGTGTTCAGTCAAATGTTCAAATTCAAAATTCAAATATTGCAAACAATGATATAGGCAATTTTAAAACTTCTGACGGGCAGGTTGGATGACCTTCGTCAACGCATTATCGAAAGCTGCCATGATATCCCACAACATGTTTTTGCAACTGCCCGTCAGGATTTTGAAAATCACCTATATCACTGTTTGGCCAATAACGGGCAACATTTGAACACTTAATGCAATAAAAACTGACATTTTCATGTGCTCTTGTATTCTATTTGAACAAGTCAAGATACATAAAGATTCTGATTTTCTCGAAAATGAATCGCCCGATTTAAAAAAATCATTTGTCAACAAAAGTACTTCGACATACCTTTGAAACAAGTTATTACTCGATACCCCTTGTCATTTAAAATTTTTAAGGGGATGATTCTCGGGGACAGAGGGCACAAGGGGGTGAAGTAGTTTTTGGTTAGAAAGTTGTCCCCCTTGACAAATCTTTTGACGCCTCTTGGCGTTTTTTCTTTCAATCAGTGGTTTTCGAAACAAATGAACACCCTGCATATCTCACTAAATAATGACTTTAAAAAATGTTTTTATTTAAGAGCTGTCTAATATCGCATTGCCTACAATACTGCAGTTTTCAGTTGTTTTGTTACAGAGTAACGAAAAAATATATATGTTTTATTCCTTTTCAAGGAGTTTTCGAACCTTTGAATTTATATATCTTGAGAAGGTTTTCGGGACTATGGTTCAGTGATACAAGGGAGAGTAAAACACAAAAGGGTTTTATCACAAAAATGGGGTCGAAACGTTTCGACCGTCTTTGTGGTCTTCTTCAGCCGAGGTTTTTTTTAATATTATCCAGATAAACTACAAAAAATGCTCATGAATGCCAGGTTTTTATAATTTTAAAATATATACCTACCAAAAAATCTTCGATAACCAGGTTAGGATATTAAATTGAAAAAAAATGATTAAATAAAATGACCCAGGCTGTTAACAGTTCTGGTCTTTATGTTTGGGTTGCCCTTTAGTGCATTTCTTCCGTTTTTTCATTCCAAAAAAGAAAAAAGAGAAACTTTAAATTAGAAAAAAACAATTAATGCACGTGCACAATTGGCAGCTGTGATTCACAATCACAAAACAGGTTATAAGGTAGGTTACAGATCAGATTATAGTAGCCACAGAATCATTAATGATCATTAACCATCTTTAAGATAAAACCCTTTTGTGTTCTACACTCCCTTGTATCACTGAGCCATTGTCCCGAAAACCTCCTTAAGATATAAAAAATATATATTTCTTTTAAATAACAATGTACCCTTTCATTGAGCTCATTTGATAAAGATTTTTTTTCTTTTTTCAATGAAATAACAAGTGACTAATAGGTGACTACAAAGGGATATGGGCTGCATATGTATACAATATATGAAGATTTTATGAAGTTTTTGTTTAATGAAACAGTGGTATTAGTTTTATATATGTCGTAGCGATAAAAATGCGGATGTAGTTTGAACATTGAACATTTTTATATCGCCATAATTACTGATCCCCTTCCAGAGCAACAAGTTAGAAGATAAAGAAGAAGAAGAGGAGCCCGACAGGCTTACAGAGCTTCTGCCTCAAACCAAATTTACCTGTAACGGAAAAAATACCGGCTACTATGCCGATGAAGAGTTAGGCTGTGAAGTCTTCCACTATTGCCAGGACAATGCCAGACATTCATGGATATGCCCTAACGGATTTACATTCCACCAGGTAATCCTTATAAAAGAATAATTCATCAAATACATATTGAAGTCAACATTTAAAAATACGTGAATGTGTCAAAAGGTAAAGAAACTAGTGCTATAGTATGAGACATTGAAATACTTATTTAAAAATCGGTAGGACCTAGTTGCTTAAGCTTTTAGCTAAATTCAGACGCACACGACATCCGACGATACGACGGTACGAAACTGCTCCTATTGGTTGAAATATTCAAAATGGATTGGTGCCAAACTAAATGTCCGATGATTTTAACTTACGAGTATATACGACGGTCGGATAAGTTGAAAATATTTTAACTTTTTATCCGATGTCGTATGTAATTTGACAGCTGACAATCTCCATGAATTTGTATTCGAAAATGATAATTCAGCGAGCGCAATACGTAAATTCAATAAATATTTTACTTTTATCCCTCTTACGGATAAAAATGAAGAAAAGAGGAAGAACGCGAAGAATTTGGGTTCGAGACATTTCTAAAAATAGAAAGAAGCAAGGAGCGTACCATAATCTGTTGCAGGAGATGAAGCTAACTGACACAGAAAAATATTTTAATTATTTGCGAATGTCAAGTAATGCGTTTAAATCTTTGCTTCAAATTATTGGTCCACGGCTCAGTAGAATTTATTTTGTTCGCGAACCTATTTCTTCAGGGCAAAGACTTGCTTTACCTTTAATAGGTACCAACTATGAAAATACAAATTCCCCAAGTTTGTAACTAAAATTCGTACGAAAATTTCGGACTCATGTGAATGGATACATTTTAGATTATACGACAGAATCACTTCATTGTGTGTCGTATGTCGGATGTCGTGTACATCTGAATTTAGCTTTAGGGGCTAAATTGGCTCCATACGGCAGTAGTCAGGACCAGGATACTGTATGGCTGCTTGGTCTGGTGGGCGAGCGTAGAGAAAGCTGTTGTACTAAAATAGGTCAACCAAACTTTTTCAATATTCTAGACTATATTTATGTTTGGCCTTATTTGTAAATTGAACAGTATGCTACTTTGATAATTTTTGAGGGCTTTGCTATACTTTTTGGGTTGGCCAATGCATTTTCTTACATTACCAAATCTGTAAAATTAAGAAAAATCAATTGAAATATGCATTCAGCATAGCCTAACAGCCTTGTGATGAGACAAGTATTGGACAATTGGAATGGCGGTATAACTATTGGCGGAAGCAAAATATCTAACTTAAGATTTGCTGACGATACAACCCTTATTGCTGCTTCTCAGGAAGAACTAGTAGCTCTATTGAACGTTTTAGAACAGCACAGTGCAGCATATGGTCTTGGTATTAACTACAACAAGACCAAGGTTATTATCGTAGATAGAGAGCATGTCAACCATCGAGAAATAAAGTCAATAGGCCGTTGTGAGGTAGTTCAAAGTTTTGTGTACCTCGGTTCTTTGATCGACAATTCAGGTAGCTGTGAGAATGAGATTCGACGGCGCATTCAACAGGCACGGGTGGCCATGACAAAGCTTACTAAAATATGGCGTGACCATAACATCACTAAAGCTACCAAAATGTCACTGGTTCAGTCTCTTGTGTTCTCCATATTTTTGTATGCCTCGGAAACTTGGACTGTTAAAAAGGCAGATCGAGCTTGCATAGATGCTTTTGAAATGTGGACGTGGAGGAGAATGCTGAGAATTCCTTATACCGCCCGTCAAACTAATGTTTCCATAATGGATGAGCTCGCAAATCCAGAGACTATCCTCCATTGTGTCGATGAGAATGCTTACATTCTTCTGATATATTCACAGAAACGATAATATGGAGAAACTTGTAGTTCAGGGTCACGCCCCGAGTGGGCAGCGCCGTGACCGTTCCCCTACACGCTGGGTGGATACGACGAAACAGTTGCTAGATATGAGTATAAAGAGCGCCACTGAGCTGACAGTAAATCGCGAACGATGGCTAAAACAGTTCTAAAAACTATTGATAATATTCGTGTCGGTAATACTCTAGCTCCGACTTAATGCATTTTACGAGTTCACAACATGTCTGTTAAGACATTGTGACTATGATGATGATAGCCTAACATCTGTTTTCTTGTATTTATACAGGTCCATCTTATTTGCATGCCACCTGGTAACGACAATATCTGCGAGAAGTCGTCTAACTTCCATTTCGTGAATGACTACCTGTACAAACCAATCAACTTGGAAGAGTACCAACACAAACCCAACGTTACCCTGAAATACTCCGATAGGTACTATCCTGACGCACGTAGACAGCAAGACGAGGGAGATAACCAACACCTGCATTCTGTGAGTATTTGATGAGCATATCAGCACCATAAGCATTTTCTCATGACTCTGAACTACCTGTGCTATCCTTTTTAACTTTTAAAATATAAGTAGTTTTTCGTCTAATGCTTGACTAATGCTCGTCATCGCTGGAAATGTTCTTTGTAGAACCATTCCTTGGACCTTTTGGGTGGAAGAATTACATACTCGTGCCTCTTCTAGCAAGCTTGTCTGGACACAGAGATGTACAGAGTTGCGAGGTAGTAAGCTTAGAGCGTTGAAACAGTTCCAAACCAGTTTTAATGTAACTTCTTCGGTATCTAAGGCCTTTAAAGCAGCCTGGGAGTCTGAGAGGATTGCAATAGTTTTGTTACAATATAGTTTATCAAGGCCCAGTTTTGCACAAGCCGAGATGGCACTGTACACCCCATAGCACCCCATGGCCCTTTTGCAAAAGAGCCATCTGTGTACCACACAAGGCATCCGTTGCCTAAGAAGGGTTTTACCCATTTCCTTCACCCTTCCTGACAGTTTAAGAGTAAATTTCTTGTAGAAGACCACCTCCCTGCTCATGACATTTGAGATCATATCAAGCCGGGGCTGTTTGCCACAGCTTTCATGACTGAGCAGTGGCTCTATCTACACAATCCCCTTCGCCATAAATCTTAAATATTTACTTTGCGAGCATTGGCTTTCATATAAATATTCAGGGGCAAAACCAACTTCTAGAATTGCTGACGGGCAGCTACTGAAAGCTTAATCTGCAATTTTATTCTCAGCGAACCGTTCGCTCAATACTAATATTATAGGAAAACATAAAAAAACTTCAAAAGTCCGCCATATTGGATTAAGAGTGATTTCAGAAATTTTTCTAATTATATTCTCGGCAAGCTATTCATTTCATATCCACATTGCAGAAGTACCTAAAAAATAGCTATTCCGCTATCTTGGATGGTCGGCCTTATTAGATTTAGAATGAAGTCACATTCTTTTTCGAGTTACTCTCAACAACCCCTTAAATTTGATACCCATATTGTACAAATGGATTAAAATTTACTATTCCGCCATCTTGGATGGTCCGCCATATTGGATTTAGAATGACGGCACACAGCTCATCGTATTAAAATCTTCGAGCATTAAAGGTGATTGACATCAAAAACAATTGGGATTCCACCCGTACAAACAAACATACATTGCAAGTTAAAGAAAAGCCTTTAAAATTTCTGTACAAGGTACTTCACAAAGAAAAAGTAAAGGAATTGCCAGAAATAACTACACCGCACTACAGCAGCATCAGACGTCAATGCCGTGATTTGTTTTGTTCATCTAGTTCATGATTCCGGTACAATGCGGCGGAATTGACAACAGTATTCACTAGTAAGTTTGGTTAACCGACACCAACATCGACAGTCCGTGCGCGGATTTGTCAATTACAATTCCCAACCATCGGAATCGACTCCTTTGATTTCTCGGAATCGATTCCTTTGATACCTATTACGGTATCGTTCCTATGGAACGATTCGTTCGGAATCGACTCACCTCTACTACAAACCCAATCCACAGTTTTGCGGATGACAGTACGCTGCATGCAGGCATCATAAGCAATAGACCGATCTCTGTGGTCGAGCTGGAACGTAGAAGACTGGCAGTGGCAGCTTCACTTTCAAAGGATCTCGATACCATTACCGCTTGGGGGCTTAAGAATATGGTTAAATTTAACGCCTCCAAGACCCAGTATTGTACGCTATCAAACACGAAGTGCCCAAGCCAACACCAGGTTCTAATGAACAACCAGGCTCTGCCAAGGAGTCACTCATTCAAGCTGTTAGGAGTCAACATTACAGAAAATCTGATCTGGCACGAACACGTCGCGTCAGTTGCAACAGCTGCTGGTAAAAAGCTTGGGTACCTATTTAGAGCCAGAAAGTATTTCTCACCATGTAACCTCCTCACGCTATATAAAGCCCAGATAAGACCTTGCCTGGAGTATTGCTCTCATGTCTGGGGAGCTGCTGCCCCTACTACCCTGTCTATACTAGATGCCGTCCAGAGAAGGGCAATTCGACTAATTGGCGATCCGGACTTAACGCGCCACCTTCAGTCACTTTCTCACCGGCGTGTTGTTGATGACCTCTCACTCTTCTACCGATATTCCAACCGAATCTGCTCCTCTGAGCTATCCTCTATCGTTCCGCCGCTCACTGCTCCTATCAGATGCACCCGTGCGACCGCTGCATCTCATCCTAAGACGGTCGTTCTTTATACATCAAGAACTGAGCAGTATAATTGCACATTTATTCCCAGGGTGTCCAAGGCTTGGAATGGACTGCCAGAAGGCCTGCAGGTATTGGCCCATTCAAATCTCGCGTTAACAAACTTCCCCTAACATAACCCTTTCACAGCAGCCACTGTACTCTGGTATTTAGGCTCTGCCTCCGCGGTCTGCTCAGTTATAAAAAAATTAATGCTTTGATATAAAACAAGAAACGATATCATAAGTACGTATGTGAAAAAGCTTATTTTTTTCAACATTTACTCCCGTAGCGTATGCAATGAAAAATCGGCGCTCATGAGCTCGACATGCCAAATACCTCCAAAAAAAGGAGTTTAAGAAATTGTAGTATAATTTGGCCATTTAGCGGATCGATTTATCAATATCAGTATCTTGATAAAGCGGCGGCAGTTAGCTCTTGATCTGAGCACAGGTGGTGGGTTCCGCGAAGGTTCTCGTACGTATTTGGTCATTGCCCTCACGTGCATCGTGGCCCGAGTACTCTGAACCCCTTGAACCTCTACCTGGCCGTTCATGAAACACATCGCAAATACTTTCCTTTTTCTCATTCATTCTGCTGGCTTAAGCTACATTTACATTGACTTTCAACTTGAAGTTGAAATTGACATTTCATTTCTCTCCATTTACATTACCAAATTAAGGGCCGGTTGTACAAATGCGGGTTTAGCACGAGCTTTGTTAAGCCTAAGCTTAGCCAAGCTCAGGCTTAAAGTCGACACCCGTTGTACAATGGTCGGCTTAGTTAAACCTGGTTGATAATGAAATTCACTACAGTTGGCATCAACGAAGCAATACGTATACTCTGTTACTGGATACTTTAAACTGGCTTGACGTCTATTTGATTGGTATCAGCTGACGAAGAAGTGAATCTCAAATTTAATTTTTTTCTAGTGGTGTTGATTGGCAATCCTGCGATCAGGACAGTATTAGTAATATTCTTACTGAATATCTCATTGCCAAAAAATAATGGCATTTTTTGTAAACAAGAAATTGTTTCAATATCCAGAAATTCGCAGCAAATATGGTAGGTTAGAAGAAATTTTATTTTATTGATTTGTATAATAAAATGCTTACACATTTTCATAAAAATGTTTCTAATTAAACTACTAATTATTTGGTACCTCTGTAATGTTCAGTTCTAATTCAAGAAATCGACCCTGTGTCAACTTTCTGAGTTAGCTCCACACATTTTTTACTATTTGTATAGCCACTGCGTTGCCCTTCAACGTTATATTTTTCTTCCATTGCTGTAAAAAGAAATGTTGCTTGCGTATGGTTAAGCTCAAAATCTTCTTTCTTACCTCATTTAAAGCGTAATCATCATCATTCAGACCATAACAGCCATAGTGATATACTGAGAGAAACGCCGGATTTTCCGAGAAAATGTAAAATAAGCATTGACCTCAGAGCATAGACGAAAACGTCACCAAGCGACAATTACTTCTCAATCTTCTCATTAACTGCCTGCACTCAGTACTGCCCTGTATGCCTTCAAGGGGCTGAAAATTGATACGTCAAGACTCAATCTGGGGTATTTTTAGTTATCACTAGCCGAACAGCTGTTCTTTGTTGACACGGCTGACAGTTTAAAGTATCGGGTAACAGGGTATACTGACACAATCATCCGAAAAGTTACGTTTTTTGGTTAGGCACTTATGACAGTTTGTGTCAAATTTGGGCAATGACCGTTTCTGTCTCTGTTCTTTTATTTGCTCTCTTTGTTAAATTAGACACAAATCTTTCAAAAAATATGACCTAATAAAGTGACAAGCAATTTGAAGGTTTCTTCTTGACATATCATGTCACTTGTATCATGTTAGGTTTAAACCTCAGCTAAGCTCGCGTTAAGCTTCGGCTTACGTAAGCTCGTGCTAAGCTTGGAGTGGGGGGCTAAGCTCGCATTGTACAACGGACGATTTCCAACTGACGTGGTTTATAGTCGGCTTACCTTAAGCCGAAGCTTAAGCTTGCATTGTACAACCGGCCCTTAGAGGTTAAAAAAACATGTAAACAAACTGAAAGAAACTACTAGAACTCAGAACCAAAGTAGAAATTAAATTCAAATAATGGACTATCTGTTAATTGTCTTACTGGGCACTGCCGTATCGTTGGCTACTTTGGCGAGGTATAAAATGTGGAGCAAAAAAATAAGAAATACAAATAGGAGGATGTGGATATCTGGCGGTATCATCTCCATCGTGAATTCATAATACTAATTGATAATATTGATAGGGAAATGATTTAAAATTACAGAATGACAGATCCACGACTTTTCTAACCTAAAAATTTTATATCTGCTTGGCTTTTGCAAGCTGCTTGCGCCTGTCCAAATTGCAATTCGAAGTGAACTTCAAATTTTGTGCAATGTAAATGTCAGCACAGTGTTGACATAGGTTAAGCACATAAATTTGCTGTCAAATTGCTAATGGGAGTGAATGATAGATAAATATGCTTTATTGTCTAAGAAATTACAAATTTCTTATTGACAAAGCTGTAACAACAAAATGTGGAATATTCACTAAAACTCGTCATAGAACTCATCAAGTGTGTAATAAGGTTTTTGAAATAGGACATTTTAAGCTTTTTACGAAAAACTTTTAAATCTTTTTGAATTTTAAAAGAATTACGAAGTTTATTATAAATCTTCAATCCATTGTAAATAATTGAATCTTTAACCAGTGCTGATTTGGGGGTGATTAATTTAAAATCATGCAATTACGGTCATAATTTTGTATTCTAAAAATAGTGGCTTGCATGGAGTTCTAGGTCTACTCTTGGCGATGCATCTAACTGCTTGCTTCTGTAAGACTAACAATTTATTTAAGTAGGTATGAGAACAGATACTCCAAAATGGGATGCCGTAACTCAACCTACTTTGGAATAATGCAAAATAACAATTTTTGGTGGTGTATCTTCCAAGAGTTTCTCTAACTATTCTTAGTATGTAAGTTACTTTAGCTAACTCATTAATTAAATTATCAATATGAGATATAAAATTCAATTTTTGATTAATAGCTAGACCTAAGAACTTCATTCTGTATGTTTGATGTAACCGTTCGTTGTCTAAGTAAATCACGTCAAGTAAGCATTTGAGCATGAATTTGGTTTTCGAGATATTAAAAGATAAAAAATTGCTGTCATACCATCTTTTCATTACAATTATATCATTTTCAATTTTTCTTTTTAAATCGTGTATGTCATTATCATGCCAGAGTATTGTAGTGTCATCTGCAAATACAGTGATTTGACCACTTATTTCTAATGTCATAAGGTTATTAATGTATACCAAAAATAAGATGGGACCTAACACCGATCCCTGTGGTACTCCATCCCGTATGTTCAATTTTTCTGAAGTTACATTTTTAGGCAATTTAACAATTTGAGAACGATTACCCAAATAAGAGGTAAACCATTTTAGTGCTATTTTAGAACAACCATATTTATCTAATTTTTTGATCAAGATATCATGATTGACACAATCATCAATATTTTTATTTAAAGTAGAGTATAGTTTATAAAATAGAGAAAAAATTGCATCTGAGGTGTTTTTTTGTTTTTGAAATGTAAACGTAGCTTTATTTCGACGAGGCGACGTGTGTATCTTAATCACCTCGTTCACTCACACCATTACCATCTGGATGTGACTTTCGTCGCCTGATTAAGGTACTTTGTACAAGTCTTACCAATTTTGTGGGATGTTTCAAATTGGAACATCGTGTTTTTTAAGCGGGTCGTTCATTAAAGATTAGGTATCTGCAGGAACGAAAATATTTTTTATGTTTTTTTGCAATCAACTGGATTGAACTTGCATTGTGGCCAAAACAAACTTTTACAAGGTCTTTGACCACATATGGCCTACAATTCATCCTCGGTGGTTGCAACACTAATCTGGACCCCCCTCCAAAACTAAATCCTGATATTTACTACTTATTATTGTATCAACGCCAGTTTTCCTCAGATTTGGTACTTCAAGAATTCACTGTTAAGTAAATAGAAGAACATGAGATCAGCTGTAAACAAACAGTGATGCGTGATTCCCGCTTCGTGCCACAGACGATAGACTTACTTCCCATGCGCTTATCGGAGTCGAATAATGGCATAACCCAAGCCCTTAGCCAAGGATTCCAGTTCGATGGGCGCTGATTCCAGTGCCACCTAATTACTCTTCATTTTTTTACTATGGTGTCTACGGCATCGACTGCTAAGGTCATTAGCCTCGTTTTCTTTGTAGGATTTGCTACTATTTCCCGGCGCCACTCTAGCGCTGTTAATTAGAAGTCAACAGCGAAGGCTCAGGTGGGGATTCGCGCTGAGCTTTTTTATGGATATTTATTTTTGATTGAAAAAACCAGAAATAAACTTCCGCCTAACGAGATTCGAACCCGGGACCTTCCAGTCACGATCCCTCGGCTCTGCCCACTGGACCAACCCAACCCCACTATCCTTCCTTCCTTCCACTCAGTAAATTTCAACTTAAAGCTGCCAATAATCATAGATATTTTATTATTGGGTTATTGGAATTTGCCTACAGTGTGTGCCGAAATTTGTGATTTTTTTGGAAATTACAGATTTTCGGAATTTTTGCTATTGTAGTAACAGTGTAATAGCTATTGGTACACTTAGTAATAGCAAGCACAACGTAATGACATACTAAGGCCCGATTTTATCAACATGCGCATTTTAACAAAGACTTTGACCAATCAGAGCAGCCCTTTCAAGAACAATCGACCATTGTGAACCATCTAGTATCTTTTCAAGTCTGATTTCCCATCCTAAATGGGTAAAAAATTGCATTTTCTTGTTTAACAAAAAGTTTAGCAATTGCTAATCTCAACCAATCAGATTCCAGAGAAACGCTACACTTGATCACTCATTTCTTGGTGTATCAAATGATATGATGACAAGAAATTCACTCACTGTATTATTTGGATAAAACAATAATTTACTATTGATAATAATTATAAATACATGCAATATGTCTTTGTTTTATAGTAAAAAGGGGTAAAAATATCATTTTGTTACATTTCAAAAGTTAAGCACACGATTGACACGGTTTAACTGTTAGCCAAGCTATTTACCAAGCGTGTAGTGCATTACTGGTTGCCTAACCAGAACGACAAAGCTCGCTATTTAGCTGCGTATAACCTTATTTTATGTACAATGTGTACGCTGCACCTTTACATCCTCTGTGAATATTTCTATAAGAAGGTCTATAAAAAACATGCATCCAGTAAATGAAAGATTGATTCTTCATGATATGTATTTTTCTATAATCCATCTGACTGACGGAGGTGGGATTTGTAATTATTAAATAAGGTAGTTGCTGTGATTGATACTGCCTATATGACTGTGTCACAAATTATCGCAGTTTGCTATTAGTAATTATACAATAATTATAATTTAAACATGAAAAATGTGGCATTAATTTGCAAATCAATCGTTTTGTTCCGATATCCTTCTATGATTTTGATCCATGAATCGCCATGAATTTCTAAAATATTTTTGACAAAAGTGTCATCCAGCCTTGACGTTTTGTTTTTAATATTGATAAAATACTATTGAATGATACTTATTAACATAGCCCTCAATGCCCAATAGAAAGCTTTTGCTAAATAACATCCAATGAAAAGCTTTGCCGAAGTCTTTGTTAAAATATGCATGTTGATAAAATCGGGCCTAAAGGTATTAGTTCTGAAACAGAGTGGAAGGCAACGAAATGGCTGATACACTAGCAAGAGGAGGATCTGAATCTGTCTTCATAGGACCAGAACTATCTGCAAAAATATACAGGGTGTCCCATTTAAATTAAAAAAGTTGACGGTACTTCCGGTTAAACCGGAAGTACATTAATAGCTAACATAATGTCTTCGGATGCATTAGACGTCACTACACTTGCCTGCAAATTTTCAGCAATATCACTCTTTCCGTTCCAAAGTTATTTGCTTAGTTTCATACTTTATCCCAACCCTGTATATTGTATTTTAATATAGGCTATAGTAGTTTTTCAAATATAGTTACTATTGTCATATTTTTGAGCCATACGACAAATAAATAAAAATCTCTCTCTCTCTAATCATTGACATTTGATATTTTCTTTTACTTGGTGCATTTGGTATGACCTGCCTTTTATTTTCCAACCTAGCTATTATCCTTTTCTTTTTCCTAGATATGAGTCAGTTGTGTCAGTGTCTATGCAAGCCTTGTTCTGTCTCTGTATATCACTAAAAGTGCTATTTTTGGGATACTTCATTGCTTGGTTATTTTAACTGGTGTAATCAGTATAGCTAGCTGCGGTTCCACACGTTCTTGGTCTTGATTTTCTAAGGCTTGGACTACTGCTTGCCTTTGTTTTTATAGCCAAGGTGATATTTACGGCCGAGACATTAACATTTTTTGTAAGTACCACAAATGTCAAATTTTCTAAAGATTGCTGAATAACTTCGAAAATAGGCTTCATAGACATAAATTATGGTTAACAAACTGGACCTAAAAATCGATACTGAATTCAAAAATGTAATAATGTACAGGATATTCCATTTAAAATAAGGAAGTTGATACCTACTTCCGGTATATCCGGATGTCCGCCATCTTTGAAATTATTTTCTAAAGTAGACCGTTTGAAAAGAAACGTTTTTTATTAAAGTCATTTCCTTCTAATTTAAACGATAAGGCCGCTAGAGAGCACCGCGCGCTTATTGGACCACCGTGTATATGCTCACTCACGCAGCCTCAATACATCTCTCTCTCTCATACGATAAAAAAGTTTTTTACCGACGTACCTAGCATCTTAAGGCTCTTTTAACGCTTTGCATCTACGTTAATCCTCATTGAACACAGCCTGTTTCTCAAGATTGAGTGTAAGAGTAGCTTACGGCCTATAAAGGCCGGAGATCCTCAGGGTTCGGTCCTTGGGCCAATCCTTTATTCGATTTTTATACACGATGTCCCTTGCCCCCGCAACTGTGAAGTCTATCTCTACGCTGACGACACTGCAATTGTAGCTCAGTCGCGAACTGGAAATCTAGTTCGCGATGAGTTGCAGCTCGCGGTGGATGAAGTGTGTGAAAATTAATCATTCGAAAACGCAGGCTATATATTGTACCAAAAAACGTCGTGGTGTCCCGTTAGAGGTCTCAGTGAACGGTGCTAGGATTCCTTGGGAACATTCTGCCAAGTATCTAGGAATTACCCTCGAGTAGGGCACGACTTGGCAGAAACACACTCAAGCGTTAAAAACAAAATTTGAAATTACGTTTCGTCAACTCTATGTTATGTAAAACTTCAAAATTGAGTTTGGTAAAAGACGCACATGCGAAACCTGCAGGTTCTGCAGAGCAGGACATTGCGTACAATAACTAACGCCCCATGGTATGTTTCTAACGAAACCCTTCACAGGGACCTTGACATCCCTTACTTGAGGGATTACATTAAACAACAGGCGCAACGACGTTATAGTCAAGCGGAATCGCACAGCAACCCTCTGTTGCGCGAGTCAGTGGACTACACAGTCGAGCAAGTTCGCAAGCACACAAGGCCGCGGCTCGCACTGTGATAAACATCAAATCGTGCAATTTTGGAAACAACTAAATTTTTACCCTTTTAGATCCCGAACCTTAAAATTAACCCTTTTGGTTAAACCAAAAAATTACCGAACTCAAATCGACTATGTCAATAAGCTATACCCTCCAACCGAAACACTTCCTCCTCTTTGCTCTTCTCCTTTCTTCCTCTCTTTTTCTTCCCTTACTTCTCCATGACTTTGTCTGGTCTCTGGGTAACCAGACCTGATAGACCGATCGACCGACAAGACTGCAACTAAGAGCAAAGGTCCTCCGGACCGCTCTGACTGACAATGACGAATAGTAAGAGTAGCTAAACTTCGCCTTATTGTTGCGCTATAATAAACAGATTTATTATGATTACTATTTCTCGATTATCTCAACGTAAATCTTTTCCTGCTCAGGTGCGCGTTGCTACTCAACCTCGTCCAAAGTTCACCACACCAGCCCATCACCAACAGCAACATCAAGTCTTCCGATCTCCAGAAGAGATCAACATCTCGTTGCAGCAGAGAAGGCCGGTCCAGGTATATCAGGACGAATATTAGAATTTAAAATATTTTATGTTAGATGTAAATAATTTATAAGTGTTTTTTATGTACTGCGTACTGTTTAATACATTTTTGGTTTAAACGTCTGTGTCTGATTGTGAAGGTAGCATTCAGAGTGCCTTTTGATTGAAGATTGTAGTGTAGGAAAGCTGTTACGAAAATTTGGGTTTTCCAAAAAAGGACGATTGCCTTTTAAAGTTGAACAATTGAGTAGCAAATAGAAAATTCAATATTTCCATTGGAGCCAAAAATTGAATTGAGATAAAATATACAGTGTGTCCCAGCCAAAAATTTACCACACAATTTACGTCATCATAGTGCTATCAACCTCCTCACCTCCAGCAACCCCTATTTCAAAATCTTAAATCAGAACGCCATACTTGTGGGGAATTTATTGACAAATACAGCAGTGTAATCGAATTGAAGACTGATTCACTATTATGGAAGTTAATAAAAGATATTGTGATTATCAAAATGAGGTAATATTTGCATTATCTGAAATATTATTGTAAGAAAGGCTCCATACAGACGTGACGTACAGGTGATATTCAAAATGTCTTCGCACACTTCTCAGCAGCATACGTTTCAGCAAGATGAAGCTCCTCCATATTCTGTCTTTCCGGTAAGTCAATTTTAAAATGACAATTTCCCGATGCCGTTGATTGGAAGGCGAAGACGAATAGAATGGCCTGCGAAATCACCTGATTTATTGCCACTAGACTTTTTTTATGGGGAGACTTGAAATCCAAATATTACGTAGCCCGATTCTATAGACGATCTCCACAGAAGAATTTACATCAGTGTGGTGTTGTGTGACAGATGTTGAGATATGTGTGAAGACATTTTGAATATCACCTATACGTCTTATCATCATAGTCACAATGTCTTAACAGACATGTTGTGAACTCGCAAAATGCATTTACTCATGCATGCATGCACTTGGGATATCTTTAAGATCTTTAATGCAGTAGTTTCCCATTTGCTTTCTGCATCCTCGTGACGTTGACCAGATGGTATCTACTGGTTCATCCGCCTTTAGGGGCAATTTCTCACCCCAGGGACTCTTCTCAACTCGTTCACCCAAAGCTGTTGATTGAGAAGAGGTTACTGTTTATACCGACAGTAGTTCGGTCTATATGGAACGAAATGGCTCACATTTAGAACCTTTCTTACGATAATATTTTATATAGTAAAAATAGCACTTCATTTAACAGTATTCCTGAAAATTATAAATCACTCCCACATCACAAATCCAAAAATAAACTCAACGAGTATATTACTCAGAATTATAGCAGCCTGATATTATATGTAAGCTAACCTATTCTTGCTTTTTTTCTCTCGTTTTTGATCTTTGGTGGTGTAAAGTACCTATGTAAATATTTAAATCAGTTTTATGTATTGTTAGTTACTATTATTATTTGTTATTCATAACACTTATTATTGGTTTTTGAACCTGACATCACCTATAACATAGACTAATTATGTGACAATTACATATTTTTTGGGTACAACACAAGTTCCAACTTAGGTACCCCATTGAATGTACTCTGCTTTTGAATCTATGAATTATGAATACATCTGAATCTGAAATGAATTTTACAATCACCATATTTTTTGTGAACTTCTACAATAGCGAATCAATTTTCAATCCGATTACATATACTACGTTCCAAAATCCCACCAAAGACCTCGATTTGCTCTGTAGCGTTTCAGTATTCACTCAACATCAAACTGTCAACAAAAATCTGTGCTCAGTTATTGCATTTCCGAGGCCATGGATGTCATCGTTTTGCTCGGAAATCAAATTGAGATTTTAGCGACCTTTGTGTCAAGACTGTCAAGAGATATTTTTCACTTGACAGCTAACAACTTAACATAATCTATTCTGCTTCATTTGAATGCACTGACATTCTAACGGGTACGACTACTCTGACACTTTGACTCTGAGAAAATAGTACAGGTTATGTGATATGTCAAAATTGTCAAAAAAAGATCTTTGCCGTTTCATAAATATTCCAACATCCCTAACATCTGGAATCACGTGACTATCCTCGAAAATTCATCTACTCACTGGATAGATGGGATTTTGGAACGTAGTAAGTGTTGGTTTTGTCGATGAATCCCCTTCAAAATGACGTATCACAAGTATGGTGGTCTCATTTAAGATTTTGAAGTAGGGTTGCTGGGGGTGAGGGGGTTGATGGCACCATGATGACGTATTCAGTAGAAGAGTTCCCCCTCGAAATACAAATCGACGTGCCACAGGACACACCACGTATTCCAGCAATGTACTAGAGATTCGCTATTTCGTTGCAAAAAGCTTCATTAAAATAAATCGCCGACAAAATCGATTTTTTATGCACTAAATATGAAGTTCATTCCCCTACGCCACTGATCCTGCTAAGCCGACTAACAACGTTTTGATCCAGCCACACAGGCGACACAGCATGAATGGGTGATATTCGAATTGATTTTTTGTATGTTTTGTAAATTTTGTTGAATATTCATTAATCATCCTTTATGCAGAATATTTCTTTCGTTTGTCGGCATAAGTTTTGATTCTCCCGTGCGGATGGTATGTTTCTTCTTTTTCGAAATATGGTGACTACACAGCTGTAGCAGAAAAGATAATTCACGATTCTGCACCATAGGTGGTCAAGTCAAGACAATTCAAGTCAATGGGTCTCATGAATAAAAGGTAGCAAATGTTTTTACTTCAAATTCAGACTTCGCGTCCGGGGAAGCAACACGTGTTTGGTAACAATGGCGTTTTTCAATAATTCAACGTTATAAGAGACGTCTGCAAACATGACTGAAGGACTTCAGACACCTTTATCGTTTCAAAGAAGCAAACGCACATTGGTTAGCCAACCATTTCTTTGTTGATGAAAATGAATCACGAGGTGCTGCATTTTCATCGTTTCAGAAAAGTGATTTTGCATTATATCGCAGATCCAGGTTACCAAAACAGCGTGACGGAGATAACTATAATTCACCAAAGTACAGTGTCAAAAACAATTACTGAAGTAATGGAAACATGTTTGCAGAAAGCACATCTTTGGATCAAATTTCTATCTACCAATGGCGAAATACGTCAAGCCCAACATCTATGGCAGAAGGTTCACACATTTCCAGCAGCGATTGGGGTTCTGGATTGTACACATGTTCGTATTTCAAAGTCTGTCCAATTTGGAGATGAATATATAAACAGAAAAGCTAGCATCAATGTACAAGCAACGTGCGATGCACAGGAAAAAATTACAAGTGTAGATGTGCAATGGCCCGGTTCTACACATTACAGTCGAATCTGGATAACTGAGAGCACGCCTTTTTTATTCAAGCAAATATCACAAAATTCCTGTGTAGACTTGTCAAAAAAGTGTAGCAAACGATCTAAATAACGGATCATTTGCTACGGAGCAGAAGCAAATCATTATTCATACGATACGAAGTAAATGATTTTTCTTCTACCTTTTGCGTCGAAGCATTTGTTTTTGCTTTTACTTTGTCCTTCAAGCAAATGCTCCACTTTTATTCATGAGACCCAATAGGCCGTATTCATAAAGAAGAGTATTTGCTTTTAGTCAAAGCATTTACTTCACATTCTATTCATAAGCAAAGGAAAAGGTTTCACTTTTACTTCCCACACCGATAGGTGAGGGGAGTATTGTGATCGCGAAAATTTTCGATTTTGAGATAATACGCTTTTTGGGCGTTTTATGATGTGTACATAACGAAAATCCACGTCACTCATTTCCGTCGGTCTGTTTGTCTGTCGGTCTGTCGGTCTGTCGGTCTGTCGGTCTGTCGGTCTGTCGGTCTGTCGGTCTGTCGGTCTGTCGGTCTGTCGGTCTGTCGGTCTGTCGGTCTGTCGGTCTGTCGGTCTGTCGGTCTGTCGGTCTGTCGGTCTGTCGGTCTGTCGGTCTGTCGGTCTGTCGGTCTGTCGGTCCGTCGGTCCGTCGGTCCGTCGGTCCGTCGGTCCGTCGGTCCGTCGGTCCGTCGGTCCGTCGGTCGGTCGGTCTGTCGGTCTGTCGGTCTGTCGGTCTGTCGGTCTGTCGGTCTGTCGGTCTGTCGGTCTGTCGGTCTGTCGGTCTGTCGGTCTGTCGGTCTGTCGGTGTCTGTCTGTCTGTCTGTCTGTCGCGTTCTTCTACCCTCGTAATCTCAGTAACCTCTGCATGGATTGTGATGAAATTTGGGCAGCGGTATGCTGTGGGGTCGTAGTAGGTAATGTTCCTATAATTTTGAAAATCGGTGCATAGGCGGCGGAGTAATTAGCAAAAAACAAAAAAATTAATATTGCTGAAACTTCGTTTTTAGACGTTTTAGGGGTCCCTGATCATTTTCTACTTTTTTTGGGTGGGGATGAAATTGGGGTGGTTGGGAGGTGGGGGGTTGTAAAATTGAATTCTACCTTTTCCTTGTGAGCTCTATCTTTCCCTCGTACCTTTTCCTTTGAAGGAAATGCTTCATTTTTATAAATACGGCCTATTGTTGGTTGTCAGAATGGTCCGTGGTACCTCAGTGATAGAACGTACAAGCCATTGTCCTGCTGGAAGCGCTTCTGGACGTACTTTTGTACATAAAACGTGTCCTGCTAGAAGGACATGCTTTGGCTCATATGGCTGTCCTTCCCGAAGGATCACGGGCGTCCTGCCAGCAGTACGTAGCAAGTATTATGAAATTTTGAGCAATGCATATATTTTTGTAACAGTATAACAGACAGGTTTGGTGTATTTCAAGGAGAAATACAGTGGCGTATCAACAGTGATGCAATAAAACGATGGAGGCTTAATCATGTAATAATACATATTTTCAGTATTTATATTTATATTTATATCAGGATTTAAAATGGTTGTAACTACAATCAGATAAATACCTGGTACATCATTTGAATCCTCGTTTTCAAGTTTCAGCTCGTTCAGGGATATTTTGGCAACGCTGTTGTCAACATACCATAAGACTATGGCACATTTGGTTGATTTTATAATTTTTTTACTACCTCATAGCATCTTGCCGACTGCCACTGGTCTCCAAACATAGAAAAACTCCAGGAATGGTCATTTTTTACGTTGAAGACGGTAGCTAACACCGACACGCGCTGCCCCTTTTGTAGCATTTTGGCGACTGAATTCACACTATTTGTAGAACATTTCGGTAGTATTCTTAAGCCTGCAGGAGGTACGCAAATGTCCTAAACATAGCATTTTCTAACGTACTAAAGTGAGTCGCTTCTGGACTGCCGGAAGGACGCTGTACGTTCTATCACTAGCTCTTGTGTCATAGTATCAGTTCGTCTCGTCTGGGAATTCAGGAACCAGCCAACGTCAAAGAAAGAAGAGAAGGAGGAAGAAAGGTGGACAGCAAAGAAGGGGAAGAAAATATTTTAGGATAGGAGGCGCTTAAGCATTTTTTTTAATATAGTCGAGAATATAATTTTGGTTAGTTTTCATGAAATGCTTTAATTTTGACGATACTAAACTTGCGTAGCAATTTTTTAGTTGACAGACTTCACAATATTTGTCTGCCTAATAAGCAATCATAATATCATCACATTGAATGGAAATGTAACTTGAAATCTTTGCTCTCATCGACAACAAACTGGTTGCACGAATAGTTACACGAGTAAACATTTGTATACTCTTTTAAAAAGTAGGAGTATTAATTTATATTAATCCATTAATCGATCAACAATCTATAAAGATTCAAAATAACCATAATGCTCTATTACTTTTGGCACAATCATCAAAGTATTTGCCCCTTGGCGGTTATCACAAATCAGTTGTGGAAAACTAGATTAAAATCGTTATTAACCGAAACTATGAATATTCAGATTTATTGGAACATACTTTATCTGGCACTTAAAAAGCGTTTTCGGATACAATTAAAATGCCATTAACTAATCAAATGAGGAATTAATTTTAATTTATTTCCGATAAATCTAATTATTGCTCTAAATCATGGTATATAGAAACACTTTAAGAAACATTTCATATATATCCACACTAGACGACAAGGAATAAATTTATAGTTTGTAGACCTTTTTTAGTGTTTGGGGAGTAGAATATGGCCACGTGGCTCCACAGGTGTTACCAGCACAAGCGCAAAATGGCCAGAAGTTTTAAACATCCCTCCTCCACCTCTTTAGTAGGCATGCTAAGTAGCGGCAGTTAGCAGCGTTGGAGTGCGTTGCCCAGCGCCGAGTCCCCTCGGCAGGTAGAAACAGGCCGGCGCCGGTTCCGCACGCAGTCAAGCACACCAATGCATGGTACAGTGAAACCAGACAAGAATAAGAGTACAAAGATTGGCCAGTCGCATCTAGACACGGTATAGGAAACATGCAATAAGTGTTCAAAATGTTGCCCATTATTGGCAAAACAATGAGGGACAGTTGCTAAAACACTGAAAATGATTCCCCTGAGGGGCTAGAGGGTACAATGGAGTGAAATAGTTTTTGGTTGGAAAGTTGTCTCTCTGGGTAAATATTTTGACGTGTCTTGGCGTTTTCTTCGTTTAATCAGCCGTTAGTGATAAATCCGTGGTGGGAAGTTGTCAAATGAACTATTAGTACATACACATGTAGATTCACATCATATACATTAGAACCATTTAGTTGAAATTTGTCAATCAGATGAATATGTGACTGATACTGTACATGTTCAACGAGTTCTTGTGCGCGTCTTATTAAGGAAGCTATCTACTCTGGTAGAGACTGTTTAAATCGCTTTGTAAACAAGCTTTTGGTATCAAAAGGTAGAAGTGTTGTATCATTTTAGCGCTAAATTGAGATATGACCGCCGCATGACTGATTTGTTTGGTTTGAGAATTATTGTGGCACCTAGCCTATATCTAGTGTTGTGGTTGTGTATAAATGTGGTATGCTCATTTAAATATATTTATGATACTAAGTGATAGTATGTAGTAAATACAATTGCCTAACGTTTTATATTCTGGTCTCGTAATATCATTGGTCGGGTAAATTGTTATTTCATTAAACATTAATATTAGAATAGCTTTTACTTCCGATACACACCGATAGGTGAGGGGAGTATTGCGATCGCGAAAATGATCGATTTTGAGATAATATGCTCTGTGGGCATTGGGAACAACATTGACATTGGACGCGCTACATAAGGAGGCTCCTGCATTTGGCAACGCAGTAGGGATGACCTGGGTTCAGTGGGAATTCCGTGTCGGACAGATCCTTCGGGCTGGCCCGCCAGTTATAAGATAATTATAACATTATTAAATGCTCATGTTGTTACCTCATTTATTTCATGTTTTGTATCATTCCTTTAACATATTTACATCATATTTATACTATATCTGTATCAGATTTCTATCATATTGATATCATTAATTTATCATATTCAACCATAAGTTTACCATATTTATATTATATTTTTAATAACGTTTATCATTAAAACTTGTTATCGTTAAACAGCACACTTTGTAATACCTAATATCGAAACAAACGACAATATCGAATATCAGACATAGTTAAAGTATATACAGAAGAAGATATACAGTTTGAACAGGAATGCATAATACCCCATTATCTCGGGCTAGAAAATGGATTAGGCGTAATTACCAGTAAATGCCTCCAAATGAGGCCAAAACAATTCGAGATATCTTTGTAAAATATTTTGCAGAACACCTCTTATCTATCACTACCACATTTATAACAAATTTCTTGATGTATTACCTCAGTTTCAAGCTTATGAATAATATATCCAAATAAATATTGTATATAAACTTACCATCTACTTTCATAACCGCACTTATTGCCTTCCAATATTTTTCTATCGCAGTGCGGTTATAGTGCAGCGTGTGTATTTTATCCCAAATAGGGGTTTTCGCAAACACTGAAGCTATAAGTAACTCTTTATCGATACTCATCTTCGACCAGCACAGACCAAACCAGGTGGCAAACTGAATTCCTGTTACTATAAAGGCGTTCAAGCGGGCTTCCGACGCTGGTGAGCGGTCGAAGACACAGTTGAGCAGGTTAGCCTGCATGCGGTACCTGCACGCCTTCGCACGCACACTAGAATGCCCCATTGTGTTTGCGCACTTACTCATAATTTCATCAGCAGCTTTTGCGAGCTTTGTATGGTACAATGTGATGCCACAAAATGTCTGTTTTCAATCTTCAATACGTCTTCAGGTGAACTGCAACGGTTGAAGGCAGTAGATCAATCTAAACGTTGTACTCAAAATTTTATAGACAATGGAAGTCTGAAACAGACAGATGTGAAGATATTAACTTTATATTTTAGGGCTGTGAAACATTCGATAGGAACTTTAAAAATATATGTCACAAGACCCCCTCCAATTTTATTTTTTTTCCAAATATGGCGCCCAGCCGCCATCTTGAAAAATTCATCTGTCAATTTTACTCCAAAATATAGTGCTTATGCTTCAATTGCATTATGTCAAGTTTTATTCTTGTGAGTACAAAAAATAAAAGGGCGGGAGGGGGGCAATGAAGAAAAGCACTGCATATTATGCTGTGTTGTGACAGGAAACTAAATAAGATTTGACGTCCTTTATGTCAGAAAAGGCACACTGTAGTTTGTTGTCAAGGTAATAGGAGACCATTGTTATTACTATTCCTTGTTACTATTTTAATTTTTTATAAATATAACTTTATGAAACGATTGGATGGATATGCTCTGAAAAATATATAACTAATAAATTAAATACGCATTAATACTGAGAGTTTAAGAATAGTAAGTCATAGTTTATCCTGAAAGACTACTAAGAGTACTAATAAAAGTCCAATTCAGTATTTAGGTACCTCGGAATTAGTGGCAATTAAAAAAGCCTTGGAGTACTGTCTAAGTTATACAACAAATAACAAATTTGTCATATTCACAGATTGCAAAAGTGCTGCACAAAAACTAGTAAAACTAAGTCCATCACCAAATATTAATTATCTGCTAACTGATATCATCGATCTCATTAAAAAATGCCAGGACCTAAATGAGCAGATAAAAGTTGTATGGATCAGAGGACATTCAAATGTAATTGAGAAAGAAACTGTCGATCAATTAGCAAAAAAAGCTCTAACTGATGGAGAGTTTATAGCAAATTTCAAAATCCCTAGCTCAGACATAAATGCCCTTATTACATACATAACATTAGAAAAAGTACTTGGTTTGAGAAGGAAATAAGAAGAAGTTATATTAGAACAATATGTCGTCTCAGAAGTGGTCACACCTTTGTCCCACAACATAAATCAAGGATAGGATTGGGGGGAAAATTCGTTCTGCAGATACGGTGAGGTCGGCACATTAGAACATTGTCTTCTGGAGTGTCTAAATACAGCAGAAGAACCACTCAAATGTATTTCAATCTCTCTACTCATCTTGCGCTTCCAACTAGTATAACTTTAATTCTGGGCTGCGAAAACCAGCAAATATATGAACTAGTTGATTATGATTGTACTGTAAAACTAAAACTTTTAATTTAGATAGAAAATTAAATAAAAACAAATTGTATATAAAATGGCTCGACTCAACATTGTAGTATATTAAGAGGCAGGAAAAGATTTAAAATAAAAAAAAAGTAATAATAGCTGAACAAAAACAAAATTAATGAAAAAAAACACATACAAAAAAGAAGAAAAAGTACAAGAAAACATAAAATGAAATACTAACTACTGTTCCATAGCTATGATTTATGTTCCACTGTCCTATATTTAATACAGTTTAAAATTTCCCTTCCTTATCCAAGGATGGGGCAAAATGATCTGGCCTCTTGGTCTCTGACCAGAGCCATTATAATAGCAAAAAAATCCAAAAAAACCAATTATGTTTAACAAGAGTATAAATAAACTCGGGTGGTGATAATGATGATCATGATGATGAGGTATAGGAGCGACTGATCTGTATTCCCATTTAATCACCATTCTGCAATAATGCCTCATAAATCACTCTGGATGATTCACCGAGCCAGACATAGTGACTCAATCTGCGTGATTTGGGTTGCTCTACACGCTATTAATCATTAATCTAAAAGAGCAATAAACCTATTAAGTTCAACACTATTTTGCGCTGACTGTGAAGGAATTTATATTGTCCAAATTGATCAGTATTTAAGAAACAGAGTGAAAAATCACAAAAATGATATTAGAAATACTCATAACAAGGATGGCACTGTGCTTCCAAAACATGTACTAGAAACAAGGCATAATTTTGATTTCAATCACACCGATCTCTGCCGGTTGTAGTCGAAGGCTCTTCATCAGATATATTTTCAATAAACGCCGGTGTTCCTCAGGGATCTGTCCTATCTCCTACACTGTTTTTGCTGTATATCATCGAGCTGCTGGAAATAACATCCAACCCAATCTACAGCTTCGCAGACGACAGTACATTAATATCGTGCATGGAACCAGGCAAGCCACTATCATCTCAGGAGACGGTGCGTCGGCGACAGCAGCAGGCCTCGCGTATCAACGCAGATATCAAAACAGTTGTCGAGTGGGGATTGAAGAAAGGACAGTTTAACTTACATAGAAAACTCAAGGAACAACACTGACAAAGAAGTCTCACGTTGGCTTACTAACTGTGGAAATGGAGGATTACCCAATAGTCGAGTCACCTTCCGTCAAGCTTTTATGGATCAACATCAACAATATTATGTCCTAGCACGACTACGTTGTCACTATTGCTAAAACGGCGTCCCAGAAACTTCGAGTTTTGTTCCGCTGTAGGAAGCTGTATACACCAGAGCAAGGGTTCCCAATCTTTTTCAGCCCGCGGCGCACTTTCAAGTTTAGTATTTTGTCACGGCGCCCTACCTTAGATAGCTATTTTAAATAGATAAAGTCGAAAGAAATTGGTACCTGTAATAATAGTAGACAAAACAATAAAAACGTCCTCAATACGAAATGAAGTTTTTTCATCATATTTATGATAATTCCGAATTGAAACAGAACAAAAAGAAAGACTCAAGAAAAACAAAAATAAAATACTACAGCCAAATCAATGTGACGGTTGAGTTTGGTGATCTCAGCATGGTTATTCAAAGAGGGGAATAAGATTCGACACTGCGACTCTCATTTTTTGCCCCACATTGATCCTTGAGCGATATTTGTTCTTGATTACAGCTACGGCTAGAAGCCATCTTCACATAAAGATGATGTTACCCTATACCTGCCAGACATGGATCAAGCATCATCAGTACATACACCGATACACTTTTCTCAATCCAAACCATTTTCTGCACTAAACTTTCAAACAAGTCTTTGGCCTTCCCACTTTCGGTAATGCTTTTGCAGAATCAAAGCTCTCCGGAAATAATGTTATCAGCCAGAAAGCGTACGTAGCAAATAAGATGTGCATCATTACTACTTTCAGTAGTCTCATCAAGCTGCAAACCAAAATCCTTGCTTTTCATTTTTTTCTATCAATTGGTAATTGAGATCCTCAGCGCGACCCGTTAAAGGCGCAGGAGGGGTAGGTGAGGGTAGAAATACAGTTTTCAAGCGCGTAGGTCTATGTTTATACTTTTCGTCGACGGCGACGCGACGAAAGTACGTAATACCTATGTTCCTAACCACTGACGAGCGTCAGAATACGTATTGTTGCTTTTTAGGCACCCGCAAATATTTGTGCTTTACGCTAGTTGCACACACACCAATTTTGGACGGTCGGTTTTATTCTGGCCGTCCAAATTCCAATAGTGAACCATTGGATGGAATGGGACTTTGCACACACGCCGACTGTAAAATACTACCGGGAAAATATCGGCGAGCAGCCGGCCACTGTCACTGCAGACCGCCGGCTCCGGTACCGGGACGTCCCGGTGACACAGTGACATAAATACGTGGCTAGATACAACCTTGGATACGTATAGATTGTTTTCCGACCGACAGTCGCTATAGTAAAACTTACTGAACGACGATAACCAGTCAACTCCTCGTTTGACCGGCTTGTGTGAAAGCAACGCTCCACCGATAAAGTATCGGCCGATATTTTACCGGCCGTCCAAAATCGGTGTGTGTGCAACTAGCGTAAGACGAGGATCGACTCACGGCGCACCTCTTTACTTTCTACGGCGCACCAGGGCGCCGCGGTTCACAGGTTGGGAACCCCTGCACCAGAACAACTACTGCTGCTCTACAAAGCACAGATCCAACTATTGTTGAAGTATTGCTCTATGTGCGGGGATGCGCTCCGAAGCACCCTCTAAAGCTTCTGGACACTATCCAGAAGAAAGCAATTAGACCAATCGATACGCCTAATCACACAAACGACCTCCACAGCCTGGAACATCGAAGAAGGGTGGCTGGCCTGTTCCTGTTTTACAGATTATATCACGGAAGATGTTCGAGTGAGCTCTCCCAGATAATAACACCAGGCCGTCCGAACTAGGAACAGTAGAGAAGCTCTGCGAGCTCATCCTTACCAGTTCGAGGTCCCCTCCCCGAACCAGTCTCCTCGAGCATTCCTTCTTTTGTAGAACTTCGACGCTGTGGAATGAGCTGCCGGGGAATTTGCTTCCCGACACCCCACCAACACTTATCCTCTCGCAGTGCTTCTACAGCGCCATAGTCCATAGTCTTTGTGGGAGGCTGACCATAAAAAACACACACACACACACACAGGCGGTTGATCGTTAAGACAACTACCACAAGAGATGCAATGAAAAGATGATCCATATAAAAAATACAAAAGTTACATAAATTTCAGAAGAGACGTTGACAAACTCAGTAACTGTATACAATAATTCAATCAAATAATTTCTGCGTCTTCGCAAAACCTCTTCCGATTTCATAGGTTTGATATATTTGTTTATCTTATATTTCAGTCTAATTGTTTTCTGTCTGCCTTTTTCTTGTCTAAATCCTTTCTGCTCACTTATATCATATAAGTAGGTCTGTATACTGCTTTAATCATAATAATAATAATAACTGGCGAAACGCTGGATAACATGACCAAGGACGAAACGTACAAGGATCTGGGCTTCAATCAGTACATTTAGATCGACCACACACAAGTCAAGGCTCAACTAACACAAGAGTTCAAAGACCGCTTTGTTAAACTTCTAAAATCAAAATTGAATTCCAAAAATCTTACAACAGCAATTAACACATTTGCGATACCGGTCCTCGCATACTCCTTCGGCATCATCAAGTGGTCACACACTGATATAGAAAACATCCACATCCTCATACGGACAGAACTTACGAAACACCGAATGTCACATCCAAACGCATGCAAAGAAAGGCTCACCATAGACAGGAAACAAGGAGACAGGGGGATTATAGATATACAGTCACTTCACACAAGACAAATAAAAACGCTCAGACTTTTTCCAAAGCAAACAGACAAACTTGCATAGGTCGGTAGTTAAAGCAGTCAAAAACTATACTCCACTCACCCTATCCTCCCCAGATCACTCAGCAGACACACACAATCACATGGAATCACAACAACAAAAAATAAACACCTGGTCACAAAAAGCACTCCATGGCAAGCACAGATACCGCGTTACACAAGAGCACATTAATGAAAAACATCATACACCTGGCTGCAGGATGGCCAACTCTTTCCAGAAACTGAGGGTTTTATGCTTGCTATCCAGGACCAAGTGATTGCGACGAGGAACTACATGAAATACATAGGTAATTAAAGATACACCCATAACCAAATTGCACAAAGTGCCACCAACAAAAGGAAGCAATAGACCACATAACAAGCGCATGCAAAACTCTCGCTGGAACCGAGTACACAGCTGTACATAACTTTGCAGCCAAGGTCATTCACCAAGCACTAGCCACAACAAACAGGCTATTAGAAAACACAGATCCATATTACAATTACACACCGACATCAGTACTCGAAAACAATGAATACAAACTGTACTGGGACGTCGAGATACATACAGATAAGACTACTGTCCCCCTAATTATGTCTGTCTCAGGCCTTACACCAAACACATTTACCCCACACCTACAACAGTTAGGCCTGGACGAAAGGTTACACAAAATATTCCAAAAGTCTGTAATTCTGAAGACCTGTAATGTTGTACGATCCTTCCTAAATTCAGATCAGTAATAGTTCAGGTGTTGACTTGGCACAGCCCGCCACCACTTGTTGCTACCGCTATCATGCGAGATGAACTTAGATCAGAATAATAATAATAGCCTACATTAAATCATACAGAAATATACCCCAAATCGCTGAGTTCACTACAATAGTGCTCTTTCACTCAACCATATAGCACATACTATACTTCAATTTAGTTAAAATAATTCCCAATGGCTTCTGGTCCAGACTCATACTCACACTCTGTTTTTTTTGTATTATTTTCTGCAATATTGTAGGGCTCACCAAACATCTTCAAGATGGTTCAGGGTAAAGTAAACTAAAAGGTCATGAATATAAGGAACAATTGTTTTTAATAATAATAAAACTGGCCATTGACCATTAAAAAGAATATATATTTCAAGAGAATATGGTCATTAACAGTATTTTATTCGATAGTTGAATAATTTTAAAATAAAATTGTTTTACGTATAAAAAGTATGTATTTTAGGCTTGTCATTTATCAAAATTAATGATGTTGTAACATAAAAATGTGGTTAGCTAAATCGTATTCCTAATTAGTCTTTACTGGCAGAAATCATGAATATGGATCCACGAATTTCGACTATTTTTAGAAAAACAGTCTCAGAATAATTTGATACATTCCCTATAATGTTACGCCGTCTCGATAAAAAAAATAATTTGTGTATCTAATTGGCTCATAAAAGCAGCATGATAGTTGACGTCAAATACTGCCAGAAATAGATACCTCTTCCACAAATACTTATTTTATAAAAATAGTATCTGGGCTCTCAAAATAAGAGTGACAAAACACCCAATAAGACTTACACTTTTAAATGGAAAGGGTTTAATCTTTTTATGTACTGTATAGCAAAGCTCTATAAAGTACAGGCGACACAAGTCCCTTAAGGGTCTAGGGTATAGCGCACGAAATTGAGAATCCAAGAAAAGACGTATTCCCGTGTTAGCGAGGAGGCGTGGCCGCCTGTTCCCTTTCTCCAGATGTGTGTCTAAGATGAGGGCAGATAAGTCCAAAAATCCAAGGGTAAGGTCAAAAGGTCTAAAGGTAAGGTCCAAAGGTCACCATAAAAATGAATTTCGCATTTCCAAGCTCCTGACGTTACCTTTAAACTTGCAGTAATGACTCAAAGAGCAAATTGAAGAAGAAAGCTTGCGCTTGTGCAACTACTTAGCCTTTTTTTGATATCATGTTTGGTTGTTAAACTACAGGCATTTATAGGATGCATTGCGAGTTTCTTTGCAGATCAAGAAACTTTTTTGAGAAAATCGAAAATAGTTGTCATTCATTGCTGTCTTAAGTATCGCCTTCTGAAATATTATATATGTAGTTTGAAAATAGAGTGAGTTATGCGAGAAATTGTGGGTCCGTGTTTTATATGGCAAATACATGTCTATAAATGTGTGTATCCAGGTCCCTTAAGCTCCTTTAAAAACCTTGCTAGATTTCTCCAAATTAATCAGAACATTGCAGTAGCATATAGGTGATTTTACTGCCTTAAGCGATACATACCACAAGCCAAATCACGCATCATCATGCAGATGGTTTTCCGAGATAAATATTTTGGTTTTACTTCCAAAACAATAGGTCAGGGGAGTATAGTAATCTCGAAAATGTTCAATTTTGAGGTAATAAGTATTTGAAAAGGCATAGTAATGGGTCTCGGAAACATTGACTTTTTCCATGTTCTTGAGCCCTCAAGCAATAAGGGTCCCCAGGTTCTTAGATCTTCTGCGTTCCAGCTCGACCACAAAGATAGGTCTATTGCTCGTGATGCCAGCGTGCAAAGTACTGTCATCCGCAAAGTTGCGGATTGCGCTTGTAGTGCTAGAGGAAGTCATTGATATGGAGCCGAAACAAAGATGAATCCAATATCGATCCCTGCGGGACCCCAGCACTGATGTTATGGAAGGAGGAGGAGAAGATGTGTACCACCACAGAGATTTTGCGGCCATAGAGAAGGTCTGATAACCAACCGCACAGTTTAACGAAAAGGCTGTAGGACGGAAGCTTGTTTAGGAGAGTCGCAAGCAACAGTTGATCGAATGCCTTTGATATATCGAAAGCAATGACATGTGTGACGTAAGCCAGGATATCTTCTGTTGATCTTTGATGTCGGAGTTCATATTTTCTGTCGACTGAATGATGGAGCTCCAGGTATTTCATAAACTCTTGGTTGACGCATTTCTCCATGTCACGGCGGCGGCTTTTTCTTGCTCCAGGGAATCAAACTGCACTCACTTTTCACGTTGTCACTTCACGATTGAATACAGAATCACTTAACTTCTTTCAACAACTATTCAACCCAACCTCAACTACTGCTGCGCTATACTGATGGCAAATTTGAGACCCCCAGATGACATTCTAGAACATCCATCTGCCATTCCCGAAAATTTCAGATGATTCGATGACGTTTACACATCAAAAATCTAACCTAACATTTTGAAAGAAACGTCAACAAAATACAAATAGCCAATACTACATATATACACGATGTTACACTCTTACCCCCTTAACGTTCGGCGTCCTCTGCTGGAAGCTATAGTTCTGTACTTGGTTGGATCAGCTTTGGATCGTTTTTTGGGCACTGACCTAATACTTACAGACTTTTGGGAAGATTCTGGAAGAGTTAAGACATCCTAAAGAGGCAGGTAAGTATTGGAGCGAGCTCTGAAGCCCACTACTTTATAAAGACAATGCACAGAGAAAAATACTGTTGAGAATTAATTGTTAGTATTTGGATGTTTTTCCATCGCTTTAAATATATTTACAGTTGTTTCAAATCCATGTCATTGAAAGAATTTCAATCCTTATATTCGAAGTAATCACAGGTAAGTCAATAAATTCAAAATAATTTTATATTCGTTCTAACGATATGTATAATACTTCTAATACCAGTATTGACATATAATGCAATCAAAACATCCTTTGTTTTCGAAATTTACCCTATGTTTCATTTAAGCAAAGCATACAATCTATTCGATGTACAAAAATCATTACTGCAACAGCAGTTCGTAATAATTCATCTGATAAAAATTAATTTTGTTTCAAAAGGTAACTATTACGCGAACAATTAGCCATGCTTTCAAAACATTGTCTATGCTGTTAAAGAAATTGGCAAGTAGTATTCGTAACAACAACATCATATATCGAATTCAATAGCCCTTGTTGTTCGCTGAACTATAATCAGTATTCGGCGGGACTGATGTCCCGATTCAATGAACGTGAAAAGAAAGTACAGGGGGATCTTCTTAGTGTTATTATCGGCGCCAACCCGCCAACATGGACGTGGTTGTTTCGTTGTGTTGTTTCGGTATTAGCCGTGTTGTTTGCGTGTTTTTGCTTTTTGCATCAGCAATTGTGTGATTTAGATGTGTCTAGTTATATATTAAATGGAGGACCTACTGAGAAATTGGGGCTTAGAAGAGCTAACACCCACATTTGAATGTAGGTATTTAGATTAGTCAGACAGTTATATTTCAGGTAAAAATGCAATAACTGGTGCAGGCTTAGGTCTAATTCTTATATCATGCTCCAAATAACTTCATACAAAATCACACCATTAAACATCCAAACGAATCGATCAGCTGTCCTCGCATTAAAATCTGTTGGTCCAAGGAAAAGTAGTTTAGAATCAATTACCAAACACAGATTCGATTCAACGACAGGCTGCCATTGAAACATTCATTGGGATCCAATGACATCTTGTAGTTGAATCGACAATCCGATATAATTATTTACCAACTATAGACTTCCCATTGGATAAAACATCGCTGTATTTGAGGAATGCTGAGTGTAACGTCCCATTGAATCCAAGCGTAAGCCTTTGACAAAACGACAGATTTTTCTGTGTGTGAGGATCATGTCGGGCCCAGTCGCTTTATTGGTGTCAAGTGACTGTAGCAGCTTTCAGACTATTTTGGTTTTCATCGTTATCTCGCTCAAAGTTTGAAGAACTCACGGTATCCATGGTACCTGGACATTGGGATGTACATTTGAGTGGAATTTATTGCAAATATTTTTGCAAATACTTCAGCTTTGTCTTTAGAAGCTGTTGTGACTGTTCCATCCACACATCTGGTAGGACTTGTTTGTTTTACTAAGACATAATTCACTACCTGGATGGATTTTTTATAAAAACTTTTGTATATTGGGAACGTGTAAGTAACACTGAGTCACGCCACTTTACGAGATTTTGTTGATCTCTTGTAGAAGTTTTGTCTCTGACTATCCAACAACCGCTATACTAGTCAGAGACACAGGTGTACATATTATACTGCTGCTGTTAAATATAATTTATTATCCAGCTGTATAATCTCTTTTGCATATATTTACCTGAAAAAGTTGTATTCCTGGCCAGTTTTTGGGAAAATATCAATAGCCTTTATGTGAGAAACTTGAATTTTATTACACATTCAGAGACCAAACTAATCACTTGCCAGTTTTTTACTTTCTATTTTTGGTGATCTGGTTTTTGGCTATAGTCGTGAAACATGGGGATATGAGGTTTAATCCGGTACTCTTAGGAAGTGTCAAGTACCCTAAGGGCCTACGCTATAAGCTATGATATAATAATTGCAATAATTCTGAAAAAAAAAAATTATGCTTGGGAAAAAATTCAGTAAAAATAGTGAAAAGCACATGATTTTCGTAGAAACAGGTGTGTAGGATAAGCAAGATGTTCAAATATCGAGTCCTTCCCAAAAAAATACTAGACTCAGTCAAAATGTTAGGTTTAATTAGGTAAATTGTGGGTTGGGTGATTATACCTCCTTCTCTTGCGACCTTATGGCGCTTTGGAAGCACTGCGAGAGTATAAGTATCGGTGTACGTTGAATTTGGAACGCTGCATGTTGTAGCCGTCGAGAAACGAATTACCTGGCAGCTTATTCCACAGCGTCGAAGTTCTCCAAAAGAAGGAATGCTGGAGGAGTCTAGTTTGGAGGGTAGGGACCTCGACCTGGTAAGGATGAGCTCGCAGAGTCTCTCTAGTTTTCCTCGTTCGGAGGGGCTTTGGTGTTATTATCTGGGAGAGCTCACTCGAAGATCTTCCGTGATAGAATCTTAAAACATGGACAGGCGAGCCACCCTTCTTCGATGTTTCAGGCTGTGGAGGTCTTTTGTGAGGTTAGGCGTATCGATTGGTCTAATTGCTCTTTTCTGGATAGTGTCCAGAAGCTTTAGAGAGTGCTTTGGAGCGCCTCCTCACACATGGGAGCAATACTCCAACGATGGTCTTATCTGTGCCTTGTAGAGCAGGAGTAGTGTATATACAGCTTCCTACAGCGGAACAAAACTCTAAGCTTCTGGGATGCCGTTTTAGCAATACTGACGACGTGGTCATGCCAGGACATGTCACTGTTGCTGCTGATCCCCAAAAGCTTGACGGAAAGTGACTCGACTATTGGGTGGCCCTCCATTTCCACAGTTGGCAAACTAACGTGACAATTCTTTGCCAGTGTTGTTGCCCGAGTTTTCTAAACGTTAAACTGTACTTTATTTATTTAGAAATCACTCTACAATCCACAACTTTTGACGACAGAATATTACATTGGTCTTAGGTTGAGTGAAGAGTCTTTTAGTATACTACTAAACCTTGTGCATTCGCTATCCAGAAATGCGATACATACAGGGTGAGTTTTTAGTACCGGCTCGGTCGATAACTCCACTACTGTTGAAGATAGCGAAAAAAGTTGTATACAAAAGTTGTAGCTACGGATATGCTTCTTGCTAAGAAAATATTTTGATTTATACAGGGTGATTCATAACTACGTGGTGATGCAAACATGCATTTTTTTAAATGAGATATCCTATATATTATTACATATTCAAATTCTACTAATAATCTTCTTTCTTCCAATATAGGGTATTGTTTCATTATACAGGGGGTTTCAAAAGTTATGACCATTTTTATATCCAAATCGCTATCAAATGAACAAAATATCAAAAAGTGATGAATCAAAAATCACTTTTTTAAACAGCACCCTGTAGGTAATGAGGAACATTAAGAGGAAATTGCGAGCCGTGGAAAATCATGGCCCACTAGCAGTACTTTAATATCATTTTTATATTAAGAAATAATGTTATTTTTTGTAGTTATTGTCACAGTTCAAATACATTATTGTGAGATATTTTTTTAGTTTTTTGAAAAACCTCTCAAAACCTTTGCAACACACGTTACCAGTGGCTTGTAAAAAAGCCGGCTAGTAGCTAGTAAACTCGCCGCGTGTATTTGAGGCTTAAGAAACAAACACTAAACTGCCTGTCCTGATGTGTCTACTCGCAGAAAAATAGAACGCGCCTCTAATCTCCTTACTACACAGCTAACTAACCACTTGCACTAAACAGTCGCTGTTCACATTTATATTCTCTCAATCACTAACCAACTGCACTCGCACTAATCAAAGCGAATACAGACCTTAAGGGTCTAGGGTACAGCGCGCGAAATTGAGAATCAAAGAAAAGATGCATTCCCGTGTTAGCGAGGAGTGGCCGCCTGTTCCCTTTCCCGAGTGTGTGTGTCTAAGATGAGGGCAGATAAGTCCAAAAATCCAAAGGTAAGGTCAAAGTGTCCAAAGGTAAAATCCAAAGGTGAATGACATGAATTTCGCATTTCCAGGCTCCTGACGTTACCTTTAATCTTACAGTAATGATGCAAAAAGCAAATTGTAGAAGAAGGCTTGCGCTTTGTCACTATTTTGTTTTTTTTTGATATCGTGTTTGGTTGTTAAATTACAAACATCTGAAGGTTGTATGTTTTTTGCACACTGAAAAACTTTTTCGAGAAAATCGCAAATAGTTGTCATTCATTAAGGTCGTAACTATCACCTTCTGAAATACTGTGTATGTAGTTTGAAAAACAAGTGAGTTCTGTTCGAAATAAGAATCCGCGTTTTAACATGTCAAATACATATGTATAATTGTGTATACCCAGGCCTTAAGGGTCTAGGGTATATAGCCCGCGAAATTGAGAATCCAAGAAAGTGAATATTCCCGTGTTAGCGAGCAGGCGTGACCGCCTGTGCCATTTCTCCAGTAGGTGTGTAAGGTAAGATTAAAATGTACAAAGGTCACCATAAAAATGAATTTCGCATTTCCAAGCTCCTGACATTACCTTTAAACTTACAATAATGACTCAAAGAGCAAATTAAATAAGAAAGCTTGCACTTGTGCATCTATTTAGCCTTTTTTTGATATCGTGTTTGGTTGTTAAATTACAGGTATTTATAGAATGTATGATTTTGTATTGCGAGTTTTTTTGCACATTAAAAAACTTTTTTGAGAAAATCGAAAATAGTTGTCGTTCATTAAGGTCTTAACCATCTCCTTCTGAAATATTATATATGTAGTTTGAAAGTAGAGTGAGTTATGCGAGAAATTGTGAGTCCATGTTTTACATGGCAAATACGTATGGATAAATGTGTGTATCCAGGCCCCTTAAGGCCTGCCTTTAGAACCCCCTTGAACTTTGTGACACAAACTTTAATTTGTCGCACGTTTTCGTGGGAAATAGAAAATTAACCATAAATATTCTCGCCTCATTGATAAAACACTATTCCTAAGTCTTCAGGTATCAGCTAACATAAAAATAGTAGACGCAAAACAAAAAGTAAACACCAAAGATTTACACCTGGTCCTCCCAATTAACAAAAACGACCATTTGACTTTCCGAATTCTAAGAAAAGTATGTAAATTTGTCAAAGGCGTGTGTGTGTCACTACAAACATGAATTTCGCATTTCCAAGCTCCTGACGTTACCTTTAGACTTACAGTAATGATGCAGAAAGCAAATTGAAGAAGAAAGCTTGCGATTTGTCACCTATTTTGCCTTTTTTTGATATCGTGTATGTTTGTTAAATTACAGACATTTGAAGGATGTATGAATTTTTTGCGCACTAAAAAACTTTTTTGAGAAAATCGCAAATAGTTATCATTCATTAAGGTCTTAACTATCACCTTCTGAAATACTGCGTATATATGTAGTTCTGTTCGAAATGGGAATCCGTGTTTTAACATGGCAAATACATATGTATAACTGTGTATACCCAGGCCCCTTAAGGCCTGCCTTTAGAACCCCCCTGAACTTTGTGACACAAACTTTAATTTGTCGCACGTTTTCGTGGGAAATAAGAGATTAACCATAAATATTCTCGCCTCATTGATAAAACACTCTTCGTAAGTCTTCAGGTATCAACTAACATAAAAATAGTAGACGCAAAACGAAAAGTAAACACCAAAGATTTACACCTGGTCCTCCCAATTAACAAAAACGACCATTTGACTTTCCGAATTCTAAGAAAAGTATGTAAATTTGTCAAAGGCGTGTGTGAGTATCTTGGTGGTTAAACCAGGTGTTCCTAAAACCCACAGATCGATTTACGCTGCTAATACCTCTTTCCAAAATTTATTCATTTTATCATATATCGCCAAGGTCAGCAGCTATATCAATCTGGCCATGGTCATGGTCATAACATTTAATTGCCTAATTTTGGATTCATCCCATTAAATTCGGTTGCTTATATTGTATATATGACGGAGGGACGGATTTTCATGATAAGTTTGTCTCGTTATGAATTACTAATATGGCTTTTCTTCTACGACTGATGGAAGAATTCGATGCCAGGGATTAAAAAATTAAAGTTTTCCTGAATATGCATTAAGTACAATATGTTAATAGCAGTACCACGTAGAAAATGAAGTACGCAATTTTGCAGTTTTTTCTTTCACCTCTTTTGAATTTTTTTTTCGGTACACGAGACTGAAATTTAAAACTGCGACCGCAGTTGAAACCAGTACCCTAAAGTTTCCAAAACACGAGATTTCATCTTAATAGAGAGCCAAATAGAGATTTTCGATGTTTTAGCCAAATCTTAAGGTCTGAAAGATCTGAAATTTTTATTTTCATCACACGAGAGTGAAACTCAAAACTGTGGCCGGATTTGTAATCAGCACCCTCAAATTATCCAAAACATCCGGTGTTAGGCAAACTTCAAAGATCTGAAAGATCTGAAATTTCGTCACACGAGACTGAAACTAAAATCTGCGACCGGATTTGTAATTATCAGCCCAAAATTATCTAAAACACGAGCTTTTATCTTGGTACAAATCCAAATAAGGATTTGCGATTTTTTAGGCAAACCTTAACATTTGATCGATCTAAAATTTCTTCCGTCACACGAGACTGGAACTCAAAACAGCGACTGGATTTGTAATCAGCACTCTCAAGTCCTCCAAAAGACAAGGTTTTATCTTAATAGAAATCCAAATAAAGAATTTCGATATTTTAGGCAAAGCTTGAAGATCTGAAGGATCTGAAATTTTTGATTTTCGTCACACGAGACTGAAACTTAAAAATGTAACCGGATTTGTAATCAGCACCCTCAAATGATTCAAAACACAAGGTTTCATCTTAGTAGAGAGCCAAATAGAGATTTTCGATGTTCTAGACAAAGTTTGAAGATGTGAAAGATCTAAAGTCTTTGATTTTTGTCTCAGGAGACTGAAACTCAAAACTGTGGCCGGATTTGTAATCAGCACCCTCAAATTATCCAGAACACAAGGTTTCATCTTAATAGAAAGCCAAATAAAGATTTTGATGTTTTAGGCGAAGCTTGAAGATCTAAAAGATTCTTAAATTTTTGATTTTATTCACACTAGGGTGAGCTCAAAACTATACAACCGGATTCATGATCAGCACCCTCATATTATTCAAAACACGAGGTTTCGTCTTAATAGAGAGCCAAATAGAGATTTCCGATTTTTTTTGGCAAACCGAAGATCTGAAAGATCTGAAACTTTTGATTTTTGTCACACGGTAGTGAAACTCAAAACTTTAGCCGGACTTGTCATCCTCAAATTATCCAAAACACAAGGTCTCATCTTAATAGAAAACAAAATAAAGATATCCGATGTTTTAGGCAAATCTGAAGATCTGAAAGATCTGAAGTTTTTGATTCGCGTCACATGAGACTGAAACTCAAAACTGTGGCAGGATTTGTAATTAGCACCCTCAAATTATCCAAAACACAAGATGTAATCTTAATAGAAAGCCAAATAAGGATTTTCGAGTTCTAGGCAAAGCTTGAAGATCTGAATGATCTAAAATTTTTGATTTTCGTCACACTGAGACTAAAACTCAAAACTGTGGTCAGATTTGTGTTCAGCACCCTCAAGTTATCTAAAAGACAAGGTTTTATCTTAATAGAAAGCCAAATAGAGATTTTTGATGTTTTAGGCGAAGCTTGAAGATCTGAATGATCTAAAATTTTTGATTTTCGTCACACTGAGACTAAAACTCAAAACTGTGGTCAGATTTGTGTTCAGCACCCTCAAGTTATCTAAAAGACAAGGTTTTATCTTAATAGAAAGCCAAATAGAGATTTTTGATGTTTTAGGCAAAGCTTGAATATCTGAAAGATCTGAAATTTTTTATTTTCGGCACACTAGGCTGAGCTCAGAACTTCAACCGGTTTTATGATCAGAACCTTCATATTATTTAAAACACGATGTTTCGTCTTAATAGAAAGTCAAATAGAGATTTCCGATTTTTTTTAGCAAACTGAACATCTGAAAGGTCTGAAATTTTTTATTTTCGGCACACCAGGCTGAGCTCAGAACTTCTACCGGTTTTATGATCAGACCTTCATATTATTTAAAACACGATGTTTCGTCTTAATAGAAAGCCAAATAGAGATTTCCGATTTTTTTTAGCAAACTGAACATCTGAATGATCTGAAATTTTTGATTTTCGTCACACTAGGCTGAGGTCAAAACTACAAACTCAAAACAAAACTGCGACTGGATTTAGAATCAGCACCCTCAATTTATCCAAAACACGAAATCTTGTCTCAATAGAAGGCCAAATAAAGGTTTTAGAATTTTTAGCAAACCTGAAGATCTGAAAGATCTGAAATTTTTGATTTGCGTCACATGAGGCTGAAACTCAAAACTGCAACCGAATTTATAATCAATCAAATTATCCAAAACACGAGGTTTCATCTTAATAGAAGGCGAAATCAATTTTTTTTATTTTTAGGTAGTATTAGCTTTAGCTAAAGTACAGTCATTACGATTAATGTATTGGGGTGAAGGATATAGGTAAATTTATATACTAGTGTTTTGACATTTTTAGTTACACAGAACTATTGAAGCTTTCAATAACTGATAAAATTATGTTGACAAGTAGTCTTGAACTACTTCAGATTTATTAAAATTCGTAATGATATATTGCACCCAATCCTACACACCAGAAGTAATGCATATAAATAACGTACATCATTTTCCCCATCAACCTCAAGCAGCGTTTATGATTGCAATACTTATTCATATGAATTCAGAATTACTAAATAGTTTATTTGAGTATGCACTATTTCACATTTTTAATTTGTTCCATGTTGTACTAACAAAAATGCAATAGATTTATTACTACAATTCTAATTACTACTCCGTGACCATATGATCTGTAATTTCATACACTGTTGTGAACTATCAATTATGGTTAATAATTTATTAGATATACATTATTGTGATGAAATTTCTATGTTAATATAAATAAATTCCAAGTATCCATTCATAGTTATATATTTCAGAAATACCATATGATACACACATTTACTGCAATGATATGAATGCAGTCAAAAAAGTTTGGTGTGGACGTGCAGGCTACGTCAAAGTGGGCTAACAAATTTCAGAAGCAATTGGGCTACATAAGGGACTAAGACAAGGATGCTCTCTAACCCCTCTACTGTTTTAAGGTATACATATATTAAAGAAGCTTTGAGAAATAGAAAAGAAAATGTTGTAGACCGAGTTTGCCAATAAGGGATTCTAGATCTTATTTGAAGTCTTATACCTACCAAACTACTACGCGTTCAATGACATTTCTATGGACTTAAAATTTAATACATATTAGTAGTAAACTATAGTAATGATATTACTGTAGTGTGAAAATGGAAAAGTATTGTTTTAGAAACCATTAGAATCCCGAAAATACACATAAATTACATTTTAAGGTGTGCCATGGAATCCCCATTCTTCTTTATTTCATAGAAAAAGTTAAGTCTGGGAGAAAAATGGGTGAATGGAGCACAAAGTTAAAATAAACAATGAATAAATTGAGTTTCGTTTAGTATATTTAATGTCTCTTAAAGAATCTCGACTTCACTGTATTCACCAGAAGTGTGCAACATTGAATTTGGTAATACAGCTTGCTAAATAATGTTGAAGACCCTGACAGAAGATAAAATACGATGTGCTTATTTTTGTTTTGCTTATTGATTATTATTCTCTAAACTGTACAAATGTTGTTGAAATGAGTATTTTGCAAAATTTAGGGCATGTAATTTCCCCAAACCTAGAATCTACTACCTATGCAATAAGCCTGTTTAGGCTCATGCTTAGTACAGGGAAATTTCTGATAAGGTGTACATTCAACAGATCTGCAGTTATAGAGAAAAAGAAAAAAAAGGAAAGTAAAATACAAAGATGAAAGACTGTGACGGTGGTATGGAAGCTATGTAGAAAAGGTTATAGGAAAAGAAAAACATCAGTCCAATATTCTTGTAAAAAAAATGGATTGGTTTTCTACAATAGATTTTTTGAGTAAAATTTTGAATCTTTGAAGCATTTGAATCTGTCCATTCTCTGAGAGATCTGATTGAAAAATCTTTGAGTTCTTGGAATTAACTACTACCATTTCGGTGAAATCTTTAATATATTCACTCAGTTTATTCATAAAACTTACTTACTTCATTCATGTACCTAAGTATCTAATTTTTCAAAATTTATAATATTTGACTGATTTTACTTCCCACACCGATAGGTGAGGGGAGTATTGTGATCGCGAAAATTCTCGATTTTGAGATAATACGCTTTTTGGGCGTTTTATGATGTCTACATAACGAAAATCCACGTCACTCATTTCCGTCGGTCTGTCTGTCGGTCTGTCTGTCGGTCTGTCTGTCGGTCTGTCTGTCGGTCTGTCTGTCTATCCGTTGGCGTTTTTCTAGCCTCCTAATCTCAGTAACCTCTGCATAGATTTCCACCCGAATATTGCCTTGCCGATTACAGAAACCAAGGGACTTGGCGGCGCGACAATAATAAAAAAACTAAAAATATAAAAAACACATCAAACTTTGTTTTAGAGGTTTTAGGGGTTCCTGATCATTTTAAAAAAATGTTTGGTTGGGGGTGAGTTTGGGGTGGTTGTGGGGTGGGGGTTTGTAAAACTCAAAAATTTGTTGTATTCATGATAGATTGTCCATTGACCTGTGAAAGAAGCACCTAGTAGAATAAAACACTTTTTTTGTGGTCGGGCGAGCGATGATTTGGTTGCAGGGGCATCTAGAGTCTAGATTCTAGACTATAGTTTCATACTGTGGGAAAATAATAAAACTGGTATCACCGGAACGTGTGGGAAGTACTGAGTCAATCAACTTGACTAATTTTTTTTAAGAAGTCAACGGCAAATCCTGCGACATCTCATTTAACTATAACTTTTATTGTTATATTGTTGTCATTATAACCATATACAGAATTTATGGCGATTTTATGAGGTCATCGTCTTTTTCATCACCATATCTTAACTGGTGTGAGCACTGCAAAGTGCGCAGTCAAAGAGCATGCTTGGCTTGTGCGATCGTTTTTGTTTAATTTGGAAAATTCAAATTTTAATGACAATATATTCAAGCATGTAAAGACTGGTTCACACATGAAAGGATTTAGAGGCGACGGTTAATTAAATTAGAACGTGTACACATCGACTCATATACAAGTTGAGTCTTAGCGTGCATAGACATAAAATGTCTGTATCCTTCTGAAATCACTGAGGCCAGTGGTCACACAAATCCACGGAAAAAATGAAGTCAAGTTGATTGACTCAGTACTTTCCACACATTACAGTCTGATAGGTCTTTCCTTCACAGGTCAATGGACAGCCTATTATCAATACTACAACCTTTTCGTTTTACAGTCCCCAGCCACCCCAATTTCACCCTCACCCAAAAAAGGTAGAAAATGATCAGGAACCCCTAAAATACCTATAAACGAAGTTTGAGCTTTATTATTATTATTATTTATTTTGTAATGCAATACAAAATAGCGCCACGTCGAAGGCTATGCCTTGTATGAGGTTTAGGCCAAATAGGTCATACACTACAATTTTTATATACACTCAATTTATCCAATTTCACCTTATCTGCAGCTAGTTTGGTTAACCTTTCTTTCTGTTTGGTGTTATTTCCTTCGTCACTCATCGTAGACCATAGAGATCTGGACCATAACTGAAACTGCAGCAGTATAGGAGGCTATAATTTCCCATATTCATCAATATGTAAACATTTTGTTTGTAAAAAAAGCTGTTTTCATATTTTTTTGTTTTTTGATTATTGCTACGCTGCCACTGACACGATTTCTAACAACCATACGTGTTTTCCATCCTCACCACCATAATAATACTGTGTCAAAATTTCATTAGAACCAATTTAATAGTTTCCAGGTTACAAAATACAGAACGATCTAAAGCAATAAGTACCCGTATGCGTACGGAAAATTCCCTTAGTTTCGGTAATAGGCAAGGCAGTGTTCGGATGGACCTAAAAGGGCGATTTTCATAATTATAGCACCATTACCTACTACGACCCTACAGCATATTGGTGCCCAAATGTCATCACGATCCATGCAGCGGTTACTGAGATTACGTGGATAGAAAAAGGCGTACAGACAGACAGACAGATAGACAGACCGACAGACAGACAGACCGACAGACCGATAGACTGACGGAAATGAGTGACGTGGATTTTCGTTATGTAGACATAAAACGCCCAAAAAATTTATTATCTCAAAATCGAAATTTTTCGCGATCACAATACTCCCCTCACTTATCGGTGTGGGAAGTAAAAACATGTTTCGAGTGAAAACACCCAAAATTAAACTGAAATGTTGCTTATTCTGCTAGTAACCAAACTTTGTTAATTGTTTATTGAAAACAGATAAGCTTCTCTAAAATTTAAGTCAAAGCTTTCAGTTGTTGACACTATCGCCTCGCAAGTCGTGTTTGGGTATAGGTGAAAAGTGTGAGAATATATTTACAGCTAACGACAATTTTTGTGGTAAGCATTATAGTATCAAACATATTGTGGCTATTATCTTAAATACTGCGATTTTTTTTTGAATTCCTCCCACTTTGAAAAAGTGCAATCAATAGTAAAAACAAGCAAGTTGTGAATTACAGAATGGAAGGCACAGTTTGAGAGTAAAAAATACAAATTTGCGATTTTGAGTAATTTAGAAAAATAGTTCAGATATGTAAAAAGCAATAATATAGTTTTCCATTATTTCAATATGTCAAAAAAATCTGAAATCCTATGTGGATACGGTTTAATAATAATTTAATAGAAGTTAAACGTTAAGTTTTGTAAAAAGAAAAATGCTAACGTTACACCAATGACTAACAAATAACATAACCTACCTATGAAAGCAAGCATAATTTTTCAATTCCAGATTTTCCTGCTACCATTTTACATACGTAACATCTTTGTCTGATTATAACTTCTAACCATTTTCCAGAAAATACAGGAAAAATCTAGAAGATAAGTTAGTCGTATTGCAACACAGCACGCAAGAAAATTCCGCCACTAAAGTACGAATATTACACATCATTATAATGCTTGTAGCACAAATATAATACGAATATCCCAAATTTGAAGTTTCAAAAAAAAAATCGCAACATTTTCTGATAACACAGAATATGCGGCAACAAGTCTAGAGATAATAACATTTGTTTACATTACATAGTGAACATCTCCAAAAACACCTAACAGAAACTAGGGCAAATACTGGGCAATGTCGGATTGTGATTTTGCAGTCATACTTTTTTAACTTTTTTCTGTTTAACTATGCGTTAACTAGTGAAATGGTACTGGGATTTCAGGTTCGAAATATCATGATCTATCATTCCTCCAAATTAATGCACTAAGATCGTAAACACCCCGTATAGCTACTATTTCGGCAAGCATTCAATGAACAGCGTTGCCATTTTGTGCCATATGGAGCATGGAGCAAATATTACAATAATACATATCGTTTACTTTGTGAATATTTTAGCAATCAAGAAATGTGTAACAAACTAGTAAAGTTCATAATGTTCACCGGGCTTTTTAAATCTCTATATATCCGTCTCACGCGGCTAATAACCCCAAAAGTTGATGCCGCTAAACAAAACAAAAACAATGGAGTTAAGTTGATTGACTCAGTACTTCCTGCACATAGTAATACCATTTTATTGTTTCGTATTGCATGAAGCTATAGTCTAAAATCCCCTTGCAACCAAATCATCGCCCACTCGCCCACAAAAAAAATATCCAACACAAAAATTCTCCCTCCTTAGGCACTAGGACGCCACAGTTTTGATTCTGCATGCTTCAACTGGACGATGCAAAACGATCAGGAGCCTCCAAACCGTCTAAACACGAAGTATGAGCTCTTTCTACATTTTTAGTTTTTTTATTATTGTTGCGCCGCCACTGACACGATTTTCCAGAAACTGACGCGTTTTCCATTCTCGCCGCGATAGTAAATCCTATGTCGAACTTTCATTAAAATCAATTCAATAATGTTCGCGTTAAGCAATATGGAACAATCTAAAACAATAGGTACTCGTATGCATACATAACAAATTCTAAGTCCCTTGGTTTCTGTAATCAGCAAGGCAATGTTCGGATGGACTAGGTTTTTCATTCAAAGGTCAATGGACCGCCCAATATGAACACAACAAGTTTTTCAGTTTTACAACTCCCCCCCAACCATCCCTAATTCACCCCCACCCAAAAAAAGTAGAAAATGGTCAGGAACTCTTAAAACACCTAAAAACTAAGTTTGAGGCATATTTAATTTTTTTATTTTTTGCTAATTACTCCGCCGCCAATGCACAGTTTTTCAAAATTTTGGCAGCGTCACCTACTAGGACCACACAGCATATCGCTACCCAAATTTCATCACAATCCATGCAGCGGTTACTGAGATTACGAGGGTAGAAGAACGCGACAGACAGACAGACCGACAGACAGACAAACCGACGGAAACGAGTCACGTAGATTTTTGTTATGTAGACATCATAAAGCGCCCAAAAGCGTATTATCTCAAAATCGAAAATTTTGACGATCACAATACTCCCCTCATCTATCGGTGTGGGAAGTGAAAAAATGTCGCTAGTTATGTTTGAAGAACAGAACGAATATTATTCGAGTTGCTTCAAAATGAAAATATCTGCTCGTCAATAAAGTGCTGGGTTGTGTTCAGCAACCCGGCAATTAGAGTAAACAAGGCCCTAGTATTTTGCAAACAACTTTTAATGTAAACATTCCAGGTCTATTGTGTTATTATGCAAACCTTCATTGCTCGATCATTGGCGCTACTAAAACCATGCATGTGTAAACTCTACTTTATATCCACACTATATTTTTTGCGTGTACGATACTGAAAATAGGACAACAAAATGAGACACATAATCATTAGCGTAATACCATCAATAACACTTTGCACAACTTGCCTGTCAAGCGGATATGGCGACACGAAAAGAGTCGCAAGAAAATTGTAAGTCAATGCTAAAATTTACCAATACGCGTTAATCTGTGTGAAGACAACGATCCACGACGCATGACTTCTCTCTTCACCATTATGCACGGTGAAAGAAGAAAACTGGTACAAGTGACAAGTGCGTACTTCCTCTTCCACCATTTTAAACCATGAAGATAGATAGATGTAGAACAGGGACATAGGACCTTTGTCGGCATTGATTAAAAAATGAAGTCAAGTTGATTGACTCAGTACTTCCCACACATTTCGCTGATACCAGTTTATTATTTTCCCATAGCATGAAGCTTTAGTCTAAGATCCCTTGCAACCAAATAATCCAATTTCACCCCCACCCAAAAAGACGCAGAAAATGATCAGGAACCTATAAAACGCTTAAAAACCAGGTTTGGGCTGTTTTTATATTTCTAGTTTTTTTTATTATTTCTGCGCCGCCACTGGCACGATTTATCAAAACCATACGCGTTTTCCATCTTCGCCATGGTAGTAATGCTGTGTCAAAGTTTCATTAAAATCAATTGAACAGTTTCGTCGTTACATAATATAGAACGATCTAAAGCAATACTCGTAGGTATGTATACATCGGAAAAAATTCTAAGTCCTTTAGTTTCTGTAATAGGCATAAGGCAATGTTCGGATAGACCTAAAAAAGTTATTTATGTCGCTAGGTCTTCTTTCACAGGTCAGTGGGTAGTCTATTATGAATACAACAAATTTTTCAATTTTACGACCCCCCACCCCACAACCATCCCAATTTCACCCCCACCCAAAAAAAAAGTAGAAAATGATCAGGGACCCCTAAAACGCCTAAAAACGAAGTTTCAGCAATATTGAATTTTTTTTGTTTTTTGCTAATTACTCCGCCGCCTATGCACCGATTTTCAAAATTATAGAAACATTACCTAGTACGACCCCACAGCATACCGCTGCCCAAACTTCATCACAATCCATGCAGCGGTTACTGAGATTACGAGGGTAGAAAAACGCGACAGACAGACAGACAGACAGACAGACCGACAGACAGACAGACAGACAGACCGACGGAAATGAGTGACGTGGATTTTCGTTATGTAACATCATAACATGCCCAAAAAACGTATTATCTCAAAATCGAAAATTTTCGCGATCACAATACTCCCCTCACCTATCGGCGTGGGAAGTAAAAACGTTATAAGTTGGAATGATATAGGATTAGAGGTATGTGAAGCACTTTACTGTACTATGGAAGCGATAGGTCAATATGTGAAATGTATAAGACGATTTTTCACTATTATTTGAACAAGCAGATTCATCATTCCATTAAGGGTCTAGGGTATAGCGCGCGAAAATGTGAATTCAAGAAAAGACGTATTCCTGTGTTAGCGAGGAGGCGTGGCCGCCTGTTCCCTTTCTCCAGTGTGTGTGTCTAAGATGAGGGGAGATAAGTCCAAAAATCCAAAGGTAAGGTCTAAAGGTCCAAAGGTAAGGTCCAAAGGTCACCGTAAAAATGAATTTCGCGTTTCCAAGCTCCTGACGTTGCCTTTAAACTTACAGTAATGACTCAAAGAGCAAATTGAAAAAGAAAGCTTGCGCTTGTGCAACTATTTAGTCTTTTTTTGATATCGTGTTTGGTTGTTAAATTACACGCATTTATAGAGTGTATGATTTTGCACTGCAAGTTTTTTTGCACATTAGAAAACTTTTTTGAGAAAATCGAAAATAGTTGTTATTCACTAAGGTCTTAGCTATCGCCTTCTGAAATATTATATATATAGTTTGAAAATAGAGTGAGTTATGCGAGAAATTGTGAGTCCGTGTTTTACATGGCAAATACGTATGTATAAATGTGTGTATCCAGGCCCCTTAAGCAAGACCTTTACCAACTGACACCTGTTTGATCTATTCTTCGCAAACGCTTTTTATCTCTCTCCATGTCTTGCTCATTGTTCTTGCCTCACTTGTAACCCTTTTTCTCCTATGTATAAGGTATGCTCCGTCTGATATTATTCTCGATTGTAGAGGTTTCTTTGATGAGTTGGTTTAAGGTGAAGAGGTCGTCAATCTCCTTCACCTGAGAGTTTCCCTTCAATTCCGTTGTATCCATGTTGTGATGAGACAGGTATTGGACAACTGGAATGGCGGTATAACTATTGGCGGAAGCAAAATATCTAACTTAAGATTTGCTGACAATACAACCCTTATTGCTGCTTCTCAGGAAGAACTAGTAGCTCTATTGAACGTTTTAGAACAACACAGTGCAGCATATGGTCTTGGTATTGACTACAACAAGACCAAGGTTATTATCGTAGATAGAGAGCATGACAGTCATCGAGAAATAAAGTCAATAGGCCGTTGTGAGGTAGTTCAAAGTTTTGTGTACCTTGGTTCCGACGGCGCATTCAACAGGCACGGGTGGCCATGACAAAGCTTACTAAAATATGGCGTGACCATAACATCACTAGAGCTACCAAAATGTCACTGGTTCAGTCTCTTGTGTTCTCCATATTTTTGTATGCATCGGAAACTTGGGCAGATCGAGCTCGCATAGATGCTTTTGAAATGTGGACGTGGAGGAGAATGTTGAGAATTCCTTGTACCGCCCATCGGATTAATGTTTCCATATTGGACGAGCTCGGTAATCCAAAGAGACTATCCTCCATTGTGTCGATGAGAATGCTTACATTCTTCAGACTTATTCACAGAAGCGACAATATGGAGAAACTTGTAGTTGAGGGTCACGCCCCGAGTGGGCGGCGCCGTGGCCGTTCCCCTACACGCTGGGTGGATACGACGAAACAGTTGCTGGATATGAGTATCAAGAGCGCCACTGAACTGATAGTAAATCGCGAACGATGGCGAGCTACAGTTCTCAAAACTATTGATAATATTCGTGTTGGCAATACTCTAGCTCCGACTTAGTGCATTTTACGAGTTCACATGTCTGTTAAGACATTGTGACTATGATGATGATGATGATGTTGAGATTCTTTCCTTGAACCCTATCATTTGTCCTGTTCGATAGCCTTGACGTTACCCTACTGCGTCCTTTGTTGTAATCTGGTTTTAGTTTTATGGCATCAGTATGTTGTCTTCTTACCTCCATATCTTAGTATTTTCATTTAGTATTAGTTTTTGGAATCTGACGTTCGCCGTTTAGCTTTTTCTTACGTCGAAGCATCTCTGATCTTTTTCTGTACAAGTATCTCTTGTTTTGTAAGTTTGCTATCTATGAGAATGTCGTTACATTTCAGCTTGTCTTTTTGCCTTGAGAATTTTCATTTTTGGTCAGCTCTATTGAATATTTTTTCTCGGTGAGTCCGCGAACATATAGATGGATGCTGTCATTACTCTCTCACGTTCTATTGTGTGTTTGATCTTATCTTTCGATACTTCACTATCATCTGTTTCCATATCAACACCAGATACCTATAACAAAGTTGACAAAATACTGTCCTCCAAAAAATTATGGATTTGGTTTGTAGTGCTGGAGAGTGTGTTATGTGAAGCAGAAACCATGTCGGGTCCAATACCGGTCCCTGCGGGACCCCAGTGTTAATGTAATGGAGGAACGACAAGAAGCCGTGTACCACCGCAAAGTTTAAGAGGATAGCTGTAGTACAGAAGCTTGTTCAGGAGAGCTGCATGCCACAGTCGATCGAATGCCTTTGAAATATCGACAGCAACGACGTGAAACTCGACAAACGAATGAATAAGTGTACTCCACAGATGTGTGACGAAATCTTTGGCAATCACACAAATAATTTTGTGGTGTTTGGTCGAAACTATTGGTAATATTCGTGTCGGCAATACTCCAGCTCCGACTTAATGCATTTTACGAGTTCACAACATGTCTGTTAAGACATTGTGATTATGATGATGATGGTCCATGCGTGGTTTGCTATTCCGCAACTTTCTGTCTTTGCTCGCTGAGTGTTGAGTCGCTGTTCCTTGATTCTCCCTCCTAGAGATCTTTGGTTCTTTGCGTGCAAAATACTGTGCTCCGAAAATCTACGGATTGAGTCTGTATCTACGCATATCTATTGATGTGAATCAGAAGCCATGTCGGTGCCTATACCTATTTTTGCGGGCCTCTCAGTGTTGATATTCGAGGCACTCTCAGGACAGAGATTTTGCAACCAGAGGGGATGTCTGCTATCCAACCGAAGAGTTTAACAGAAAAGGCGTAGGACGGAAGCTTGTTTAGGAGAACTGCATGCTAAAGTTGATCTAATGCCTTTGAGATATCGACAGCAATGATGTGAGACTCGCCAAACAAATGGATGAGTTTGCTCCAGACATGTGGTGGACATTTACGGTGGTGTTCCCGTCAAGGGAAGAGTGGGAGTCTAGGGAAAGACAGCTCATCGAAGGAGGAGGACAGGTCTGGTACACAGACGGTTCACTCGCTAGAGAGGGCTCGGGCTCGGGAGTCTACGGACCCCATACAAGAATTTCATTCCCTCTTGGGGGGCACACCACAGTATTCCAGGCGAGGTCTATGCGATACTTGCCTGTGTAAATCGTATTCGGGAAATTGACGGGTCTAGGAGGCGGATTACTATCTGCTCTGAGAGTCAGGCAGCCATCAAAGCACTGAGTGCTTGGAAAATAACGTCGGGACTGGTCCTGGAGTGCAGGAGGGCTCTTGACGACATCTCAGCTAAACACAAGGTATCACTGGTGTGGGTACCTGGCTCGCTGGGGTAAAGGGTAATGAAATGGCGGATCATCTGGCTAGGATGGGATCCGGAAACAGTTTTGTGGGCCCGAAACCAGCCTTAGGACTGTCTGCAAACTTGATTAGGAAAACAACTGGAGAGTGGATCCAGAATCAACACTCTATGAGATGGAACAACATCTCTGGTCATCTCCGTCAGGCTCGGGAGCTATTAGCAGGGCCTGCAGAGAGAATAGGACGATTTTGTCTCTCTCTGGATAGGAGTAACTTGAGATTGCTAGTAGGCTTATTAACGGGTCACAACACCTTCAGGCGTCACTTGTTTGTGATGAGGGTAGTCAACGACCCAACGTGCACGTGGTGTGGTGAAGAGGAAGAATCCTCGGCACACATCTTGTGTCGCTGTGAAACCCTGGGTTATCACAGGCAGACTATGCTGGGCTCAAGAGCCTTGGAACCAATAGAGATAAAACGGATAGGACCTAAGAATGTACTTGCCTTTGCCAAAAGGGCGGGTCTTAGGAACTAGCGCGGATAGAGGCGCAAAAGGGCCCATCGTGTGGCCTATGCACCAGCCACATTCCGTGCTGGATAGCCTCTGGTCCTTATTCATTCATTCGCTCCAGACATGTGTGAAGTAACTTTTGTCAATATCCTTAGCATTGTCCCAAAGGATCTTGTTGTGCTCAGCCCATAGCTATTTCGAACCTTTCTTTCTCTGATTGCTTGGTGTTGACTCACCGTTCCTTGATTCTCGTTCCTAGAGGTCTTTTTGCTTCTTCAAAGTATATAGTTTTCAGCATTCTTTGGTTCTCGTAGATCCAGTGTTTAGCTTCTTGAACTGCATTTCTCGGTTTTTGTTTTTGTTAGGAGACTTTGAAAACTCTTGTTTCAATTTTGTATTATCACCCTATTCTTCTGATTGTATTTTATTGAGAACTTTCAACATACGGTATAGTCAGTATGTCTCTCTACCCTTCAGGGCCTATATTTCTTTTGGTAGAATTCTGTTGTATTGTTGCTTTTACTAGCATTCTTTGACAGATTTTCTTTAAGACTCAAATAGCCTCCTTCTTTGTGGCATAGTGCACGTATTGTTTTATGTGCATTGGTTCTTCGTACACTGTGGTTTTCAAATAACAGTAACACTAAAAGCTTGCTTAAGCTGCATGAATTTAGTTGCTCATTTTAGGAATACTGAAACAATATATAATCTTTAATGAGCATATAATCAGACTTTTCGCTATAGCATAAAGTTACTATGTACTCATTACTCATTATTTTTGACTACACAATAATTTTCTGGTTTGTTTCTAATACAGCGCCACTTTAAAGTATTTCAACATTCAATTACCAGATGAATGACAACACTGATTTCAATTTTGATCGAGAAACCACAGTTTCAGGTGGTTTATATAATTTGAATCTAATTTCAAGGGTGATTAAGATGAGCTGAAATTTATAACAACTATACAAACAGAAATCGTTGATACGGAAATAACTAGCATCATTTCTAAAACGATTCTTAATCGTGTTGTACCATTTGTATAATCTACAAGGAGCTGAGTATGCAGTCAGAAGGTTTTTGACATTAAATATATACCTACAAAAGAAGTGTGATTTTGCATATTTTACAACATTCAAGTTATCAAAGGCACCAACCAAAGACGGAAGATATTATGCATATGAATAGATAACTTACAAATTGTCATATTATGCCTGAAATATTAATTAGTATAGAAAACTTAACATTTTACATGTTTAAAAAATTTAGTCTACGCCATACTGTCTCCCACATTGTCTAATATTCTAAAGGCGGGTTCTCACGATTCAGTTTCGCTGACTCAGTTTGATTGATTCAGTGATACTGAAAGCGATGTTTGTTCTCACTGTTCAGTTTTAATGAATCATTTTAACCTATTTAGCTTTAATAAAAGTAACGTTTGCATTCATCTTTCAATACTGCTTCAGTCAAAGTGAATGAAAAGTACGACTGGCTTTCAGTTTGACTGAAAGCACAAACCCACTGATCAGTTTTACTGAAAAGGTGTTCTCACGTTCATTATCTGTTCAGTATCACTGAATCGATCAAACTGATTCAGCGAAACTGAATCGTGAGAACCCGCCTTAAGCCTATGGTTGGTGTATTTAATATGTTCATATATGTGGATCGCCTTCATCTTATGGTGCTTGTGTAATGAAGGTAGCCTATCTTTTTACAATTTTGGATGCCTTCCCTATTAGTTTATCACTTGAGCTTCTGTCCTAAACGATTGACAATCCGGGATATAAAATAACTATACAAACGCATCGGATGCAGATAGGCGATATCTTTTAACAGATTGAAGAGAGAACACAGTATCTCCTACCCCCCACTTCCATTCTCTAGACCATGAGTTACCGTAGAGTTGCCAGGTATGGCAGTTTTCTGCCAAAGTATCGATTTCAAAATCGTGTTAGTGACCAAAATTCGTAACTTACATCTTATTGGGTTTCCCCTCAAAAATAGGAGCTACTCCCATGAAGCAGCAATATTGCCAGTGGTTTTATAATTGACACTGTGACAATGACGACTCTTCAGGAGAGAGTGCAATTCATTTTGTACAGCCGAAAAGTGGCTCAATGTCTCAAAATAAACACTATTTAAAAATATACGAGGGTTGCTCTATACCTCCGTCAATCCACCAGTACGCAGACAGCTGTTTCACGCTTATTTGCGATCATCAGTGCGCCATAGGAATAAGCATCAGGTCTTTCATGTTAACCAAACATGTGAAACATGTGTTAGCAAATGACAGAAAGTTCTGCCGGTGCGTCATCTGGTACCCGAAGGTAACGGCAGCCAAAGAGAAACGCTGCTAACAGCGGCAAACTCCTTGGTGGGACGACAAGGCTCATCCGTTCTTAGCCACCAGAGGAGCGCGGGTTCTGTACGCAGCAGCGTATGAAAGCCGATATACGAGGGTTGCTATGCTGTTAGCAGCGTTTCTCTTTGGCTGCCGTTACCTTCGGGTACCACATGGCGCACCGGCAGAACTTTCTGTCATTTGCTAACTATTTGCAAAGCCGGAGTTGATTCGAAATTAGCCAATAAGTTTAAAAATAAATTGGTCTCACTGGTAGGCTGTTAACTCCAATCAGATAGAGAAAGAGTTAATACTAAATTTTTAATATTGAATAAAAGGACATTGTAATATTCATGTATTTTCATTGCCACCAATACCTTCGTGATCTGGTATCTTGATGTAATCTCCTCCAGGAGTCCAAGGCCTTTTAAGCGGCCTGGGATAAATATGGCCAGGCGAATTATAGGATAATTTCAGGTTTACATATATCGCTGGAGTTCTGTAGGTCAGAGGTCACAGAATATGTCATACTGGTCGTTTCGGTTTTGACAATTTGGACATTCACAGCCGCGAATATAACCTGGCAACATGTGATACGCGCTTTGAGTAAGACGCGGTCCACCAAAACTTGGCGCCTAATGGCTGTAAATGTAGTGAGAATGTCGGGTGTATGAGAGGTCAGGTGTCTCTTTTTGGTTGATGGCTTTGCCCATAAGTATCTTCTCTGATAATTGCATTGGAGATTTCGCACTTCAGATCTAATCTTGCATACATACATCTGTGGTAGCTCTCTAGGTGGCATTCAAACAGACGTACTTGACTGCACAGAGCTGGCGGGACTCGAACCCACGACCCTCAGATGTCGCGGCTGCCGACCTTTTCCGACATTTTGTGGCACGAATTTAAATTAAGAAATACACATGCAGATGAAACATGGGAATAAAAACAATTTAAATAAACATGTAACTGATAGCATTATTGAAAACCCCACGTACTTATTGTGTGATCATGATAAATTATATTTTTCACTCGCTTGATAATCTTAAAAATTATATACATATTTCATAATAAACAGTTGACAATGTCGACGTATCCAAAACGGTGACCACAACTCCATCATTCTATGTGACCACTATAAAATTTTACATTAGTTCACCGTTAGAATGATGCCGCCATCACGCGCAATTTTGCGACAGTTAGGCTGAAGTCTTCGTATTCTTTTTGCACGCACCAACAGATTAAAATCCATCGATCAATTCTCTGTACAGACCTCAAGGCAATTATGGCGTCTATTTCGTAGTTGGCGTTATATAAGCTGAGCATCCAGTGGTAGGTCAAATGCTTTCATAACGGGGTATTCTTAAACTATTTTACTATAAAATACTATACACAATACATGGAGGATGGTTTCGAAAAGAGAAAAAAAACAGAAGTGGTGTCATTGGACCTCTCGGCGACATATGATACCATTTACAATAAAATCCTCTCTCAAAAGATCTTCAGAACGACAGGAAATTACCATCTGAACGAGGTACTGAGATCATTGCTGTCTAACAGGAAATTCTACGTGGAGTTCCAGAGACAGATGACTCTGTAGGAGGTACCAGAAATATGTTCTCCCATTGGATAGAGCGCTAGTGCCTCTTCTATTCAATTTGTAGGTGAACGATGCACCTATTAGCCCTTCTACAAATAGTTTCATCTATGCCAGTGACGTGCCCACTACACACATAAAAATAATTTCTTAGATGGAGCACATATTATGCTTTAATTCAAGTATACCATAACTTCCTATACGCGCAAATGCTATGCTAATCTTAAAGTGAGAATACGATATCTTTGACCATATAAGGGTTAGATTGAGAAAATATCTTCATTGCAAAACTGGGAAATTCTTGATATTAAGAATACCAAAATCTTAAATCAAGCATATGGTAATCTTGACCGAAGTATTTCATAATCTTGACTGAAGCACTTCATAATCTTAACTGGGAGCATTTTATAAACTTGACGCAAGTAGCTCAACTTTATTCTAAAATTGTGATATTCTTGGATGAGGAATCTAATAGTATTAATTTGAGCATTCAAACTCTTCTATGAGCATGTAGAAATTTTTCTGGAGAAATAGTTCTGCAAAATTTCTTAAATCACATTTAATATACTTAGTACTTATCTAGGAACAGGACCTGAGTCAGGCCTTCGCATCCCAATTTTTTTAATACTCATTCATGGTTGGATAGATCCAGTGATAAGGGAGCTGATGGAAACTGGGACGCAACTCAAATGGCGGTGGACCAGCACTACCGGCAGATTCGATGACTGATAGTTGACGGTGGTATCACGGGTATTATGCAGGATCCAGGCCAGGGTGCAGGTATTACGCTACGCGCTACGGTGCTAAAGACGGCGGCGAATACGACAATCCGAAAACCGATAATGGCGACGCGGACACGGACGGGCAACAGGCTGTTGAGTTGAGAGGGTGGACACTGTGGACAGGTTAGAGTTGACTCGTGACACGCTGCGCGCCTGCGCACTCCGACGTTGGTAGACGTCAAATAAATGATTTACTTGATACAAAATATAGAGTGTGCTTGTAAAACAGCGTTCATTTTCAAACCAAGATTATCATATTGTAAATGAAGGTTCGCATTTGCAAGCTGTCTATATTTTTGATAGAAGTAAACTGGACAACGCTGGAAAAAATGATAATCTTGATATAAAATTATAAAATATTTGTTATTAAATTATTATAGCCTTGGTTGCAAAGAAAATTATATTTGCTTTCGGAGCATATTACTTTAAAATAAGTATATAAATCAAAAATATATTATTCTTGATACAAATTTTCTATAATTATCTCATCAAATATTCTTTCTTAGAGTGAGAACCGATATTCTTGTTGTGAGTATTTATTTACAAGAATATCACAATTCGTGACTTGAGAATTTTTTTTTATGTGTGTACGTACCCACTCCAGGCTAAAGAGGAAATCAAAAAAAGGATAACAGAGCGCTCATCAAGCCTGGTCGAATACTACAAGTCAGGTCCAAGCCCTGATAAAGCTCAAACCTGCCTACTCCATCTTGATAACCAGCAAGCGAGCTAAGAACTGCAAATAGAACAGAATCCGATCAGGTCACAGCGCTGCCCAAATCCAAAAAACACGTAGAGAAGACTAGAGGTAACGTGAAAACGAGGAATGGTGACATTCACAAGCTGGTCAACTTAGTTGGGGTGGCCCGCCCTGGCAAATTGCGGACGATATCTCTTACCAAATGCTTTACCCCAGCCGAATACGCATCCCTGTATAGTCCAGATCAACTCATGCTAACAAACTGGACCCTACCCTACTCAAGTATGAAAGAACGAAATAGAGGGGCATTAGGTAAAAGACACCCTCTATATGGGCACAAGACTCCAGCATCCAGACTTAAATCCAGGAAGACTTTTATTCTGGACCACAACTGGAATGGATGATCTGGAAAAGTATTAGCAGAATAAGGTGCCAAATGGACAGGTCTGGGGATAGCCTTTCGAGATGAGGATACGCTGACGACGATTTATGTACCTGCAGGGAGAACCAGACGGTGGAGAATCTTCTATCATGCCCATCCTTGGAAACTCCTTGCACAATCTTATCTAGGACCCATGAAATGCGAACGACATAGCAGTGTAGTGTGTCAGATATTGGTAATAGATATGAACAAATACAGATAATCGGTTTTGACTTGTGATCGTCACATACACAAGTGTTCCTTTTTTGTTTCTCTAATTACGATCTATACCAAACAGAATAGGGCAGCAGTGACAGGGGATCCTGGATCGAATTATATGAGCTCCGTCATACAACCTACGCAATGGTCAAAGGCCAGGTTATATCGAAGACATCGACGTACGTGAGGTTAGGAGGTAGCTAACGAACCGCTGGTGCAGCGAGCAGCCACGGAGGGTGGACCGGTCAGCCGCTGTGTCGCGGTGCAGGGGGTACATGAATGACTGTACCGAATACTGTGACACGGCGTAAATGATAAAGGAGCTTCGCGGTAAGGATTGCCCAATAATGAGTTGTAAAAGGACATTGGGGGTACTGGACTGACTTTGGGAAAGTAGTAGAGATAAACGCGTGTTGTTAGTGGACTCTTATTACTAACACAGTTTTAAGGTTAATTCTAGAGTAGGTCTATATTTTTAGTCTAGTTTAAGGTTTTCGTGATGTCTAAACAATGGAAATCTGCGAAAATTAGTGAAAATGATGAGTTACAGACTATCGTTCAAATGATGGCAACTAATATGTATTTTTGGATATAATACGATGCATTTTGTTGTAAGAGTTTGGGCAAAATATACTATTCTTGTTGTTGAGAGTAACTCGAAAAATAATGTGACGTCATTCTAAATAAAATGTGGCGGACCATCCAAGATGGCGAAATAGTTATTTTTAATGCATTCTTACAATATGGGTATCACACAAAGGGGCTTGCCGAGAATAAGTAAAAAATATATTCTGTTAATAATGAAAAAGTAAAAAATAAATTAAACCAGATTTTCTAAAAAAGCTTTATTTAAATGCTCAAAAAAGAATAAAATAAAATATTCTTTTGAATTATTAACTATCAACTTGTAGCCTCATTACATACAACTTATATCATCATAAAAGGTTGCCACGAGGGTTACGTAAGTATCTATAAGTTCCATTCCATTCCATTTATTTGTACTATGCATTACAAATAGTGCCACCTCGAAGGCTACGCCTTGTTTGAGGTGTTGGCATTCACAAATTATTGAAATTGTACACTGTAATTTAGCTAACCTAACTTTGCTGCTCCTTCTCTTTGGACTGCTATGGTCGTATGCATTTTAACGATTTTCACTTCTTGATTTCCAATTTATCCATTCTGATCAGCAGCATACATTCTTCTTCAATTTCATTGATAATAACATCATTAGAAATTTAAAATTTGGATGTGACATCCGAGTGACATTGACAATACTTATAAGAGCAACATCTACTTTTTCTTCCGTTAGGAACTGATTGAGACTATTTTTGTTAGATACAGCGGAACGTGCGTTCCACTGTATTACTCTCAATGTGTTAATTACAGTACCTGATGTGTTATGAGTCATTGGGTATGGTCTCTAAAATTTTAATATTCTTGGATTTTAGGCTATCACCGGCCATTTTTTTTAAATCTTCAAAGCTGTGATGGTTATTTAGTAGGAAAGAAAGGAAATGAGTTATTGTATCTATGGTTTCATCATTGGTGTGTAGATTTTCTTGATACTTCTGACTGCCTAAAACAGACTTTGACGGACCAGTATTTAACTAAACTGAAATTTTCTCACAATTAAACTCAGCAGACCAAGGTAGTCAATAAAGTAGGTACTACTTCAGTTACACAAAGTAAATCGCGCGACAAGCTTTTATGATCATATAAATTGTGTATAATGATGAGGATCTAAGATGATAGTTAACATTTTAAAGGAGCATTTTATTTCCTTCTTTTTAGAACATTTTAATGAAATCTTTTTTTAAAGTTTTTTTGTTTTGATTTATTTCATCCATTCATATCACATCATTTATACGTCATTTTGACATGTAAGCTTATGGCCCTGATAAATTCAGGTTATGGTCAAAACAATACAACTTAAAATTTAATGTGGCAGCAAGTTCAACTTTTTTTGGTACCATTAACTGTAATGTGAGGTTAAAGCGGTCTTCAAAGAAACCACTGGGGTGGCAGTCCTATGAGGAGATAGGTTCCGATGGAAGTGACGGGAGAAGAGAACTTACTGCTTGTACAATGCTTCTACATAGGATGAGAACCTTTAGTGAGTGGTTCTATATTTGGTTGTCAATTTATCGTGTATATGACAAATAAAGTATGATATGATGATGATATTACTGGAACTCAGAGCCTATAGTGCTTCAAGTGTATACAAACACCAAAGTGCATTATGATCTACCTCTGACACCCGACGCTGGTAATTGCATCTAAAGACGAAATAGCAGACGAGAAACCTTAAATTGAATAACAAACAACATTTTTTCTGTAGTTACCTGTGGTTGAATTTTTATGCATTTCTGGAGATCAGGCCTGCGAGTGACTGCGGTTGCTCGAAAAAAATGTTGTTGGTTTTCGAGCAACGCGGCAGTGGTCGGTGCATATGAGAAGACTAAATTCGACTGATGGGTAGCCTGCCGATTTCAAAATGCATGCCGCAGCAGGCCCTGGAATGGCAAGTTGGCAATCGTTGCAGAAAGTGGAAAGAAACGCATATTCTGCATTTTGAGGTAAAAGATTAAAGTAAGGAATTGCAAATCATTTTCATTCAGAAATGGACAATGCATAGATCTGGTACTTTTTGCGCACTTTGAGGAAAGAAGATATTATAAAAAGGGCCTACGCGGAAAAGTGCTTGCATGTTGTGTGTCCCTCAAGGATCAATATTAGGACCTTTTCTTTTCGTCATTTACTTAAACAATATTTTCCATCACCTTACGCCAATCAAATGCGTGTGCTTTGCTGATGACACTACTTTAATTCAAATTAATTCTGACTTTACCATTCTGAAAAACTTAGCATTAGACGCAGAAAATAGAGCTGAAGGGTGGTTCACCGGAAATCACTTGAAAATGAACAAAGAGAAATCTAAGGAACTCGTCCTGTCGACTAATAGAAATGTTGTTACCAAAGGCTCAGTGACTTTGCTGGGAATAACGGTAGATGAGGCTCTCAAATGGGAACCTCATAGAGACACTCTTTGTAAAAAATTAAGTAAGAGTCTTTTTGTATTGCGTCGACTTAAGCGAATTTCTTCACAGGAAGGGTTAATAAGTGCTTACTACGGTATCTTCCACAGTCACCTAGTATATGGTATTGTTATATGGGGTGGCTCTTCTCACGTGATCCGAGCCTTTAAGCTACAAAAGAAAGCACTGAGAGTCATAACAGGAGCACGTTACAATAGTCACTGTCAGCCGATATTTAAAAGTTTGCACGTATTAACAGTCCCTTGTTTGTATATTTACTACTCATTAATTGCCATTCATGTGAATTCCCAGAATTTCCCCATCCAGTCAGATATCCACAATTATAATACCAGAGGATCTCAAGCATTAAGGCCACCAAGATACCGACTAACTACTTCTAAGCAAAACCCTTTAGACATCAGGTTTTATAACAAACTGCCTCCTGACTACCGTCAAAGCAACTTACATACGTTCAAGAAAAAAGTCAAGCAGATGTTACTGGACCACTGTTTCTATTCCACACAGGAATATCTGAGCACCAATATTAACAGTTCTCACTGAGGTATATATACATATTTTTTCCTTTTTCTGAATTACTATCCACTTGTGCTCTGTACATACATATTACATACATATTAAGTTAGTCTTAATTACATATAAGTTTGTTTTTTTATTCTTTTTAGGCTTTCTCCATTTTGACTTACCATAAATGCATTCATTTGTATAAAATGGTCAAATAAATATACTACTACTACTACTATTCTAAGAACATAAAAAATGAATGACAAGTGCTACAGCCAAAATATTCTAAACTGCGCGTTAAGTGATTCGAAATATGGAAGGTGTACAATATCTTCGCCTTACTTTTCATTGAGTTACCTGGAAAGCACTACTTTTTAACTACAAAAAAATGAAGTCAAGTTGATTGTCTCAGTATTATTTCCCATAAATTACGGTGGTACCAGTTTATTATTTTCCCATAGCATGTCTGAGATCCTCTTGCAACCAAATCATCGCCGCTTGTCCGCAAAAAAAGTATTTCTTTTTCTTGTTACAGATCAATGGATAGTCTATAATGAATACAACACATTTTTTAAATTTACAACCCGCCATCCCCCAACCACCTCGATTTCACCTCCGTCCAAAAAAAAGGCCGAAAGCGATCAGGAACGCCTAAAACGCACGAGAACAAAGTTTAACTTGTTTTTATATTTTTTGTTTTTTTTTTATCATTGCTCTGTCACCACTGACACGATTCTAAATAAACATACGTGATTTCTATCCCCGCCACGGTAGTAATGCTGCGTCAAAATTTCATTAAAATCAATTTAATAGTTTCTACGTCACACAATACAGAACGATCTCAGGCAGTACTTGTACGTATGTATACATCAGAAAATTCGAAGTCCTTTGGTTTCTGTAATAGGCAAGGGAATGTGTAGAAGTGTATTATGCCGCTAGGTCTTTCTTTAGCAGGTCAGTGGACAGCCTGTTATGAATACAACAAACTCACTTCTTTTATAACCTCCCACCTCTCAAGCACCCCAAGTTTCATCCCTACACAAGAAAATTAAAGAAGAATTAAAGACGAAGAACCACTAAAACTTTTGAGGACTATTTAAACCTTTTTTGCTAATTACTCCGTCGCCCATGCATATCGCTACCCAAATTTCATCACAATCCATGTGGCGGTTACTGAGATTAGGAGGCTAGAAAAACGCCAACAGACAGACAGACCGATAGAGCTACAGACAGACAGACAGACAGACCGACAGAGCGACAGACAGGTAGACCGACTGAAATGAGTGACATGGATTTTGGTTATGTAGATATCATAAAATGCCGAAAAAGTGTGGGGAAGCAAAATTATAAAATCTACCTTCTACCATTCTTTTTTATTCCTCCTTATTTCAAAACCGCGCATTGACATCCCAAAAATGCCCAAAAATGAAGTTAATTTTTAGATTGTGGCATGACGTTCATCAGCAAATGAGTGATAGTTACAGTATTGCTAAGTTCTGATGAATGCAACCTATCTTATAGGTTTGATTTACTGCGGGAATACTAGAAAGTTATTTAACCATTTATTGTAGACTCATCATGCTAGCACTAGATAGTTTGACTTAAAACTACGTTGGCCTTACGTATACCATTAATAAAAATAAAAAAGTTTACCTAAAGGATTATAGCCTCAAGATAAAAAATTTTGGGGAAATCATGCTTATATGATAGTGGTATTGTATTGTTGAGCAAACTACTACTACTTCACAATGCTACATTTTTTGTACTATGTTGAAAGGACTTATATGGAAACGAAATACATACATGTAAATATGTAGGTATGTAGGATAACAATCTTAGCACAAGATACATTTTGTAACGCACTGTGTTTGATATTTTGATATTATGACATATGTTGACAAATATCTATCCAAAATCACAACAACAATTAAACGCAGAAAAATCACTATTTAAAATATGCTAAAAACCGAAAAGCATCTTAAGCAATGCATATTTTCGTTGTCATTTATGAAAGTACCACTATGCGGCGTTATCTTTGCAACCCGAAAGAGTTCTTTAACCTGTGTCATTCACCTTTTTACCGCATCTTCTTTTTTTATTTCAAAAGGCGCTCCTTCGCCAGTTTTCACGTTGAATTAATCTACCGTACGCTGGTTCCGTATATGTGATAAAGTTTTCCAAAATGGCATAATTCCCATTCAGACCAAATAGCTTGCGTTAATTTACAGCCAGGCTCAGTACAGGGACGTCTCAGGCAGCAGACCATGTTGCAATCAGAGCTTTGGCTGTTCAGAAAAAAAAAATGTATATCTTCAGACTAAAAAACTTGGTTAACTGTAATCTAAACTGCATTACACTTGAACGGAGAGGACATGGAGTGTATGAGAAAATTGAATATTTGGGATACACCATAAATGAAAGATGAGACGGGAGATAAGACGCAGAATTGAACAAGCTAGGATAATTTTCTTGAAGGTTCGGAAATCTCTTACCGCCAAAAACTTCAACCTCGGATACAGGATGATGTAATGTTATGTTTGATCGACTCTGTTGTACGGCGTGGGAGCATGAATGCTGAAGGGAGTAATTATAAAGAAGATCGAAGCATTCGAAATGCGGACTGCGACAAATGCTGAGAGTGTCCTGCGTCAATCATGCATGTGAGAAATGAGAACTTTCCCCTGTTTAGCAGCTCGAGAGGCTTTTGAGGTTATATGAAAATAGATTACCTATGACATATTATAATGCGCCGAGAATGCTACCACCTCCTGATGCATCTCATCCTTCAATAAAATATTGCAGGACGGATAATAGGAATTTGGGAAAAACGATATCCTGGCTGAGAAATATCTGTCACTAGACAGGTTAAGAGACTTCTAAGAACTACATAGGGCTGCCATTAACAGGACCATTTCATGGGAGAAAAAATAGACGCTTACGGAAGAACCCGCATGGCATCCTAAGAAGGAAAAGAATTAAAACTGATGATGCTGGACAATTCTTTAAGCTATTTTAAGAACATTTTATTTTTTGATGATTTTACTTCCCACACCGATAGGTGAGGGGAGTATTGTGATCGCGAAAATTTTCGATTTTGAGATAATACACTTTTTGGGCGTTTCATGATGTCTACATAACGAAAATCCATGTCACTCATTTCCGTCGGTCTGTCTGTCTGTCGGTCTGTCAGTCTTTCGGTCTGTCTGTCGGTCTGTCTGTACGCGTTTTTGTGTCCTCGTAATCTCAGTAACCGCTGCATGGATTGTGATGAAATTTGGGCAGCGATATGCTGGGGGGTCGTAGTAGGTAATGTTCTTATAATTTTGAAAATCGGTGCAGGGGCGGCGGAGTAATTAGCAAAAAACAAAAAAAATTAAATATTCCTCAAACTTCGTTTTTAGGCGTTTTAGAGGTTCCTGATCATTTTTTACTTTTTTTTGGGTGGGGGTGAAATTGGGGTGGTTGGGGGGTGGGGGGTTGTAAAATTGAAAAATTTGTTGCTTTCATAATAGACTGCCCACTGACCCATGAAGGAAGACCTAGCAACATAAATAACTTTTTTAGGTCCATCCGAACATTGCCTTGCCTATTACAGAAACCAAAGGACTTGGAACTTTTTCTGGTGTAAACATACGAGAGTATTGCTTTAGATCCTTCTATATTGTGTTACAAGGAAACTGTTGAATTGATGTTAATGAAATTTTGACACAGTATTACTACCGTGGCGAGGATGGAAAACGCGTATGGTTTTTATAAATCGTGCCAGTGGCGGCGCAGAAATAATAAAAAAAAGTAAAAATATAAAAACAGCTCAAACTTCGTTTTTAAGCGTTTTAGAGGTTCCTGATCATTTTCTGCGTTTTTTTTGGGTGGGGTGAAATTGGGGTGGTTAGGGGGTGGGGGGTTGAAAAACTGAGAAATTTCTTGTATTCATAATAGGGTGTAGGGTAGGGGCTGTGAAGGAAGACCTAGCGACATAAATCAACTTTTTAGGTCCATCCGAACATTGCCTAGCGTATTACGGAAACTAAGGGACTTAGAATTTTCTGTATACATACATACGAGTATTTATTGCTTTAGATCTTTTTGTATTTTGTAACGTGGACACTATTCTAATTAAATTTTGACACAGTATTATTACCGTGGTGAGGATGGAAAACGCGTGTGTTTGTTAAATATCGTGTCAGTGGCAGCGTATATAGCAATAATCAAAAAACTAAAAGTATGGAAACAACTCAAACTTCGTTTTTAGATGTTTTAGGCTGTCCATTGACCTCTGAAGGAAATACTTAGCAGCATAAGACAATTTTAGGGGAGGGAAGGCTGCCGATGATTTGGTTGCAAGGAGATCTCAGACTAAAGCTTCATGCTATGGGAAAATAATAAACTGATATCACAGTAATGTGTAGGAAGTACTGAGTCAATCAACTTGACTCCATTTTTTTATAAAAGCTTCATTCCAAAAATTCAGGATGAAAAGCAATTGCGAGAGCTGCAACATTTTACTATCAAAAATCACATTGCAAATTGCTTAGTCTACAATAAATATTCCCAATAGCTTTCACCAGCTTGGATACAAGCACACTATCTTCTCATCAGTGACCGCCGAACTCTTTCACACACCCCAGGTTCGGTTTGAATGGAGTTACATCCGGTAATCATCCGATTTCACAAGTCGTCTAAATTTTTCGAGTAGCGTAAACTAGTGAGTTTAGATAGAATAATGATTAGAATAATCTAAGGGGTTTAAGTACGGCGATCACGCAGGCCATGCTTGGGGTTCACCTCAACCAACTCCGTGGGTCTTCGTATGTTGCTGTTGCATGCGTGTGTAACCAAACTAAAATATGCTGATGCACCATCGTGCGTAAGCCACATTGCACGTTTTGTTGCTCATGGAACATCATCCAGTAAGCCGCATAGCGCTTCTCCTAAAAAGTTGCGATATCGTAAATAATACTTGCAATCCTTTTCACCCTGTGTCTTTGAAATGAAGCGGTTTTTCGAGAATCATCAAATGTGCTTAAAGTAGTTCAAAGAATTACCTTTTAAACTTTTACCAACCACCTTGTATAAAAAGATCCCTTGTCTAATTATCTAATTCCCGTTTTTCCTATTTTGCAGATACCCATAGTATATCAGTACTAAATAGAATAATTATTATACAGTTACTAGTAATAAATTTTAGCCTAATATATTTGAGTCTATCGCTTGCCCTGCCATGAAAATACGATAGCTGAAAACGGGAGAGAAGTCGTGAATCAAATATTTGCGTTTAGTCTAGACTATCTTTGTATCATGAATATTTTCTGGTAGGTATTTACATACAACTACTGTGACATCAGTGATGAGTTATGATGAGATTACACTTGATACTGACGTCATAAAACATCCAAAATGTATCTTAAAACCAATTTTTTTTTGGATCACAGTATTCTGTCCAATATACTACATGGAAAGTAAGAAAACGAATATAATAGAAAATATTAGCATTGATTAAGGTATACCTTAATCAGTGATATTAGTTGCTAGCATCTAAAAAATTATTCCCACCTTACCCAAAGTCTCTTGTGTTCTCCATATTTTTGTATGCCTCGCAAACTTGGACTGTTGAAAAGGCAGATCGAGCTCGCATAGATGCTTTTGAAATGTGGACGTGGAAGATAATGCTGAGAATTCCATATGCCGCCCTTCGAACTAACGTTTCCATACTGGATGAGCTCGGTAATCCAAAGAGACTATCTTCCATTGTTTCGAAAAAAATGCTTACATTCTTCGGACATATACACAGAAGCGATAATATGGAGAAACTTGTAGTTCAGGGTCATGCCCCGAGTGGGCGGCGTAGCCGTTCCCCTACACGCTGGGTGGATACGACGAAACAGTTGCTGGATTTGAGTATCAAGAGCGTCACTGAACTGACAGTACATCGCGAACGATGGCGAGTTACAGTTCTCAAAACTTTTGATAATATTCGTGCCGGCAATACTCTAGCTCCAACTTAATGCATTTTGCGAGTTCACAACATGTCTGTTAAGACATTGTGACTATGATGACGACCCAAAGTGATATCACAATCCTTACTTGGGACATGTCCTGAATCGCATCATGCACGGTGTCCTTAGTCCACAACAGCGCTGTTTCTATCTTTTAGATCTCATCGGGTTGACGTTGATAAAGCCCGGTATCAGACTATCAGTCTCAGTAAGGTGGAAATCATTTTCTTCATATATATTCCCCAAAGGAACCTAATAGTGTAATTGAATGGCCATAGGGGTATTTGCCCTTGGAATAGTTGTTTCTGTTAATTCACTGCTTACCTACTGCTGCTAGCATTTACTGTATCTATTTATTTATTTATTTAAGCTTTTATACATACAAGCCCTATAAGAGATATGAAAAGTCATACATCGGAAGTAGTATAAAACTGGATTGTAAAATTATTAAAACTAAGAGTAAGACCACAGACTACAAATTACATAGAATAAAGGTAAGGACCTATATTATCTATTATAAAATTATAGGTATACTAAATTATAGAAGAAATTTCCTTTGGGGAACATTTTAAAGATTATTTAAAACGCTGTTTAAGATTCTTATAGTCGATTGCATGGCATGGTATACTTTCGAAGTTGATATACATACAAAAACTACACTAACAACAAAAGTCGTCTGATTACAGCCCTGCCTACGTGGCTGATACTGAAGGTACCGCCATACTTATGTTGACATGTTCAGTGCTTGGTTTAGCGGTTTTGTTTCGAAAATTGTCGCAATTAGTGAATTAATAAAACTTCATAACGTAGTGGATACCTCATCGGTGTCTATGATAAATTGCTGTAATGTCCTCTACTTATTTACTAATTGAAATTACAAAATATGTATTTAGTAATTCAATCACAGTGTTTATTAATGGTGTATAATTGAAATGAAGAATACACTGATCAGGTCATTACTCATATATTTAATGACAAATTAATTACAAAGGACAAACAAATTCAATCAACTTTTTTTGTGTTTGTTGGAAACATCTAAATTACTGTTTATTAATTTGAGCTCACTGATTTCGAATCCACCCTCAGATGATCTCTAACAACCACCCTTAGCTTAATTACAAAGGACAAACAAATTCAATCAACTTTTTTTGTGTTTGTTGGAAACATCTAAATTACTGTTTATTAATTTGAGTTCACTGATTTCGAATCCACCCTCAGATGATCTCTAACAACCACCCTTAGATTCTTACAGAAATCAACATTTATGAATTTTTTGTTGTTATATCTATGTATATCTATGTACATCTATGTATATGAATATGTTTTTCAAAAGACGTCGCTTACTTTTTTGAATCTTCATGAAAGGGAAGTCAAATAAAGGTTTTCGACTTTTTAGGCAAAATTATTGAAGCTGTATAACCTGAATATTTCTATTTTCGTCACATAAGACAGAAGCTGAAAACTGCGACTGGATTAATAATCAGCACCCGAAAATTATCGAAAATACGATATTTCATCTTAATAGAAGGCCAATTAAAGATTTTCAATTTTTTAGGAACACCTCAAAATCTATAAGAGATCTGAAATTTTATTTTCGTTAAGCAAAACTGAAAATAAGAACACGAGGTTTTATCTTAATAGCAAGCCAAATAAGTATTTTGGATATCTTAGGCTAACATGAAGATTTGAAAGATCTCAAATTCTTTATTCTCGTCAAACGAGACTGAAACTCAAAACAGCCATGGAATTTGCAATTAGCACCTTCAAGATATCGAAAATAGGTGGTTTCATCTTGATAGAAAGCTAAATGAAGATATTCAATTTTTTAGGTACCTACCTAAACCTAAAAGATTTGAAATTTTTGATTTTCGTTAAACGAGACTGAAACTCAAAAGTGCGACCGAATTTGTAATCAGCATCCTCAAGTTATCCAAAGCACAAGGTTTTATCTTAATAGAAAGCCAAATAAAGATTTTCATTTTTTTAGGTACCTAAACCTGAAATGAAAATCTGAGAGACCTGAAATTTTTGATTTTCGTCAAGTGAGACTACAACTCAAAACTGCAACCGAATCTGTAATCAGCTTTCTTAAGTTATCCAAACACTCTTAATATAAAGCCAAATAAAGATTTTCAATTTCTTATAGGTAGGCCTGAAAATCTGAGAGACCTGAAGTTTTTGATTTCCGTCAAGTGAGACTGAAACTCAAAACTTTGACCGAATTTGTAATTAGCCCCCTTAATTTATGCAAAACACGAGGTTTTGTTTTAATAGAAAGTCAAATAAGGATTTTTAATCTTTTAGGTTAACATGAAGATCTTCTAAAAAGCCTGAAATTATTGATTTTTGTCAAACGAGACTGAAACTCAGAATAGCGACAGAATTTCTAATCATTACCATCGAATTATTCCAAACACAACGTTTCATGTTAATAGAAGGCCAAATAAAAATTTTCAATTTTTAGGTAAACCTGTGTAGAACTGAAACGTTTGATTTTCGTCAAACGAGATTGGAACTCAAAACTGCGATGAAATTTATAGTCAGCATCAAGCTATAAGTAATATAGAACTAGATATGTATTCGGAGCAACGTTTACAAAGTTTGTTTTTTAAATATAAAAGTTGCAAAATACATAGGTAATTTTCGTCAACGCTTAGGCTAACATATCATGATATAAAAAACTTAGATGAACGTTATTTTAAACAAATGTAATGTGAAGCAATTGGCGCCCTCTACAAGTGATGTCCTCCGGACAAAAAAATTCAATTCTTTACCTCAAATCCCAAATTTATTTACAGTTATTACAACTTTGACACCCTATATTTCGAATATTATGATCAAAAAAAAAACTTTTTCCTAAAGAACCTGTAGTTCTGGAGTGGTACTAATTAGACTAATCGATAGGCCTAACCTCACAACGGACGCCACAGTCTAGAACATCAAAGAAGGGTGGCTAACTTACCGCTGTTTTACATCAGATTCGATGAATTCTATCACGGAATATGTTCAAGTGGGCTCTCCCAGATAATAACACCAAAGGCCGTCAGAACGAGGAACACTAAAGGGGCTCTGCGAGCTCATTCTTACCAGGTCGAGGTCTCTACAGCCCAAACCAGTTCTCCTCCAGCATTCCTTCTTTTGGAGAACCTCGACGCTGAGAAATGAGCTGCCGGGGAATTTGTTTCCCGACGGCTATAAGATGCAGCGTTTCAAATCTAACGTAGACCAACACTTCTCCTCTAGCAGCGCTTCTACAACGTCATAGGCTTTCTGTCTTTGCGGGAGGCTGACATAAAAGAAAAACATAATTAGCAAACACCCTGTATACAGGGTGTCCCTGAATAATTTCCTTGACACGTGATATTCTCGTAACAAAAACACCTTTAAATAAAAACTGAGCGAAATGTTTGAATGTACTATTGAGTTTATCATACCATGCTTTCAAAACATTGAAAACCCAATTAGTTTCATTTGTATCCTTTTTTGCGCCAAGCAAATTCTTATTTTTATTTATGTTATGCTTATGATTCTACGAAAACATTTTAGAATCAATAAAGGCAGGTACTGCAAGATTTTAAATAATATAAGGACTTAATTTGCGTAGAGAAAACTATTTGGTGCTATTTGAAAAACAAAAGTTGAGGGTAAGTTTTAAGGGTTGAAGTATAAAAAAATGTTTTAAAAGCATGGTGTGATAGGGACACTCTGTATATAATATGTTTGCAATCTCTCTAACATTTAGGACACTCCGTCCTCGGCAATGACGAAGTGTTGATTTGGTGTTATGGCGCCCCATTGATGTATTGAATGCCTGACGGCACCATTCATTTAGCTACAGATATATTATACCAAACAGCATAATTTAACAACGCGCCTTGGTATACCCACCTAGCTTACAAGTAGGTATATCAGGAGATTTGAACGCGCGGTGAGACAAGAAACTTGGAAAATATATTCAGACGCATAAAGGGAAGCTGATAAGTTATGTAGAACAAACTTCCCCTCTAGCAAATCTATCATATGCTATCGGTAGTATATGGGTGATAAGCAAAAATGACTATTACAAATCTGTTTAGCAGTATCTGCAAAAAAACTTGAACTATATTAAACTGTTCTTATTACAAATGCACAACTATAAATTGCAGCGGTGATATTATATGTGCTTCTTCTATTGTCAAGTATGTATTTGAGTATCTTCTTCTTCTTCTCCTTTTCCCTTCTTTAGTTTAGGCGAATCGCCTGTTTCTTTCTTCGTATCTCTGCCTACACTGCTATAGGTTGTCGCTCCATCGTTTTCGGGGACGTCCTGGACTTCTGCGACCTAATGTAGACTTGTCGCGTACAATTCTAACTAGCCTTCTTTCGTCCATTCCACTTATGTGTTCATTCCATTCCTTTTTACTACCTTGTACCGATTCATTGATGTTCTCTACCTTGCACTTTCTTCTTATGACTTCACTTCGCTCTATATTTGAGTATGTGTATAGAATCTTTGTCGAAGGGCGAATGAGCATATAGTTTCAAAAGGGAATACTTATATTTTTGCAATAAAAAAATATCCGTAATATTATCTTGTAGAGTTATTGACATACCATGACAGTAACAGTAATGGTGCTTTATAGGTACCTATCTGAACTGTTAGTGTAAACGCAATCAAAGCAGTTGCATTTTTCAAGTTCCTCTAGTTTTAATATCACTGTAGATAATGTGTATGAGGTATTATAAAAAAGTATTATAAAATCAAGTTATCTTGGCATAGAGAGGCTCACTATTTGCGCTGTGTTGTAAAAAACGACAAAAATTCTTCAAAGCGTATAATTTCAAGCTTTTCTTTTGTCTGCATGGAAAGTATGACTTTGGTAGGAAATTATGTATTCATTGAGGTTAACTTAGCCATACAATATGACCATCACTTTAGATATACTCTTCTTCGCTATTAGCAATAGTCATCCACGCAGCAAATATAGGTTTTATGAATTATGAAGGGACAGTTAATGCGTTTGCTGGTCATTGCCAATACATTAGTCGTCCATTTATAGGCTTTGCCGTCAAAGCATATGTCAAAAGATGTTAATTATGACCTATTCATGGACTCTGATCGAAAATCCTACGATTTGCAGCTCTTGCATATTGCGATACCAACTCCAGACAGGTTGCCATTGAAATCTGTAAAGGTGAGTAACCTGTTTGAAGGCATCTTTATGTTACTTGGTTACGAGTGACCACGGATTGAACACTGATTTGAAATTTGTAAATATACAAAGGGCCGAAATGTAATTGTGAAGTTCTATCTTTGTTTCGTAACATTACCCCAACCATTGGCAAAGTAATTTGTGACCGGCTATCATATTTTAATTTCACCAATAATAAGCACCGCCATTTTCCATTCTAAATATACAGGGTGAGTTTTTAGTAACGGCTCGGTCGATAACTCCGCTACTGTAGAAGATAGCGAAAAAAGTTGTATATAAAAGTTGTAGCCACGGATATGCTACTTGCTCACAAAATATTTAGATTTATACAGGGTGATCCATAACTACGTGGTGATGCAAACATGCATTTTTTTAAATGAGATACCCTATATATTATTCCATATTCAAATTCTACTAATCATTTCCGTTCTTCTAATGTAGGGTATTGTTACATTATACAGGGTATTTCAAAAGTTATGACCATTTTTATATCCAAATCGCGGTCAAATGAACGTACTGTATATCAAAAAGTAATAAATCAAAAATTATTTTTTTTACACGAAAAGATTAAAAATATCCTCTAGTTTAAAAATCAGCTATAACAAAAGCCCGTGACGCATTTTCGTATACAGGGTGATGTATAATGCAAAATCCAGATTTTCTCTTTTTTTTTAAATATAACCCCCAATATTTTATTATCTCAAAGAATTGCTTTTAATATGCTCTTTCATCTTTGTATAACACTTGTTGTACCTACGTCCATCAGTTTCCGAGATATATCGATTTTTCGGTAAATTTAAAATATAGCTTCTATTTGTGTACTGAAATTTATTTATTTTGAGAAAGTACTATCTAATTTGTTTTTTTATTTAACAAACAACTTAATTATAAGGTCACCAGACTATTTGATGAAGTCAAAACCCTAAATCATCGACATAATACAGTCAGATATGCTGAGGAAACAATTTTGTAGCCGTGATGCATAATTATCAAGCAGATTTGTCAGGTAGGCTTTGAAAAATTGACAGTTTTCATAGCCTGCTCAATAATTCCGTACTGTGTGAAAAACCAGCTCTAAATATTAATTTTTCCATTAAGGGTATTTAATAGAATCTTTGAGAGATTGTCTACTTGCCTCTAGAATATATCAACTATGAACAGCAATATCCAGAACGGAGACACCCTAAAACTAATGCGTCTGAAAGATTGAAGAATCGTTTTATTTGGACTGTGTCGTTTAATATTTCACAGCCTACCTGATACATCTGCTTGATAATTACGCATGATGTCTATAAAATTCTTTCCTCAGCACACTTGACCTATATTATCTCGTTATTTCAGTGTTTTTGACTTGATAAAGTACTATTATGGCCTTATGTTTTAGTCGTTTGTTAAGCAAAAATAAAATTTGATAGTATTTTCTCAAAATAAATAAATTTTTTGTAAGCAAATAGAAGGTATATTTAAAATTTGTATAAAAATCGAAATATCTCAGAAACTAATGAATGCAGCCATAACAAGTGCTACACAAAGATGAAAGAGCATATTAAAAGCAATTCTTTGGTATAATAAAATATTGGGGGTTACATTCAAAAAAAGAGAGAAAATCTAGATTTTGCATTCTACATCACCCTGTATACGAATATGCGTCACGGGTCTTTTTTCTAGCCGATTTTAAAACTAGAGAATATTTTTAATCATTTCATGTAAAAAAAATTATTTTTGATTCATTACTTTTTGATATACAGTACGTTCATTTGACCGCGATTTGAATATAAAAATGGTGATAACTTTTGAAATGCCCTGTATAATGTAACAATACCCTACATTGGAAGAATGGAAATCATTAGTAGAATTTGAGTATGAAATAATATATAGGGTGTCTCATTTAAAAAAATGCATGTTTGCATCACCACGTAGTTATGGATCACCCTGTATAAATATAAATATTTTCTGAGCAAGGAGCGTATCTGTGGCTACAACTTTTATACACAACTTTTTTCGCTATCTTCTACAGTAGTGGAGTTATCGACCGAGCCGGTACTAAAAACTCACCCTGTATAATACACATTTTTTATGCCAAAGGCTATTTTTTTTATGGTCGGCCTCCCGCAAAGGCTGAAAGCCTATGGCGCTGTAGAAGCGCTGCGAGAGGATAAGTATCGGTTCACGTTAGATTTGAAACGCTACAGGTTGTCGCCGTCGGGAAACAAATTCCCCGGTAGCTGATTCCACACAGCGTCGAAGTTCTCCAAAAGAAGGAATGCTGGGGGAGGCTGGTTCGGGGATTAAGGACCTCGACCTGGTAAGGATGAGCTCGCAGAGCTTCTCTAGTGTTGCTGGTTCGGACGGCCTGTGGTGTTATTATCTGAGAGGGCTCACTCGAACATCTTCCGTGATAGAATCTGTAAAACAGAGATAGGTCAGCCACCCTCCTTCGATGTTCCAGGCTGTGGAGGTCCTTTGTGAGGTTAGGCGTATCGATTAGTCTAATCGCTCTTTTCTGGATAGTGTCCAGAAGCTTTAGAGAGTGCTTCGGAGGGCATCCCCACACATGGGAGCAATACTCCAGCGATCGTCGGATCTGTGCCTTGTAGAGCAGCAGCAGTTGCTCTGGTGTATACAACTTCCTACAGCGGAAGAAAACTCCAAGCTTCTGGGATGCCGTTTTAGCAATACTGACGACGTGGTCGTGCCAGGACATGTTATTGTTGATGTTGATTCCCAACAGCTTGACGGAAGGTGATTCGACTATGGGGTGACCCTCCATTTCCACGGTTGGTAAGCCATCGTGAGACTTCTTTGTAAGTGTTGTTGCCTGAGCTTTTTGTACGTTGTACGTTATTTGCTAATCCCCACTCGACAATTGTTTTAATATCTGCGTTGATCTATGAGGCATGCTGATGCTGTCGCCGACGTACCGTCTCCTGGGATGATAGTGGCTGCCTGGTTCCATGCACGACACTAATGTACTGTCATCTGCGAAGCTGTAGATTGGATTGGATGTTATTTCCAACAGCTCGTTGATGTACAGCAGAAACAGTGTAGGGGATAGGACAGATTCCTGAGCAACACCGGCGTTTATTGAAAATACGTCTGATGAACAGCTCTCGACTACAACAAACAGAGATCGGTCGTTCAAAAAGCTATTCAGCCACTGGCGCAGACCAGCATAAGCAACCATAAGCAGCAAGCTTGACCAGAAGTCCGTCATGCCATACTCTGGCATATTGTTCAATAACCGGTAATGACTGAAATATCTCACGCAGTTGAAGTTTTCAGCGCGAGGCGTAGTAGAAGGCTGTCAATCAACAAGTGAGTTATTAACATTACCGCGAGCTGAATACTATATTTTTATCTACGACCTAAGCTATGAATGGTACAACTTGATCTAAAGATCATATACATAAGTTTAAATACAAAACTATTTTTATTCGCAGTAACTCAAAAGTCATATAAAAACAAAAAATGATTTTTGAAACCATAGTCAATTTATTGAGCAGGTTATGAAAGCTGCCAATATTTCAAAGCCTACCTGATAACTCTGCCTGATAATCATGGATCACGTCTATAAAACTGTTTCCTCAGCATACTTGACTTATATTATCTCGACAATTCGGGTTTTAACTCCATTAAATACTATTATGTCCTTCTAATTTAGTTGTTCGTTGAATAAAAATTAAATTTCGGTAGTACCTACATTCCCAAAATAAATAAATTTCAATATATGTACAAATTGGAAGTATATTTAGAATTTCCAGAAAAATTGAAACATCTCGGAAACTGATGAACGTAGGTGTATGAAATGCAATACGAATATAAAAGAAATTATTGAAAGCAATTTTTTGGTACAATAAAATATGGGGAGTTACATTAAAAAAAACCTAGTTTTTGCATTATACCTCACCATGTATACTCACGAATATGCATCGGCGACTTTTTTTACAGCCTGTGGTAAAACTAGATGACATTTTTTATCTTTTCATGTAAAAAGAAATATTTATGATTCGTTAATTTTCAATGTACCGTTCATTTGACATCAACGATTTGGATATAAAAATGGTCATAACCTTACATTTTGAAAACGGGAATCATTAGCAGAATCTAAATATGAAATGATATATAGGGTGTCTCATTTAAAAAAATGTATGTTTGCATTACCACGTAGTTATGGATCACCCTATATAAATCAAAATAGTTTCTGAGCAAGGAGCATATCCTTGGCTACAACATTTATGTACAACTTTTTCCGCTATCTTCGTAGTAGTGGAGTTATCGACCGATCTGGTACGAAATACTTACCCTGTATATTCCATTAAACATTTACTGTGTGTGTGACAAATGATAATCCTTTAATATACAGGGTGGGCCAATAGTGCGTGGACGGAAGATTGTGGGCTTACTAAAATATATTTTAGAAACCTGTCATTTGATCATGGTAGGGAACCTTGAGGGCTACAACATAAGAATAATTTCACTTAAATTTTGACGTTTATACAGGGTGATTCATATCAAACCTACATTTTTTAGAATGGAAACCCTATATATTATTACATATTTGGATTCCTTGGTCAATTCTAGTGCGATTTTATGTATCATACATGGAACTTTAAACGAACCGTTTAGGCGCAAATCACCATTTTTGGTATAAGTAGGTATCAGAAAAAATTGAATATCGCAACGATTATAAACCTTAGAAGGCCGTGACTTTGCGGGCAGACGGCTAAATTTGAATTCTTTTTGTGTTTGGAGAAATCTGTAGATTAATTAAGGAAACTTCAAATACAGATTACTTGATTTTTTCAAACGGGAATGCCTATTTTGGATTAAAGAATCAAATGTAAAATTTGATTACCTTTCTAACGGTATAGGATTATCAATATCATTCTTTTTTGGTTTTCAATTAATTCCAAATTTTCAGTCAAATCGGTGTTTTTCAACTTTCCTGCGTGCAAGCAACCTAGCAGGCCATGAAAAAAAAAAAAAGCTCGTTAATATGGAAGAAGCGAACTAACTTAGTAGAAAGATGCAGACGAACTAAAGTAGCGAGGCAAGATCATGAAAATAAACGTCAAAATCCCTACCATCATTGACAGATTTTTGGAATATTTTTTAGTAAGCTCGCAGTCTTCTATTCACGCACTATTGGCCCACCCTGTATATACTTCATTCTATAATAAAATCCTGGGATATGGTCCATGATATATTTAAATAAAAAAAATATATAATTGCCAACGTGTCGACGCTAAAAGTGAGACGCTCCATAAGAATCAATTTGCCTACACCATCCGGCCAAAATATTTGAGATCTATATATCACTCACACCCTGAAGATGACGCGGTTTTAGCGTCGAAACGTTGGAGATTATATATATTTTTTTAAGTTTAGATGAGAACATCTTGATGGGGTTGTGGCAAAAATTTTGAAAAAAAGAGACTGGGTTACAGCATAAAGTAGACTCTGCTGTTAACAGCCAAGCTTTCGGCAACGCTTATTGCCATCTTCAGGGCTTTCTACATAGTTAGAAGAAAAAAAGAATTTTAGTTTCAAAATATATAATAAATTTTTTAAAAGATATACTCGCAACGTTCAGGTTTGCCAATTTAAAAAACAGCAAATGCATTGAGTGCAACGACTTCCTAATGCCAGTTACAATAATCGTCACAATTTTTCAAAAAACTTTTAACCATGCTATCATGGCGTCTTCCACAAACAGGCCAGGAACAAACAACATATAATTGTAAAATTACAAACAGACAGAAACGACCTTTACATGTTAAAATTTAAACCCGAAGGTATTGTGAAATTCGTGGGTTTGAAAACACACATTTTACGATCTAAATTTTCTTTAATAAAGATCTTCTTGGTCTAACAGGTTGCTGTTTTTTAAATTGGCATACCTCAACGTTATTATTATTATTATTATATTACAGTATTGAGTACAGTACAAGTACTATAAACTCAAATATACAAGAATAAGAGTGTATGGACAAGACATACAGAATGAAAGACTGGATTACAAAGAAAATAGAAAATAGTCACAAGGCGCTACACCACCTGTCATAATAAAATTGTTTTTAAAATTATTGATAGAAGTTCAGTTCACCACGTAATAGGAAGGCAGGTTGTTCCATGCGTCGAAAATGCGGTTAGACAGAAAACACTGACGAACTGAAGTGCGGAAAGCTTCTTTCTTCAACTTGAAGTTTGGCCTCTATAGCTGAGGCTGCTTTGCGACAGGCGGTATAGATGAGATAGGTCTACAGTGAGCATCTTATTTATGACTTTATATGTTATGAGGTCGCCTCGCAGTCTTCTGGCAGCAAATGTTGATAGCCCAAATAACACACGACGTTCGTCAATTTGGATACCAAAAGGAATCCGCGTCACACGTCGTTGTAAATCTTCTAACAGGTTCTTGTCGCGCATGAGAACTGGATCCCAACTAGGACCGGCAATTCCAAAATAGGTCGTAAGTATGTTTTGTATGGCAAGGAACAAGTTCAACGTCACATCCATAGAAAGGTCTCTCCATCATGTAACGCAGCCTCTTGGCTTGGGACGTAACGCTATGAATGTGTTCAGGCCACGATAATCTATCTGTGACTATATTTTTTTTCTAACCAAGCAAAAAGCCCTGAAGATGGCAATAAGCATTGCCGAAAGCTTGGCTGTTAACACCAGAGTCTCCTTTATGCTGTGACCCAGTCTATTTTTTTCAAAATTTTAGCCACAACCCCAAGATTTTCTCATCTAAATTAAGTTTTTTGGCCATAAGCTCCCTTCGTATTATTTTTTAAATATATCATTGACCGTATCCCAGGATTTTATTACAAAATATTGGATTACAACGGTCGGGATACAGAAAGTAAATAACAACTAGAAATAGTTGGGTATGCGGTCAACACAACCAAAACAGGGGGCTCAATTGAAGGAGTACTCTTCGTTTAAATCAAGCTTTCGAAAAAATTTATTTTCTTCATCAGGATTTGAACATGTGAGGTTTAACAAAGAAAGCATGCTCACTTTCTTGGAACGTGGTGATCTAGTCAGCTACACTATAGTAGAACGGGTAACTATCCTTAATATTCTTAATTCTACATATCTTCCATCAAGAGAAAATAACATTTACACACGGTCACATAGTTAGAAATTCATAAGACAAGACAATTAAAACATTTTAAAATAATTCAGGTGGCCGAAGCATTATCACGAGAATGGAAGGAACCACCATTTTGTAACCTGAACAGGTTCTCGTGATAATGCTTCGCCCACCTGAGTTATTTTAAAATGTTTTAATTGTCTTGTCTTATGAATTTTTAACTATGTGACCGTGTGTAAATGTTATTTTCTCTTGACGAAAGATATGTAGAATTAAGAATATTAAGGATAGTTACCCGTTCTACTATAGTGTAGCTGACTAGATCGCCACGTTCCAAGAAAGTGAGCATGCTTTCTTTGTTAATCCTCACATGTTCAAATCCTGATGAAGAAAATAAAATTCTTCGAAAGCTTGATTTAAACGAAGAGTACTCCTTCAATTGAGCCCCCTGTTTTTGCTGTGTTGACCGCATACCCAACTATTTCTAGTTGTTAGTTGTAACTGTGTCGGTCACGACTCACACCTCCTGAAAGTAAATAAATTATATATTCTTTGGGAGAGAAAAAGTAACTAATGGATACTTATAGCAACCGAAAACTGAACGAAACGTCGTGCCGGGCCCGGACTCCGTCCGGAGCCGTACTCACCGGAGCACAACGTCCTTATTTCCTTTCACCTTCATAATCGCAGCAGCCCGCGTACAGCGCGCGACTGTTTTACTTTCCCTCTCTACGCGGTTACGTAGACCGAAGAGACGGTTGCGCACGCAAACCCGCTAGCAACAATGCTAAAATAAGTGCCAAAGTAGGTGGATACCGCGAGGTAGGTACTTGCCGACGCCGCGGCACTACCGTCAGTCATTTGTCCGCGCCACCGCCTCACCGAAGCAGCTGTCAACGAGAACTGTCATGGGCACGGGCGCCTAACGCAACTTCAAACTCCTCTTTTCGGCTTGCTTTCTTCCTTCTTCGCTCTTCTCTCCTCACAGTGTCTCGATATGCGCGCCGTCGAGTAGTGTCTGCACGAAGGGTGGACTGTTGGGAATAGTGTTCTGAAGTGATTTTGTGATAACTTGAAGGTGTTCGTCGACGTAATCACGGGGTGTCTGCGGAAACAGGTAAGACGTTATAAGAGTATTGTACAATATCATTCGAAAGTAAAGCTGTGCGGCAGTGCGCGCCAGACAGTGAAAGGGAAATTGAATATTTGCCAGCATTGCCGCGTCTACGGTCTCATAGACCAGGAGATTTAGTCATTAGATCAGTCAGGATATAATACCTGAGGTAGAGTAAAGCTTCGGTCAGAGAGCGTTCTGGCGTTACGGCGTTCTGCATCAATACAACGGAATCCTGTAACTCGGCATTAGAAAACGCCGTAACGCCGCGTCCTAGAAAGCCTTCTGTTTGACCAGGCCTTAAGTTCATATACAGGGTTACTGGTAACTCGACGACTTTCCTGCAAGAGGTGATAGAGGGACTCAAATGTAATAGATTTAACCCCCCATATGTAATTCCGAAAACAGATAGTTTTCGAGATAATTAACATTTAATATTTTTCAACCAAATGTCCAAATTTACACACTAGATCCTAAACTAAGAAAAAAACCTGTTGTTGATTCTGATAATTTTCATTTTAGTATTTAACTAACACATACACAGCTAAGCTAACTTAGTATTAAAATGTTTCAAAATACTAAACAATTCCAAACTAAATACAAATATTTAAAGAATAATCAACAAAAGTTTTTCTTCACCGTGGAAGAAAATTATCTACCTCAAAAAATTATACAAACGGTTGAACAAATCGCTAAAAAATCTTTCCTACCTAATAACCTTTTAATTAAATCCACTCAAAGTTTCTAGAGATCTTGCTCAATGTGTTGCCCTTGATTTCGGATACAAGTACGGATCCGCTTCCTCACTTCGATTTTTGCAACTCGTTTTGAAGAAGTTCGTTTCATCTCCTCCGCCGCATTGATAATTTTTTGCCTTAGTTCGTCAGCAGTATTAACTGGAGCGTTCATGTGACTCCAGACGTAAAAATCAAGAGGTTTCAGATCTGGGGTCCGCGCAGGCCATGAGATGGGTTCACCCCTCCCTATCCATTTGTTCGGGTATGTGTTGTCCAACAACTGCCGAATTGTGATACGGTAATGTGCTGGACAACCATCATGCTGGAATATCATGTTGTTAATGATTCTGCATTTTGTTGATAAATTTTGTTAAATAGTTACTTGTGGTTGTACTGTCATTCTTGTCCTTGGAATAGGCCATCAGATAAGAAAGTTTTTAAAAATAATTTGTTTGACTGGTTGTGTAACTTTTTTTGAGCTAGACAATTTTCTTTCACGGTGAATGTAAAAATTTTGTTCTTTATTTTTTAAATAATTGTATGTAGTTTGAAACTGTTTAGTATTTTTACACATTTAAATACTAAATTAGATTTGCGTATGTGTCAGTAAAAAACTAAATTGAAAATTACTCAATCAACAGCAGGGTTTTTTCTAAATTTGGGATGTAGTGTGGAAATTTGGACATATCGTTGAAAAACATTATATGTTACCTATCTCGAAAACTTTTGGTTTTCGGAATTACATATGGGGGGTTAAATCTATTGCATTTGAGTCCCTCTATCACTTCCTGTCGGAAAGTGGTCGAGTTACCAGTAACCCTGTATATCTGAGTGACTTGACCTCTGGATAAAAATGAGCGTAGAGCTTTTGCTCGACCCGTCAAACAGACCTGATTGGTACCAACAACGAAATACTGTAACGCGGCGCTAGAGATTGCTGTAACGCCGCGTTCTAGAATGCCCTTTGTTTGACCGGGCCTTAAGGGCCGATTGCACAATGCAAGCTTAAGCTTCAGTTTAACGTAAGCCGCCGTTAAGCCACCTAACTTGCAAAACGTCCGTTGTACAATGCTGGTTCAGCACCCCACTCCAAACTTAACACGAGCTTACCGTACACCGTACCTCAGCTAACTCTGGTTTAAATACAAATGACATGATGTGTCATACAGCAACCTTCAAAATGCTTGTCATTTTATTAGGTTATATTTTATATTGGATAGATTTGTGTCTAATTGAACAAAGAAAGCAAATAAAAGAACAGAGACTGAAACGGCCGTTACAGAATTTGACACAAACTGTTACAAGTGGCAAACCAGAAAAGCTTATTTTTGGATATAATTATGACAGTGCGCATGTTAGTGTTAAAACAGAATTTATACAACCGGCCATAAGTTCCAAAAAATTGTTTGTCCAGACTGTGCAAAGATGTCTTTGAGACGTACACTCAAGGTACCTTAAAGATAAAACTCCCTATTCTAGTTAATTGTGGGCATAAAAGAGGCTTGCAGAAGAAATACTGAGGATATCTCATTGACTTCTGATTAATTATACTTCTTAGACAAGGTTTGAAGAGGCACACAATTTGAGTCTTTAAGGACCCTAAGTATCATTTACACCCGTATGCACCGTAAGTCAATTGCTCTATTAGTTACGTAAACCTGGATTAGATTACTCGTTTACTATGCACCGCAAACTGACAAATTTGACACTGTCACTGTCAAAACAATCTTGCGACCACAGCCTTGCCGTATCTCCAATCTGGATTAGTTAATCTCTTGACGGTGCATGGCAAGATGTCAAAGATTACCAAAACGCGATTAGGGAACTAGGATTAGAATCGCCAAACGGTGCATACGGGTGTTAGACCCAGACTTGCTGTGTCAGAGCAATTTCTAAAACAATAGCAGCTAGTTCTTCAGATGTTCTCTCAGGTAGCATAATGACATTTTTTAGATCTCCACGCCAGATATCGTACAAAAAAGCTTCCTTAAGATGCCAAATTGAAGACTAGGAGATTTAGTAATTAGATAACATAAGAAGCAGAGCAACTTCAAATAAGGATTTATCCTTTACATTGTTCTCCAGGTTCCACAAGATGTCTTAAAGGTCGAAAGACTAGGTCAGTTGTTAATAGTCAGGACGTCTTCAAGATTCCTTCCCTTAGATAATTGTGGGCAAAAAGAGGCCTTCAAGAGACATAAGGAGAACGTCTCTTGGACTTCTTCTGATTTTCTATACTTCTATGACGAGGTTTACAAAACCACACAATTTAAGTCTTTAAGTACATATGTACCTATCGTTTAGACGTGGACTTTCTGAGTCAGAGCAGTAAGTAAACCAAATCCCTTTAGATATTCCCCCATGTAGCATAAAAGCATTATTAAGACCTCCACGCAAGATGACGTAAAAAAGCCTTCTTCAAAATGCCAATTGTTACCAGCCATAACCTCATTAGGGCATACAGGGGACGTCTCTCAGGAATTTCTTGTTCTTTGTACTCTTCAAGCAAGGTTTCTAAGGTACAAAATGGAGGACTCTAATAAGCCTCATGGACTATCCTTGCCAGAGTAATTTTCAAAACAGCAGCCAGTCCATGCTTAAAATACCTCCCTAAGAGGCCAACTTTTACTAATCGGAACATCTTCAAGGCTACTTTGTATATTTGTGATCCTAAGAGAGGCTTACAAAACATATAGGTACACTGAGACCCTTGGACCTCTTATGTTTTTTTTTGTAATACTTTGATAAGGAACCTTATTTAGTCCTACACTCTCTGTTCCAAATAAATTTCTAAGAATAAGGATAAAAACCTTTAGATTTCCTTTAAGGTCACAAAAAATCGTTTTTCAGACGTTGAAGTTCAAAAGACCTCTTTAAGAGGTAATTCTTTACTGATCAACCAAAAGTCTGCATAATTCTCTATTTTGGTTGATTTTGGGCGGCTTTCGAAACCCATGCCCCAGATATACTTCTTAGTTCTTTGTACCCTTTAGAAAAAGTTTAAAACGGCAAACGATGGTGCTTAAGAAACCTCATTTGGTTCTGGACTATCCGTGCTTGATTAGTTTCCGAAAAAACAGTCAGTCTTTTAGGTTCTCACAAGCAGAGTAAGTGTGACTTTAAGACCTACACGTAAGATATCTTAAGAGCAGGTTTGCGGTACTTGCTTATGAGGTCAATTGTATCTATCACAACTTAATTGAATCAATCTAGTCTGCACATAATGGATGTCTTTGCTGTTATCGATACAATGTAAAAGTATCATTTAAAAATCGCACTAGTAAAGATAGAAACCTGCTATAACTTAAGATTGTTATGCTGACCTTATCAATGATTATCAAGCAACAAAAATCTTAATAACGCAAGTGCAAAGTGAACAAATACTTTGGATTTTGGTAGGTATTCTTGAGTCTTCCTTTACTATTATGAAATCTTTGATAAGTTGATCTTGTGCCTAAACAAAGTCAAAATGAGAAAACTCCCACCATGCACCTTAGAAATACATATATAGTGCAACAAATAACATATTACTTAGTGAACCCTGACGTACTATGCACTCTAATACTACAAATCAATTATTCAATTATTATGATAATTAGCAAATTAAAAATAAGGTCTATGATGGTACTTAATTGTTTCTTAATTTTAAATTTATCAACGACTTCCACCACAGTTGTTGATAACATTTGCCAGACAGATTTCCTCATAAGCACGTGCTAGATTTGTAAAAATATTTTCAATTCACATTCCAAACCTTTTATAAATCATTGTTATATTTTGAGGAAAGCTACACAAAAAGGCTAATGGTAGTCAGAGTTACTTTTTATTAGACAGCATGAAAGCAGCCACACAATAATCTTCAGAGGATGCACTAAAAGTCATTGATATCAAAATATTTCGAAGGAGCTGTTTGTAAATAATCAATAATACCTAATGGTAGAATAATACTGTCGCCAAGTTCCATTACTATTTACTGTCTGTCGATCTAACAGTGTTTAATTTTTTTAGTTGATTACTAATAAAATTTCAGGATGAATTTAACCGACTTTGCAGCTATAGGCAAAGAATAACTCGCTTATATACACTGAAGTTCTTTGCCGTTTTACATGTTTGATTCTCTAATAATTACGTCTGAGACTAGTAATATCAAATCTAATTAATTCAGTGAAGATGAATTGCAAGTGGAAAATTTCGATAATATGTATAATCTTCCTATTCTATTGAATAATACATACTGACTGTAACCTTGTCATTCGATCATGAAGTGCATAATAAGTGAGTGGATTTAGTATACTGCATAAGTATCTCAGTACAATCACTTATACAAAAAATTATAGACCACATATGTATTGCAACTGATAAGAATAGCAAAAGCTTACTGTATATCAACAGACCGTTTTAGTTGGTTATATATTTGAAACCATTATATGCAATAGTCGGTTATCACTGCTTTACAACAACAATATACAAGTTAAAACTAACAGCTTAAAATGGACCAGGTCATTTGAGAAATGGCTGGTCTTCACGATTGCAGAAGCCCCAAAAAGTTTTGTGATGCAAAATTCTTTTAGGATTAGTCTTCGTTATGAATAAAGATGTTAATTTCAGATTTTACAAGCTTCGAAGTTCGAAGTATTGCTTCATAGATCCTTAAATATGTTCAAAGTGGCAGGATATTTCTCGTCATTTCTTTTAAATCAGAAAGTAAAATTAAATTGGTATCAGATTAATTAACTATTTAAGTTGCATTCAATTCTACGCATTGGCGCTAGCAGAGGGGTGCAGGGTGGGGCGTGCCCCCCCTGGAGCAGTGAAGATAAGAAACTTGTATAAGCAAAAATCAAATTCGTCCCCCTGCCCTTATTTGAGCACTCAATTTAAGTAAATCGCCCCCCTGCACAGTTTTCTGGTGGCGTCCATGGTTCTACGTGACAATTGTGTTTGACAGAAGACAAATAACTATGACTAACAACCTGATGTTGTGAAGGAAATGGCATGGTACAGCTCACTAACCTAATATTTGAAAACACATATACGAAAGCTCAATTCAGATGCACACGACATACGACGGTACGAAACTGTTCCTATTTGAAATATTCAAAATAATGTCAAATCAAATTATTTCCACCAACAGGAGCAGTTTAGTACCGTCGAATGTCGTGTGCATCTGAATAAAGCTCAATTCACATGCACACGACATCCAACGATACGACGACGGTTCGAAACTGTTCCTATTGGTTAAAATATTCAGAATGATGTCAAATCAAGATATTTCAGCTAATACGATCAGTTTCATACCGTCATGTCGTCGGATGTCGTGTGCATCTGAATTAAGCTTTAAGCTTTACCTACCGCTTTAAAAATAGTTGTCATTATAACATGCCAAAAATGCAGTTTAAAATTTTTCGAAAATTTATTAATATATAAATGTCTTATAAATAACATTCACGACCTGTATTATAATGATCGTCTTTATGATCCTTATTATATACATAAATATGTATTACATGATATGGACTGGATTCCCATAGTCTACTCAGAAGGCACAAGATAGGGAAGCATTTACCAAAATGGTTGCCAATGTTCATTGAATGGAATGGAATGGCAAAGTATAAAAGCAACCCCAACCACCACCAGTAGCCAAAGCTTTCCTACCTCATGTTCCCCGAGTCACAGGCAGAATTGGCATGTTACCTCAGAAGGAGAACATTAGGACGATATACAAACCAACTGGGAAAATACAACAGCATTTAAGATAGGCAAAGGACAAAAGGCATCCGTAGACAGCATCAGGGATTTATCGGATACCGTATACTTGTGGTAGTGTATACGTCGGAACAACAAAGAAATCGGTACAAACTAGAATTTCGGAACACAAATCAAATGGCCGATTAGATCAGACGGAAAGATCCGCAGTAGTCAAGCATGCATTCCAAAAAAAAAGCGGTAACCACAAGATAAAATTTGACGAGAAACAAATTGTACAGGGAGTCCATTGAAATTTCTAAACATAAGAACAACTTCAACAACAAAGATGAAGCATATAACCTCAACAGAATATGGATACCCGCCTTAAGAGACGCAAAGACTCTGGGATGCCTAGGAGTTCCACAGGCATCGTCGGTGCACAGCGCAGCTGCCCCCACTCCTAATCCGGGGAATACAGGTGCCGGCCCCGTGACGCAGTCTCACGATGACAAAAATACTCGATATTATTGCAGAAGTATCGAAGTATCATTAGCATCCCTATAAAAAACCCTCCAAAAGTGGGGATGCGCGTGTAATTTCCGCCATCTTGAGTTATTGTGCTGGTTGTTTACTATGCTGTGTCATAACCATAACGAATTAATTTTGAGGTTAGAATTTAAAATATTATTTTGACATTAAAAGCTTAGCATCTAAATTTATGTTCTGTGGATATAAAAGTTAAAAAAGCCTTAAAAGGTAGAAGCTAGACCTTTTTTAGTCATTTCTTTTGTTTTGTCAATTCCAAATTTAGGAGTAAAAACCATCTGAAGCAACAGAAAAAGTTTGGTAGAATTTTAGTTCATTTCTATTACCTTCTTAGTACATTTTTAGTACTAACAAGAAATATCGTTGGTAGACTACTGAATTTTAAAGTGGTCACACTGGATCTCAGTTTCTCGGAACACGCCGAACAAGTGACATCAGCTTCTGAGGATGCCGACCACTCGTGTTTACAAAACTTCAAGCTGCGAAGCACGCCGACGCCAAGGCAGCGGAGCGTGTCGACGCCGGCCGAAAAGCCCAAGAACCAATAGTTCATCGGCTCATGGCCGCGAAAAACTTACGCAATACTTCATTGAATGGAGTTGGTTCTTTGCGCGCATTTTTCGATCTATTCATCCTGGTCTATAACCCGTAACAATTAAGCCATCATGTTCGGCGATGATACATGATATTTGTTATCCGTATTATTTAATAGTAGCCTGTGGGCTTTCTTATCACTCAGGCAGTATTAATTTCCTCGTGGACGGAAGTAATTTTGAACGGTCGTCGAATGAAAGTGTAATGTATGCAAAGGAAACCGAACTGTCTACGTATATACGTAGCTTAAACATTGTTACATAACCAGGCAAAAGTATCTTAGATGATAAAAACTGCGGTAACGCTCGAAATCTATTGCAACTGTTTAGAAAGTAGCGTTTATTTCTACTTTTGTTGTGACTGAGCTTGTGGGTACCGTTTAAACCATGTTAATTGACAATACTGTATTGATAAATTAATGTCTGTGAAAAAACAGTATCGTATATTTTTTATTTGTTCCTTTTATATCGGAAGGTAGTCGACGATTGTGGTCAGGGATAATTAAGCTTACAGTTTAGAGGTTCTTGTATTCGGTAAGGTTCAATACTTTTAAGACATAATTCTGTACTCAAGCTCCAATGACGCATTTGATTTTATTGAATAACCATATTCTGCAAAGGAATAGTCCATTCAAGTAACTGCAACAAAATGTTATCTTTACCCCTTTTTGCTATTATACAAAGGTGATGTATTGCATTAATTTATAATTATTATCGATAGTAAATTAATTGCTTTATCAAAATAGTGCAGTAGGTTGAATTCCTTTCCATCATTATTATTTGATACACCAAGAATCCAGTGATCAAAAGTACTGCTTTTGTGGGTTCTGATTGGCTGTGCTAAGGGGACCGTTTATCCTTCCATCAAACAGGAAAATACAAATTTCACCCATTTAGGATGGAAAATCAGATTAGAAAAGATACTCATCATCATAGTCACAATGTCTTAACAGACATGTTGTGAACTCGTAAAGTGCATTAAGTTGGAGCTAGAGTATTGCCGACACGAATATTATCAATAGTTTTGAGAACTGTAGCTCGCCATCGTTCGCGATTTACTGTCAGTTCAGTGGCGCTCTGGATACTCATATCTAGCAACTGTTTCGTCGTATCCACCCAGCGTGTAGTGGAACGGCCACGGCGCCACCCACTCGGGGCGTGACCCTGAACTGCAAGTTTCTCCATATTATCGCTTCTGTGAATATGTCCGAAGAATATAAGCATTCTCATAGACACAATGGAGGATAATCTCTTTGGACTACCGAGCTTATCCAGTACGGAAACATTAGTTCGCTGGGCGGTATAAGGAATTCTCAGCATTCTCCTCCACGTCCGCATTTCAAAAGCATCTATGCGAGCTCGATCTGCCTTTTCAACAGTCCAAGTTTTCGAGGCATACAAGAAAGATACTAGGCGGTTCATAATGGCCGATTACATAATTATAAAGCATTTCTTTTGTTACTTTTTTGAAGTAAATTCCAAGAGAAACCAATAATTTTCGTGTCGATAAAATCGGACCTAGATCTCTGTATCTGTACCAGTAGAGAGGACGGTGAGTAGTCCCACTGCACTAAGCCCACAGCTGGCCCATGGTGCATCCTCACAGGAAGTTTTTTCCTCACGTCATCGTCCATCCTGTCAATTTTAGGAGGATGGATAAGTCGCTTGGGCAAATCGCCCTTAGGTATGTGGGCAGGCGTAGGCAAAGACTCGTCAAATGCACACTCTTCGATAGAAGATAACTGGGCACTCATATATGACGTGTTTTACAGTTTCGTCTTCACTTTCACACATCCTACATATCGGTGTGTCACATAACACCATAATGTGGAGGTGTTTCCTGAGCTGACAATGGCCAGTCAGGGATCCTACTGTGAGACGTAAGTTTGACCTGGTCATCGCCAAGTACTTCTTGGATATTGCCATGCCAAAACCTGCAAGAGTTTCCTTGGCAAATCGGCATCCTTGTTGTTCTTCCCATCGTTTCATAATCTGGGCATGGGTGTGTTTTTGGCTATTTCCGCAATAGTGGTTATCGACATTCCAGAAAGGTCTTCTTCTTAGGGTGCCGACTCTCTTCAGGGGTTGGCAATCATCAAGGTAATCCTAATTTTTGATGTAGCTGAACAGGTCTATTGAACTACAATGGAACCAGTCTCGGATCTCTGAGATTCTTCAGCCATGATATGCGCCGTCTCCCAACCGATCTTTTTCCCTCAATATTTTCCAGCATTACCAGTTTCAAAGTTTCATACCAACTTCCCCTCATCACACGTCCCAAGTATTCGAGTTTTCTTTTTTGAATGTTAAAGACCAATTCTGGATCCTTTCCTACTCGCAGCAGCACCTCATGGTTGGTAATTTTGTCCATCCACGTAATACGGAGTGTGCGTCTCAAAGGCATGCAGCTTTCTTATATTTTCTTGTTTGAGGGTCCAGGCTTCAACTCCATATTGGTTAGCAGCATTTCTGGCTAGACCGTCCGCTATATGATTGCCTTTGTTGTTGTTGTGCCTTTTAACCAAGCTCAGGACAATATTGTTTTTGTCTGAAGCATGAGCTGATGGCATTCCATTGCTAGCCTTGATGTGAGCGAGGTATTTTCAGGGTTAGAAGTGCTTATCTGCTGTTGGTGCAGATTGTTGAAGTTTTACCAGATACACCACCCCTGGTTAATTTTTAGAAGCTATCGATATACCAGCCAGTTTCGTTTGAATGACACTGACATTTTTACCCATAGCCCACTCTGTTTTTAGGTCCAGAAACCTGGACTACGCACCATATCCAGCGCTTTCCCTTGTATTGAAGCCATCTGTGTATATGCAAATTGCACTTGTCACATTTTGCTCAGAATTTTGTTTTATTTCTAATTTGTAGGGTTACATGTTGGTTCAATTGAGTCGTTGGTTGCTAGAAACTAGATTACCGAAGGCAAGATTTGGTCTCATTTCTGCAATTTACAAAAACGTTCGCAAATCTCTTCAACTCTGTTAAGTAGTTCCTAACAGACTACATGATTGGGAATATAAATGTTACATATTTTTAAAACTAGAAATCTCTTCGAGTGTGTACTTATAGTCAACCCAGGCTCTTGAGACCCAAATTTAAGGTTAGGATAACGTTTTGAGGTATCCACAAAGCAGATGTTACTATATAAATATCGATTTGTAAGTATTTTAATATTCCTGCATCTGACCTAATACATGTTTGATTTTTTTTGTTGTTTTATATCTTGGTTATTCTAATATTTTCCATATAAGTTCTTAGAAAAACAGCTTACAATACGCCAATTTAAGACAAGACCCAACTTTGAAAATATCGGACATTGTTTACTTAATACCACTGCTCAGAATTTGTGATTTTTTGAAGTGACGAAAGCCTAGTTAGGAGGAGATAACTGCAGGCAAGCTCAAAGGTTCATATCGGGTCTTGATAAGGGCCAAACGCTATGGATTCTGAATAAAGGCAGAGAGACGCTCAACCTTCTGGCGGGGGTTCTCACTGTCCATTGCCGCTTAAATAGACATCTGTCACCCATGAGAGTGGTAGGAGCCCCCATCTGCTCCGAATGCTGGGAGGAGGACGAGGCAGCGTTTCACCTCCTAGGCAGATATGCAGTGTATTGCAACCTCAGGGTCCAGATATTTGGCACGATGGAGTTTGAGGAGGAGTGACTATATTCAGCGAGATGGTCGGACATACTGACCTCCATAAAAAACTACCATTTGAAAGAAGAACACACACATTTAGTTCAACATGTCATATCGGAGGGTCATTATATTTGATTTTGAAAATTATAATTATAAATTATGTTCAAATGATAACTACAAAAAAAAGGATGTTCCAAGAAATGTTAGAAATAAAAAAACATAACAATACTGTAAATAAAAGAACTGATATTGCAGATTTGAGCATATCTTACTATAATATTATCAATCATATCAAAAAAATTCGTAATCCACTCCCTAGACCATAATATTTTTGGAACATCAAACTAAAAAGTACGTATAAAAAACAGAATGCCTTCACAACTATTAGATAATTTTTCCACCTTCCATACAGTCTGTTTGTAACGTTAAGAGAAGTAACTTCTTCTTTAGTTAGTGTGTGCAAATATAGAGACCAAAATCCCAATATCTAGGACACACGCATGTACTCAATTTTAAAGAACCTGGTGACTCACAACTTTTAACACAAAGGGTATGTTTGTTTTATTTTTTTGTGATTATCCCCTTTTTTAGTCCTGCATTTTTGCTGTGTTTCATCAATCCACTAATTTACTGCATAAATGACCAATAATTAGATTATATGGTGAGGAACCTTATCTTTTAATTTATTGTAAAAGTTTTTGACTATTCTCCTTTTAAATTCTGTGTTGTTTAACTTTTATTTTTTTTTTGTTTTTACATTTTAGCAATACTTTTAATATTTCGTTGTATATCTATAATGTGATTGTTTACATTCATGCTTCTAATTAACAACAATAACCAATAATGTTTAAAAAAAATGTATATAATTGCCTTTATTCTGTATTCTAGAGCCCTGAAGATGAAAATATATTTTTCGAAACGTTGGCAAATTTGAGATAAATTTGTGTTTATTTTGGACCCTATCACCTAATAAAAAAAAGGCAGCAATAGATCTATAAGAGGGGTCGTAAAATTATTACCAACTTCATCAAGAGCTCCGGTAGGTTCGCCAAGGACCTTGCTAGGACGTAGGATTTTAGTGCTAGTGCTAGTTCAGTGGAGTTGGCAAAAAGGGCCAAATGTGGCCTACTTGCCTGTCTTCGCCTTCCCATTACTACTAATATCACTGCGCAATATGTGTCATTTTGTTGCTGCCTTCGTGTTTCATGTCATATACTAAATTAATCTAAGGAAACACGTATTGTTGGGCTCCATGTTCCTTGGCTATATATCAATCTCTCGTAGTAAACACTATGAGATGCTTCTGAGATCTTCAATACACATGCCTCTAATTTTGTTTGCCCCTCATTTACAGATGTAATTTGTGACACAAGCTACTGTCATATATCAGTAGCATATCTTTCTTTTATGGTCAGCCTTCCGCAAAGGCTGAAAGCCTATGGCGCCGTAGAGGAGCTGCGAGAGGATAAGTGTCGGTTCACGTTAGATTTGAAACGCAGCAGGTTGTCGCCATCGGGAAACAATTCCCCGGCAGCTGATTCCACAGCGTCGAAGTTCTCCAAAAGGAGGAATGCTGGAGGATACTGGTTCGGGGAGCAAGGACCTCGACCTGGTAAGGATGAGCTCGCAGAGCTCCTCTAGTGTTCCTGATTCGAAAGGCCTTTGGTGTTATTATCTGGGAGAGCTCACTCGAACATCTTCCGTGATAAAATCTGTAAAACAGGGATAGGTCAGCCACCTTCCTTCGATGTTCCAGGCTACGGAGGTCCTTTGTGAGGTTAGGCGTATCGATTAATCTAATTGCTCTTTTCTGGATAGTGTACAGAAGCTTTAGAGAGTGTTTCGGAACACATCCCCACACATGGAAGCAATACTCCAGCGATGGTCGGATCTGTGCCTTGCAGAGCAGCAGCAGTTGCTCTGGTGTATACAACTTCCTACAGCGGAACAAAACTCCAAGCTTCTGGGATGCCGTTTTAGCAATACTGACGACGTGGTCGTGCCAGGATATGTTATTGTTGATGTTGATCCCCAAAAGCTTGACGGAAGGTGATTTGACTATGGGGTGGCCCTCCATTTCCACGGTTGGTAAGCCATCGTGAGACTTTGTAAGTGTTGTTGCCTCAGTTTTTTGTACGTTGAACTGTACTTTATTTGCTAATCCTCAATCGCCGCTGGTAATCCGTAAAGGCGTATCTCATTTTCACCGATTTTTCAGGAGAGCGATTTCAAGATGAGTGACTATACGTATTTATACGAGAACAGTGCGTTTCTGCAGTACGCCTTGACGTCGCAGTTCAAAGCACGGTCAAATTTATATGCACTGGCCATTTTCGTCGAATTTCGAGATACGCCTTTACGTATTGTCAACGGCGATATTACCCAAGTACACACGGTTTACTATCAAAATAATAATTCTGCAACCAAATGACTTGAGGTAATATGGATAGTTCTGTTCGAAATTGCAACTAAAATTAGTCAATATGACATTTTTGCGTTAGACGTTTATTTTTTGTAAAAAAAAATTGGTAACACTCACAGATCGACGAAACTGTCGTTGAATGAGGATATTTCGCAACATATCCTAAATAAGACGTTATCATTTTGCACCAGATATATCAGTAAAAACCATTGAGAAGAGACAAATCCGTGAAATTACGTGTTGTTAGATTTATGTAATATTCCGCATTTCAGTGATTTCCGTGATATGTAAAAATACGTCTAAAATATGATACTGTACGTATATGGGGTTGTGAACGTGCTTTATTTGATAATACTAACATGGGGTTTTCCGGTTTCCTTATTTTGAAAAAGCCATCTTTAAAAATGGTCGACTCATAACTAAACCCAGAAATGAGTCTCAGAAACGGAGGGTTTCATGCTTGCCATCCAAGATCAAGTGATTGCAACACGAAACTACAAAAAGTACGTAATTAAAGATCTATCCATAACAGACGATAATTGCAGAAAATGTCACCAACAAAGAGAAACAATAGATCACATAACAAGCGGGTGCAAAACTCTTGCCGGCACCGAATACACAGCCAGACATAACTCTGCGGCCAAGGTGATACACGAAGCACTAGCCACAACAAACAAACTAATAGAAAACACAGATCCATATTACAATTATTATACTCCGACATCAGTACTCGAGAACGATCGATACAAACTATACTGGGACGCTTAAAAAGCGTATTATCTCAAAATTGAAAATTTTCTCGACCACAATACTCCCCTCACCTTTCGGTGTGGGAAGTAAAAAAATTTCAAAAGTTGAAAATTGTATGAAATGTTGCGGTATCTTAGCAAGGATGAAAATAATGTATGTCATTCGCATTATTATTATTATGAATGAAGTTTTTGAATAGCAGACACCTAGGTGGGTTCCAACATACTGGCAGACGCTATACAGTACACACTAACAAGTGTACTATTTTTAACTTGGCACCAGATGATATTTTTATATTTTTCATTTGGCAGTCAACCTCTTAAGTATACCTATAATTAAAAACTGCATAAGATTGAACTTCAAATAAAGATCTTCGACTTGCCAGTTACAAAAGACAATATACGGAAAGAAAAATTAACGAATAAGTTTGAGTTGCTGAAATGAAATGATTTCAGATTTTGCGGATCACACTCGTCGATGAATAAACAGGTTTCATGGACCCAACAGGTAACGACAAGTCCAAACTCCAATGCTCCTAGCTCGAACTCACGATATGAAATAATATTTGCGGTATTTCATGAATTTAAATGGAATCCGCTTACATAACTAAAACAAATTCAAATTTAAACAAATCTATTCTGTCCATTTTAGGCGTTAGCGTCATTCAAGATGATCTCTTATAACAAAGAGACATCTTCTTGATTGAAAACCATTGTCTTACACATTAAGTAGAACAATGCACCTTTTCAAGTTCTAGTACCCAGGCAATATGCAATATCTGTTTAACTGCAGAGAATATTTATAGCATGTATCTGAACTGACTGTGCTCATGTGGTAATAGGGTACTTGCAGAGGTCGTGAAATCGCCTCGGGAGTATACATAGCGTAAGGAAAGCCATATCAAGAAGCAGTAGGAAACAAAAAACATGATTTTACTGACGGCCAAAAAAAGATATTTGCAAAATAAAATAAAGATATATTCAAATTTTTCCACGTGACTTAAGACAAGGGCTGACGTCACAGGTATCTTATCGATATCGACAATCGATATTGCTACAACGCAGGTCAGTGAGATTCAACTGCAAACTATTTCTGATGTTGCCAAATTTCTTTTTAAATATTTACGTGTTGGCCATATATCAATAATTATATATCAATAATTACGAGCGTGTTTTGTTATATGGGTATACATATTCCCAAATGAAATCAGACTTCTCTTTGATCCTACTACAGCCGTAGTTCCTCATTGAGTAATACTGTGAGATGCAAAATGCAAAACAAAATCATATCAGCTGCTCGAATGCAACCATATTTTCTTTGTGGTTTGCCAACTGCGCATTCGACTCAATTTATTGATACTTAAACATATCTGAAACATGCAATTAACCCACTAGCATTTTCGTTGCAATACATTTTTATATCTGATAGGTATCACAGTTCATCCTGTTGGTGACCGAGATTCGCAACTAATCGAAGCCATCATTTCATTTCAGCGCATCCCATTATGAATGAATCCAAAGATAGAATCTAATTCAAGCCCATCCCTACAAAGTGAAGTAATTATTAACTTTTATTCTTTTGACTTTTGTACTTTTGTGTGTGACTGTGTTTTGTGCTTATAATGATCAATGTCAAAATGTTAGGTTAGCACTGGCTATCGATATCGAATATCAATACTTTACATCCCATCACTATAGGATATCACTGACGTCAGATGTTGTTTGCGCAGCATTTTTCGGCATTTGAAATAATTTTTGGAATATCTCTCACAGCCGATTCCAAAAAACCAAACAAGTGATTTTGTTATGTTTACTAGGCTCTAAGGAACGTGTAAACGGCATAATATTTTTTTCTGCAAGTACCCTATTCGAGGTATTTGAATTGTTGTGTGCCTGCTGTTAAAATGATTGAATCTCTGTTGGAAAAAAGTATACTATAACATTATTCTCAAAATAAACATAATAAAACAACATTTATGGCCATCACTAGATTAAATATTAAAAATGTTAGAACAGAAATGGAAAATCAGGATATAGAAACTGTAAGGAAATTTAAATATTTGGGATGCTGGATAAAAGACAAATTGGATCCTTTATGGTCAGTCTCCCGCGAAGGCTGAAAGCCTATTAGGGCACTGTAGTAGCGCTGCGAGAGGATAAGTGTCTGTGTACGTTAGATTTGAAACGCTGCAGGTTGGAGCCATCGGGAAACAAATTCCCCGGCAGCTCCTTCCACAGCGTCGAAGTTCTCCAAAAGAAGGAATGCTGTAGGAGACTGGTTGGAGGAGTAGGGAGTAGGGTAGATTGGATTGGATGTTATTTCTAGCAGCTCGTTGATGTACAGCAGAAACAGTGTATGGGACAGGACAGAGCCCCGAGGTACACCGGCGTTTATTGAAAATACGTCTGATGAACAGCCTCCGACGACAACAAACAGAAATCGGTCGCTCAAAAAGCTATTCAGCCACTGGATCCTGACGAAGGGATTAAAAGTTGAATTGAAATAGCCAGAACTATACTCTTCAAAATGAAAAGGATACTTTGCAACCGAGATCTAACTCTGTCATATGGAGAGCAACAAAATTCTATGTAGTCTCCACATTACTATACGAAGGTAAGCAATGGACATTAAAAGCAGGGACCATGTCACGTTTGGAGTCTTTTGAGATGTGGCTATGCGGATACATATTAAGGATATCAGTTAATCAGTTAATCCTGTAATTTAGGGAAAACTCAGGGTTACACTGTTATTTAAACCGTGATACAAGTGGATAAAAAGTATCTAAAGAAGTGACCTCTTAATTAAGTCGTGCGGCTAGATAGATAGATATTTATTTGATTACATTAAATTACAAAAATACAAAAATTGTAGAGGGTTTAAAAAAACAAGAAAAATAAAATACAAGAATAAGAGTAAAAAGCATTTTACATAAATACATTTTACATAAATACAAGAATAAGAGTAAAAAACATTTTACATAACGCATAAAACTAACAAATACAAAAGAATCAATGTCTGGTATTTGACAAACAAGTTTATACGTCTAGTGTGCTCCAGTAAAACACTTAAGTTGCTTCTCTATTTCTATTTACTTCTTCTACAAATCCTCTTCCAAATTAAAACCAATATTGCATGAAAAATGTGTTTAACTTTATTTTGAACTGACGACTATAACACTACACCTAATATTAGGTACTAGCGATTTTAGAAGAATATTATTATTATAAACTTTAAAATCTTTTCGAAGACAGGCACAATTCTTCTTTAACGTTTTTTGAATCAACAAGGTTATCTGGAAATGTACAGTTATCCGTTATCTTAAATAATCCTGGATTAATTATTCATTCAGCATTTTGGATTTTGACACAAAGCGACGTTTTCGCCAATCTGTTATAGCTGTAAACATAGTTTGACGTTCAGATGTCTATTCAGTCCACAAATTAACATAAATTAATATGTATATATTTTTTACAGCTAAATCATCGTCTCGAAGACAAGCAGGAGGGCTCTAAAAATGTAAAAAACTAATTTCAATTATTATGTTTAAAATGAGTTTTTTATGGAAATAGCTCATTCGCAATGATCGTTCAATTCTTCAAAAATAGTATGCAGTGGAACTTTCAGATTTCTGAAGTAGTGGATGTTCTTCTTTCTCTTCATTTGTAATGTTTCACTATCTCGTGCTAAACGGATGATTGTGCAGGCTTCTCTTAACAATCAACTGTAAAAAAATCGTACCTGCTGTTTCTAAAAACACAGTGCTTTCCTTCAATGCCCCCCTTTTATTTTTTGAACGGATCAACTCAAAAGAATGATAATGATAATGAAATTTATGCACCTGTACTATATTTTGGAGTAAAATCGACAGATGGAACTTTCAAGATGGCGATGGGGCGCCATGTTTTAAAGCTCTTCACAAATGCTCAACAAACCTAAAATATAAAGTCAATATTTTCACCTACTACAAAATGGCCGAGAATGTGATAATTGCCTGAATACATAGTTACAGAAATGTCATTGTATTATAAACATGTTTTATCTAAATTGAAATTAAATTGAATTCTTAACATAAACTTTACCTTCTCCTTTAAATTTTTACGTTTAACTTCAAACTTTAAGCAAATACTTCTAGAAGTATCGATATTAATTAGGTAATTATTTGTTCCGCCATTTTGTAGTAGATGGAGATATTGACTTTATATTCTAGTATTGTGGAGTATCCTTCAAGAGCTTTAAAAAGTATGTCGCCATCTTGAATGCTTCATCTGTCAGTTTTACTGCAAAATATGGCATTCATGCATCAATTTCATTTACCCAAGTTTTATTCTTTTGAGTTTACCTGCTCAGAAAAACAAAGCACAAAAAGTAAATGAAATGTATGGTCAGAATGGGCTGCTTTTCTCCGCTCTGTCGACTAACAAAGTACGATAATCCTTCTTTTCTTTTGTCTAATATGACTGAACTAAGGGACTTGTATGAAACAGCTCTTTGGGGAGATATACATTTAATTACTGAGTAATAATAGGCTATCACTGTTATGATCCGCATTGGAACTTATGCTTATTATACCTTGTCCAACAACAGACAGCTTTTGCAAATTCAATTTCTCATATCCAGGTTAATATCTACTAAGAAACTGTCTTCCGCCCACATGGACACGTAGCGCGTGTTCTTATGTAATGTGCTTTCAACATTGGAAGCGGATACAAAAATGAACTGATGAATACAGACCTCCGAACTCTCTATTTTTCAACTGGTTGGATATTTTGTTTGACCCTAGGTGAGGGCAGTATAGTGATTGCGGAAATTTTCGATAGCTGGGTGCTGGATTATTGGGAGTTTATTACAAATACGGTGGTGATTTTGAGCTCCAGTCTCGTTTTACGAAAATTCCACATCTTTCAGATCTTGAGGTTTGCCTACAAAATTTAAAATCTTCACTTGTCTTTATACTAAGATGAAACTTGGTGTTTTGGATAATTTGGAGATGCTGATCACAAATTCGCTCGCGGTGTTGAGTTTCAGTCTCGTTTGACCAACATCAAAAATTCCAGACTTTTCAGATCATTAGCTTTGCCTAGAAAATCGAAAATCTTTACTTACCTTTCTGTTCAGACGTAACCTCGTGTTTTGGATAATATCAGGGTGCTGATTAGAAATCCGCATAAGTGACACCTGACATTTGGGAAGCATTTGTTTATATTAATTTGTTCTGAGCAAGTTATGATCACACGTTTAACAAACTTCAAAGGGTTCATTAGTTAAGTTTGCGGGACAATTTTCACTCAAATGCAAATATGACGTCAAATTTCTCGTTGAAAGGAAACAATATTTGCTGTCGTACATCGAACATAACGTTGTTTTTTAGTATTTGTTGCGCAGTTTCTAGGAAAGGTGTATATTGAAAATAATATGGTTGTATGGAAAGTTGCACTCTACTAACGGAAACGGTGATCCGTTCACATAGCCATAAATTGAATCTCATTAGACATACTTAGATATGAATGTTAAACTCTTAGAACATTAATTACTGCAATCATACACTCATCATCCCGTCTTCATAATGCAACTGCTTATGTGATCGAGGAGAATTGAAATTTTCTTCTGCCTAATTACCAATAGAAATGACTGGGATACCTCAAATACAGGGTGTTTTAAAAGTTGGGACTATTCCCTTTTGGAGCAATGGCCTTTGAAATTGGAGAGCTGATGTGGTGCATCATCAGCAGAAGAGTAGGAGAAACAACATTGTAAGGAAAATACTTACTATTCATTCGCTACAAAATTTTTAGTGCGGTCCTGTTACATGGGTCTTATAGATACCGCTCGTAGTTGGCGCCGCGAGACTGAAAAGCGCAAGTATTTCTTTTTTAATTTGGACCATCCGATGTTGCCTAGGTCTTCCATCACGATGTGGATGAAAGATCCTGTATCTCTAGCTCTTTGCACCTGATAGACAAATCAAAGAGGTGCAGGGTGAATATGATCAAAAAAACAATCAGTATACACTCTCGAAGTCTGAGATACATTTTGACCACATTCGTCGCACACCAAAATCATGTCGACAAGTTCATTATAGTATAAGGGTTGCACCACTTTTGCTGATTTTAGTCCGTTGTAGCACGTCAACAAATTGAGAGACATCAAACGCGCGCTGCTACGTACATTGTGCTTCGTAGTAAAAAGCGTTTTTTGTATCTGTTTTGATCTAGTTATACAGGAACGGAATAAGAAATGAGGATTTCATTATCTGTCAATGTTCTGATATACCTAGTCATCTCGTTACTAGGAAAAATCTTTCCTTTTGGCGAGTACCATATGCCTTACGAAGAAAAGTCCCAACTTAGGTAACACCCTATATATAACCTCATAGCTTATAAATCATGGAAGATGCATACTTCCAGTAACTACTACTTATGCAGATAGGATGAAAAGGAACCAAGGCTGGACACAACAGGCATAATAATTGAAACCATGAATTACTATATAATCGGAATGGTCTCAAACTCTATGGTTCCTCAGGCACACATAGAAAAATCTTATAATAATAATAATGATACTTTATTTGATCCAGTAAGACTACATAAAGTATTGGACATGTCAAAATAGCAAATATGTATAAAAAGAACAAGTACGATAGTATAGGACAGATAACGATTTTTGTTGAGACAAACGTTACATTCAAAAACTATTTTATTTGATGCTGCCGCTAAATTCAAAGTATTCCCTGATGCTATGAAAACATTTTTCAACAAGAAAACTTTTAAGTTTCTTCCCAAAACGCAGACTGAATATTTCATTCCTCATAGCAGCCGGCAAGGAATTGTAAAGTTTAGTACCCATATAATAAGGACTTCTTTCGAATAAAGATGTATAGTGCTTATCACAACGTAACAGATTGCCACCGCGAGTTAAATAGTTATGGTGATCACTATTTTTCTTTGTCAAGTGTAGGTTGGATTTTATGTACATGATGCATTTATAGATGTAGATGCACGGGACTGATGGCATTATTTTATACTTATAGAATGTCTGGCGACTCTCTGTGTATCAGTCTAAGAGCCCTTTTTTGGGCTATAAATACCCTATCGGCACTTGGTGAAGCACCCCATAGTACTATATTGTATGATAGATGCGAGTGTACTATAGCGTAGTATACATTTAACGCTTGGTTCAAGTTTAGATATTTTTTTATTTGTAAAAGGGCATAGAAGCTTCGATTAATTTTCCTGCATATGTTACCAATGTTATTTATCCATCTCAGATCTCTCAATGGTTGTGCTAGGAAATTCAGCGTCGGTGCTTTCACTGGTTGCAGTACCGTCAATCAAAACACTTATTTGCATTGGGTAACGACATCGACTTCCAAAACACATCATCATGGTTTTATCCGGATTAATAACAAGAGAATTTTTCGCACACCATGCATTGCGAAAATTCGGAGGCCACCTTGTTTAGCTTTTGCTGTAGATCAGCTGCGGTATCTGCAGATACCAGGACTGTAGTGTCATCTGCATATAAGATTATTTCATTACTTGATATATGTTGCGGCAGGCAATAGAGTCATATATTACTTTGACTAATGAGCATGATGCAGTTTCTGTCGATCTACCTGGGTAGAATACGTTGACATTTGGAAATAATTTTGTATTTTTCTAGAAAGCTAAACATTCTATTATAAAGGGCACGTTCGAAAATTTTGCTTACTACTGTAGGTACCATGATCGGTCTGTAGTTTTCTAATAGACCTTTTTTTATGTATTGGTGTAGCATTTCCTACCTTTAGAGGGTCTGGAAACTTCTCTTGTTTGACAGAACTATTTATCAGATGAGTTAGAGGTGCAGCCATTTCATGCTTTGCTCCTTTGATGATTTTTGTTGATATCTATACTATCAATCCCAGTTGACGTTGTGTCTTTTAGGCTTCCGATTATATCAATTATTTCGACTACGCTAATTGGCTCAAAGTAGAAGGTTTTGTCTGTGAAATTTGTGGTATAATCGTTAAATGTTTTACTGCCAAAGTGACCTCTTACTGTTTGTTGAGCGACAGTAGGGAAATATTGTCCAAAGTTATCTGCAACCTCGTTTGGATTTGTAACCGTTTTACCTTGTACATTTAGTTCGAATACATTATTTTGCTTTTTCTTGCCGTTATTTTCATTTACTATATTCCAGATAATTTTGTTGCCTACTAACGCGTTCGTTATTTATTTTGTTTTGATAGTTCTATTATATATTACGTGTCCTTTTCCCAGAAAGGTACTGACAGTGACAGTTTTATATCTCCCTCCGATCTTGCGCTATTCATGGACGGCTCCAAATCAGAACTAAGCATAGGACTGGAAGCAGCTGGTATAAATCCAAGAGTTGTGGTTTCAGTAAACCTTGGAAGGTGTACTTCTTCCAAGTATAAACCACAGCCATAGAGTTGGGAGCCAAGGAGCTGAAAAAAATAAGCTACAAATCTAGATAAACTCAATGACCCTTGAACAAAGAACAAAGTAACTGTTCTAGGTCATAGCAGAGTGAAAGGCAATGAATTGACCCACACACAAGAGAAGGAACTGAATCTGCGTTCACAGGAATAGAACCAAATTCCAAATTTGCGCACTTCACTGCCAAGAAAACCATCTCAGAATAGGATACAAAAGGGCAGAAGCAAAAACAATGTATAGGAGCCAATACAGATCCCTAAGATCACGTGCCTTGTTTTTTTTTGTATTACCACCTCGTTTTCCCTGCACTGATGTAGAAACCACATTTTTTTGATTTACACATGGAAAGTTTTGCTGTAATTATTGAACTGTATTATGGGAATATTTTTTCTCATTGGTGAGGCAGACTAATCATGATCTAATTCCGAAATACCGCCTTGGGATTTTTCCACGGTGACAAATTTGTTTCCTTGGAGATGTCGCAATATGTAATTGGAACGTATTACAAGAAACAAATAGGCTCGAAAAAACCATGTGAAAAAAATAGACCGTGTAAATCAGGACCATTGTTCTAAAAGTGCTAATGCAGTCAAACTGATTGCTTTGGCCGTCATTTCACTGATTACGGCAGTGGCGTGCCGAAAGGGCTCGCTCAGCTTCGACTACCTCGAGCAAGCTTTTTACATAGTAATAACTACACTGAAAAAAACGTGGGTATTTTTACAAAACAATTACAGGCACTATTGTAGCGATTTTACTATATCATGTTGTAAAACCACAGTAAAGTTTAACAAAAATACAATAGTTTTGTAGATTTACTAAATTTTGTAAAAATGGTTGAGCATTTTACAGAAAAAATACAAATAATTCATTTTTTCACAAAATATTTGTAAAATTACAAAACTGTGTTCCATTTTTGTAAGACCAAATTACAAGATAATTGCCATTATACAAAATGTTTGTTTTTTTACAATCTTCTTTTGTAAATTTACAATTATTTTAGAAAAATACTTCAACAATGTTAGTAAAACAATTGATTTCTTCAGTTGGTATCAATGGTAATTTGACTGAAACGCTTTATATGGCCACTTGTCCTCAGTACAGATTACGCGTTGCCGATGAAAGGTAGCACTGGCGGGCGAGAAAAATTGGCTTGTGTGAATAGAGAAACAGCGGACGGGTCGTTATTTTATGGATTTTGTTTTGGAAGTGGGGGTATATAACGTGTAGTGCTGCTATTTGTGTTTGAAGTTTGAAGATTCATTGGATAAAATGAATACAAAGTGCATTTAAACAAGGTAGGCCGCCATCTTGGAAATATGGCCATCCTGTATACCAGATTTATTTAGGGATGCATTTATTTTTCTTCGATATGACATGGTCAATTAACGAAGTTTTCGAGTCATAATACTTTACCTTAAACAATATTTTCTTTAATTTCGGATGAAGAAGATAAAAAGAAAATTTCCATTTACAATGAAAAAGTCCAGCTCATCAATGCAAGTTCCTTTGAAGAAGCAATAAAATTACTATTTGTCATATATTTTAATTCTAACCGGATTAATCCAAAAAATGTTTCGGTAGCTTTGGAAATGACTCAAACATATTTAATTGTGCATCCTGACTTTGGGAGAAAGTCAAGTGACATTCCCAGTAGGAAAACAGCAATTCCTTTTATTAATAAACTGGCACGTTAACTAACTGTTTGCCAGGCCAACAAGCTGATACAATATGCTTTTTTGTCAGCCGATAAGACTGAAACAGTTGATTTTCTATTTTGTGTTTGTATAGAATTTTAATGTTGTGTTACCTTATTTTCATACATAAAATAAACATATGTTTATAATGACAGCCTTTTCTTAAAACCTATTATAATAGGTTTTTTGTAAGACTACAAAGTAATTTTATAAATTGAGGTAAAATTACAAAATAAATCATTAAAGAATTTGTAATAAAACGTATAATGGTTTTACAGTATAATCTGGTGATACTACAAGTAAATTATGTGAAATTACATATCTTACAAAATAGTTTTACAAAATATATATGTAAAAAACCAATATGATATCCTTGAAATTGTGTAAAATCGCATAATAATTTTATAAATTATCATGTTATATCACATACAAATGTTGTGATATTGCAAAAATGCGTTTTTGCGAATTGACAGTGTACAATACTTATTATTTAATTTTATAGCGGCGCAATATGTCTATACCTCATAATTTTCCATATTTTCATAATCAAATTAAACATATTTTGCCTTATCAGCAAATATTTTATGGCAAAAATTGGCAACACGACAACATGTTCGAACGTAGAATCCAAATCGGCTAGAACAATAAGTGACAACATTACACTGACGTGGCGCGTATATCTGTGCCATTAGTCGATGTATAATCATATTGTACGGAAGGGAAGGGCTATGAATTCCTATTCTTCAAACGCGAAAGAAAAAAAATCAAAATATAAAGTTGGGGTCACACCAATGTTTTCCTATCTATAAACCGATTTTAAGTATCACCGTAGACAGTAGTTTCGTTTTCATCCAGTATAGGCAGTAAATTTTTTTATCTATAGGGGGCCCCGTGAAAAAATTTGCGGGGGGGCCCCCGAAGACTTTGGCACGCTACTGGATTACGGTATCCTACCAATTAATGATTATAGCAGCAACCATTCTTATCATGCTGAAATATTTAATGTTTATCATATAGGTATTGTCAGAAAAAATACTTGTTGTTATGTTGATACCTACTCATAAATTTTCGATGAGGTTGATGATTCATACGTAATAAAAGTGTATGGAATTGATAACAGTTAATCTATTTATATTATCTTCTTGCTTTAGGAAGTAGCAACAAATGTTGACGGGCTGTGCCATGTCAACACCGGAAATATTATTGACCTGAATTTAGGGAGGATCGTACAACATTGCAGGTCTTCAGGATTACGGACTTTTGGAATATTTTGTGTAGCCTTTCGTCCAGACCTAACTGTCGTAGATTTAGTGTAAATGTGTTTGGTGTAAGGTCTGAGACCGACATAATTAGAGAGACAATAGTAACTTTGCCTTTGATTGAAAAAATATATCTGGCCTGTTTGCTGGGATAATCTGTATCTATTTCAACGTCCCAGTACAGTTTGTATTTATTATTTTCGGAGTATTGGTGTCGGTGCGTAATTATAATATGGATCTGTGTGTTCTATTAGTTTGTTTGTTGTGGCTAATGCTTTGTGTATGGCTTTGGCTGCAGAGTGTTGGTGTACTCGGTTTCAGCGAAGGTTGTGGATTCGTTTGTATGGTCCTAGTGTTTCTTCCTGTTTGTGACTTTTCTTGCAATTATCGTTGACCTTGGATAGATCTTTGGTTATGTATTTCATGTAGTTTCGTGTCACAATCACTTGGTACTAGATAGCAAGCAGAAAACTTTCAGTTTCTGGAAAGGGTTGGCCATCCTGCAGCTAGGTGCATGACTGCCTTTCATTATTGTGCTCTTCTTGTGTAATATGGTATCTCTGTTTGCCAGTGCTTTCTGCGACCAGGTGTTTATTTTCTCTTGTTGTGATTGTATGTGATTGTGTACGTTTGCTGCGTGGTCTGGGCAGGATAGGGTGAGTGGTGTATAATTTTTGTCTGCTTTTACTATTAATTGACCTATGTAAATTTGCATGGGTGCTTTGAAAAAAAACCTCTAATCCCTCGTTGTTTTCTGTCTATGGTGAGCCTTTCCTTGCACGCATTCGGATTCTGTGTTCCGTGAGTTCAATTCGTATGAACATGTTGATGTTTCCAATGTCAGTGTGCCCACTTGATGATGTCAACGGGGGACCGGTTATTATTAGTATTATTTTTATTATTTCATGGTTTATTATATTTCTACTTCTACTTGACAACAAACTCTAAACTTAATAAACTGACAGTTCTCAAGTTGTTTATCAATTATTGCAATTGTTTTTCACAGCACACGAAAACGGTTAGCCCTATCGATATACACCAAGAGACCATTTTTACGTAGAAATCTCTGAAATACCATATTCTAAAATCAAAATGTCAAAAAAATTACCATTTAGAAAATGACACGCCTCTGATTAAAATTATGATATTATGACTTCAGAATCAGATTCAGCGTCAAGAGTTTACCCATCGTACCTAATTTCGTAAATTTGTTATGAATGGTTTCGAGAATATCGAGGGAAAACCGTCTTCAGGGTGCCCCATGCAAAGGAGCGTAGCTCCTTTAGGAAGCATTTCCGGATCCATATTCATATGACATTTTCTTTCTATTTTCCGGAGTACTATTCGTGGTTAAAGTTTGTTAACATATGTACTTAATAAACACCCTGTATAGTGTACTTCTGATTTTCTGTCAAATGTAATAAAGTATTTTTTCAGCAAATATAATATTTAGTCGAATGATATGAAGAGCTTGGGGCAATAAGGGACATAAGCCACACTGACTTAATTTTGAGAAAAGGGGCTTTGAAAGTTTTGACAAAATCCTGAAATCACGTTTCCTATATTATCTGTATGACACTACTCCAATATATTCACTAATAATGGAACTACGAGCTGATGTATACTTTAAAGGAAAATCATGTCGAATTTTTGTAATATAATTTTGTTTTCGAAAATACTGTGGCTTACTGCCTTTTGTCAAAAATGTTTTATTGATATTACAATACATGAAAACTGATTTATGTTCAGTCCAGATTGATTTCTTTGTTAACGTCTATACCTTCAACATTGTCGTCTGTGGATTCCAAGTTTTTTTTTTGTAGCTCCTCTTTTTTGGTACAACCTTTATGGTAGAAAATAAGTATTTTTCTTGAACTAGTTGTCTGCAGTTCCTCTTGCACTCACATGGTGAGCCTAAAATATTGGCTTCTCGGTAGCATCAATGTAGCTGTGACCAAAATTTCTAGTTTCGATTTTACTTTTAACCTGCCTTCAATACTACGTTTTCTCCGTCTTGACTTTTTTGGTTTTTCAGGAGTAGCCATTTTGCCTCTGCTTGTAACCAACTGAACTTTACTAAAAACATATACTATTCTTGAACGTCTAAAGAAGGTACTAAGCCACAAATATAATTTTTTGCGTGAATGAGGGCATAAGCATTTTCTACAACATTTTTCATATTTTTGATGCATTTTAATTTTGTTCACTAACTTAAGTAGCCGTGTTTGATTAGGTTTATATAATATTAACTGTGAAAAATAGTTTGAAACCATTATATGGCGATTTCATGAAACTAAAATGAAAAATAGTTTTTCTACGCGAAAAAAATATAAGCCACATATTTAAAGCAATAAGGTTATAAGCCACTCATGCCCGATTTCCACGTTCAGACTCGCTATCAGTACTGCTATCATTTGGACTGTAGTTTCTGTCTCTTACACTGTCATCTGAACTTAATTCTGATACATTTCCACTCTCAGTGTCACAGAAATGGCCACTTTTCTCATCAGAGTACAGTTTTCGCTTGGTAGCCATCTTAGTATTTAAATGGCTTATGACCTTTTTAATGTAAAATTGTCAGAAATACCTGGATCGGTAAACAAGGCCTTTCAAAGATTGTAGCGTCCTCTGTTTGCTAATAGCAGAATAAATAATTTTGAGCTTAGATACCTTCCGCACTTGTGTTTCTACATGAATATCTAAATTTTTATCGAAATGTGGCTAAGGTCCCTTATTGCCCCAAGCTCTTCATATATGGTAGGTATATTTTCATATACTCCTTTGTTATTTCATTAGATTCGCTTATTATCCCTTTCGTAACTCAACAATTGTATTTTCGAAATTCCATGTATACTGCTCTCAATGATATTATTGAACATACAATAGACTTCATTACATTAATGCTACTATATTCTGACTTAGCCTGGTGTATACATAGTTTGTTCTTTAGACTCATGCTGTGAAACTGACGATATGACTGGTTGTATACTTATCCTCGACATATAATCCAGGTCACCTCTTGATAACGCAAACGGTAGGCTGGACCAAAATTACGTCGATATTGATATAAATTTGCAGAAACATGGGTGTGTAGGTTGGTCACTGTATAGACTAGACATATTTATACATGGGTATTCAACCTAAACGAGTAGCATACAGAGCTCTTACCCAACCTGATAACCAATTAAAATAAATATTTATTTAAAATCTCTTTGAGATTATACCTGCTGATATATTTAGTAACAATACCACATGGTTCACAATAACTGCAGTGCTTAAAGAAAATATGATTCTTTTATTATAAAACTGGTACTTTATCGATCGCGTTCACGACCCAATTCTACTAAAAGCATTTCGCAACAATGGATTTTTATTACGGACATTTATAACGCTTTTCATATATTGCATGAGTGCACACTTTCGATTTCGGTTTCGCACATTTTCAAAAATTTGCATCTAAAATGGATTTCTGAAACACACCGCAGTCGCTTATTCACATATTAAAGAGTGAATGTAGCCTGAAACAAGGTTAACGTGGTAGCTAATCGATACAATGCTGCCGATTCATTTTCACTGGTTTCCGATATATACAAAGATATTATAGGTGCAAAAATTGGACAGAATAGGGAAGAGTTGGCTCATACGGGATAGCTAATGTTATTTGACTCGAAACTTTCTAACGATGATACTGACACTTATTCGTCGTTTAACTTTTCTTCGCTTACTGCTTCCCAAGTTTAGTTTCTGAATAAATTGAAGATAACATAGAAAAAAGCATATCTGTAAAGCCTTGTATACTCACTAGTAGACATGTTGCGCGATTTGTATATATAGCCCGTCTATAGACAGTCTAGAGACACGGTCTTCTGTAGACTATCTAGAGACACCATTTTTTGTCTCGTCTAGCGTCTACACTAAAATGTGCAGATTTAGACGAGATAAAGAATTTCTCATCAGTCTCATGTCCGCTGTCCACTATGGAGGACATTGCACTGTGCGGAATAAGTTCCTGTATAGTGATGATGAATAGTGAAACAAAGCAGAAACGGAAACGTTGGTGGACGCGAGAAGTGTTCGCATAAGGACCTACATTCGGTAATACATTACTAAACAAATTAAGACTGGAAGTAGCCATGGGTTTGCGGAATTTCACCCGGCTGACGCCTACTGATTTTGAAGAGTTGATTGTGATGGTCGGGGGTTGATAATGAGGCAAGAAACAAAATTTAGAGAAACAATTCCAGCTTCTCTTTGACTCGCTGTCACACTGCTTTCCCTAACAAATGGAGACTCATTCACGAGCCTGATGTACATTCCATTTCCACTCTGTCTGTGTTCCGGCTGCCCTTTGATTCGTTCGCTAGTTGCAAGAATTGCAAATACCCGTATGAAAACCATGTGGACCTTTTCGGAAAAAATCCAGTTGTCCAGTATTTTTCCGCTCCCTGTTGAACGATGTTTTTAAATTATGAATTTTGTTTTCAACTTCCGCCAGTGTCACATTGTGCCTTGCACTCAGAGATTCCAGTGCCAATTTTCTTTTTACCTGGTTTTTGTAGTCGGGACCTGTAACATCCTACAAACAACATCCTTGGAAATTTACAATCAGTTTTAAAACCTCCTCGTTCGACCACACCATCACGAAGCACTGTATAAAAATAAAAACTAACGAACCATTCCAAGAGCACACATAAACAATCAAATGATGCCACCCGGTAGTTGGACTCAGACTGGGACGTCTCGTCTCTAGACTCTGATTGACGTCCACACTATCAAAATGTTGCGCAATATGTCTAACGTTGCACGAAGTCTCCCATTCCTGCCGGGAAACCATAGACCTGCGATTTTTAGTCTCGCAACAGGCCGTAGACGGCGATTGGTCTATAGACATGTCTACGCAGACAAGCTTAGACACGTCTCTGACACCAAAATCGCGCAACATCGCAAATTTTAAAACAAAAAACGTTATATTACTGATAGTGACAATGAAAACATTTCAATATGGACAAAAATGGCACGAACACGGCTCATCTCCTCATCTTCTACCCCGACACATGCTTCGTGAGCTCAAATTTGACAGTCCGGGCACATCACCCAATCGTCGTTCATCGTATATGCAGTTCGTTATTGTTTCGAAGCCTGAGAACCTCTTCGACGGCCTGTCGCATACTTTTCTCATTCTATTCTCCTGGAGACAGTGTCCCATTTTACCCGACTGCTCATCTTCAACTGTTTTTCAAAATTTTCACAAATAGGAAATTGATGTCGTTTCCACAGATATCACAAAACGTAGTCCATCATTTACAAAAGCATAAAAAGAACCCGCCTTTATTTAACTTGCTTATTTAAACAAAAATTGCGTGATTAACTATCTACAAAACTAAGCTCCCCGCAGATTAGCAACCAATTAGAATAACCACCTGCTACATCTGAACTTTACACACTTTACATCGATTATAACCAGAAATTGTCAGATTGGTCTCATAATTTAGAAATAATTCCCGGTATCCCGTTTTACCAGACTATCCTGTTTCGGCTAACCTTCCCCTACAAGGTGTTTCCTTTTGAGAAAATAAACAAACAACTGCCTTTGAGATGACAAAGCTAATGTACGACTATCAAAAGAAGAAGAAAAAAATGGTAAGAAAATACTTACTATCCAATCGATGCGTTCCCGTCACATGAGTCTGCTTTATACAGGGTGTTTATTTATAAGGCATATAGTATTCTCTAAAAGGAGTGCTTTTTTCCAGTAACATATAAACGAAATGTTTAGGGATATAAAGACGTTGACCGTTAATGAAATCATCATATTGAATTTCGGCCTTGTGCGATTGGATCAAAACAGAGACAAGGAACGCAGACTGCGGAGCACAGATGTAAGTGGCAGCGCGCATTTGAGGTCTCTCGATTTGTTGACGTGCTACATCGGTCTTTAAAAACAACAAAAATGGTGCACCGTTATAACTATAATGAACTTGTGGACATGATTTTAGTGTACGGTGAACGCATAAAGCCTCTCAGGCTTCACGGGTGTATGCTGATCGTATTTATCCTGCACTCCGTGGAAGACCTAGAAAACCTTGAATTGTCCAAATTAAAGAAGACATAAAATCGATTTTCAGTCACGCAGCGCGAGCTTCGAAGCATACCTATGAGACCCATGTAACAGGAGTGCACTTGAAGCTTTACAGCGAACGAATAGTATGATTCACCGTACATTGGCTTTTTCATGTCACAGGCAGTTGCTTCTCAAAAGAAAAGTCCCAATTTTGAAAAAGCCGTATAGATTTGGTTCGAAAGTCGCACTGCGAGACGAAAAAACCAAATATTCCTTCTTTAATTTGGATCATTCGACGTCTAGGTCGTCCAGCGTGTCTACTATGATGTGCAAACAAATATCCTGTGTCTCTAGCTCTTTGCACGAGATAGACAAATCGACGGGGTGCAGGGTGAATACAGTCAGGGAAAAAATCAGCATACACTCTCGAAGACTGAAAAGCTTTTTGACCTCATTCACTGTACACTAAAATCATATACACCAGTTCATTATAGTTGTTATTCGGTTGAACCATTTTTGTTGCTTTTAAAGTCCGATGTAGCAGGTCAACAATTCGAAAGACATTAAACGGGCGCTGCTATTTACATCTGTGCTCCGTAGTCTGCGTTTTTTATCTCTGTTTTGATCTAATCGCACAGGGGCGGAATTAGGAATAAGAACTCCATTATTAGTCAAATCTGGATGACTGAAACGCATGGTTCGCAGAGAAATACGGGGGAGTGGTGGGGGTCGACGGATTCGATATCAAGTCGTCAACGCGGTATGCCGGCTGCAATATGGGCAACCGTAGTGTAGTTGGCAAGGCGTCGGCCTAGAAAGCCGAAGACGCTGGTTCGAATCCAGCCGGTACCCTTCATTTTTCCGATTTTTCTGTGAACCAAATGTTTGACACTATGCTATAATTTGACACAACTAAGATTGTCTAATGATTGTCTGCCCCTTTCAACACGTTGAACAGGAATGACATTTTGTCAGCTCTGAATACATTTATGACTCCCTCTCGTATTAGGATTTAACTTAGGGTACACTCTCTTACTTCTTCATAATTTGAAATATTTTCATTATTGTTGTTTAAACACTTAGAATCATTGAGTGTTTTGCATAAAAGTGATAATCTGACAACGCTGTAATGATTGCCGCTAGGCCTGACACGAGTTTTTCAATCTGCTGAATCGGATACAAAACGTAATTATTATAGAACACCGTTTCATTAATTGCAGTTATTGTAATTATACAAGCGCATGCTGTTAAAGTATTAGTCATAGCTGCAGTGGATTGTTAGGGAAAAGGGGTATTTTTTTGTGATCAGCCTCCCGCAAACACTGAAAGTCTATGGCGTTGCAGAAGCGCTGCGAGAGAATAAGTGTCTGTGCACGTTAGATTTGATACACTGCAGGTTGTACCCGTCTGGAGACACATCCCCGGCAGGTCATTCCACAGCGTTGAAGTTCTCCAAAAGAAGGAATGCGGGAGGAGTAGTTCGAGGAGTATAGGGACCTCGACCTAGAAAGGATGAGCTCGCAGAGCCTCTCCAGTGTTCTGACGGCATTTGGTGTTTTTATCTGGGAGAGCCCTTCCGTGATAGAATCTGTAAAAGAGGGGCAGGTCAGCCACCCTTCTTCGATGTTCCATCAGGCTGTGGAGATCCTTTGTGAGATTAGGCGTATCGATTAGTCTAATTGCTCTCTTCTGGACAGTGTCCAGAAGCTTTGGGAAGTGCTTCGGAGCGCATCCCCACACATAGGAGCAATACTCCAGCAATGGTCGGACTTGTGCTTTGTAGAGCAGCAGTAGTTGCTCTGATGTATCCAGCTTCATACGGTGGAACAAACTTCAAGCTTCTGGGATTCCGTTTTAGCAATACTGACGACGCGGTCGTGCCAGGACATGTTATTGTTGATGTTGATTCCTAAAAGCTTGACGGAAGGTGACTCGACTATTGGGTGACCCTCGATTTCCACACTTGGTAAGCCAACGTGAGACTTCTTTGTCAGTGTTGTTGCCTGAGTTTTCTGTACGTTAAACTGCAGCGTATTTACTAGTCTCCACTTGACAATTGTTTTGATATATTATATGATGATATATCTGTGAGGCATGTTGCTGTCGCCGACGTACCGTCTCGTGGGATGATACTGGCTTGCCTAATTCCCATGCACGATATTAATGTACTGTCATCTGCGAAGCTATATAGAGTAGAGCCACAATGTTTAATTTCATACATTTGAGAAATTTCATTTTGGTGTTTCTGAAAATATAATTTAAATCGTTTGCTGGTCGGACATCTGATGTTAAAATACAAGTAACTGTTCTATCCCGTGTCTGGGACTTTCTCTCTTCAATCGTTATAATTTTAAGTTATTTTTTTATGCCAAAATTAGCTATGTACGTAGTTTGGAGTCTGAATAGATTTTTGATGTTACAAAACAATTTTTATTTTTTTATGATACGGAACGTAATCCTAATCAAGCAAGAAGAAACGGTGTCTAAGCATATCAGTTTTTTCTTCATAGAATTGGCAGAATTACTCCATCTTAAGCAAAAATAATGCAAATTTTTTCAGGTCTGAAAGTAAATCGATTTGCCATTGTTTCTATACAAATTCAGCGTTACATTGAATTTACAAACTTTATTTTCTTGCTTTTTTTGTAAGGATCTTGCAAGTTTTTTCGTACTTGAAGAAACATAAGTATGCAGTATGCAGAACAGTATTGACTTCGCCATAACACTTTTTCTCGAATTATATATAGTTTTTCCAGTATGTTTCACTTCCCTCATCTAGAGAAACAAAAAATTTAGAATTTGAGATGATATCCTAATGAGGTCATTTTATTAGGTTTGTTTCGGACTTCTATCGTCTATACATTTTTTTTTGTGTATTGTTTTGATTGATCTGCTATCTTCACTCTTCTTGAGGTGGTAGTTTCCTTTTCGTGGCTTGTTCTGATTAGTCGGCGCCGCGCTCTGCTAAGTGTGTCAGTTCTTGATGACGTATCGTTCTTCGCCGCTTGTTCTCAAAAAAACTGAAACTCAAAGCTGTATTTGTAATCAGCAACCTCAAATTATCCAAAACGTGAGGTTTTATCTTAATAGGAAGCCAAATAAGGAATTTCAGTTTTTAGGTATATCCCGGGTATACTTGACCGATACTGTAACTTAAAACTGAAACAAAATTTTTAATCAGCAGCCTCTCATTTTTCGAAACACCAGGTTTAGGGCCGGTTTCACCGTGTGGCTCATATAATTTATAAGGCGTTATCTGACAGATAGGCTATCTGAGACTTATCAGGGACTGGTGAAACTGGCCCTTAATCTTAATAGAAAACCAAATAAACATTTTCGATTTTTTAGGCAAATCTGAAGATTTGAAAGATCTCAAATTTTTGATTTTCGTCAAATGAGATTGAAACTCAAAGCTATATGATCATATGTATAATTAGCACCCTTAAATTGTCCAAAATGCGAAGTTAAATCTTAACAGAAAACCAAATAAAGATTTTAGATTTTTAGACGAAGTTGAAAATCTGGAAGATTGAAATTTTTGATTTTCGTTAAGCGAGACCGAAACGCAAAATTCCGACCGGATTTGTAATTAGCACTTTCAATTTCTCCAAAATACGAGGTCCCATCTTGCTAGAAAGCCAAATAAAAATTTTCGATTTTTTTGGGCAAACTTGAAGTTCTGAGAGATCTAAAATTTTTAAACGAGACTGAAACTCGAAACTGCAACCACATTTTTAGTCACCTTCCCCCAATTATCCAAAACACGAGGTCTCGTTTTAACATGAAGCCAAATAAAGAGGTGCGATTTTTTAGGCAAAGTTGAAGATCTGAGATATTAGATTTCCGTCAAACACCACTGAAACCCAAAACTGCGACCTGATTTGTAATCAGCTTCCAGAAATCCCAAACACTAGGTTTCATCTTAATAGAATGCCAAATAAAGATGTTCGTTTTTTAGGTACCTAAACCTGAAGATCTGAGTGCGTCAGTTCTTGATGGCGTGTCATTTTTCGCAGCTTGTTTTTTACTGGTCGCCGCAGTGTTCTAGTTCAGTGGCATCGGTTCCTGCCGTTCGCTGGTCACCGCGTTCCACGTTTGTGTCCAAGTTTATTCTATCCAATTTTAGTTTTTCTGTATTTCTTATCTGAGAGGCTAATTTCCACATATTTTAAATGTCTAAAAAGGACTAACTGGGCTGTAAAGAATATTTTAGTGAGGTGATGCCTGAATTAGTGTATGATTTTTAAGATTGTCAAAACTGTCGAGACGTCATGCGTGATGTCAAAATTTGTTGTATAAAATATCATAGAAATGCATTTATATACGAAAAGAAGACATGTGGAAAGCTGCAGAAGCATCATTTTCAGTCCAGAACGCCAGTAGTAAGAAGGACGAAACCGTCTTTAAAACAGAGTCATGAAATTAATTGGATGGGATGCAAGCAATAGGTTAGATAAATTATAGTGTTTCTATATACCTATACCTCATACAAGGCAGACGCCTCCGAGGTGGAAATACTTGTAGCTCTTTGGTACAAAAAAAATGTTTTTTTTTCAGTTAAGGCAAAATAATCACTAAAACATTAAAATGGAGAGTCAAATTAAACCTCGTTTTTGAGCTAAAACATACGAAGTGGGCTTATTTGAGAAGCTCTTCAAAAAACCTCAAATCTTGAGATACAAAGGTTTAGGCAAGCTCTTCTTTTCTATCAACCTTATATATTGTTATCTATATCAAGGGTTAGATGTTTCGGTAGCTGAATTACGGAACTCAAATCAGAATGTGGAAATAAAAACAAGAATCGAGATGGCCAGAACAATATTCTTGAAAATGCGTAGTTTGATGAGCTGTAAAAGTCTTAAAGGCCAAACAAGACTTAGTTTCGCCAGAAGGTATATTTGCCTGGAGCTTCTGCATTTAGTCAGAGCATGGATGATGGAGATGAATACAATAAATAGAATGGAGGCTATTGAGATGTGGCTGTACCGCCGAAAGTTAAGCATGAACAAGGAGCGCCACCATAAATAAGAGAAAAACCGCCTATCTTAGACATATTATAAGAAATAATGAATAATACGTCCCTCTGAAACTAATAATATAAGGCAGAATCGAAAACAAAAGGATTAGAACTCACGGTTGAAAAATGTCAGAGACGACGGGATTGGATTCTCTTATTCTACTCAAGAGAGATAGAGAAGAATTTGCCAAAATTGTAGCCGTTCTTCATTGAATAGATGGACCTTAAGAAGAACTGTGGACAAATACATATTTTCAATTGTTATAACAAGCATATATATTTTAGGTATCTGATTCTGAAATTATGCATGGAAAATTTTTTAAATCACCCATTCAGTGAGTGATGTGCAGAAGAACATTGAACACTTAAATCCAGGAACATTTCCGAAACCTTACAGTAACATGTACTATCATATTAGATTTGTGTCTAACTAATAACTGTGCAAAGTGATTTAAAACTTTCGCCACATCTTAAGGAGTGCATAAGGACATATAAAGGTGAACCTGCATTCCTGACAGCTCATGCGTATACTCACCAAATATCTCATAACTCACTCACAGCATGCCCATATATTTATCTTGAATCTAATTGTTTGGACACTTTTCACACCATTCAGGCCGTAATTCTTCCAAACGTATTAGGTTATATAACCGCAATATTTCCCATCGTCGACAAGACATTCACTAGACCACAAATAAACATTCCCATAAACAAAACTGTGCTTACAATGAGCAATTTGTATTGTCTTTGAGTTTAATAATGTCTACGACTAGGCCGTGCCTAACTGTATCTGTGAATACGAGAATTTTCAGAAGAAAAATTCAACTACCTACTCGACTGCAAGTAGCAATTTTACTAACGTACTTTGCATTCCTTGCTAAGCTGTTGCATAATAATTATTACCATGTCGGTGTGTAGTTTAGCTGTTGCCTTGGATAGACTTATGAGCTGGAATTCAAAGAAAGGGTGTACTGCTTTCTTAGTGTGTTGAGTTCCTTTATAAGACCAGCTGCGGAGGCTATTTTTACGTGCCTAGTATTGAAATTATATCAACTAACATGGGTCTCCGTATATCTAAAATTAAGCGAAGCAGAGCGTTTTAAATTTGAACACTTGACAGCCATACTTTAATGTTTACAACATCGAATAAAACTACAATACGTCAAACGAGACTGAAACTCAAAACTGCGGCTGGAATTGTAATCACTACTCTCGAATTGTATACAAAACACGAAATATCATCTTAATAGAAAGCCAAATAAACATTTTCGATTTTTTAGGCAAACCTGGAGATCTGAGAGGTCTAAAATTTTAGATTTTCTTCAAAAGAGATTAAAACTCAAAAATGTAATTGCATTTGTAACCAGAAACCTTAAATTATTCAAAGCACGGGGTTTGGTCTCCATGAATTTTCAAATAAAGGTTTTATTTAAGCAAACCTGCAGATCTGAAAGATTTTTGATTTTCGTCACACAAGACTGAAACTCCAAACTGCGACCGGATTTATAATAAGCACCCTCAATTTATCCAAAATACGAGGTTTCACCTTAAAAGAAAGGCAAATAACGACTTTGGATTTTTTAGGCAAACCTGCAGATTTGAGAATCTGAAATTTTTGATTTTTATCAAACGAGACTGAAACCCAAAACTGTAATTGGATTTGTAATCAGAACCCCCAAATCATTCAAAACACGAGGATTCATCTCAATAGAAAGCCAAATAAAGGTTTTCCTTTTTCTGGGCAAACCTGCAGAACTGAAGGGTCTGAAATTTTTGATTTTCGTCACAAAAGACTGAAACTCCAAACTGAGACCGGATTTGTAATCGGCACCCTCAATTTATCCAAAGCGCAAAGTTTCAGTTTGATAGAAAGCTAAATAAAGATTTTCGATTTTTAAGGCAAACCCGAAGATCTGAAAGATCTGAAATTTTTTAACTTCTTCAAACGAGACTGCAACTCAAAACTGCAACTAGATTTGTAATCAGCGCTCTCAGATCATACAAAACACGAGGTTTCATTTCAATAGAGAGCCAAATGAAGATTTTCGATTTTTTCGGCAAAGCTGGAGATCCAAATGTTTGGAATTTTTGATTTTCTTCAAACGAGAGTGAAACTGGAAGTGCGAGCGGATTTGTAATCAGCATCCTCGATTTATCCAAAATACGAGGTTCCGTTTTAATAGAAAGTCAAATAAAAATGTTCGATTTTTTAGGCAAACCTAAAGATCTGATCCTATCATTATGAGAGAGAGAGAGAGATCCTTAAGTTTTGTGTCATAGTATCAGTTCGTAAATTATTTAGCTGACAGCGTCAAAGAATTGAGGAAAGATGGAAGTAAGAAAGAGCGATTGGGAAGAAAGTCCCAGATTAGGCATTTTGAAATATTTCGATAAACTCTTGTCTAATTTTGATTTAGTTTTGCAGAAATAATTCGCTCAGTTTGGACTGTATCGTTCGCAATAACAGCGATGGTAGAAAAATAATTTGGGATTTGGTTTTTAATGCTTCAGTGTGATTCCCTCTAATCATCTCTTTCTCAAGAATAATACCGATATTCTAGACAGAATTTTTCCTTGATAACTATTACACATATAAATGGGAGCTGCAGATCTCTCAGTCTTTTTGAAAGGAAAAGTAAGTACTGAATATATTAATCTGTTGTAATGTTATAATGTCTCAAATGCATCAATCTGTACCAGCCTATAATTTAAATTCCACATGTTGAAACCTAAACTCATTTTTAACGTATCTCTGTATCCTTTAAAGAAGTGCAAAGTCTTTTATTGCAATTGTATAAATAATAATTATATTTGTTGTCAAACGTGTTGTACATTAATAAATACTGCAGATATAGGCGAATCGTTAGCAAAAAGTGTATTTTATTTTGTTTTAATTGGGGAACAGTATGGAGCACGATGAAGCACTACCAATCTTTTTTAGCTTATACCTACAAGCATACTCATGGGACTCAAGTAAAAAGACTTTAAATTTACATCTACAGCCATCTTAAGAACAATAAATCTCGACAAGCCCAGTTCGAACGTAAATTAACGTTCAATTGCAAAAGTTTAATTATATACAAAAAATCCTCTTAGCTATTTAAGGCTGCTTGAATCGCTACGACTTTTTCTGCTGTTGAATGCTTTGTATACCTATAACTTTCTTACATAATATCAATTAAAAATCTCACTTTCAGCACCACACAGCCAGCTTTGTATAATCGATATTTGGTTGATCGTTCATTCACGTAATCTGTTAACGCCAGAGGGTTTTAACTGATATTTTTCTAGCCGTTGGACACTGTCTTCAGTGATCAATCAACTAAGCCCCTCGGCACACGGGTGGATCTGGTCAACGCATTTATAGTCGCACACGGTTGGATTAAAAATCCATAAATTTCAGTTTATCCTAGACCAGGGGTTCCCAACTTTTTCAACCCGCGGCGCACTTTCAACTTTGGCATTTTGTTACGGCGCCCTACCTTAGAAAGCCATTTTAAATAAATACTGTCGAAACAAATGGGTATCTACAACAATAGTAGACACAAAAATAAAAACTTTTTCAATAGGAAATGAAGGTTATTTATAAAAATTCGGAATTGAAATAAAAAACAAAAAAAAAAGACTCAAGAAAAACAAAAATAAAGTACGACAGTCAAATGAATGTGACGATTGGGCTTGGTGAACTCCGCATAGTTTTTCAAAACGGGGAATAAAATTCGACACTGCGACTCTCATTTCTTGTTCCTCATTGATCCTTGAGCGATATATTTGTTCTTGATTACATCTACGGCTGAAAATCCAGCTTCATATAAATATGACGTTACGAACGGAATAAAATTTCTTAAAGCTTTTGAAGTTAGGTTTGGATACTCATTTTGAATCGATAACCAAAACTCCACCAAATCGGATTTGGAGAATTCTGGCGGAGCTTACGTATGAAAGTATAAGTGTTCCGTGAAATAGGCCATCAGGTCTTGTGAGACAACCAGATCGTTGGATTCCGCATTTTTATACAATTGTGGAAAGTAATCTTGACCGCCGCCTTCATTCGTCTTTTTTATCCAAACTTGTAGTTTCTTCCTGAACGTTGTAATCTTCTCCAGTTGTTTCAAAGTGTGACGAGCGTCAGAATAGGTATTGTTGCTTTTTAGGCACCCACAAATATTTGTGCTTTAGACTTAGAGGATCGAGTCACGGCGCGCCCCTCTTTACTTTCTACGGCGCACCAGGGCGCCGCGGCGCACAGGTTGGGAACCCCTACCCTAGACCTTAATATCATTTAATGATTACCAGCGGCGTAGCGTGGCCTCAATACAAGGGGATGTAACAAGTAACTGCAATTAACATTTCACCAACACAATAAACATTTTTTCTTTTTTTTAATTGGAGTCTTTAATTTTGAAGTCTCAGGAACAGAATATACAAACAATGTAACAATGTAACAGGTTAAAAAAACCATCAAAAAACAAACCAATTTAAAAAAGAACTAAATCTAGTTTACGTATCTGTTAGATGTTAAAATTAAGATCCATTCTTCTAGCCGCACCCAGAATCGCTGATCCTGACGCGCAACGATATTTTATTCTGTACCGCGAACAAGATGCGTTTAGGAAACCGCATCACCCACCGACGTAAAACAGCGAACTATAGACACAGTGGAGACGTAATCACGGACCTATAATTCGTGGAGCTCGGATGGCGTTCGGCGGCGTTCAAGATGTGACCAGGACAGTCGCATCACTCCAGAGTTGGGCATCGATGCGTCGCCTTTTATTGTCGACCTCGACGTGTCAACAATTGTTGCAGACTTGAGGTTAGGTTTGTTATTTATCTGATTGCTACGGTCACTTCTTTTGACTGTATTAGATTGTGAATTGTATATTATATACACCCTACAATCTACATATGATAATAACGTCTGCTCACACTGCCAAAATAATTTTATTTTCTTTAGACAGCTTGACAACCAAGGCATAGAGGAGTGAGATGAATTCAATTCTAAAAAATGTAACGTATTTGACTTATCCTTAAAAATTATCACTGAGTTTACTGGACGTTAGTTACATTAGAACCATTAAAATGCGTCAGTATCTCCACTAAAACTTGTCATTTTTCTTTCTTGTGAGACTGACGACTAACATGTTTTCACCAATATTTGACACACCCTTTTTGACAAAAACGTATGCAAACCTTTGATATTTTGGGGGATGGCTCAAATGGAGTGCCCAGTATTAGGAAGGTTATTAAAATTCCGGCTTCTTCTGCCTAACTTGAGCGATTGTTCCCAAACTGGGGACATATTCGCACGCTTCTTAGAAACAGACTGCCGTTTGAGCACTCAAAAATGCTAGTCCATTTATATTTTTCTCTTCAAGGTGGGAATAATGGGGGCAATTTTGGAGCAGATTCAGCGTTCAATCCTAGTGACGTAGAAGAAGAGGATGATCAACAGTAGCTATATCACCAAGTCAGAATGAAAAAATAATGATCTTATAGAAAGTCTCACTAAACATTTGGCTATTTTTTTCGTTAAAACATGTTCAAACGAAATAAATGTAGCTATAATTTTTATACTGAACCAATTGTCGACATTGTCGACACTTATAACGTAATCTATAAAGTCGACGTCGACACCATAGTTGACGCGTAGAATTGTCGACATGACATTGTCGACGTCGCCCAACCCTGCATCACTCGCATCATCGCGCTGTCGAGATATTTTTTCATTTTTAGCGTCTAGCATAGCCGTCAGCGTTATCTATAAAGTTTGACCAATACATACATTCAATAACTGAAATTGAATTTGATTATTTGAATAAATATTTTCAGAATTTTAATTTATTATAGGAGATCTTAGTAACTCTTCTAAATAAAAACGTATTATACATGCCTTTGAAGGGATGCGACGCATCATCCGCATCAACGGACGCACTGAATTGATTACACATGGAACCCTTGGATCCTAGAAGTTTGTAATATTCTCGCATAATAATGAAATCAAGACTGATTTGACAGTATAACCTCAAATACCTGCCGCCATCAGTCACGCAAGATGCACGAACCATTCGAAAAACACTTCCATCCTTATCCTAATCCCAAAAAAATGCGATTGAAAACGATGAGATTGAAAAACGCGCGTCTCGAGAGGATCATTGAACGACCCTTTAGTTGTGCTCCTCCAATGCTTTGACGCATGAGAAGCCAAGGGGACGTGCGTTTGGGAATCGCGTCGACCACATAGCCTATTGACCGGCGTGCATACACGCTAATAGTAAGCGATATTTCTGCTTATAACATCACTAAAGCTACCAAAATGTCGCTGGTTCAGTGTCTTGTGTTCTCCATATTTTTGTATGCCTCGGAAACTTGGACAGTTAAAAAGGTAGATCAAGCTTGCATAGATGCTTTTGAAATGTGAACGTGGAGGAGAATGCTGAGAGTTCCTTATACCTCCCATCGAACTAACGTTTTCATACTGGATGAGCTCGGTAATCCAAAGAGACTATTCTCCATTGTGTCGACGAGAATGCTTACATTTTTCGGACATATTCACAGAAGCGATAATATGGAGAAAATTGTAGTTGAGGGTCATGCCCCGAGTGCAGGAAACAGTTGCTGGATATGAGTATCAAGAGCGCCACTGAACTGACGGTAAATCGCGAACGATGGCGAGCTACAGTACTCAAAACTATTGATAGTATTCATGTCGGCAATACTCCAGCTCCGCGATTTATTGTATTTTACGAATCCATAACATGTCTGTTATAAGACATTCTGACTATGATGATGATTTCTCCTTATATTGGAATACAAAATATTGGTGGTTAGACTTGAAGTTAGTATGACCTGGCCAAACCTACTAAGAAATTGGTTTTCTCAAACTTTTTTATAAATAGTTATTTACTGTATACTTCAATATTTTTATTAAAATTACTGCTGGAGACATCTTTGTTTTGGATAAAAAATATAAAAGTACAGAATATATCTCGCAAATATAGCATTTCCGTCACCCCTTAAAGTTGTACTCTTAAGATATCTAAAATCAAACTTTGTTTCATGTGACAGTTGTTCACTGCAACAAAGTTGGTAGTTTTCAGGACATGCTTTTACCAAAAATCAAATCACAATTAGTTGTTTGAAAACGTTATCAGCATGTATTTCAGAGTTAACTTTTCGAGTAGGTATATATTTTTCCGTGGCGAAAGGTTCTTCATATATTGAGGTATTCTTATTCCTTTGGTCTTCTAATATTATTGCATTCTTTGTAAAAGAAGCAAAACGAGCTTTTAAAAAGTCTGAGCTACTCTGCCTCCGAATATAATCATAAAATTGAAAACATATGATATTTGATGAGTCGACACAATACAATTTATATTATATAAAGACTTGAACAGCATATTTGGTAATGGGCAAACGATCCTTAGTATGCCTATTCTCACTAAAATGAAAATTTCCTTCCTTCATTTACAACAAATAATAGACACTGAAACATACCATTCGCTGTGCAATTACAGAAGCATCTTCTGACCAAATAAGTCATTACGATTCCATAGACAATCTATTGGTCCAAACTGTGTTCGTTTCCCGTACTGTAAGCAAGACAATAATGGATTTATTACTCAATTACTACACTTAAAATTGCAGTGAAATACCTTACTTTAAATCTTGTCAGTTAGTTCGATGAACTTTACTGACACAACAACATTATTGGAGTTTTTCTGTTCCCTAAATGGCAATCCCAAACACATATATGTTTGGAAACATGACGGCCACACTCGATGGAGCTTCATAAATGTTACTTGCTCTTACGAAATTCTGCTTTAAAGTCATAATCGTTAGGTAATTGATAGCTTAAATTTTTTGTCGGCTTGAGATTTTTATGACAAATGGCCAAGAAATGTGATTTTGTATAAACGACAAGACGACAATGAATTACAAACTTAGGAAAACTATTTCTCAAATATTAAGCTAGTTATAATCCTCCCATACAACCATATTGCTCACGACAAGAAAACAGAAAATGTTAATTGTTTTTTATCCCATGCGGGTGCTATTACCTATATATGCATATGAAAGGTTTATCAGTCCTCGTAGGACTGGAAAACTAAAAAAAAAACATTGTCAGTAGAAAAACGGTATAAAAAAAGCAATAAAGAAAGGAACATAAAAAAAGAAACAAGAAAATTTAACCATTACTAATTTTGAGTGACTTATTTTATAAACATAGATGGATACCCTAGCGTGAAACGAGGTTTCTGATCTCACCGATCATTGAAGTCTCTCGCAATAATTCGTATGTCATGTAAGAAGGATCTATGTTGGTGAAAATAGCCAAAATGCGTGGGCGTGAAGACAGATTTTAAAAATATTTAATCAATAGGATCGAGTGCTTTTATAACTTATTACTATAGATACAGCTATTGTTTTGATTACTCTATATTCACTAGTAATTCTCTATGCCATCCATTTGATCTATTCTGAAACGATTTCTCATACCATCAGAAATGGTGAAAGACTAAAAGCAATTAACGTTGCACACTTTGCAAGTCTCGTACAAAATTAGCAGCATTATATTTATTTGGTAGTTGTATTACATTCAGGATAATTACTGAACGAGTAATTACACTGAATATTGCATGCATACGTTGTAGGCGTTTACGCAAATTTGAAAACTAACATACATTAAAAATAATTGCAGCCAACAGCTTCGTTTCGTCATAGTTTTCAGCATGTGGGGCGCGGTATGCATTTCACTCAACAGATGTTAGTACAATGAATCCTTTGTCAAAATGTATTTTGCAAAAAAATTCACAAGGAATATTTGGCGTATACATTTAGAAGGAGGAGCACTATATCCCAGAGTTTTCCTTTTGAGTATAAATTGATAATAAACTAAGATTCAAGAACCACATAGCTAATTGATGAAGAAGCATTAGAACTCTTTGTTCTATAGTCCTTATTCATCAAGCTTTAATGTGTGAAAAAAATTGGCGAGTTTTCTGTGTTTTTCTGTATTCAGCTTCTGTAATGTTGTTTAATACTCGTATTTGAAAAACGGAATAGACATCATCTGAAATAATTGTGTCCGCATAATACTTAGTCCGAGGAAAAGTAATCATATCAGTGGGAACTTGAAGACGTTTACGTTTCAGTGCAGTTCTTGCATTCATTTTCTTGAATGAGAAACCGTTATAAGAAAAATAGAGAAGGAGCTCTCTCTGCATGATGTACTTACTCATTTTTCCTTCATGGTTCCTAAGAAACTTGAAGTGCTTTTGAAAAGCACCTAGGTTTCAAAAATCTGTAGAAAACTGGCTGAACTATGGTTAAGCTGTCCTCTAACCTCCAACTATCTGTTCAAAGAAGAACCATAATAGTTTAGCTAAACTGGTGGTCAAGTATGCACAAGCAATCCAGAAATGTTAATTTAGAACTGTATTAACTGTCTTACATTTCTTTAAGGTCCTACATATATTAAAAATGAGAAATCTCCAAAGACACTGATTTGTAGTGCTACAGTCGTCAAACAATAAAATCACATGCAATGCGTTGATAAGTGGAAAAAATTAAATTTTGAGATTGAAGTTGCAGTAAAAAAGTCAGTAATTATATGACTTCCTGTTTACTAGTACCTAAGTGTTTTTACTCTGACCCAGTCTGACTGTTTTAGCCAGCTTTGTATATAAATATTCTTTGTGCCTTAACTGATAATTTTTTTATATCGGTACCCTGAGATACTATAATATTGTACTGTTTTCTCACAAGACAGGAAACGCTATATTTTTGTGATTTAAGTAGACGATTGTTCCTTATTATAATGGTATAATCAAGGATTCACATATAGTACGGTTTCTAAGAACTCAGATTAGGCGATACTCAAAATTTAGAAATTGTGTATTGTCACTGTCAAGTGAATCGGCCAGTGATCGATTTTATTCCTATTTGTGAACTTTTCATCGATTTTGATTTGGTCTGTCAGGGAACTACGATATATACGCTAATTTTATTGACAAAGTAACGAGTTCCCACAATTAACATATAATAGTTATTTACGTAACAAGTCCCAAAAGTGATATTTTACGGGATGAGGATCAGTCTCCAGGGCGAGCCGTAGGTAGCGTTACGTATAAGCGTTATGTTTTTCTGCAGCCGTTTATTTGATAAGATATTAAAAAATAATAGGCTACATACTATAATAATTACTTATGACGATTACAGCCGTCCCGAAAATAGAACTTTCAGTGGAAAGTTGTATTTTTGGGAAGGCTGCAAAAAAACATATAGAGTAAAGGAAGGTAATTTGGAATACCACTTTTTGCAAAAATCATAGAAGGGTGGATTATTGCGCTATTAAAATTAAAATTACGCTTCATGCAAAAGGAACTTATATTCTATTATCGTGAAAATGAACAAGGTATACTCTCCATTAGTTAACATGTAATATAAGATTATTCATAAAGATGCATATTCGAACAGTTCCATGAATGTGAATATAATTTGGAATAGAGTATTCCAAATTATATTCACATTTGACTTTCATGTTGAATACCACTAATTTTATATCTAGTACGTTATTGTCCTAGTTTATTTGCAATAGTCACATACATAACATCCGGAGTCATAGCCCGCACATTCACTATGTACCCAACCTTCGCAAATAAAACACTGTACCCACTCTTCTCCCCTTTGGTCCTCAGAGTACTTTCCGTTGCAGTAGAAACATTCACAATCTTCTGTAGTCGGCTGTCTTGTTGAAATACTTTGATCAGGTAGTTCGTCTTCAGATGTGTCAGAAACAAAAGTCTCATCGCTATCAGAGTCACTGCTTTCTTCACACAGTATTTTTCTTTTAGTGGTCATAGCTTCATTTTTCTTTTTCGCATTATTTTCTTTGCCATTGACCTTGCTTCTACCTTTCATCTTGCCTTTCTCCTCCTTTTGTACATTACAGTTGCTTTTGTTTTTGGCTGCATTTCTAGAGACACTCTTGATTCTCTCCAACTTTTTCTTTTCTGCCTCTTCTAGTTCTTTTTTATAGGGAGAACTTGAAATAATTTCTGATTTACCTGATTTACGACCTCGGTTAGATGTCAGTTTTCTGGGCAAGGGTACTGGTGAGATTTGAAAAGGGCTTATGAGAGGGAGGCCACTATGAGAAGGACCTGGGTTTTCTTGTATGAGATCAAATGGAGACTTGACACTGCATGGTTGCAATAGAGTCACTGGCTGACTTGGTTCTTCACATGAGATTTGAGAAATATCTGACTGTGGTATGCTGGGACTATGTCGTTCTGATGTGAATACAGATTTGTCTTCGAGATCTGCTGCTAGGTAATCTGAATCCTTGAAGACGTATCTATTCAATGGATATATTCCACCAACACTAAAGCCCTTAGCTGCAATTTCACCAGTCTGACATTTTCGGTAGGCTTTCCCAAATAATTCAGCGATATCGTAAGCAGTCACGGGTCTATTATTTTGTCGCAACCACACACGGATTTCTTCGCTGTAATATGTCTTGAGAGGACCCATAAATGCCTTATCCATTGGCTGGATTTTATGCGTGCAGTGAGGCGGTAGTGAAATTAAAGTCACGTAATTTTCTCGAGCTTTATCTACGAGATCGATATTCTTCGTATGAGAGAAGTGACCATCAAATAAGAGTAAAACCGGTGAAGCTTCGGTAGGTTTTACATAATCAATAAAATGTTCAAACCACTGAGTGAATAAATGTGTCTGGATCCAACCAGAAGGATGAGCTCGGCCAATAGATCCTACAGGAGCACCTTTCATGAGTATTTCGCACATATTTTTGCGAGGAAAGATCATCATTGGTGGCACAAAAATGCCAGCCGGACTCATACATGTGACTACAGTAATGAGAGTTCCCCTTTCAGCGGATGTTATGGCTCCAATTTGTTTTTTGCCACGACGAGCAATAACTTTTGGATATTTGCTTTGGACTATAGATAGTCCTGTTTCATCTACATTGAATATTCTATTCGCGGTAAATCCTTTTTCATTATAAACTTTTGTGAGGTTGTCGTAAAACTCGTCCATTTTTTGCTTTGTGAATCCGTTTGCTCTAGCAAAAGACGTTCCACTGGGTTTTCTCATAGATAATAATTCTTTATGTCGTGCAAGGAAACCTTTCAGCCAATACCTTCCTGCGCTTTCATGACCAAATGGATTAGGAACATTGTTTTTAATAGCTAGCTGGAATGCTAGTCTTCTCATATCCATCATTGTTAACCCGTATAATTTTTCTTCCATAACTAAAGCGTATTGTGCCAACATATTCTCAAAATTTTTATTGAACACCGGCTTACGACCAATTTTTTTCTTGATAAGATCTTCCGTTGAAGTCCCTTTTTCTTTTGCAAGACGAAATAACGTAGTTCTAGGAACATTGTAGATCTTTGCTGCCTTTAAGTAACCCATTTTGTTCCCTCGAACAGCTTCTAGAGCAGCTCTCATATCTACTTGGCTCCATTTCTTTCGCATTGTGTATTTGTTAGTAGGTGACATATCTGGAAAAAAATAAAGACTATCATTGTAAAAACAAATATTACTCCAGCAAACACAAAACTAATCTAATATGAAATTTCTTACGAAGGATATAACATGCACATAATTTGGAATAGTATTCCAAATTAACTTCACATACGATATTCCATATTAGCAGCATCATCGCCATCAAATTAAAATATTTTTTCGCCTATATATTACGATATTAGGTTAAAAATAAACAGTGATTTGGAGAAAGAATATGCTAAATTATAGATCAGAACTATTGCAAACACGAAAATGTGATATTCAAGCAGGATGTCAAAGGATTAAGTACTTACTTGAAAAAGTTTGCGGGCAGCAATTTCAAACAAGTGATCTCCACCACTATCTGGACACAAATGGCTAACTTTCTGTCATGTGTCACTTCTTCGCCAACTCGTCGGACAGCCTGTGCTGCATCTCAATAATAGATGGCGCTATGGGTTGTTTTTTAAATTAGCTATTCCAAATTACCAGCAGTATTCCAAATTACCTTCCTTTACTCTACCTATAGTACCTTGATATTTGTCGTAAAATAAGCCTCTTTTGTGGTAATGCGGTATATGTTTCAATTACTTAAATTCAAACGTAACGCTCTGAATCGTCGGATTCTAGTGGGGTTAGGGTGCCAATGTCATTTCAAAGTAAAAGCACATCATATGTACCTAGGTATATTAGGACGGAAATGATTATTCATTATACCAACATCAGTATAGTGGTAATAATGTCATTTCATAGATTCCTTATGTATTCGATAGGTAAATTGTATGACCTTAAATGGTATCAGTTGCAAATCTTTTGTTACTTTATGTAATTAAGGTCATTTTTATATCAACTTTTTTTTCTCAGAGCTTAGGTGTGATTTATAAGGCTAGCCACTATAAAAGGCGTACTAAATTCAGAACAAACTTTACGATTTTATTATACTATTCTCGGTATCAAGTGGTTTCAACAGTAATAATGCAATGGCGCTACATCAAGGAAAAGTTGGGTGTAGATATTAGAAGGGACGTTAAAAGAACCTGTTACAAATCGATTATTATTCGGTTGTTTCTAGCTAATATATTCACCAGTTTTATCGTAAAAAAGTGTATAGATATGCAGCTTTAAATCCTACGATATACAACCGTATTAGACTGAAAGATCTTATCTCTTCAAAACTACTGTTTATTGAAACAAACACGTTTGGCATTCAAAAAGGATTTTCGCCTACAGATAAAACAGCGTTCTTTTTTCGTTTTTTGTGCTGACATATTTATACGTCAAGATGTTTATATCGTATTTCATATTGTAACAAAAACTGAATGGCAGTGAATGTGGCTAAACTTGAATTTTTGATAGAATGTCAAAGTTGCCCATACCGGTTTCCCAGTTTACCAGTCACCTGTTATAGGCAAGCGGAATTAAAATATCGATACATATTGATTATTTTTTTACGACTTTGTCCAAATTTTATAGTTGGAGCGGAATTGTCTGTGCATCTGGCATAGGCCCTATAAGTGCATGCATAAAAATAAACTCTCAGAGTAGCAACACTCAAGTATACTGTATCCTCCTAGATTTTTGATCCTATATTCAGTGAATATTTTCAATTCATGACTGGGAAAGTCTTGAAAGTCAGAATACCGAAATTTTAAATCATATGATAATCTAGAAAACGAATCAATGAATATATCACCTATAAGAATACTACGCATATCTAGACTGAAGCATTTTATAATCTTGCCCCAAGCAGCTCAAAATTTTGTTCTTCTTGGAACAAGCACATAACGGCATGTGTATAATCATTCGGAAATTGTACGTTATATAGCATTTTTCCAAATTCATGTTGAAAAATGCCGATTACAACTGAATATAAAGAATATGTATTGGGTTCGATCGTTGTTCTCTAGACGAATAAAAAAGATGACATGGGACTATACATGGAGAGCTACGTTTCTCATTTTATAATGTACTTGTACTTTTGAACCAGAAGTTTATTTTACGCCCACCGTTCCGCCATTGTTTATATTCTACTCCCAACTATACTTATATAAATATATTGTATATCACATACTTGGTACTTACATCTCATTATCTGTATGAGGTCCCACAACCACAAGTGCGCAATCCTTTTATGAGAGTATAACAATGTAACAAACAGGCACAGGTAAAGTGATGAATTACAAATGACCATAAGGCCTGTAGCGATCTGTCGATGTGCGTGAACTAAGATGATCATATGGTACTACAATCCTCAAGTTGTTTGTATTCTTACTGAAATATGTACTTGGTAGGTGAGTATTGAAGTTCTAATTGTGAAGAAAATTAAGTATTCCTGGTCAGAGCATATTACTTTAAAATGAGTATTAAAATAAAAAATATATTTTTATTTGTTCAAATTAAACATAATTTCCTCATCAAGAGATTTTTTTGGACCGACAACATATGTCCTTATCGCAAGCATATCTTTACAAGATTATCGGAATGTGTTTCATCGTCCCAGTATAGAGTTGATTGTTTTCGAGTACTGAGGTCGGTATGCAATTATAATATGGATCTGAGTTTTCTATTCGTTTGTTGTGGCTAGTGCGTGTATAGTGTATGACTTTGGCTGCACAGTTATACTAGCAATGCACTCGGTTCCAGCGAGAGTTTCGGATGCGCTTGTTATGTGTTCTATTATTTTCTTCTGTTGGTGACATTTTCTGCAATTATCGTTAGTCATACATGGAACTTTAATTCTGTTTTTCTTGTTGCTTCGTGTCGCAATCACTTGGTCATGGATGGCAAACAAAAACCCCTTCGTTTATGGAAATAGTCAGCTGTATGGCCGCTTTTCTTACATTATTCATTCTTTATTATTATGTTATGTTTTTTCAAGCTTCTCTCGCATGATTGCGGTAGCAACAAATGTTGACGGGCTGTGCGAAGTCAACACCTGAACTATTACTGATGGGAATTTAGGAAAGATTGTACTATATTACAGGTCTTAAGGATTACAGACTTTTGGAATATTTTGTGTAACCTTTCGTCCACGCCTAACTGTTGTAGGTGTGTGTAAATGTGTTCGGTGTGAGGCCTGAGACCGACATAATGAGGGAAATAATAATAACTTTATCTTGTTTCCAGAGTCGCTTCACTTCTACGGCAAGGTCAGTGTATTTAGATATTTTCCCAGCGTATATAGGTGTTTTGAAAATTCACATAATTGGGAATAGCAATATTATTAATATAATATATTATTATCAGTTTTCATTTGAGATGACTAAAAAGTCGTGAATGTATCTCTAAACATAAAATTTTACACTCTATGAGTCAATGCTCTGTGAGAGGGCAATGAATTCATTGCTATTATAAATCAGGAAGCAAAACAATACACTCGTTGTGAAGCGTCATCATTAACAGCTGCATTTATGACATTAATGGAGACGCATTGTTTTCCTAAGGTCGACACCATCAAGATGATTTTATAGACATATCTAGCCCATTAAATATACCAGAAAACAACAATGTTCATCACACTTACTTTTTGAACCAAAGATATGTGAATAGGCATCAGGTATTATGTGTACATATAGGTATGATATACAGGGTGCTAGTTAATAATAAGCTGTAGGGCGGTGGGCTGGCTCAGTGGTTAGCGTCGAGGGCTTGTGACCGGAAGGTTCCAGGTTCGATCCTCGTTAGGCGGAGATTTATTTTTGATTTTTTCAATCAAAAATAAATATCCTTAAAAAAAGCTCAGTGAGAATTCCCACCTGAGCCTTCACTGTTGACTTCTAATTAACAGTGCTGTTCCTAGAGTGGCGCCGGTAAACAGTAACAAAGCCTACACAGAACACGAGGCCAATAACCAGAGCAGTCGATGATGATGACACAGAAGTAAAAAAAAATAAGCTGTAAGCTCGAGGGTGCAATTATGACCCATATTCAAGCATAGAAATGATAACCATGTGTTCTGAAGAATTTTCAAGATACAAGGTGTCAAAAAATCAACATTTTCCAAACTTTATTAGGTCCTTGCAGGACCTTCTATCACCAGTAGTTGTATCATCATCCAAATGGGGGTTGAATAGGTATAATCATGGGTAACTTCTGGGGAGGACATACTAATGGTCCAATGGAGTATAAGTGCTACGATATTAACATACTGTCATTTATATGTGCATACAAAAAAGGTAGCATCAAATTCGATGATAAGTTATTGTAAGCAAATTAAGTTATAATTGAGTTTACGATATACTTGAACTACAACTGCTTGTACTTTACATGGAGATCTTTTAGTTCATAAACGTGCACTAACTCAAATTTCACAATACTCAAGTAAAGCATTTGGGTTAAATCAACCACATGATACCCTGACGATACAATATAATTCAGATAATCAGATAATCAGATAAGGTGCCAATTTAAAAATATTTTAGGTTTAAATAGAGGATATTACAAAATACTCCACTTAGCATTGATTTAATCTTCCTATCATAACTTTGAGTATAACGCGTTTGTATGTTGTCTCGATTTAAAACAACCTAGCATCAACTTTATAATAAAATTTCAATTTTGTCTATGTACGAATAAACACTCCCCACCATACATCATCGAAACTATACGATGCGACGATTCGATTATCGACAATCTCAATATGTGACAGGTGATGAGACCTGGATGTACTCTACTTCAATGTGCCGACCAAGGTTCAAAACAAAGTTTATTGTAAATTGTGGAACGTGTCGTTTTGGATACACAGAAGACAGTCTCAGTTAAGCGGTATACAAAACAATGCCTCCTAAAGTCATTGGATCTATATGAAGAACCTGCATCCAAGTCAAGATTGGGTACCCCATTTTTCCATCCCAATAATGCTCCAGCTCATCGCGGCTAAGCCTGTACAGAATATTTGACCACGACAGGACTGAAACTTCTCACGCATTCTCTCTACAATTCATATCTTGCTTTCTGTGATTTTGCGTAGTCTACTGCATGTAAAAGTGAAACTAAAACGAAAGCGAGTTTCTAGTGATAAGGATTTTCTGCGCCATTGGGACTAAGATTGTGCTTCAATTCCTTGGCAGAATCAATTTAAATAGTGATTTCGGAGAATAGAGAGGTCAGAGCTGTATTTATTGAATGCAGATGTAGAATGTACTTATTTAAAATAAACTAAGCTGTAATGCAGAACTATCGCAATAATATTATTACAATGAATTTAAAACACGAAAGATCAAACCGATCAAGCTATTTGACACAGATTGAATATTACTATCATCTGTTTAATGATATCCTTATACTTGCAATAAGACTCGGCAGTTTCACCTTGATTACCGCTTTACACTCAACTATGCTTACCAATATACTCAACAAAAGTATACATGTTTAAACCAAAGTATGCTCTACCATATTATAATATGTTATATACAATGCAAACAGCGTGTCAAAATAGAATTATTAGTTTAAAATTGACAATACTCCTATTTGTGTGTAGTCTGTAGACCTATATATGAATATATATCTAGTTCTGTAGTTGTCTTCGAGTACACATGAAAATATTTGTTACATATAGCAGTCTCAAACGAAGGGTCCAGGGGAAGAACAGCATTAACAATTTTCATACGAAACTGAGCTGACTGTCTCACCTTATGGCATATTGTATTTACTATCGGATAACGAAATCGTTAAATGGTGAAAACAGCTGGAGTTCGCAAAATAACAGCTACAAGATAGGCTATACCCAAAAAAAGTGGCATGAGTAGTTAAACTTACATTTCCGATTTTCTCCAAATCTGTCTCTCCTTGAGTAGGAATCAGCTCCGAATAACGACGGGTCTCCTCACAGGACATTGTGGCCTGAAGGAACACCTGAATAAAATGGGACTCTACAATGGAGACCTCAACTGCAGACTGTGTGGAAGAGGGACTGAGTCAGCCCTACATGTGCTCTGTGAGTGCGAAGCGCTAGATCACAGGAGGCAACAGCTCTTTGGGAAGACCAAGCTATAGAACCAATGGAGTACAGCTCAGCACCAGGACCAGTAGGAAAACTGCATAAACGTATGCAGCGATCTAGATTGCTGGAGTAGATACTGTAAATGAGAGGAGTAATAATACAATAGGCCTTAAGGCTTAAGTATTGACGGGGACAGTAAAGTCGGATTGCTCCTGACAAAAAAAATCTGTCCGGGTGGACTATTGTCGTTCTTCCCCTGTACCCTTCGTTAATGCGAATATTTAGTATTATCATTTAACACTACACGTTATCCCCTTAAACGAAACAAGTCAACTAATAGGTCGTTATTCATTATGTTTTTCCAGCATGAGATGCTATCTTTTTTGCGCAACTGTACTTCGTGCTCTACCATGCAGGTCATTGGCAGGGCGATTTTATCAAAATAAGAGCAAGTGTGTTTAATCCATGCGGAATTCGAGTCGAAGAAGAAAGAACAGTCTTTGATTTCTGCAACCTTGGTGTCGTATAAGACATTTCGGGATATTTAAAACCAGAACCAGAATATCTGGTTGTAGTTATACATACAACACACCCATTGAGGACAGCTGGTGTTATATGCTGTTGTAAATCGATGATATACTATTGATATGGTTAGTCAGTATCGCGGGGAGTCACGGTATTCTAGAAGTTGGATAGATTGTTAATGCATCCTTGATTAGCTTTGAGTATTAAGACGTTATATTTTAAGACGTTAGTTTTGAGTTTCACTGTCGTTTGACGAAAATCAAAAGTTCCAGATTTCAGGTTTGCCTAAAAAATCGAAAATATCTCATTGGTTTTTTATTAAGATGAAACCTCGTGTTTTGAATAATTTAAGGGTGCTGATTACAAATCCAGTCGCCATTTTGAGTTTTAGCCTCGTTTAATAGAAATCCAGATCCTCAGATTTGCCAAAAAAAATTAAAATCTTTATTTGACTTTCCGTTAAGATCAAACCTTCTGTTTTGGATAATTTGAGGATGCTTATTACAAATCTGATCGCAGTTTTTATTGTCAGGGTCGTTTGACGGAAATCAAAAATTTCAGATTTTCCAGATCTTCAGGTTTGCCTAAGAAATTGAAAAACTGTATTCGGCTGCCTATAATAAGGATGAAACCTGGTGTTTTGGATAACTTGATGGTGTAGATTAAAAATCCTGTTACCGTTTTTGAGTTTTAGTCTCGTTCGACGAAAATATATAATTTCAGGTCTTTCAATCTTTAGGTTTACTTAAATAAATAAAAATATTTATTTCGCTTTCTATTCAGATGAAACTTCGCGTTTTATATGATTTAAGCATGCTGATTACAAATCCGGTCGCAGTTTTGAATTTAAGTCTTATATATTATGAGGAATATCGAAGATTTCAGTTTTTTCAGATTTTTAGGTTCAGCCAAAAAAGCAAAACTCTCTATTTGGCTCTCTACAAAAATAAAACCTCGTGCTTTAAATAATTCGAGACTGATTGCAAATTCAGTCGCAGTTTTGAGTTTAAGTCTAATATGAGGAAAACGATCTTCAGGTATACCTAAAACATCGAAAATCTTCTCCTGACTTCTTAGAGTGACCCCTCAGCTGTCGAGTCATACTAATCCCAAAAATGTTCTCACAATGGTATTTAATTTGTTATTGTTGCATCTCGTCATTCACTTAGAAGTGACAGATACTGATAGAGATACCTAAATCATTACGTGATCAGCAGCTGACAAATGGCCAATTTTAATTCTCAAAACAACCCCTCAACGATGTCACCTACTAGTAGGCCACCCTGTATATTAACTATTTATTTACCAAGTGTTATAATGAAACAAATCTCGGCGATATACATACAGACAGAACTAGCAATTTCCTGCATTTGCTGGCACGCTATCTTTTGGGAGAAAGTGGAAAGTAGCAAACCATTGCATCAATCGAATCTAAAGATAAATGATTTTATAATTAGCGTTTTTATACCTATGAATAATTTCCGTGGGATCGCAGCCTCCAAAAGTTAAAAGTCATAGTCAGTTCGGTCAACTTAGCTGCTTTTGCTTTAAACGTTTAAATTCCTAAAAAGAAGCAACCTTGTGTTTCGGATAGTTTGAGAGCCCTGATTACAAATCTGGTCGCAGTTGTGAGTTTCATAATCGTATGGGGAAAATCATAAATTTTGGACCTTTTTTGTCCTCAGGTTTGCCTCGAAAATCGAAAATCTTTCTTTGGCTTTCTATTGAGATGAAACCTAACCTTTTTAATAATTTGGTGGTGCTGGTTACAAATCCGGCCATAGTTGTGAGTTTCAGTGTCGTGTGAAGAAAAGCAAAAATTTCAGATCTTTCAGATCTTTCAGGTCCTCAGGTTTGCCTAAAAAATCAAAAATCTTTATTTGGCTTTCTATTAAGATGAAACATCGTATTTTGGATATTGTTAGGGCGCTGATTACTAATCTTTTCGCAGTTGTGAATTTAGTCTCGTTTGGCGAAAATCAAAAATTTCAGTTCTCTCAGATCCTCAGGTTTGCCTAAAAATTCGAAAATCCCTATTTGGCTTTCTATATGGATAGAACCCTATGTTGTGAATAATTTGAGGGTGCTGATTAGAAATCCGGTCGCAGTTTTGAGCTTCAGCCTCGTTTGATGAAAATAAAAAAATTCAGATTTTTCAGATCTTCAGTTTTGCCCCAAGAAATCGAAAATCCTTATTCGGCTTTCTGTATGGACGGAACTTCGTGTTTTGAATAACTTGAGGGTCCTGATTACAAATCCGGTCGCAGTTTTCAGTTTCAGTCCCGTTTGATGAAAATCAAAAATTTCAGATTTTTCAGATCTTCAGTTTTGCCTAAAAAATCGAAAATCCTTATTCGGCTTTCTATATGGACGGGACTTCGTGTTTTGAATGATTCGATGGTGCTGATTACAAATTCTGTCGCAGTTTTGAGTTTCAGTCTCGTTTGATGAAAATAAAAAATTTCACATTTTTTCAGATCTTCAGTTTTGCCTAAAAAATCGAAAATCCTTATTCGGCTTTCTATATGGATAGAATCTCGTGTTTTGAATAATTTGATGGTGCTGATTACAAATCCGGTCGCAGTTTTGGGTTTCAGTCTCGTTTGATGAAAATCAAAAATTTCAGATTTTTCAGATCTTCAGTTCTGCCTAAAAAATCGAAAATCCTTATTCGACTTTCTATATGGATGGAACCTCGTGCTTTGAATAATTTGATGGTGCTGATAACAAATACGGTCGCAGTTTTGAGTTTGTCTTGTTTGATGAAAATAAAAAAATTCAGATTTTTCAGATCTTCAGTTTTGCCTAAGAAATCGAAAATCCTTATTCGGCTTTCTATAAGGACGGAACTTTGTGTTTTGAATAACATGAGGGTTCTGATTACAAATCCGGTCGCAGTTTTGAGTTTCAGTCTCGTTTGATGAAAATCAAAAATTTCAGATTTTTCAGATCTTCAGTTTTACCTAAAAAATCGAAAATCCTCATTCGGCTTTCTATATGGATGGAACCTCGTGTTTTGAATAATTTGAGGGTGCTGATTAGGAAATTCGGTCGCAGTTTTGAGTTTCAGTCTCGTTTGATGAAAATCAAAAATTTCAGATTTTTCAGATCTTCAGTTTTGCCTAAAAAATCGAAAATCCTCATTCGGCTTTCTATATGGATGGAACCTCGTGTTTTGAATAATTTGAGGGTGCTGATTAGGAAATTCGGTCGCAGTTTTGAGTTTCAGTCTCGTTTGATGAAAATCAAAAATTTCAGATTTTTCAGATCTTCAGTTTTGCCTAAAAAATCGAAAATCCTTATTCGGCTTTCTATATGGAGGGAATCTCGTGTTTTGAATAATTTGATGGTGCTGATTACAAATCCGGTCGCAGTTTTGGGTTTCAGTCTCGTTTGATGAAAATCAAAAATTTCAGATTTTTCAGATCTTCAGTTTTGCCCAAAAAATCGAAAATCCTTATGCGGCTTTCTATATAGATGGAACCTCGTGTTTTCAATAATTTGATGGTGCTGATTACAAATCCGGACGCAGTTTTGAGCTTCAGGCTCGTTCGTCGGAAATCAAAAATTTCAGATTTTTCTGATCTTCAGTTTTGCTTAAAAAATCGAAAATCCTTATTCGGCTTTCTATACGGATGGAACCTCGTGTCTTGAATAATTTAAGGGTGCTGATTATAAATCCGCTCGCAGTTTTGAGTTTCAGTCATGTTTGATGAAAGTCAAAAATTTCAGATTTTTCAAATTTTCAGTTTTGCCTAAAAAATCGAAAATCCTTATTCGGCTTTCTATATCGATAGAACCTCGTGTTTTGAATGATTTAAGAGTGCTGATTATAAATCCGGTCGCAGTTTTGAGTTTCAGTCTCGTTTGATGAAAATCAAAAAATTCACATTTTTCAGATCTTCAGTGTGGCCTAAAAAATCGCAAATCCTTATTCGGCTTTCTATATGGATGGAACCTCGTGTTTTGAACAATTTAAGGGTGCTGATTACACATCCGGTCGCAGTTTCGAGTTTTAGGCTTGTTTGTCGAAAATCAAAAATTTCAGATTTTTCAGATCTTCAGTTTTGCCTAAAAAATCGAAAATCCTTATTCGGCTTTCTATACGGATAGAACCTTGTGTTTTGAATAATTTAAGGGTGCTGATTTCAAATCCGGTCGCAGTTTTGAGTTTCAGTCTCGTTTGATGAAAATCAAAAATTTCAGATTTTTCAGATCTTCAGTTTTGCCTAAAAAATCGAAAATCCCTATTTGACTTTCTATATGGATGGAACCTCGTGTTTTGAATAATTTAAGGGTGCTGATTACAAATCCGGACGCAGTTTTGAGCTTCAGGCTCGTTCGTCGGAAATCAAAAATTTCAGATTTTTCTGATCTTCAGTTTTGATTAAAAAATCGAAAATCCTTATTCGGCTTTCTATATGGATGGAACCTCGTGTTTTGAATAATTTAAGGGTGCTGATTACAAATCCGGACGCAGTTTTGAGCTTCAGGCTCGTTCGTCGGAAATCAAAAATTTCAGATTTTTCTGATCTTCAGTTTTGCTTAAAAAATCGAAAATCCTTATTCGGCTTTCTATACGGATGGAACCTCGTGTCTTGAATAATTTAAGGGTGCTGATTATAAATCCGCTCGCAGTTTTGAGTTTCAGTCATGTTTGATGAAAGTCAAAAATTTCAGATTTTTCAAATTGTCAGTTTTGCCTAAAAAATCGAAAATCCTTATTCGGCTTTCTATATCGATAGAACCTCGTGTTTTGAATGATTTAAGAGTGCTGATTATAAATCCGGTCGCAGTTTTGAGTTTCAGTCTCGTTTGATGAAAATCAAAAAATTCACATTTTTCAGATCTTCAGTGTGGCCTAAAAAATCGCAAATCCTTATTCGGCTTTCTATATGGATGGAACCTCGTGTTTTGAACAATTTAAGAGTGCTGATTACACATCCGGTCGCAGTTTCGAGTTTTAGGCTTGTTTGTCGAAAATCAAAAATTTCAGATTTTTCAGATCTTCAGTTTTGCCTAAAAAATCGAAAATCCTTATTCGGCTTTCTATACGGATAGAACCTTGTGTTTTGAATAATTTAAGGGTGCTGATTTCAAATCCGGTCGCAGTTTTGAGTTTCAGTCTCGTTTGATGAAAATCAAAAATTTCAGATTTTTCAGATCTTCAGTTTTGCCTAAAAAATCGAAAATCCCTATTTGACTTTCTATATGGATGGAACCTCGTGTTTTGAATAATTTAAGGGTGCTGATTACAAATCCGGTCGCAGTTTTGAGTTTCAGACTCGTTTGATGAAAATCAAAAATTTCAGATTTTTCAGATCTTCAGTTTTGCCTAAAAAATCGAAAATCCTTATTCGGCTTTTTGTGTGGATGGAACCTCGTGTTTTGAATAATTTAAGGGTGCTGATTACCAATCCGGTCGCAGTCTTGAGTTTCAGTCTCGTTTGATGAAAATCAAAAATTTCAGATTTTTCAGATCTTCAGTTTTGCCTAAAAAAGCGAAAATCCTTATTCGGCTTTCTGTATGGATGGAACCTCGTGTTTTGAATAATTTGAGGGTGCTGATTACAAATCTGGTCGAGTTTCTGTCCCATTTGATAAAAAAAAATGCAGATCTACAGGTTTGCCCAAAAAATTTCATAATCACTATTTGGCTTGGAAACTGATGTTAGAAGTAAATATAGTATGATTCTAGTGAATTTAAGATAGATTTGATATGTTCTTGAACTTTAGAGGAGTAGCAGTATACTATGAATCCGGTGAAAATGGAGAATTCACCATGTTATCAGTTTTGCAAAGGAAAAATACAAAAATGGAGATCATCCCTCTGAAGAAGTATCTCTTATTTTATCACCAAAAGGTAGAAGTGGCAGACAATTCAAACTGCAAGGTAACCCTTAATTGATAATAGTCCACGACCAACTCCAAATACAGACTTTTATGTGTTATGTCCATTATACATTTGTCGGATTCTATACTGTGTATGTAGTGAAAAGAAATAAATTATATATTACTATTATTGCTCTAACCATAGGTTTACATAATGATTATAAGGTCATCTGATGTTAATAAACTGACCAATGAGAAAGATGGGCAGCGCTTAAAATATCTGAATAAGTTTCCTACATTCTCTTAACGTAGATGAGAATGCTGCTAAGCAGGTTAGCTAATACTTAAAATATCCTTAGCCATATTCAACGTGGAAGCGATGGATTTTGAGAATCGAAAGTGGTTTACCGGAGTGCCGTAAATGGCTAAAGATCATTCTGACAAGATCACGTTATGTGAGAACTGTAATAGGATGTTATTAGAGTAAAAGTAAGAATACTGTGCGAGAATACCACTGAAATAACACACAGCATCCATAACTTTGTGACAAGAGTTGCATAGCATTACCTTATGATAACATCACTGGGAATTTTTGAGTTAACCGAAAAGTGTGAACTGTGAAGGAAACCAATCTTAATTTTTTGTCACAATAATCTTTCACCCAATGCAAGGGAGCATTTTTGATCTAAGATACGGTTCTATTTTGGTTCCAATATCAAATGTTATTTTTCTTTTACTTCCCACACCAATAGGTGAGGTCGGTCTGTCGGTCTGTCTGTACGCGTTCTTCTAGCCACGCAATCTCAGCAACCGTTGCATGGATTGTGATGAAATTTGGGCAACGATATACTGTGGGGTCGTAGTAGGTAATGTTCGTATAATTTTGAAAATCGGTGCATGGGCGGCGGAGTAATTAGCAAAAAACAAAAAAAAATATTGCTTAAACTTCGTTTTTAGGCGTTTTAGACCATTTTCTACTTTTTTTTGGTGGGGTTGAAATTGGGGTGGTTGGGGGGTAGGGGGTTGTAAAATTGAAAAATGTATTGCTTTCATAGTAGGCTGTCCACTGAACTGTGAAGGAACACCAAGTGAGATAAATAACTTTTTTAGGTCCATCCGAACATTGCCTTACCAATTACAGAAACCAAAGGACTTTGAATTTTTTCTGGTGTAAACATGCGAGTATTACTTTAGATCGTTCTACACTGTGTAACGAGGAAACGGTTGGATTGATTTTACTGGAATTTTGAGGATGGAATTTGCGTATGGTTTTTATAAATCGTGATAGTGGCGGCGCAGAGGTAATAAAAAACTTAAAACATAAAAACATCAGCTCAAACTTCGTTTTCAAGCAGAGGTTCCTGATCATTTTATGCGTTTTTTTGGGTGGAGGTGAAATTGCGATGGTTGGGGGGTGGGAGGTTGAAAACTGAAAAATTTTTTGTATTCATAATAGGCTGTCCAGTAACCTCTGAAGGAAGACCTAGCGACATAAATCACCTTTCTAGGTCCATCCGAACGTTGCCTAGACTATTACCGAAACTAAGGGACTTAGAATTATCTGTATATATAAGGGTTGCTTTAGATCGTTTTGTATTTTGTAACGTGGAAACTATTAAATTGATTCTAATGAAATTTTGACACAGCATTATTACCGTGGTGATGTAAAATGCGTATGGTTGTTAGAAGTCGTGTCAGTGGCAGAGTAGCTATAATCAAAAAACTAAAACTATGAAAACAGCTTGAACTTCGTTTTTAGATACTTTAGGGGTTACTGATCATTTTCTACCTTTTTTGGGGTGGGGATGAAATTGGGGTGGTTGGGGGTAGTGAGTAGTAAAACTGAAAAGTCTGTAGTATTGATAATAGGCTGTCCACTGACCTGTGAAGGAAAGACATAGGGCATAAGACAATTTTAGGGGGAGGGCTGCCGATGACTTGGTTGTAAGAGACTAAAGCTTCATGCTATGGGAAAATAATAAACTGGTATCACACGGATGTGTGGGAAGTACTGAGTCAATTAACTTAACTTCATTTTTTTAACCAAAAACAATATGTTATTGTATTTTATTTTAAATTTTGTTATGCTTTTAAATATTAAACAAAAGTAACTACACTTAGAAACAAAATATGTACTTGAAGTATTCTAAATCATATACATATTATTATATCAGTGTGCTTGGCCTTTCCTGTGAAATTCAGGAAAGACGCCCATGCCTGTCGGCAGACCCAAATATCCCTAGAATTGTCCAAAAAAATTCAATAAAATAGAATATGTTCTAATTTTTCAATTTCTTCACGAGTCTCTTCAAGATCACAAATTTGATCGATTTCTTGACTGTGTAAAGTGGTTACTTTAGCCGATTGACCTGATACTTTTTTTTCGCTCGAGGTTATACTATTAACAATTAGCGATACATTGCTGGCATCCATTCACCCTGTTTTTATTTTGAAAAAAATGTTAATCTGTATGTCATGTAACTTCTCTCTGTTTCCCTAGTATATGCGACATGAGCTTAACCTTCAACATTATTCAGTATTGTATTAAGATAGCAAATATAGTTTATGGTACGTATGCCTCTCCCTGCGTAATTTTCTGTACAAGTTACATTACACCTTCGTAAAAAACCTCGCTACCAGTATTAGCTCCTATAAAAAATGATATATTTAGGCCTCACAACAATAAACATTGTCAGCGTAACTGTATTGATGCTGTCATAGAACGTTTAACAAAAAGTCGCATGCATTTGCCTACACGCCGGTAACTGTAAACGCGTTCAGGAGAGCAAGATCCGTTATCCAATGCATATTTACATGCTTTCAATTATAAATTATCACACAATGTGTTGCATAACGGCGTAAAATATTTTATAATAGATTGGCGGTCGCACGCAATAGTTGGAAATACAACTTTATCCATTCAGCCAGATATACGAGAACTAAGACCGACTAGGCGTATTGCACGGCCCTCAAGATATACTAGAGAACAACAAGAGCCACAAATACTACGTGGTCTAACCACACATGCATGCTAGAATGCGGCTTTTTTATGCTAACAAATATATGCTATCTTTATATGCGTAAGCCACTTTGTGAATGTTTGATTGTCTCTGAATTCATTCATACTAGTGTGTTATATTATCCGTGTCTTGATCAATGAACCTTAAATATAATTCAAAACATACAAAAATCCTGTAGTCTGTTAATAAATAATATCTGACTCTTAGTCAGAACTTTTCCTATTCGTCAATACCATCCTTGACCATATAGGATAAGTCCATCGCTTCTACTCCTAAAGAAAAGGCAGACATCTTAGGGAGGCTTTTTGCAGCCGATTCTACTGTGGAATTCCAAGGAAGTACTCTGACCACCACCGTAATCGTGACCTCGAGAATGGCAGAGGTCAAATTTCAACACTGGGATGTAAAAAGCATCTTCCAAAAAACTGCCCCTAAACGCTGTGCCGCTGACCTTGTACTTATTCTGTGCAAGCTCTTCAAGCTACCGGATTAGCGAGGGTGTTTCCCGCTGCATGGAAGATTGGCTGCATACAACTCATTCCTAAGAAAAGCAAAAAAACCGATCCCATCAATTATAGATCTGTCCTATCCTCTACACCGTTTCTGCTGTACATCGACATCCAATCCAATCAACAGTTTTGCAGACTACAATACATTAATGGCATGCACGGAACCAGACAAGCCACTATTATACTAGGAGATGGTCTCTGAAGCTTCTGGGCACTATCCAGAAGAGAGCAATTAGACTCATCAATACGCCTAACCTCACAAAAGATCTCTATGGTCTGGAACAGCCAATAAGGATGGCTGACTTGTCCCTGTCTTACAGATTATATCACGGAATATGTTCGAGTAAGCTCGCAGCCTGTGGAATGAACTGCCGGGGATTTGTTTACAACGTGTTACAACGTGTACAGACACTTATCCTCTCGCAGCGCTTCTACAGCGCTACAGGCTTTCAGCCTTTGAGGGAGGCTGACCATAAAAAAATTACCCAAGTTTGATCACGTTACGCAGGCATTCATTAACACCACATGGCTTAAGATGGAGAACCTTTTTAAACTGCAGCTGTCATCATTCACCTACAAGCCCTAGTTGCCTAAATTTCAAACTCGTCTGTCGTGAATCTGTCCACAATGTGAATGTTGGGCATACGACTTTATTAATGATGCCCCACCACTCTCCAAATTAGCTGCAAAGGTGTTTTACGTCCAACGCAGTAAGAATGATGAATTTTCTAACCCCACACCTCCCCCCCACTTAAATTGTACCTTTTGCAAAATGATTTGAGGCTGCTCATTGACACCTGTTTAGTTGAGTTATTGTTTTTTTAAATAAGTTATCTAGATGCGGTTAAGTAGAACGGCTTCGTCTGTCAAACCAATAAAAAGAATTCTTCGGATTTTGGGATAAATTGATGCAAGAGGTTTCAACTCACCGAGCCGACGTTTCTGAGCTCATTTTACACCTTCTTCATGGCTACCGAGCTTACCCTTAGAGCCCTAAAGAAGACGTATTATAAACGCCGAAACGTCGGCTCTTTGAGTTAAAACCTATTGCATTAATTTTTTTTTATGGTCAGCCTCCCGCAAACGCTAAAAACCTATGTCGCTGTAGAAGCGCTGTGAAAGGATAAGTGTCGGTGCACGTTAGATTTGAAGCGCTGCAGGTTGTAGCCGACGGGAAACAAATTCCCTGGCAGCTCGTTCCATAGCGTCGAAGTTCTCCAAAAAAAGGAATGCTGGAGGAGACTGGTTCGTGGAGTAGGGACCTCGACCTGGTAAGGGTGAGCTCGCAAAGCCTCTCTAGTGTTCCTCGTTCGGGCGGCCTTTGCTGATATTACCTGGGAGAGCTCACTCGAACATCTTCCGTGATAGAATCTGTAGAACAGGGACAGGTCAGCCACCCTTCTTCGATGTTCCAGGCTATGGAGGTCCTTTGTGAGGTTAGGGGTATCGATTAGTCTAATTGCTCTCTTCTGGATGGTGTCCAGAAGCTTTAGAGAGTGCTTGGGGGCGCATCCCCACACATGGGAGCAATACTCCAGCGGTGGTCGTATCTGTGCCTTGTAGAGCAGCAGTAGTTGCTCTGGTGTGTACAGCTTCCTACAGCGGAACAAAACTCCAAGCTTCTGGGCGTTTTAGCAATACTGACGACGTGGTCGTGCCAGAACATGTTGTTGTTGATGTTGACCCCCGAAAGCTTGACGGAAGGTGACTCGTCTATGGGGTGACCCTCCATTTCCAATGTTGGTAAGCCAGTGTGAGACTTCTTTGTAAGTGTTGTTGCCTGGGTTTTCTGTACGTTGAACTGTACTTTATTTACTAATCCCCACTCGACAATTTTTTTGATATCTGCGTTGATCTGTGAGGCATGCTGCTGTCGTCGACGTACCGTCTCCTGGGATGATAGTGGCTTGCCTGGTTCCATGCACGATATCAATGTACTGTCGTCTGCGAAGCTGTAGATTGGATTGGATGTTATTTCCAGCAGCTCGTTGATGTACAGCAGGAACAGTGTAGGGGATAAAACAGATCCGTGAGGAACACCGGCGTTTATTGAAAATACGTCTGATGAACAGCCTTCGACTACAATGAACAGAGATCGGTCGTTCAAAAAGCTGTTCAGCCACTGGCGCAGGCCAGGTGGTAGTCCATAAGCAGCAAGCTTGACTAGAAGTCCCTCATGCCACACTCTGTCGAAGGCTTTCGATATGTCAAGCGCAACAACACGGGATTCACCATGGTTTTCAATGGCTCTGTTCAACAAGTGAGTGACATAGGCCAGAAGGTCACCCGTAGACCTGTGCTTACGGAAGCCATACTGGCGATCATTTATGATGTTATTTGTTGTCCAGGTATTTCAGGATCTGTGTGTTAATGACAGTCTCCATAACCTTGGACATGATGCTGAGAAGAGCCACAGGTCTATAGTTTGTGGGATCGGTTTTTTTGCCTTTCTTAGGGATGGGTTGTACGCAGCCAATTTTCCATGAAGCGGGAAATACGGCTTGCTGATATGACAGTTTGAAGAGCTTGCAAAGGATAGGTGCAAGCTCAGCGGCACAGCGTTTAAGGACAATGGCTGGAATTTGGTCGGGACCAGTAGTTTTCTTCGTGTTTAGCTTCTGGAGGATGCTTTTTACATCTCGATGTTGAAATTTGACCTCTGCCATTCTCGAGTTTACGTTTATGTTGGTGGTCGGGTTGCTTCCTTGGAAGTCTACAGTAGAATTGGCTGCGAAAAGCCTCCCTAAGATGTCTGCTTTTTCTTTATTAGCAGAAGCGATGGACTTGTCCTCTCTGATCAAGGGTGGTATTGAGGAATAGGAAAAGTTCTGACTAACAGCCTTAGCTAGCAGCTAGCTTATCCGAAAATCCGAAGTAGGCTTTTCTATTAAAAAAAAACTGGGATAAGAATTACTTTCAACTGCAGTAAAAAAATTAATACTAAACACTAAAGATGTGAGCATATAATTTCTCCAAAAGCTATTTCCGAAAGATCTAATTCAAGCCTGATAGCAAGCTATTATGTTGTACAATTAACTACATTTTTGTTCCTTCATATCGCGGATGTGCATAGAACTGATAAAAGCAAATACAATATCTATTTCGCTTTCTGAACCTTTGATTGGCAACACATCAACAAATCCTTTATCTATGCTACACATGCAACATAATGAGTGCTAGTGCTAGTGACCTTACCAGCTTATATATTTTTTTCTTGTGTTTTGTAAACAATTTTCGTGGAACCGTTGCTACATATAGAAATTATTCCCAAATTACCGCTACGTCCAGTTTAGAAATTCTTGCAAAAATGGTGATTGCGATATCAGCCTATCATCAATTATAATAATTTAATGATACACCGAAAAATATAACGCTATTTGTGGTTTAGATGTGATCGATTTCAGACCGATTCGTAATCTACAGTCCATTATAAAATATTTTCAGGTGTTACCTAACAAGCCTGAGAAATAAATTATTACTGAAAGCATTTTAATATTCAATGAACGGTAGCCTTTAATCAGTTTAGTAGGAAATCGAATAGAATCAGATTTGCACACAGGAAGTTTAATGGTGTGGAATGAAAATATTAGCAAATAATGAGCATTTGGTATAACTTCGGAATTGATCACGGAGACATAGACGATGTAGAAAGCGTCATCGGTGAGATAAATCATGATATGATTAAATGACAGCAATGAATGTCTGTTATGTGGATGCCGAGTCCTCCTAAAGTTTGCTGTAATGAAATGGCGGACGCGCTCGCAAGACGAGGGGCGAGCAATAATATCGTGGGTCCTCAGCCGGCTGTGGAGAGGCTGGCACCATTATTTTCACAATTTCAAACTGGCATCTGACGAGGATATACTTGACGCTGTCAGTCGTATCAAGACGAATGCCATTGAAGTGGATGGCATTAATATACTGGTCATTCGAATGAGTTATAAGATATTAAAAAGTGCGTTAATTAACATTGTTAATAGTTGCATTTAGAAGGCCATTTTCCTGTGGTTTGGAAAAAAGCAATTGTTAGACCAATTCCCAAAAAAAACGACGTTGAACGAGATTTAAGACTTAAGGCCAATCAGCATTTTGCCAGTTTTGTCAAAAATACTGGAGTATAGTCTAAATATACAAATGAAAAGTTTTGTTCATGACAATAACATACTTCCGTCCTCTCAGTCAGGCTTTATAAGTAAACATAGTTGTACCACAGCATTGTTAAGTATCACAGTGCACTAGATAGAGGAAAGATATGTATTCTAGAATTGTTAGATTACAGCAACGCATTTGATAGTATCAATCCAAATGTTCTACTAGCTATGCTTCATTATTATGGTTTTTCAAAAGATGCGATCAAAATTTTGCAAAATTACCTTTCAGATAGACAACAAATAGTTAAAATAGATAATATATTTTCAGAGCCTATTAAAACATCCCGCGGCGTCCCATAAGTATCCATATTGGGTTCAATTCTGTTCTCGATCTACAGTTCTCGTCTAGCGGATCCAATAACGTTTTCAAATATCCACGCTTATGCTGATGATACGCAGCTGTATGCATCATTTGATAGAGATAATATTGATAGATCAGTTCAAGCAAGAAATGATGATTTAAGTGCCCTATATAGTCGGTCAGTGAAATACGAGCTGAGTTTGAATCCTCTAAAGACTCAAGCAATGGTATTTGCTCCCCGATCGTTCCGTACAAACATACACACTTCTATTAACATCAAAATAAATGGCACGGAACTTGCTGTCGTTGATGAAGCAAAAAATTTGGGTGTGACATTAGATATCAACTTAAGATACAAGACGCACATTTCAAAATGTATTCAAAAAGGACATACAAATCTTAGGCAGCTGTATCCTCACAGGAGATGTCTTACGAAGGATTTAAAAATTCAGCTTTGTAACTCATTGGTTTTGTCCCATTTTTCTTATGCGTCACCTGTGTATGCGCGATCTATCGAACTTTCAGACGTCAATCGAATACAAAGGCTTCAAAATGCTTGTCTGAGGTTTATTTTTGGAATAAGGAAATACGAACATATAACTCACAAGTTGCAATCCACAAAATGGTTAAACATGAAGAACAGATTTTTATTAAATTCATTATGTCTGTATCATTCTCTTATTTTAAATAAAGAGCCTGAATACCTTTATAATAAAATACAGTTCAGGAGAGACGCCCACAAAGTCGACATCAGATCCAGCTCACTGATATCGATACCATATCATAACACAACATTATATGAAAGATCATTTACGTATTCGATATGTGCATTATATTATATATTATATATATAATCCTAATGTGAAAAACACAACCTCTATTAATATTAAATATCTGCTGAATTTGGCTTTTTTTGTATTTTTTCTTTTTCCATTTTTTTACGTTTGGTTCTATCGTACTTCCAAATTGTTATAACTTAAGTACTATTATGTTATTAATGTTTCATTATGATACTCGTACTTATCTATATTATGTCTATTCATAATTTCTGTCTTTCGACCAAACTGAAATATTGAGATACCAATGTTGGGAGTTAAATGGTAGAGCAGATGTAGTCCTTCGGACTACATCAACAAGAATATATTGTAATGTCCAAATGAAACATTAAAGACATTATTATTATTAGAAAGAAAACAGAGGTGTGGTGTAAATCAACATCTTATGAGATGTCTCTCATTGACAGAAGCTGAGAAGCTGGCTAAGGTTACTTGTGGGACTACTATCTGGCCATAACACTTTCAGACGTCACTTGTATGTGTTGGAGGTGGCAAGCGATCCGAGATGTGAACGCTGTGGCGAGGAGGAAAAGTCCTCAGCACACAAGTCGCTGTGGCGCCCTTAGATATCACAGGCAGACTATATTAGGTTCAAGAGTCATTGAATCTGAAGAATAAGATGGTCAGGATCCAAGGCCATTCTCACCCTTGCGCTGAGGCCTGGACTTGGGACCTAGAGTGAGGAGAGGTGCAGAAGGGTTCGGTTGTAGGCCTATGCAATGGAGGCGAATCCTCTCTCCTTCATTCGTTCACTACTGTGAAATCCTTTCATCCACGACACACAGACAAAGAAGGGAGTTATTAGTTTAACGGGTATATTTATATGTATATCTTCCAATGATCTCTCAGCTCTGAAACATTTTGTCTCGTGAGAGTAGAACTATACTATGTACAAATTGTAGCATTTTGCGATTTAAACGCCTACGTATACCTACAGTAAAGATCATCGAATCAACTGCAGAAGTATTTCAAGTCCACACTGAACGAGGGATAATAAATTCACCAAATTCAAACTAGTCTACCTTTTCTGTGTTGGAGATAGACTAGCACTGATGTGCAGTTTTGGAGATAGTATACATAGATAATGAATTTACACTATAGTTCTGCTTTCGCATGTTTGGAGGTAGAACACTTCATCGGAGAAAATAGGTTTATTCTGCTCTGTAGTAGGTGAGTTAGTATACCAACGCTAGCGATGGACTTGTCCTAATATATGCTATGTCCACCATTTTCTATAATATAAAGATTGTCCAAATTCCAACCAGTTCACCTTATAACCAGTTATCTCATATGGCTATATAAATTTCATCAAGCAGTTTTTCAGCTTACAACATCTCAAACACGAAAAAAAGCTTCTCCTGTAAAATTTACATTTTGTGACTTACATACATACTTCTGCTCTAAGGGGACGATTTGAATAGATTTTGATAAATTTCTTACTTTTCTGTCCGAAAAGCAAATCGATTTCTGTTAAAGCATATACAATATATTTCAGGTATAATAATGATTATTAATTCTGTTGCAGGAAATGGCGCATCACATCATCCTATTACTAACTTCGTGGCTCTTCAGCACTTGCACAACATACGAGGTAAGTCAAAAATGTGTATATGTGAGATGTCATTAAATATTAGTTGATGTGATGTAGTACTAGTAAACTGTATTGAAATATACGAAAAGCACATTTCAATAGGGAGTTCAACAGCATCAAATCGCAAGAATTTGGCTACTGGTCTTTCACTTAACCCTAACTGGCATAAAACTATTCCTTACAAAAAAAAAAAAAAATTCATAAAAAATAGACTACTTTCTTGTTCTCTATGATAGTGAGTTAAACTAGTCGTTATTTCCCGGTGTTTCGACCGGCATCGATACGTTGTCTCGCCTTGGTATCAGCCTCAGAGTAACAACTGAACATAGAGCTGGTAGATAACTAATACTAATAGGCCGGCATCTTTTCTTACGTTATTATATTGACCACCAGATACGGCAATCATAATTATCTACTATCGTCTCAATTGTATAGTATCCAGAAATATTCAATTCTACGTTAAAAAAGACGGTATTTTGATGGCTCAGGAATGATTACAGCAAAGTCAATAGATACGTTGGCCTCTACTGCGTTACTGCATATTTCTTCATCATAAACGCAAATTCTGAAGTCTTACAGAAATTTTGAGGAGCTGGCAACGCCGATATAATTTTCATGCGACTTATTTTTGGTAGAAGCTCGACTGTCAAACGTTTGTTTTGTTTGTGCGTCTTTTATGCTTGGTCAATAAAATAGAATTCGCAATTTGTTGGTAACTGTAGTGGAGCTTTACGGACTTGCTGTGCTATATTCGAGTTTAGTTTAACAGTTTTTCGAGATGGAACTCAAAAGGTGCAGTGTTTGTAACATGGGCTGGCATTGGAAGAATTTTCAGGTTAGTTGGCGTTACACCTCATTGTTTACAATTTGAACTGTTACTGCGAGGTCACAGCTGATCAAGCTGATTAAGCTGAAGTGTCAAAAATGATGGCTATGAGCACGCCATGCTGAAGTGTTTTTACTACCTCTATATTCAGTTGCTACTCTAAGGTATCAGCGTATTTCGCTGCTTAACGATGGCATCTTCAGAAGCTGTTACTCATTGGACGACTTCCGAGAAGCAGTTTCCCATTTTTTACCTTCAATATGAGGCTTCTTAGAAAACGAGTGCTGCAGAGGTAATATACTTATTGACTAAAAGACGATAGACGGATTCTGAACGCCGAATTGTCTGCTTACCTCAATTTGTTTTCAAATCTACCATAAAATACCTCTATACGCCGTCGTTGGGTGTAATAATTATATGTTATTCTAAACTAGAGTCATTCCCATGCGAAATTATAAAAACAGACTAGCCATAAGAAATTCATTCGATTCAATTTATAACCCTTCTGGTAAAAAATTCCGCTGGAATTCTTTCAGCTTCCTGCATCTTGAATAATGGTTACTAAAAATACAGATTTAGTCACAAGAATATCTTAGGTTGCTTTGACCTCTGATGGTCTGTTTTGCACACATGTTCATGGTACACATTATACATGGTGATCTATTTATAGTTCTGCTTAGTAGTTTAAATTACTTAAATTAAACTTGTGTAGAGTCATTGCACTGATTAAACTATGTTAGATATGATATGAGCTATAATGGGACATTGTCGGTTACCTAAGAAAATATATCATTAATGCTTAGCCAACCTATATAATTATGTGAGCACCTATATTATCAAACCATGTAGTTCCAGAAGTCATGAAATATATTTTTTCAGAAATTTTTCGGATATATTTGTACATAGTGTGAATATTCTTCAAAATAATCACCTTTAGCATATAAAAATTGTTTACACCAGGTTTACCATGCCTGGTAAGGCTTATCGAAAGCCTCGACGGGAACACAGCTTTTTGGATAACTGCATCGTTTTTCGCGTTCTCGTTGTCCGGTAAACCGATCCATCTGGACCTACAATAAAATCACTTTTATTTATTGAAATAAAGAACAATGTCCTTCGTTGCTTAAATGAAGGAGCTTTACATACAGGGTGCATCGTCATAGTCACAATGTCTTAACAGAATGTTGTGAACTCGTAAAATGAATTAAGTCGGAGCTAGAGTATTGCCAACACGAATATTATCAATAGTTTTAAGAACTGTAGTGGCGCTCTTGATACTCATATCTAGCAACTGTTTCGTCGTATCCACCCAGCGTGTAGGGGAACGGCCACGGCGCCGCCCACTCGGGGCGTGACCCTGAACTATAAGTTTCTTCATATTATCGCTTCTGTGAATATGTCCGGAGAATGTAAGCATTCTCATCGACACAATGGAGGATAGTCTCTTTGGATTACCGAGTTCATCCAATATGGAAACATTAGTTCGATGGGCGGTATATGGAATTCTCAGCATTCTCCTCCACGTCCACATTTCAAAAGCATCTATGCGAGCTCGATCTGCCTTTTTAACAGTCCAAGTTTCCGACACATACAAAAATATGGAGAACAAAAAAGACTGAACCAGTGACATTTTGGTAGCTTTAGTGATGTTATGGTCACGCCATATCGTAAGCTTTGTCATGGCCACCCGTGCCTGTTGAATCCGCCGTCGAATCTCATTCTCACAGCTACCTGAACTGTCGATCAAAGAACCGAGGTACACAAAACTTTGGACTACCTCACAACGGCCTATTGACTTTATTTCTCGATGATTGTCATGCTCTCTATCTACGATAATAACCTTGGTCTTGTTGTAGTTAATACCAAGACCATATGCTGCACTGTGTTGTTCTAAAACGTTCAATAGAGCTACTAGTTCTTCCTGAGAAGCAGCAATAAGGGTTGTATCGTCAGCAAATCTTAAGTTAGATATTTTGCTTCCGCCAATAGTTATACCGCCATTCCAGTTGTCCAATACCTGTCTCATCACAAATTCATACAGGGTGAGTCATACGTTAATAGTTTTTTAACTGTGTATAGAAGTCGTTAAAATAAACAACTTTTTCAAATAACTTCTTTCAGAAAACTGGAAAATAAGCGAGATACAGAATAAATAAAGTGTACCTGGGCTTGTGTATCAAGACGTACCTAGTTTTTAGGTTTTTGCTCAGATTTTTGTCAAATCTATTAGGCATTGTACCTGTCAGATACAGTAGTTACTTTCTTTTGTGTCGTTGTTAATTTTAAATTGGTAAACCTTAAAATGGGACATTATTATGAAACAACTTTTAAAACTTACATTTAAAATTAACTGTGACAAACTAAAGTTGACTTACTGACAGGTACAATGCCTGATCGAGAAGACAAAAATCTGAGCAAAAAACTAACCATAAACAGATAAGGTACGTCTTGATACAAGCCCAGAATTACTATTCTTGTTTCTGTATCTTTCTTATTTTTCAGTTTTCAGTAAAAAGTTATCTGAAAAAGTTATTTATTTTGAGGACTTCTCTACATAATTAAAATAAGTATCAACTTAAGGCTCACCCTGTATACTGCTCCCATTGTGATGGAAGACAAGATCTTTTACATACGCGAAAACACATCATCAGCAAACAAAACACTTACGACAACGGTGTTTGTTGCGTCAACCTATTCTACAACATTCAAATCAGTTTCATTTTCCCCAAAAGAACAATTAATTTCAAAATATCCTCGGAGAGCAGAACATGTTTGCGAAGGCCAAACAGCAGCGTATGTACACACGCAAGAACCAAGAACAATAAATAATATTGCACGAACAGGAATTGCTAATTGGAAAGTATACACACAACACGATGTGTGATTCTTGTATCTTCCGCGTTGTTTTTGATTTTTTTTGCTAGTAAGTGGCAAAAATAATATTCACGTCCTTGTTTGTCAACATTGTAAAATATTCTGTTATTGTTTATACAAAGTTCATCCGTGGTCGACAATGTTTGGAATCGAAGCTTGAGTTTAATTCAAGGCATAATGGAAGCTTCGTAAGATTGCAGGTGTTGTGTCTCTCGTACTCAAGGACATTTTTTGGTTTTGCGACTTAAGAGGGGGTTATAGTACGTACATGAGAGCTGTTTGCAATGGTTCAGCTGGTATCATTTTTTGAATATCAATTTTGAGACAACTGAACTGAAAAAAATATGAGCATGAAGAATAAGGGCAGTTCTATGTTAGTATCGACGTATTTTTTGAAATTTCTTAATAGACAATTATTCAAAAATTGCCAAAAGTGACGCTTTTTTGACTAAATTCGCGGTCTCCTCAATCACCCTGTATAAACTTATTCAAAAATCGGGATTGACAATAACATAGATTGAAGTTTTAAAAAAACGAGAATCACGTTTTTGTGCCAAAAATGATTAATCTACAGAGTCAAAAATGTACCAGCCAGAGCCTTGCATTGAACAATCGCGCGCCTATTGGGACACTGCTAAAAGCGCCACCAATACAAAAGCATGCAAACTACTGTTTATGAATGAGTTGAGATTCATTCATTTCTGAAATGGGATAGATTTTGTTTTGTGCATCCACTAAATTTGTAGTCAGTGGTTTTGGGTGATTTAGACATATACACTGCAGGCCAAAAGTAAAGGACTATTAAAATTTAAATAAATCGCGGTAATTGATTTTGAGCAGTTACCATTGTCAGGATTACTGAGATCTCTTACCAAATTTGTATGTATATATGTTACGCTCAATAGCCGAATTCGGACAATGCCCGAAAAGAATACGCAGAACTAGTTTTGAGCAAGAGATATTTTCCAAACCCGAAATATTAATTTCATTCGGCTATTGAGCATTACCAAATAGGCAGAACTAGTTTTGCGCATATTGAAATACACAGAACTAGTTTTGCGCAACTTGAAATGCAGTCTTCATTCTAGAAAACTTGGGGCAATTGTGTCATTATTTTTGACTGTGCTTCTAGAAATGTTATTTAGGGTTACGGATCCAAAGTTTAAATGAACAAAAATAATAAAAGTTAACCACAATAACGGAAAAATGGTGATAATTTGAGAAAATTTCTAGGTTTTTTTTGAATGCCCATAATTTTCAAACTGTATGGAATAGATTTTTTTTCTGATTTTTCTCATGATAGTTACAACCAATCCTGTCAGCCCGTAGCGGCTTGACGTTGACTTTTGGGACACCCTGTATACTCTTCATACATTTTTACTTGCATATAATATTTACTTATCCCTCTTGGGCATTATAACATCCTTCTGTAATCATACCTGTATATACTGGTATATGGTGTATTTACGAATGGCTCGTACATAAGAACATTTCATAAGATTCTGCCCGGCCTATACACAAGTACTTGTCTGAAGTTTCTGTTCTCACCGCTCATTTGGGTCTCCAGAAATTTATCTCGGAGTCGTTTCTTGAGCAATATCAATTTGCATCATCAGCAGGATGTATAGTTTTTATTGAGGTAAATACACAGGTTTAGAAAAGGCACGGTTCCGAGCAATCCCTGGACCCTTCCATAGGAAATAGTTGATCCCTATCGCCATTTACCCCAGTTACGTCAATAATAATTTCTCAAAGAAACAAGGAAGCATGTTTGGAATTGTAATAGGCAGACTCGATTTTACGCAGTACCGATATGCAGATATTCGCATAATTATATGAGAGATAGTTCAATCGATGATCTCTCTACCAATATTTTGCTATTAAATTTACAGGAAGCAATAAGGAACTACTCTCTAGAATGAAAGAGCTATTAATTTACTATACACACAACGCGAGTTATTAAATCGAGTCTGCTGAATTTCTTTGTAAACAATAGTTTTATATACAGCCAACCTGCAACAGCTGCTGGAAAAAAACTCCTCTTTACTTGTCAAAATCCAACCTTCTCACGTTGTATAAAACTCATATACCTAAGACCTGGCCTGGAGAACCTATTGCTCTCATATCTAAGGAGCTGCTGCTACCCTAGGTATACTTGATGCTTCCAGAAATGGGTAAGGCGTAAGGTTAGTGACGGTATCAAGCCTATTAGATGCACCCGCGAGACCGCTACTAGTCTTTGTTAATTAGTAATTATAGAACACACTCAAATATGTGTGAAGATTATAGACGTTACAAGTCAGAAATGATTGTCTGTATTGCCTCACATCTCTTTTCAGTGTCTGCCACACTGATGCACTGCCGTATTGTTTGCTTCCCATAGGTCCTAGATTGTGCAAGGGGTTTTCAAGGGTGATGGGCAAGATAGGAGATGCTCCATTGTCTGGGTCTCACCGCAGGCGCATAAATCGCCCTCAGTTATCGATTGGGTTGTCCCCAGATCTGTCCATTTGGCATATAATCCTGTTGAGGCTTTTCCAGGTCCTCCATTCCGCTTGTGATCTAGCGGGGAGGCTTTTCGTTGGGTTGCTAGTTGGTAGGTGGTTCTTTGTTAGCCGCCGCTCCTACAGTACCTCTTTAGCTACTGATTAGGTGTGCATGTCTTCTATCCAATAAATTTCTACCTCCATACATAAAGGCGCATTCAGACTATGCAACAACTTTTGAAGCAACGTGTTTCAAAACAAGTGTTCAAGTGTTACAAGTTGTAAATCCTCTAATCTGTTTTTAAAATATTTTTCGTTTTTAAAAACCATGTTCTCATGGCCACCTTTATGTTTTGCAACATATTTTGAAACAATACATTTCAATAAACTTGCTTTAAAACAAAAGTTTATGAAACTTGTTGCATGGTCTAAGGCCCGATTTTATCAACATGCATATTTAACAAAGACTGACTGACAAAGCTTTTCTATTGGATGTTGTTTAGTAAAAGCTTTCTATTGGGTATTGAGGGCTATGTTAATAAGTATCGTTCAATAGTGTCTTATCAATATTGGAAACAAAACGTCAAAGCTGGATGACACTTTCATCAAAAATATTTTAGAATTCATGGATCAAAATCATAGCAGAAAATCAGAACAAAGTGATTGATTTGCAAATTAATGCTAGATTTTTAATGTTTACCTTATAATTATTGTATAATTACCAATCGCAATTGCAATCCGACTGATTATAGACTGGATGCAAGTTTGTTGTAGACCTTCTTATAGAAATATTCACAGAGGATGTAAAGATTGTAAAGGCACTGCGTAAAAGGCACCGTAGCGCAGAAACACATTTATATAAAGCACCTTATTTACTTTCTAACTATACGAAAGGTTTCTAGTTCAGGAAAATTAAGGTTATACGTTATACTTTTGCCAGCTCGCCAACTTTGCTGTTAAGCAGGATAGGCCACCAGTAATGCACACTTGTATCGTGTGTGTCTATAATAGGTTTGTGAAATGCAATAAAATGTTATTTCTACCCTTTTTTACTATAATACAAAGGTATATTACAGGTACTTATAATTATTATCGATTGTAAATTATCGTGTTATCAAAGTAATGCAATAATTTGAATTTCTTGTCATCATTATCATTAAATTAACAGTGATCAAATGTATCGGTTTTGTGGAATGTGACTGGTTGAAGTTAGCAATTGCTAAACTCTTTGTTAAACAGATAAATGCAAGTTTCCACCTATATCTAGGATGAAAAATCAGAGTTGAAAAGATACTAGAGAGTCCATAATGGTCGATTATATATAAAGCATGTCTTTTGTCACCTTTTTGAAGTAAATCAATAATTTTCAGAGAACTTTGACAGAAGCAAGTTCTTGAATGGGCTGTTCTTATTGGTCAAAGCCTTTGTTAAAATGCCCGTGCTGATAAAATTGGGCCTAAATGTGCCTTAAGACTTCTCGCCTGATTTCTCAGGAGGCTATTCCCGCTAGCATGTATAGATAGTCCAGGTTGGTCGGATTTGGACAGTAGTTGATTATCTTAATTCAATTGTCTATAAGGTTATACGATAATTAGAGCACCTTCCTCATTCTATTTAAGTTCAACTATACTAGTATTCGGTTACAAAAAGGTGTATCTAGATTTAATATGGACACACCTTGTACAACTAAGTAAACATACCAAAAAGGAAAACTAGCATATATACGAAACAATAAATTAAACAAACGACTGTTGACTGTTGAGGTGTATTTACGCAGAAAGACGAGGTTTAACAACCTTGCGATGATTCGTTTTCTGTCGTACTTCTACCGCTTTCTGAGAAATGCAAATATTAAAACTAAAAACGTTTCTGTGTAAAAAAATATACGACGGAGATTTGCTGGTTTACTCATCGTTTTCAGTAAGTGATAAAAGAATAAAAATTAATGGAGTTCTTTACTTTAGGCTTTCCTGGAATATTTAATTGCATCACGTTGAAGTTTACTGCTTTACCATCATTTGACGTTGAATAATGTTCTGGGTAGAACTAATGGATTTTAACTGAGATGTCTGAAATCTTAAAGAATAGATTATAGCCTATAAAATTAATTTTATAACACTTAGTGGGAATTACTTTATTGGTCGGGTATCGTAATTTTCTTTATTACATCATATGATATCTGGAAGCAGTTTGCAGTTTTTGGATTTCGTAAAACAACCATACGATCTAATGTACTGTGTAAGACTTTCGCGGCCATGATCCGATGAACTGTTGGTTCTTGGGCTGTTAGGCCGGCGTCGAGCGGTCCACTTCTAATTCGGGGAGTATAAGTCCAAGGAACGCAGTCTCAGTTTCTCGGTCCAAAAAAATTGAAATTAACGTTCAATCCAGTATACATCTCCAGGTGGTGCGGTATCTCAGGGCATCTCCGCCAGTCTCGAGAACTTATAGTGGGGCTGAAGTCAAAAGAAATTTCAGACAGAGAGCAAAGTTCTGGGTCACTGTGAGGTCTTAGGATACCAAGGGTAACCTTTTTGGGATCTATGGCTTTGGAACCATAAGATGTAAGGTGCGAAGCTAGAAAGGCTAACCTTGGGTACTACACTCCTTAGAGGTACAAAAGTGCTTACCGTGTGGTCTATGCAGTGATATATGCTTTTTCATTCAGGGTTCATTAACATTTTTGGAATTCATGTCCGTGATATATTGACAAGTGTGCCATGAATAAGGTGTCATACACTAAAACTTTTGTACATGGGTTTTAAATTCGCAAAGATGAAAACTTTATGCGAATGACATATAATTCCTATATTTTATATTTTAAAATAGTTATCCAAATGTTGCAATTAATAAAATTGGCCTATACTGCCTGACTGAGAAGGATTGCAGCATACCACTGAATGATGTTCCATCCATCACCCTTCCCGAATGTTCTAATGTTACACATTTGGAAAGAGCTAAGCATACCCTGGTTGGTATCAATATCAGCTTCTGCTGCTACTCGCCAGGTAAAATAAAGTCCTGTTTATTTATAAGGTCCTGTTTATATCGGTATATCAGCTATTCAAATATCATGCTGACGTTGCTTAACTTCAGACTATAGAAAAATTGGTCACTTCAGTGGAGCTATGAAACCTCTTTGATAGCTGGATGTACATCTAAATGACCTAGTTAATTTTTAAAGTACCGTCAGGTAATTTAAACCAGTTCCATGGGCTCCAAAAACGTTTTAAAAACGTTTTGAGTTTTGAAATATATTGTGGAAACGTCAATTGGATGCGTTTTCAAAACGTTTCCTGTTCAAAGTCGATTCGCTAATTTTTGGGATCGTATCGAGGTCCAAATGTCGTGGAAACACTAACTGTCACTTTCAAAACGTTTTGAAATGAACTATGCACAATACGTAACCGTCTAATGTCGCTACCGTTGGTTTATTTAAGTTTATTCGAATTCAAAACCAAAGATTTATGATAAACAACAAACTAGATTATAAAACTACAACACGACGTTTGTTAAAAGTGCAGTTGAAAACGTTTTGAATGCGTTTCGAAAATCGTTTCGAAACCTATCGTGGAAACACCTACAATCATAATCACAAAACGTTTTGAAAACAGTTTTGGGAGCCCGAGGAAACGTAGTAAGTATTCAATTCAGCATCTTAACCTTATCTTAAACATCTTCGTAGTTTAAGCAAGCTTCGAGTTACCACCAGAAGTGAATTTGTAGCACCCCGTAAAAAGTAAATAACGTATAATAAAATATTGTTCAAACAATCAAGTTGACATGCATAGCTCTTAGTGTGACGTGTTGTGAAATAAACAAACAGCATTACGTAGATAAATATTGTTCCAGGAACACTGTTAAATCGTATACCAGTTATAACTTCCTGATTTGAAGAACCACCAATTTAAACAACACCTCTTGTGCTAGCGGCTAGTTAGTAAATATTGAGTTCTTTTTGTCATGGTAATATTTAGAGCTATGAAATCTCTAAATACATGGAAGAATAATATAAACAGTAAACTGCGGTAACCTCCTCCGTGGAACTATAGTTACGCACATCGCAAGATAGTGTGAATGAATGTTTCGCGTGAAACGAAACTTGGGTACACTAACACTGTCATGAGCAGTGTGATTATGGTATATAATGAATCAAAGTTGATGTGACCTTCATCTTTGTTGTGTTTGACGTCACGAACACTACAGGTCTCTGACATTTGGAGCATAGATAGATAGATTCTCTTTATTTTCAATACTTAGGTTTACAATACATTGTTATTTATGGCATCAATGTTCGGGACTGGCCCAGGAGTAACGGGTTTTCATATGTTTATAATTTATGCTAGGTATATAGTCACTTATTAATGAGATGAGATGAGAAGGGTGGGAATGATGAGAATGTGTGAAGGTGGGTATATAAGTGTTAGTATAGGTGAGAAGCTCTTAACATCTAGAGTTATGACGGTCTTGGTTGTTGTTGTCTCTTAGATAGGGCCATATTTCTGTCTCTCTTTGTAAGTCCTGGAATAGCTCCTCCACCCAACCAAGTCGTAGGAAGAAACATTTGGAGCATCAATTGTGAAAACTCCGCTGCGACTCTGAGGCTAACTAGACACGGGAGAGTGAGAGACTTTCCTGTTCAGAGAGCACAGAGACGGGTGCGCCTGATGGAAGCAAAAATCCAGTTGGCTAGCCAGGAAGTATCCCGTTCCAGTGCTTTATGGAATATAGAGTGGCTGGCACTCAGACAGGATACAGATGCTAATCGCTGCTAAAGGATAGCTGGTGATGGCGCGGGCGAGAGGTCTGAATGAAAACAGAATGTTTTCTGAAAGGCCTTTTCATTGCTAACATACAGTGTGGGCCAATAGTGAGTGGACGGAAGTTTGTGTCTCCAAAAAGATATTATTGACAGCATATTATGCCTATTTTCAGTCTAACGCACAATATTGCATTTTAAACTGGGGCCACTCTCCACACGTTTCAAAAGTTTTTGCAGTTCAACGACGTTGTGTATGAATTATTGCTGAGCTAAACTACAGAGACTGTTGCAAACAAGCTTTTATTCAGCTTGGAATATTGACTATTCCAAGCATTTACATGTTGGAGTGTCTGTTGCATGTAAAAAAATACTCTGACCAATATAACAGACAAGGCAATGTTCATAGCTATGAAACAAGACACAGAGACCAATTAATCCCAGACTTTACCCGACTGCTAAGGACAAGATGCGGGACTAACTATTATGGCATAAAGTTCTTCAACTTATTACCGGAGCACTGCAGATGAATGTCTCCAATGATGTTTAAAAAAACGGTAAAGCAATTTCTGATAAATAAAGCATTTTACAATATTGACGAGTGCTGTAATAACGATTTTGAAGATTGTATTAGGTAAAGCCTTAACCCTTCTTTTTTAAGTTGTTGTAATTTGTCCTATTAATAAGATACATATATTGTTGTGCTTACTTTGTTCGTTTTTTATCTTGACATGTGCAAGCGCTTTTAATGTATATTAGCACCAATAAATTATTATTTATTTATTTATTTATTTACTAAAACATATTTCAGAAATCTGTCACCTCATCATAGTAGGGACCCTTGAGAGCTATAACGTAAACATATTTTCACTTAAATTTTAACGTTTATACACTTACATTTCTTTGAATCCCTTAATACTTAATTGCATATTTGGATTCCATGGTGAATTCTAGTGTGACTTTATGTAACATACATGGAACTTTAAACAAACCATTTAGACGCAAATCATCATTTTTCGTATGAGTAGGTATCAAAAAAAAATTGATTATCGCAGCGATTTTAAAACCTAGAAGGCCGTGACTTTGCGGTGTGACCAATGATGAAACGCGTCACCTTAGATCAGACGATTAAACTTGCATTCTTTTTGTAGTTGGAGAAATGAGTAGATTATTTAAGAAAACCTCAATCGCAGATAACTTGAGTTTTGGGAATGCCTATTTTGGTTTATAGAATAAAATGTAGAATTTGATTGCCTTTCTAGCGATATAGGATTCTCAATATCTATCTTTTTTGGTTTTTATTTTATTTCAAATTTTTAGTCAAATTGGTGTTTTTCAATGTTCCTGCAGGTTAGCAACCTAGCAGGTCATGAAAAATAAACAAAAGCCCGTTAAGATGGAAGAAACCAACCAACTTAGTCAAAAGATTATGAAAATTCCTTACAAAACATCAGTTCTAAACGGATACAACAGCGGCAAGATATCTAATGTCAATGAGAAGCTGGGGTATGACGGAAGTGTTTGTTTTCCACAGCCTACTAGCTATTGAGGTCTACTATAGAGCTTGACAACTTTGCAAAACGATTGAACTATTTGAAACAAACCGAAAACTACCAGCAATTTTGCTCACAGCCTTTACACGCTCGCCTAAAAATGTGTACGTAATTATATAATAACTGGGTATGTATCATAATCTAATTTAAATTTAATATTTTTCACAATTAGTTTAGAAATAATAAATTATACTGCCGATTGCGCATTTCTCTTAATACATACAAATGAAATTTTAATCAAACAGTAATTCACTATTCCAGTTTAAGAGACATAATAACAGTAATAAAAATATATTTTACTGAAATTACAAAAATAATATGTACAATAAGTACATAAATGCTGAAAATGGACATCCAAGTGTAAAACAGTTCAATAATCAAACAGATGGGCTATTGTGTGCCGCGTAGACCTATTGATTAAGAATAATTTATTTTTCAATGTTTTTTTATGACTGAGCAGACCGCCTAGGCAGAGCCTAAATACTAGAGTACCGCGACCGCTGTGAAATGGTTATATTTGTTAACGAGGGGCTTGAATAGGTCAACACCCACAGGCCCAATAAACACATCTCCTGGCAGTCCATTCCAAGCCTTGGAAACCCTAGGAATACATGTGCGGTCGTACCGTTCGGTTTCTGATGTATGAAGAACGACCGCCTTAGCATGAGATGCGGCGGTCGCGCGGGTGCATTTGATAGGAGCGGTGAGCGGCAGAGGTATAGAGAATAGCTCAGAGGAGCAGACTCCGTTTGAATATGGAAAGAACAGTGAGAGATCACTAACCACACGCAGTTGAGAAAGTGACTGGGGTGGCTCGTTAAGGCTGAGTCACCAATTAGCCGAATTGCTCTTCTCTTATATCAGCGTCAGCGACAGGGTAGTGGGACAGCAGCTCCCCAGACATAAGAGCAATACTCAATATACAGGGTGTCCAGTTAGTGTGTAATTCTTCAATATCTCGCAAGGTGTACTTGATAGAAGAAAATGTCGAATACGAAAGTTATTTGGTTACTTAAGACGCATATTCTAAAAATATTTAGAAATATACAGGGTGTTGCGGGTAAGTAGGATAGTGATCAACTTGATTTTTTTATATGGAACTATAACTGTCTCTCAAGTTCTTCTAGTTTCTATGATTGATCTCTATTCAACCCTAAAATATTTTTGGGATCTATTGCGACGTTGCCAAGTTATAATTTATTTTCTATTAATTTCCGGATTTGCAAGGTCGCAAGTAATACGTCCAAATTGATATATTCCTTCAACTTTTCTCAATAATATTATACAGCGAGTTACTTGAATATTAAGTGGATATTATTTTGGATGTTACCAGCAATTTGTATCTACAAGGTGTTTTTGGCAGAATTTTAAATTGCGGCAACTTGAAGGTCATTTTACTTTGTTTTTTCAAATGTAACACCCTGTATCTTTAATTTTAAATGGAAATGTCTGCTAATACCCTATCTCGCCTTGTAATATTTTTTTGCGTTTGCGACGTTGCCAAGTTATAAATTATTTTTCCAAATTTTTTAAACAAATATTTTATTTTAATTTATTTTAAATAGAATCCTCTACTTATTTTCATTGCAGTGAATTGCGCATGTCGAATTTAGTAAGATCTCACAATTTCAAAATTTTGCTTCTGTCAATTATTGAGATACGGCAACACCGCTTTTTCCGAGGCTTTTTCAGTAAACAGTACCGGAACGCTTAAATATTTCCAAAACTGCCACAGCTGTAACGGTGAAATTCAATACTTGGGGGTCTTTGACATACAGAATTCAAAAATGGTAACATCAGTGTTGTCAGATTTACCACTTTTACGTTAGACTTCATAAATAGGGCATTCCATTCAAAATTATGACGTAAAATTGGTAAATCTGACAACACTGGTGTTACCATTTTTGAACTCTGTATGTTCAAAAACCCCCAAGTACTGACTTTCACCGTTACAGCTGTGGCAGTTTTGGAAATATTTAAGCGTTCCGGTACCATTTACTGACAAAGCGGTGTCGCCGTATATCGGTAATTAATAGAAACAGAATTTTGAAATTGTGAGATCCTACTAAGTTCAACATGTGCAATTCATTGCAATAAAAGTAAGTAGAGGATTCTATTTAAAATAAATTAAAATCGGGGATATTTGTTTAAAAATTTGGAAAAATAATTTATAACTTGGCAACGTCGCAAACGCGAAAAAAAATACTACAAGGCGAGACAGGCTATTAGCAGATATTTCGATTTGAAATAAAACTCACAGGGTGTTACATCTAAAAAACAAAGTAAAATAACCTTTAAGTTGCCGTAATTTAAAATTCTGCCAAAAACACCCTGTAGATACACATTGCTGGTAACATCCAAGGTAATATTCATTTAATATTCAAGTAACTCGCTATATAATATTCAAGTTAAAGGAATATATCAATTTGGACGTATTACTTGCGACCCTGGAAATCCGGAAATTAATAGAAAATAAATTATAACTTGGCAACGTCGCAATCGATCCCAAAAATATTTTAGGGTTGAATAGAGATCAATGATGGAAACTAGAAGAATTTAAGTTGTAGTTCCATATAAAAAAATCAAGTTGATCACTATCCTATTTTCCCGCAACACCCTGTATATTTCAAAATCTTTCAGGAATATGCGTCTTAAGTAACCAAATAACTTTTGTATTTGACATTTTCTTCTATCAGGTATACCTTGCAAAATATCGAAGAATTGCACACTAACTTGACACCCTGTATAGCGTGAGGATGTTAGTTAGTGAGAATAGTACTTTCTGGCACTGAATAGGCGCCCTAGCTTTTTACCAGAGGCTGTTGCAATTGACGCAACGTCTTCGTGCCAGATCAGATTTTCTGCAATGTTGACTGAACAGCTTGAATGAGTGACACCTTGGCAGATCCTGGTTGTTCATTAGAACCTGGTGTTGGCTTGGGCACTTCTTGTTTGATAGCGTACAATACTGGTTCTTAGAAGCATTGCATTTTACCATATTTTTGTTTTGGACCATCGAAGATATTTCATCGCCTCACTAAAACAGTGTAATAGAAGAAAAAAGATGAGCATATGCTCTGAAAATTTATGTCCCAATCTTAATAATTAATAAATAAACTCATCACTACGTTCCACTTCTGTATGAGTCAGAAGTAGGCTCGATATTGGTCAACGTATCCATAATAAAGTCATTTTAGCCATTCATTCGTGCGAGCTTTTGTTAATCAATATCGCAATTCTCAAAAGCAATATCAGTGTACCAAACATGGTGCGCCACAAGGTCCTGCCCAAAAAGCGCAAGTGTACGCGACACATCTGGTTACCGGCGCCTTTTTATGCTTTGCGAAGGTAAATATCAGAAATAGAACGGTTGCTCAAGTAGTGGACATGCAAAGCTCATAGGCGTCGCTTGAGGCATTTGATTTTTTTATACAGCAGAAACACTTATACAGTTAACTAGAAAGAAAGGAGAATGCTGAGAGTTCCTTATACCACCCATCGAACTAACGTTTCCATACTGGATGAGCTCTGTAATCCAAAGAGACTATCCTCCATTGTGTCGACGAAAATGCTTACATTCTTCGGACATATTCACAGAAGCGATAATATGGAGCAACTTGTAGTTCAGGGTCACGCCCCGAGTGGGCGGCGCCGTGGCCGTTCCCCTACACGATGAGTGGATACGATGAAACAGTTGCGGGATATGAGTATCAAGAGCGCCACTGAACTGACAGTAAATCTCGAACGATGGCGAGCTACAGTTCTAAAAACTGTTGATAATATTCGTGTCGGCAATTCTCTGGCTCCGACTTAATGCATTTTGTGAGTTCACAACATGTCTGTTAAGACATTGTGACTATGATGATTATGAGATAGAGATCTGCGCGAAGCTGGCTGGACTGTCTGTATTATGTGCAATAACATTGATTTTGCGTCAGTCACTTGAGATGCTATGCTTGATGCTATGTTACGATTGAAGTACTTATATTGAGTCAGTGCCTACGGTAGTTATTGACACGATTAACTAAAATCCATCAGTTCTTACTGGACCATAGCCCCTATACTGTGGATGATTTTTTGTCCATATAGTAATATTCTTATTGTTTATTGTGTTTCTTTCATTGTAAATTTAATGTATTTAAAATTAGTTTAAATTTAAAATTTAAGTAAATTTAGTAATCAGTAGCGCTCTGACTACAAACGTACTTCACTGTATATAGCTGGTCAATAAACGTTAAGTAAGTAAGTATTGGCTGCTGAGCCTTGAACAATAACAATGACTCAATGACATCATGATAGCCACAATCTCTTAACACACAGGTTGTGAACCCGTAAAATGAATTAAGTCAGGGCTAGAGTATTGCCGACACGAATATTATCAATAGTTTTGAGCACTGTAGCTCGCCATCTCAATGACACTTGTCATTAATATTATTATTAATAAACTTTTGTGCCAAGTGCTCTTGGTACTGGACGAGTTTTCTTAATTCATGTGCATCTTTAAAGTTAAGCACGCTCAGGTTTGTAGCTAGTTGCACAAAATATAGTTCATGTCTATCTATCGAACAGCCACGAAGGACAGTATTCCACTGTCAGGGATTCTTGAAATTGCTCGCCCCCCGTGTGGGGGCGGGTTAGAATATCTCCCATCGTATATCCTGCGTGTCGTAAAAGGCGACTAAAAGGAACCGAACTACTGTCGGTATAAATAGTAACCTCTTCTCAACCAACAGCTTTGGGTGAACGAGTTGAGAAGAGTCAGGACACCTTCTTGTCCTTGAGAAATTGCTCCTAAAGGCCGATGAACCAGTAGATACCATCTGGTCAACGGCATGAGGATGCAGAAAGCAAAAAAGAGAAACTCGTAAAATGAGTAAATGCATTTTACGAGTTCACAACATGTCTGTTAAGACATTACGACTATGATGATGATGAGAATAGAATAGAATTATGTATTGACCGTTACATTATAATATGTTTACAGCCACACATGATCAGTTAGAACTAACAAAGTCTACAAAGTCCTGTGTAGAATAAAAACAATGATCTAAAAGTAAAGACTTAATTAACTTCTTAAATCCAAATTTGTTTAATAAATCTATATTTACATTTATTTTTAACAAAGTATTTTCTGGCCATATGACACTAGCGCGCCGCGGTCAGATTTGTCCTAATCCCACCGGTCAGAAGCGCACAAAATATTTCGATCACCAGATGGGCCATAGGACACTAGCGCGCCGCGGTCAGATTTGTCCTAATCCCACCGGTCAGAAGCCCCCAAAAAATTTTGGATAATAGGCAGGTATGTGGACACCAGCGCGCGGGGCGGCGAGGTAAACTTATGCCTTATAATTTAAACCGATTTTAATTGATTCATGCTAATAGTTACTGAAGAATTTGTAGAACTCCAGTCAAAGGTATCGTTACTTTTGATTTGACAGAAATGAATTACTTTTTTATATTATTAAATGCGAAATTTTGTTCTAAACATAATTAGTTAATCTGATCACTATTAATAGATGCAAATAAAGAAGTCGGTATTGTCAGCAGACCGAAATGTCTTTATAATACCCCAAAAAATTTTAATTAATCAGAACGTGTTCTAATTTGTCACAAATTTAATCGATTTCTTGACGATGTAAAAAAAGTCCGAGAAATTTACTTTCACAGCTTGTTTTGTGGGAGCATCATGATTATGCTCATTATTTCTTTTAAGAACAATCTCTTCCTCCGATAGATCCATCAGCAAAGATGCTATGCATCCTCTTCTATAGCATCTGTAGGCTACACTACGGGTGATTCCTTTTCTCTTCGGAACGTATACTCTTCAAGGACTATTAATTTCTTCCCTTTCACATTTACCATAGTCTCCACAATGAAAAAGCAGAACACAAACAGCACTCACAAACAGTAACTAAGCATTGCAAACTACTGAAATATTTTTATTGCGAGTAGTTTTATATACCTACAGAAGCCGGATAGTCATGTAAATAATCTAAGAAGTAACTGTAAGCTATACCGTAAGTCGTAAGAAGACAGATGAAGGTTCGCAAGAATAAAAAGGATGTGGTCATTAGGAATAACCAAGCTTAATTTTCTTTCGCCGCGCAAGTGACCGGTGCCGATGAAGGGCATCCTTTTTGTAAACAGGTAAAAATCAAACCGCGCGCGCTCGTGACCGATCACCTATTTTCTAACTATGTTAAATAGGTCTTTTTTGGCCAAGTAATAGGTAAGATGACTTAAATGCGTGTGTCCAATTCTGAGTCTTGGTAAGACTACCTGTTCTTTCCTTGTCATACAATTTTTGGTTGATTCAAAGCTCGGAATTTTTTTACATTTTTTTCTCAGTGTGTACTACTTGCCACCCATACACAAAAGTGAATTTTAGTGATTTATTTTCATGTTTCGCTTCAGTTGGAAATATCTCACTATACTTGCAAAACGAATGCGGCTATATAAATTTAGTTGTAACTCAGGGTTTATGACATCTAGGTGTAGGAAATGTAAAAAATATCAGTATTTTTCAAGGATTTAAAAAAGTGGAAACATACAGGGTGATTCATTTAACCTTATTACACTTCCGGAAAAACGGTAGGTCTGACAACATGACAACAGAGAGACATAGCATCTGCCAGTATGTTGGAATCCGCCTAGGAGTCTGTCACTCAAAAATGAGTATACCTAGCATCAATATGAACTCTGCTAAAATACTGTAGGTCTGTCGATCACTGGCTCTCAGAATATGATGGATGGTTGACTAAAAATTTCTTATCTTACTATGGACCGATTCACTGGTATAGTTACAGGATGTTGTGTATCAAAGCAATGGACCCTCAGCATACCTGAAAAGAAAGTGAATATAATTAGCAATAGCTTGTTTAATTATGTTAACTTGTACCAAAGTTATGGCCATTAATCCATTTTCACGTTAGGTTATGTTACACACTCTAGTAGTGCTAAAATTTAGAAAAAAATTTCAATCGCCGCCAATGGCGGTACTCGACATGTAATGAGTACATTAAGCTTGAAAACACTGTTTAGTCATTATCAAGGCCTCACGGAATATAAATATTGCACTTTCAAAATCCCGCGCCGCGCGCAGAATACCAAATAGACGGGATCTTTTGATTGGCTGTGGAAAATGACCGCTTTTACACGACATTTCGAAACATTTGTGCCTTCTTGCTGATTGGCATTTATGGCAGGTGTGTTGGAATTAGGCAGTCGGATGTATTATGAAATGATTTTCAGAAAATCTTGCATACTAGTATTTTAAAATAATCTACCTTCGTTGGTGTACAATTGATGCTGTCGAATAAGTAGTGTAACCTAGAAAGGTTATAACTACTTTAATTTACTGGAGTTTTTTTTCCATCAAATGTTTGTTGCTCGTCGAAGGCAAAATTTTTATGAGCGTTTAAAACGTTGATTACGAATTTCTAAAATGATAGATATCAAGCGTCATTCCTAACAAAAAAGAGAAGCACTGGGTGGGTAAATAACCATAAAAGTATAAAGTTGGTAGATAGTAATGATAGCATAACTTTTATAGAGCAGTATTATTTGCAATGCGACAAGGAAGCGATCGGCCAATACTAGACACTGCCTGTAACACTGCTTAAGCAGAAGATACATTATATGCATTCTCTTTCTGGAGAGAAATAAATTTCCATATAGGAAGAGAGAAGAAGTTTTCCAAAAATATATGACGTCAGGTCCGATAGCATATAGTGCGCCTGATAGTACGTATGTCTCTTTTGAGTTCGTCCCATCAACCAGCCCATAGATCAGGACGTTGCTGAGACCCTGAAAACACAAAAGTAGACACTAGGGACCATATTCATAGTTAACACTTAAGAATCACTTAATACTTGAGTATCCCTTAAGTATGGTTTTGTGTTTCACAATCAATCGATAGCTACTTGAGCGTCCGTAGGCTGGAAGCCTAAGACGTTGTAGAAGTGCTGCGATAGGATAAGTGTCTGTGCATGTTAGGTTTAAAATACTACAGGCTGTAGCCTTCAGAAAACAAATTCCCCGGCAGCTCATTCCACAGCAAGAAGGAATGCTGGAAGAGACTGTTCCGGGGAGTGGGACCTCGACCTGGTAAGGATGATCTCGAAGGCCTCCATAGTGTTCCTCCCATCTGGGAGAGCTCACTCGAACATTTTCCGTGATAGAATCTGTAAAAAAGAGATATGTCGACCACCCTTCTTCGATGCTCCAGGGTGTGGAAGTCCTTTGTGAGGTTAGAGGTATTGATTAGTCTAATTGCTCTCCTCTAGATAGTGTCCAGAAGCTTCAGAGAGTGCTTCGGAGCGCATCACCACACGTGGGAGCAATACGCCAACCATGGTCGGATCTGTGCCTTGTAGAGCAGTAGTAGTTGCTCTGGTGTATACAGCTTCCTAAAGCGGAACAAAACTCAAAGCTTCTGGGATGCCTGGCGACGTGGACATGTCTTATTGTTGATGCTGATTCCCAAAAGCTTGACGGAAGGTGACTCGACTATTGGGTGACCCTCCATTTCCACAGTTGATAAACCAACGTGAGACTGCTTTGTCAGTGTTGTTGCCTAATCCCCACTCGACAATTGTTTTGATAACTACGTTGATCTATGAGGCATGTTGCTTTGGACAAAATACGAATCTGTATCTGACATTAAACAAATACGAAATATCAAATGACATTGAAATAGTTACAGTAAATAACCATAAAAGTATTGAGTATTGGTAGATAGAAATGATAGTATAGATTTTATAGAGCAGTATTATTTGCAGTGCGACAAGGAAGCGATCAGCCAATACTAGGCACTGTCTGTAACACTGCTTAAGCAGAAGATACATTATATGCATTTTCTTTCTGGAGAGAAAAAAATTTCCATACAGAAGAAATTTTCCAAAAATATGTGGTGTCAAGTCCGATAGCATATAGTGCGCCAGATATAGTACGTATGTCTCTTCTGAGTTTGTCCCATCAACCAGTCCATAGGTCACGACGTTGCTGAGACCTTAGAAACACAAAAGTAGGCAGTAGAGGCCGTATTCATAGTTAACACTAAAGAATCCCTTAATACTTGAGTATCTCTTAAGTATGGTTTTGTGTTTCACAATCATTCGGCAGTTACTTCAGCGTCCCTCACGTAAGGCTTACTTAAGGGGATACTCAACTAACGAAATGAGTATTGCTCACGTGGATACTTGAGAGACTATGAACACGGCCCTATAGGCCTTGTCATTTCCTGTGGTCATTTCTATGAGTGAGTTTTAGTCGTGTAGTTGTTTGAACTCATTAAATCATGAATTTTGATATTTCGTTCGTGAGTTATTATTGTTGTCCAAGAAATATGGATTTCCGTTATGGATTCAATGATCCATGATTTACCCCATTATTAGTAATCGTTGTATGATCAGGTGCTACATGAATAGTCTTTGATACTGTTCCTAGACCCATACCACTATTCTTTTATGACCAGCCTAAGGCGCTGTAGAAGCGCTGTGAGAAGATAAGTGTCTGTGCACGTTAGATTTTAAACGCTACAGGCTATAGCCGTCAGGAAACATATTCCCTGGCAGCTCATTCCACAGCATAAAAATTCTGTAAAAGAAGGAACGCTGAAAGAGACCGTTTCGAGGAGTAGGGACATCGACCTGGTAAGTATGAGCTCGCAGAGCCTCCCTAGTATTTCTCGTTCGGACGGTCTTCGGTGTTATTATCTGGGAAAGCTCACTCGAACATCTTCCGTGATAGAATCTGTAAAACAGGGATATGTTAACCACCCTTCTTCGATGCTCCACGGTGTGGAAGTCCATTGTGAGGTTAGGAGTATTGATTAGTCTAATTGCTCTCCTCTAGATAGTGTCCAGAAGCTTCAGAGAGTGCTTCGGAGCGCATCCCCACACATGGGAGCAATATGCCAACGATGGTGGGATCTGTGCCTTATAGAGCAGTAGTAGTTGCTCTGGTGTATACAGTTTCCTAAAGCTGAACAAAACTTTAAGCTTCTGGGATGCTGTTTTAGCAATACTGACGACGAGCGACGTGGTGATTGCCAAGACATTTTTTTATTGATGTTGATCCCAAAAGCTTGACGGAAGGTGACTGGACTATTGGGTGACCCTCCATTTCCACAGATGATAAGCCAACGTGAAACTGCTTTGTGAGTGCTGTTGCCTGAGTTCGCTCTACGTTAAGCTGTACTTTATTTGCCAATCCCTATTCAACAATTGTTTTGATATCTACGTTGATCTGTGAGGCATGTTGCTGTCGACGACGTACCGTCTCTTGGGATGACAGTGGCTTGACTGGTTCCATGCATGCTATTAATGTACTGTGTAATTAGCCCCTACTTACCTTAAAAATACACACGCAATATAAATGTACAACTACTATAAATATTTACAAAATACGAATCTGTATCTGACATTAAACAAATATGACATATCAAATGACATTGACATAGTTGCAACTGCTATTGATGTTGAAATTCGATATATCTCGCATGTGACAATATAGAATCATTGAGCCTCCTGCGCCGGTACTCTGTAACTTAGAAACGCGTTTCTATGCACTAGGTACTATAGGATCGGGTAGCTTCGTAAATATGTCAGCGTAGTAGACACTGTGTGGTAGGCACCCGAAACTGCCCGATCGTCATGGTCGTCATGGTGATAGAAACATGTTTCTATCTGTTATGTTACCGACTACCGGCGCTGGGCTTTATACAGCGTAAGATCATGTTTTCTGTAATGTTGACTCGGAAAACTTTGAGTGAATGGCTTAAAATATGAAAAGTCAAAGGCATACTGTAAACTGCTATATCAAATCATTATCTTGGAACTTTATGCTCGAGAAAGAGTCTCCATAAAAGTGGGTAGAAATGTCACGAATCTGTGGATCGTCGCTCCATAACCTCGTACAATAAGCGAATCGTGCAAACATTAAAATGTTAAAAAATGTGGGGATATTGTCGGCTGAATAACGTGTCCTTTCCGCAGGTGCGCCTCGTTTGGAGGACATGGACATTCAAATTAACCGACAATTCCGTCGAAGGAAAAGGTGAACATTTTCCGGTGTGTTGCATTTCTTGTACGAGGAAACTACTGCAAACTGGCAATTAATGATGCGTCATTTTCACCATGTTATTATGGGTATACGTACGTAGTAGAGAGGTATGTTGCCGTGGCCCAGCTGGACATTTTAATTCACCATAATAAACAACGCTACATCATCATAGTCACAATGTCTCAACAAATATGTTATGAGCTCGTAAAATTTACTTATTTTACGAGTTTCTCTTGCGATATCTTTAAGATCTTTAATGCAGCAGTTTCCCATTTGCTTTTTGCATCCTCATGCCGTTGACCAGATGTGTCTACTAGTTCATCCGCCTTTAGGGACAATTTCTCACCGCAAGGACGAGAAAGTGTCCTGACTCTTGTCAACTCGTCCACCCAAAGCTGTTGGTTGAGAAGAGGTTACTGCTTATAGCGGCAGTAGTTCGATTCCTTTTAGTCGCCTTTTACGACACGCAGGATATACGATGGGAGATATTCTAACCCGCCCCCACACGGGTAAAAACAACGTTACAACAAGAGTGAAGAGTAGAATTTGGTTTCCATGTATATCAGTCTAGAAGATCTTTAGAGATAGAATAGCTGCCTACTACTGCTCTATAGCTTATTTAGCATCACTCAGGGTGCACGTGTAGATTTTGTCTACGGACGCGAGTTAGGTTACACCCTACTGAATCTCATTGACCCAGTAGTAAAAACGGTCCACCACGACATATATGGAAGACCCACAGGGTTAACGCTTCTAGAGGGAGCCTAATTTGAATATTGGCCAGCCAACATCTATAGCGCTATTGCCACTCTTCTTCTTCCGCTTAAAGACCTTTCAGTTTCTTCAAAATCTGGCAGTTTCCGCAGTTTGAACACATGTTCCTCAAAGTATTTAACTGGGTATTTAACTATACATTCCAATATACTTGCAATGTAACTGATTTACATGAAGATTATTTGTATTCATTTAATGAAATATCAAAAATGGTAAATTTCATAGCGGAATGTCGTAATTACTTCTAATATGTCGTAAATCTGGCAACCTAAAATAGGCGTCCCCTAAAGCTGTTATATGGCTGTCATTGTAGTTGTGGTATTGCGTATGTTGAGATTTCTGTTGTTTAAGTGTATATTTGAGTGACTTTGTGACTATTTGTGGTGTGAATTAAATTATTTATGAACAATATTGTCATAATTGCATGATGGGACGAAATAAAAAGTGCATAGTTTGCTGTAATAGCGACGAATCGGTGACATAGGTTAGTATAGGTTTTGTTTTGGTATTCAGTAGCGTAAAATATGGGGAAGTACTTCATGGTAATAATAAATTATCAACTGTTACAATCAAATTATAATAAGAGTAACTCTCTAAGTATAGCTAAATACTGATAATAATTGTACCAGTTTGTAACATCACAGTCATGATTGAATCTATTAATGAACATCCAATCTTAATATAAAGTCGTACGTTACTGCGCCACTGGTAATGCCCTCAAGCTGTCAAAATTTCCGTTACATGTTGGCTGGTCAGCGACCTGTGCATTTTGTTGTTTACATGCCCTCTAGAGATGTTAACTCTGTGGGAAGATCTTAAACCGTATCAGACCAGGACATGGTGTGTGTGCCCATAGCCTTCATAAATGGCCACATAGTGACAGAATGAGAACTGACGGCATATCAAGAGGACCTACCTATATGTTTGTTTGTAAATCGTACACTGTAATGTATTGTTCCATACGCTAAATAGATAGTAGAATTTCGACTAACTTAACATAACTTCTTATGCTATCGTATAGTTCTAGATACAGCCATGCAGAAAATGTGAAGTGTTGAGCAACCAAACCATCTTTATAAAAATTTTGGCGTATACCTTGAAGTTTTTCTTCTGTATTCAGTCGCAGAAGTTCGTATTTATCTCCTCGCATGGTATGACCTATGACCTATATAACTTGTTTTTTTGATGGTAGGCATGACTAAGCATGTGTTCTTTTGGTTTATTCACACTTCTTCGTTGTTCGTTATTCTTTGAACTGGGGCCGACCCATGATATTCTTTGTATATGGCGGCAAATAAACATTTCAAAGATGTTTATTTTCTCTTCCAGTGATGCATCTAGAGTCCACCACTCGCAATATGTACAGGAGAACCGAGAAATTTTAGGCTGAGATCTGACCTTATGAAAAATCATCTCATACTTATAAAATACATTTCTGGCGGCCTATTCAATGGAACATCTGGATTTTTTATTTGGGTCACATTCCTACTTTACGATACTTCTCAGATATTTGTATGATGACACTTGTTTCACCCAACTCAATATTGATTGAGTTAAAGGGAGTAATTTAGACCATTGAATTTCTAGATTTGTTTCTGTTTGCTCCCATTTTCAGACCCAAAGCCCAATTCAATTATCAAACTATCTTCAAGTAGCTGTTGTGCAATCAGGCTTCCAAAATATTTAGTTTCTAAAAGCACTAATACTTATAAAATGACTAGTGGTATTATAAAGTGCCCGTCTTTGGAGACTCAAGTGAAACACTGTGAATCCAATAGAGCATATGGAAAACAAGCATAAGCCAAAGGAACTGACAACAGTTCTGATGTGAAAAAGTGATACATAAGTGCTGTTTAGAATCACCAGTGGATTTAGATGATGAAACTATAAATAATTCTGTGAGATATAATTACCTAATATGTACATATGCCCCACTACAGGCCAGCCTTCTGGGGCTGGCATTGTAATTTTCTTGAAAATAATTGAAAGAATGAATTATGTATTACTTCTACACCGCTTACAAGTTTTATTAAGATTTACCATTCAGATTAAGTAGTATTTAAAACAACATTAGATATTGTTTACTATTGTGTTTTAACGCTTTCCACCATAATCAAACACAATACACAAGACAAATGTAGATGCGGTTTCAATTAATTTATCTCTTATTTCACGCTCAAAATAGTTGTAAAAGATCTATATCCATGATTTCTTTCTAAACTTTGAACAGTTAAGGAGTACAAGAGATAAGTATGTGAAAAAGCGTTTTTGCGGAAACATTGCCTCATTCATTTTTCTCAAATAAATATTTTGTTATTCCTCTCATGATTTTCGTCAAACGAGACTGAAGCTCAAAATTTTTACCGGATTCATAATTAGCACCCTTAAATTATAAAAAAACATTTGGTTTCACCTTAAAAGAAAGCAAAATAAATATTTTCGATTTCCTGTAAGCCTAGTGAACTGAAAGATCAGAAATTTTTGATTTTCATCAAACGACACAGAGAATCAAAACTGAAACCGGATCTGTAATCAGCACCCTGAAATTATCCAAAACACGACATTTTATCTTAATAGCAAGCCAAATCAAGTTTTTCGATTTTTTAGGTAACCCTGAAAATCTGAATTTCTTTTATTTCCGTCAAAAGAGACAATGACTCAAGTCTGCGACCCGATTTCCAATAAGCACCCTAAAATCATCTTAAACACGAGGTTTTATTTGAATAGACAGCCAAATAAAGATTTTCGATTATTTACAAAAAGCTAAAGATCTGAAATTTTTGATTTTCGTGAAACGAGGCTGAAACGCAAAACTGCGACCGGATTTGTATTCAGCACCGAAATGCAAATCCAAAATATGCATGTGACCCCCTAACATTATATAGTAAAGACTAAAAAGTAAAAACGCATTTTTTGGATTGCAGAAATACTATTATTGCATTTTTCATGCTAGAACATAGTCAGTCAGAGAAACTATGAGAAACAACACGATTTACATATATTTTCCCAAATGTTTTTTTAATACCGTCTTTGAGCCTAACTGAAACCAAAAGCTTTAAAGGTATTTAAAACCTTTGGGTGGCAAGCCTTCAAAATTGCTGTGTGTCCTCTCCGATTCATAGATAGATAGATAGAGCTCTTTATTTCTACAAGGCACAATTCACCCAATTGAAGGAAAATCATTAAATCAAAATAACATCAGGTACGGCATGCAAAAAAATTAACTAACCTAGCCCATTTACTAGACCTTATCACATATTTGTATGATCAGGGTCATCATCATAGTCACAATGTCTTAACAGACATGTTGTGAAGTCGTGAAATGCATTACTCATTCTACGAGTTTCTCTTGGGATATCTTAAAGATCTTTAATGCAGTAGTTTCCCATTTGCTTTCTGCATCCTCATGCCGTTGACCAGAGATGCATCTACCGGTTCATCCGCCTTTAGGGACAGTTTCTTACCCCAAGGACAAGAAGGTGTCCTGACTCTTGTCAACTCGTCCACCCAAAGATGTTGGTTGAGAAGAGGTTTTTGCTTATACCGACAGTAGTTCGGTTCCTTTTAGTCGCCTTTTACGACACGCAGGATATACGATGGGAGATATTCTAACCCTCCCCCACACGGGTATGATCAGGGTAGAGAATGGATTTATGCCTAAAAAGATAAGTTTACCGTACTAAAAGTCAGACTGAGTAAAATATGACACTACAAACAATCATCGTTTCATTTGCAGCATCGTCTTTCAACATTATGCAATACATTATATAATTCCATTTGTTATTAAAGCTCAGAAAAATTGTTAGTAGATGTTCACGGCTTTTTTATTGTAAGAGACTCAGCCTGTTCCCGTGGTATAACGTCCACGATAAATTATGCCCAACTTGAAGTTCATTAACTATTAATGAGCTTGATTTTAACGATGCAGTAGGTTGCTTATGCAATTGGAAAGGAAGATGACCAAACTGCGTGTGATGGCTATGATTGTTTTGAGGTGTGAAGATAGATTGCAGGTTGTACGATTAATTGAATTGTATTGAATAAGTACGAATAAATTAACGAATTACACACAGAAAAAAATACTGTTGCGTTTCCAATTAATTGTTAGTATTTGGATGTTTTTCCATCGCTTCAAATCCATGTCATTGAAAGAATTCAATCCTTATATTCGAAGTAATCACAGGTACGCCAATAATTTCAAAATAATTTTATATTCGTTCTAACGATATGTATAATCCTTCTAATACCAGTATTGACATATAATACAATCGTTACTGGTAAACTCGTAACTACTGGATATTTGTTGCAATACAGTCGATAAATAAAGCTTGCAGCCCAAGACGAAGTCTAGGATCGAAATAAATATGTTTTTGAATGTTTGAAGTTGAAGTCAGATTACAGATTCCAGTAAGCACCTAATCAAATATGTTTCGTTGAAAAGATCTTCTCAATCGACGGATGGCCCAGTGATTAGAGAGTCCGGTAGTGGATCTCAGGGTATTTAAATCGAAACGCAGGCCTTCCAATTTTTTTTATTTTTTTATCAAAAAATGTATTGATGTGCTTTTTGCACATTTTTCTACGATCAACATAAATATGTGTTTGAATCATATTTTGTTATACATATTACTTCCACTGCACGGTGCTTGTTAAATTTTTATGAAAATTTAATTGTTAAGCTTCATTGCCTAAAGTTAAATAATAATACCAAGTGATAAACAGAATCTGATTACGAGTTTGAGTTACTTTTTTCACATTAAAAAACTTAAAAATGAATGAATTGAATGAATGAAGTGATTTTGTTTTATTAACCAACTATTACATTTAAAAAAAATTAATGGCGATTGATATTGACGGACAAACCTCATTTCCACTGATTTTTTGAATTGTCCACCGCCTCCTGAACTTAGTTTTTGCACTGTGCAAGTCATATGTCTAACAAAATTTGATTCAAACACATATTCATGTTGATCGTAGGAAAATTGTGCGTAACAAGTGCAAAAAGCACATCAATAAATTATTTGATAAAAAAATAAAAAAAGTTGCAACGGCTGGGTTTCGATCCAAAGACACTGAGATCCACTACCGGACTCTCTAACCACTGGGCCATCCTTCGATTGTGGAGATCTTTTCAACGAAACATATTTGATTAGGTACTTACTGGAATCTGTAATCTAACTTCAACTTCAAACATTCAAAAACATATTTATTTCGACCTTAGACTTCGTCTTGAGCTGCAAGCTTCATTTATCGACTGTATTGCAACAAATATCCACTAGTTACGAGTTTACCAGTCCGTATTTTCGCGGTTGGTTGGGAATCTAGAATCTAGTATCGGAGTAGGAGGTCGTTGGTCAAAGGAGCATCTTGACCGCCGTGGTGACGTCACAAGGGTTCGGGAGCCGTCGGCGTGTTTTCGGTACTCGATTCAAAAACCTATTTTTATTTTGATATAGGTGACTTTTGAATTATTGTGAAAAAAAGAAGACAAAAACAGTTTTGTTATAAAACTTATATATAATCTTTCCATTTATCACAAAAAAAAATATTTTTTTTTTCTTAATTCAAAACCTCAATTTTACTGAATAAGGAATCTGGCGGGCAACAAACGGAAGGAAATTAACAAATGCTAATTATTCGTTACCGCACAGTTATTCACGGTATAATAATTATTACATGAGAGCGACTACAGTCGAGACTTTCCAATTACAAAAAGAAATTCACTAACAAAAGCAAGCCATCGGTGTATCGTGTGTGTAGGCCGCCTGTCACGAGACTCAACTCGTACGTCTTTATTGTGATCCTTGCAAATCTCTTCCTATTATTTTTATTTTAACGAGCATGCTACAGTATACTTGCTTTATGATGGTATAATTGTTGTTGGGATAATGTTGACACAATGAATGGCGTTAGCGTATGCGAGAGAATGGTTCACCTTGCATTATTTACTGAAGACGAGTCACTTTTTTATATTTACATATGCTGGTATACTGTTCCGGGTATCCACGATTTAGGCCCGTTTGCACCGATCACACCTAGATGGACCTTATATTTAAGTGGCCAGGACCGTTCCTGGGGCTATACGCGCCCTGGTGCAAGCTAAAAATTGCCGCCCTTTGCATGGCGGGAGATAAAATGGCGTGTAGATGGATTAGACCTAAAATCAGTAAAATCGATATACTTGTATATTCTTTTCCAGGTAAAGCTAAGCGCGCACTGGGTCGGACGGAACGGTACGAACGGTACGCACCTTCGGCACTTTTTTTGGTAATTGCGCTCACTGGGTCGGTCGGTACGGACGGACGGACGGGCGGAAGGTCGGACAAATAGAGACAAGCAGTCTCGTAATAGGTTTTTTGCTGTTATGTATTGTGAAAACCAAAACGATATGTTGAGTAAAGAAGAAACAATTGTGAGTCTAATGTTGGTAGCAGAAGAAGAAGAAGAAGAAAGGTCAAGAACTCGAGGAAAACCCAGATTTTGGATTCATAGAATATATCGCAAGAGATCAGAGCACCACCGTAATGAATTTGAGAACGTCCATACTCGCTTTGCAACCAGTATTGCTCAACTGTAACGACGGAACGTCTGTACCGAAGCACATGCAGGCACGCGCCGAAGGGCTGATGAGTCATCGGTACGGCCGGTCGGGACGATCGGGATGCCTAGAAATCTTTCTTCCGGGATTTCATCGGACGGCGGAAGGTGCGGATGGTCCTGTTCCGATAGTGACGACCCAGTGCGCGCACCCATAGGCAAATCAATGCTAAAATTTTGTGAAAAATCCCGTGCGTACCGTTCGTACCGTACCGTCCGACCCAGTGCGTTCAAGGATTATGGCTAAAGTATTTGATGAAAAAGAAAATAGTATTTTCGCATGGATAGGGGCCCGCATTAAGGCTACATTTAGAAGATATTTTCATGTTATACTGGGTGCCCCCAAAACACCAAACGTATCAAAGTTTTATTTTTTAAATAAAGCACCCTGTATATTATTACACATTAGAATTCCTTGGTGAATTCTAGTGTGACTTTAAGTATCACACCTGGGACTTAAAGCGAACGGTTTAGCTGTAAATCACCATTTTCGGTATAAGTAGATGTCTGAAAAAAATTAAACCTTGCAGAAATAAAAAAAATTTAGAAGGCTGTAACTTTGCCGGATTACTAAGCATGAAATGCGTTAGCTTAGGTCAGACGGTAAAATTTGTATTGTGTTTGTGCTTGGAAAAATCGGTTGATTAGTTAAGGAGACAGAGATAACTTGATTTTTTCAAACGGGAATGTAAACCTTTCTAATGACATAAGGGAGTGAATATCAGTCTCTGGTATAGTTTCCATTTATTTTCAAATTTTCAATCAAATGGTGCTTTTCTTTGTTCCTACCCATAGTCAACCTAGCAAACCATGAAGTATAATCAAAAACATGTTCACCTTTAACAGAAACGACGGCGGTAACATATTTAAGGTCAAAAAGAATCTGGAGTATGACAGAAATAGATATTTTTCACAGCCTACTGGCTACTGTAATGTACTAGAGGTTAAAAATTTTCAAAACAATTAAAAATCCTGAAATGAAAGAAAAACTGCCCGCGATTGTTGCTTCAGCATGCAATTGTCAATAACATGTAATGGTGTAAAAAAAGTAGTAATTTGCATTAAAGTAAAGGTACCTCTGACTGCAAAAATCAGTAAGATCGCAAAAAAGGAATACTGACAAATCAGATTTAAATTTTCTCTGTTCAAAAAATTTTGCGCCTCATAACGTTCAGCGCCCTGGTGCCTTGCACCACTTGCACCACCGGGTAGGCACGGCCCTGCAAGATGCACGGTGTACAAAATCCATTTTAAGCGTGGTAGTAGGGGTGCGTTATTATAAAAGCCGTAATTATGTTTAAACCAAATGCATGAGTTTAGGCATCTGCAGATAATTAAAGTAATATAAGCTATCATTCTTTTAGGAAAACAAAAATGTTAACGACTTTTTGATAAAGTTCTTCGCCTTAATCCGCCCTTAAATTCTGATTTTAGTGAAAATCACAAACCAACCCCTAACTTTGACGCAGTGTAGGACGGAAACTCTTGGTCGCACACGAAAAATGTAAAGACCAAAATTATGCAGAATTTTGTCCTCTCCATAAACCATTTGCAGCTTTTTTCGACATCAATTACCAAAACGACAACTCCCGAGGTTTCAAACTTAGGTGGAGATTCAGGGGACCAGTATCTTAATTTCCACCAAATTCCATTTCTTTCTGTCAAAAGCCTCTTTTTGCGACGTAACGATTGGACATAAGAGTACTATTGACTTTTACAGATTTTTCATAAACGTTGTGAAAAACGAGTTGGACGAAATAAATGTCATGGTTTTTGGGATACCTGGAAGAATTAATAAAAGACCAGACTGATCCAACAAATTCGATGATTTCACTTTTTTTAGAAAGTTCAGGGTAACAAGGAATACTGCCCTGCAGCTTGTAGAACTAATTGAAGATGAAATCGAGCATAAGTATGACTAAGTGTAAAGTCAAAGATGAGAACTCAAGGGTCTGGGTATACACAGTAATACATATGTATTTCCCCATTTCGAACAGAGCTCACTTGTTTTTCAAACCACATACACAGTATGTCAGAAGGTGATAGTTAAGACCTTAATGAATGACAAGTATTTACTATTTTCTCAAAAAGGTTTTTTAGTGTGCAAAAAACTCGCAATGCAAAATCATACATTCTTCAGATGTCTGTAATTTAGCAACCAAACACGATATCAAAAAAGGCCAAATAGGCGACAAAGCGCAAGCTTTCTTCTTCAATTTTGCTTTTTGAATCATTACTGTGGGTTTAAAGGTAACCTCAGGAGCTTGGAAATGCGAAATTTATTTTTATAGTGACCTTTAGACCTTACGTTTGGACCTTTTGACCTTACTTTTGGAATTCTGGACTTATCTTCCCTCATCTTAGACACACACACTGGAGACAGGGAACAGGTGGCCACGCCTCCTCGCTAACATGGGAATACGTCTTTTCTTGGATTCTAAATTTCGCGCGCTATACCCTAGACCCTTAAGTCAGTTTGTTTCTCGTATAATTTCCTACCCAATAGCACGGTGACTAAAAGCATTTTATTCGTGTTATTCTTCATATAGAGTGAATATTTGGTCATAGGAATACAGCGCTAGCTCTATTACAAATATGGAAAAATTGGACAAAATGCATTTTGAAAGTCTGGTCCTTAATAGTGCACAATAGTCTTCCACGGATTAGCTATTTATAATCTTGACCGTAACACAGATAAAAGTGGTTAACGACTGGCGTGGGAAACAAGATGGTTAAATAATGTAATTATTTTCAATTACGGTGATGCTTGCTATTGATGATGATATCATGATTACTATCTGGATTAAAGTGATTTATCGAGTATAATATCTACGTTTGCTGGTCGTACACTCTGATGACAAATGTTTGTATAGTGTTCTATTAATCTGATTTGGATGTACAACTTGAACTAGGTTAGAAGCAGGCCGCAATCATTTTGTTATATCATTAATCTCAATCATCACCAAGTCAGATCACAAATTGCGCTAAAATAATGAAAAGCCATCAATTATTGTTGAGAAAAATATTTTGACACATTTACAGGCCTATTTTTAAAAGTGGTCTTGCACTGTTGGTTTGCAAATAAATATGTAATAATAACATAGCGTATTCATTTACTTATTGTATAAAGATATACATAGCTTAAATTTGTAGCTTAAGCTATTCTACTTTCGCCTAGGCCTACAATCGTATACGTCTTCTCCTGCACTTGATGAATTTTTGGAGCTATCAGTGTACCAAGTGATACCATTCAAATGTGTCGTGGTTTATTTGCCAGTCTACCATCAAGGAAATAAAACCTCACGTAAATCCGATCGCTCGTCTCATCACCGCTATCTTTAAGGTTCCTGGGTGTACACAGTTATACATATGTATTTGCCATGTTGAAACACGGATTCTCATTTCGAACAGAACTCACTTGTTTTTCAAACTACATACACAGTATTTCAGAAGGTGATAGTTAAGACCTTATTAAATGACAACTATTCGCGATTTTCTCAAAAAAGTTTTTAGCGTGCAAAAAAATCGCAATGCAAAATCATACATTCTTCAAAAAAAGGCCAAATAGGTGACAAAGTCAATTCTTTTTCAATTTGCTTTTTGAATCATTACTGTAAGTTTAAAGTTAACGTCTGTAGCTTGCAATTGCGTAATTCATTCTTATGGTGACCTTTGGATGTTACCTTTGGACCTTTTGACTTTAGCTTTGGATTTTTAGACCTATCTCCTCCCATTTTAGACACACACACTGGAGAAAGGGAATACGCGGCCACGCCTCCTCGCTAACACTGGAATACGTATTTTCTTAGATTCCCAATTTCGCGGGCTATACACTAGACCCTTAATGTAAGTATGTAGAGGAGTAATGCCAATTATCACAGTCATATGTAATTTGCTGCTTTAAAATATGGACTATACTTTCCTTCTGAAGTTCCAGTGAAAACCGCCAGTAGTTATAGTAAACAGTTTTCACACGCGCACCGATTGTGCGATACGGTGCACCTATAAAAGCCTTTTAATGAGACAGACACTTTCTTGCAGTTATTTCCTTTTAGATTCTATTCCGTATTGTCGTGTCGTTCCCAGTCGGCTATCGTGCCTACATTTCAAACTAGTTCACTAAACTATGCAGTCAGTTCCTATTATCTAACACAACATGCAACAATGCAACGAGTTGAAATGACCGCGTTTGTACGAATCAAACGTAAATTCAAGCTGTTTATGGTACATTCAGCTAAAAAAACTGATCTACAGTGGCGTTGGACTCGAATGATCTGGGTAGGTTCAAGCCCGCCCACGCATTGTGATAGATGGCTAAGACCCACCCATCCATATGTTTAACTGATACAGCAATATACATGAGTGTCCAAAAAATTGTGGAACTTGTACAGTAGAAAAATCAGCATTAACTTCATAACCTTACATAGAAATAGAAGATTCATGATTTGGAACAATTAATCAAATATGCTGAAAGCTTAATTAAATCAGTGGAGCCAATTTGTATAACAAAAAATGTTTATTCCATACTTAATCTGTCAACATAAATTTTAAATATACAGGAAATGTCCCAAAGGTCATGAAATATTAATTTTTGAAGATCTGAAAGACCCGAATTTTTTATTTTCGACGAATGATACTGAAACCCAAAACTGCGATTGGATTTGTAATCAACACCCTTAAATTATCCAAAACCCAAGGTTTTAACTAAACAGAAAGCCGAATACAGATTTTGAATTCTTTAGGCAAACCTCAAGATCTGAAAGATCTGAAATTTCTGATTTTCGTCAAACGAGCCTGAAACTCAAAGCTGTAACGATATTCTCAATCAGTACCATCAAATTATCCAAAACACGAGGTTTCATCCCAACAGAAATCCAAATAAAGATTTTCAATTTTTTAGGTAAACCTGAAGATCTGAAAAATATGAAATTTTTTATTTTCGTCAAACAACACTGAAACGCAAAACTGCGACCGCATTTGTAATCAGCATCCTGAAATTATCCAAAACACAGGGTTTCATCTTAATAGGAAGCCAAATAAAGATTTTCGAGCTTTTCAGGTAATATCTGAAATTTTTGACTTTCGTCAGACGGGATTGAAACTCAAAACTGCAACGGGATCTGTAATGAACACCCTCAAGCTATTCAAAATACAAGCTTCCATCTTAACAGAAAGCCAAATAAAGGTTTTCAATTCTTTCTAAAATCTGAAGGGTCTAAAATTATTTATTTTAGTCAAAAGATACTAAAACACAAAACTGTGACCGGAGTTGTAATTAGAATTCTAAAATTATCCAAAAGACGAGGTTTCATCTTAATAGAAAGCTAAATAAAGATATTCGATTTTTTAGGTAAACGTGAAGATCTGAAAGATCTGAAATTGTTTATTGTAATCAAACGACACTGAAACTCAAATCTGCGACAATGGGTATCAGAAATGGGACTATCGATTCCCTTATACCTTACCATAGCTACCAGTACTAAGCCAAACAGTTCCGCCATATCTATGCAGGTCACACGCAGTAATACTTATACATTAGTGCTATCTATTCCTACGAAATGCAAGACGCCTTCATCTGACTTACTTAGGACCTTGTAAGCATATGAAGATAAGAACCGACAAAAAGACCTCAAGAACATCATCATATAATCACCCGTTTATACATAAAAAATTGTCTGGAAAACATAGAATAGCCTCAGCAGAACCCAACATGATAGACTCCCTCTTTAAGTGACTCCTGACTGTGAATATAAGACCCCTAACCAAATCATCCATTTCATTATATGATGTGCTTTGAGGACCTATATTGAAGTCCAGGACGACTATGTATACGAAAAGCCTGCAGCTATTAATTATATAAAAGGTTAGAACGCCCATTTACAAATAGTCTATTTATCATTACAAAATCTCAGATCTAAATTCGACAAAAAATAAAATAGTGAATAAAACTAAACAAATTAAAAAAATATGCCTTTATAATGACGTATTTTTTATTTGGCATGGTGTCAAAAATAGCATTTGGTAAAAAAATAAAATAAAATATTTTTGCACCCTTCTGTAAATGAAAATAGGAACTGTCGCCTGAAACTACGGAAAATAATACAGGAGTTTTTCCAAAAAACAAAAAGACTTCAGTAAAGCAAAACTGTAATAAATACTTATAGCACACAACAAACTTTTCTTATTTTACAAGTCAAGTATTATTATTATTTTTAAGAGTATAGTAAAGTTGAAGATATTTTAGTAGAGCCTACCCATGAAAATAATCGTTCCGGCGCCGCTGCCTTTCTACCATTATGTAATTCTGCTACAGTTTAGTAACAGCCTGTCAAGTCAAGATTTGTAAGAATTTCGGTGTCTTTTTTTCCGATTTGCGCGCGGTGGTTGTTGACTATATTTCAAATTACACTTTCACTATCAAACTCGCCTTGCAGTATAGTCTAGGCACACTAGATTCATGTTAGTTTATCAATTTCAAATTGGACCCATTCTGAGTCAATGAAAGTATTGCTTGCAATGACAGAAAGTGCAAAAATATATGTTTTAGGGCCGGTTTCTGAGTGTATAGTAAAATGTCTCATCTGGAACAGTTGGATGAAGTGTTTCCCGTCGAAGGTTAAGCTTTACCTAAGCTAAGCTTGATCGTTACCTGCTGTTAAAATGGTAACTAAAAGTGATAAATGTTCCGTAATGGAATGATGGGACTATAGATGTATGGGGGAGGGGGTTTGAAGGTACGCCAATATTTTCTTGACTATTGTCCTTAGTAATGTCGTAGTAATTTGTACCTTGATTGCAGAAAAGTTTATAATCCTTGTTAGTAGTAGTAATACATATCAAGGTTGTGATGAAGGTACTGAGGCAACCTGCTTGACTTTATTCTTTATACTAAATTATAACATGTAATAACACAGTGGTAGCCAACTTAAAATTTGCTGACAATACAACTCTTATTGCCGCTTCTCAGGAAGAACTAGTAGCTCTATTAAACATCTTAGAACAACACAGTGAAGCATATGGTCTTGGTATTAACTACAACAAGACCAAGGTTATGACCGTAGATGGAGAGCATGCATGATAATCATCGAGAAATAAAGTCAATAGGCCGTTGTGAAGTAGTTCAAGGTTTTATGTACCTCGGTTCTTTGATCGACAATTCGGGTAGCAGTGAAAATGAGATTCGACGGCGCATTCAACAGACAGGTGTGGCCATGACAAAGCTTACTAAAATATGGCGTGACCATAACATCACTAAAGCTACCAAAATGTCGCTGGTTCAGTCTCTTCTGTTCTCCATATTTTTGTATGCCTCGGAAACTTGGACTGTTAAAAAGGCAGATCGAGCTCGCATAGATGCTTTTGAAATGTGGGCGTGGAGGAGAATGCTAAGAGCTCCTTATACCGCCCATCGAACTCTAATGTTTCCAATGTTGCAATACTGGATGATCTTGGTAATCCAAAAAGACTATCCTCCACTGTGTCGACCAGAATGCTAACATTCTTCGGACATATTCACAGAAGCGGTAATATGGAGAAACTTGTAGTTCAGGGTCACGCCCCAAGTGGGCGGCGCCGTGGCCGTTCCCCTACACGCTAGGTGGATACGACGAAAGAGTTGCTGGATATGAGTATCAACAGCAACACTGAACTGACAGTAAATTGCGAACGATGGCGAGCTACAGTTCTCAAAACTATTGATAATATTCATGTCGGCAATACTCTAACTCCGACTTAATGTATTTTACGAGTTCACAACATGTCTGATAAGGCATTGTGACTATGATGATGATCCATATCATTTCATAGAAACCTGGCCACCTTCCGAGTATCTGAGAGTTAATTCATAAAAATTCAAAGTGGCTAATAAAATTTTACGGCTACTGTCAGAATGATGCTATTTATGCAATACTCGGGGGATAGATGATGTCACATTTGGTTCGTTTTATGAGATTGTTCTTTAAAATCGGATAAGTCAAACCTGCAAACGTGAGCTTTTGCACGACTTGGATTTTTTTATATGTACATACATTAAAATATATAGCGGTATTCTTGTATGAATAATATAAATCAAGTACAGTTCGGGAATGCTAAGAATGTAGCTACTGCATGTGAACGCAGATCTGTGGTCGACTTGCCAGAAATTTTGAAGTAATAGCCGTTTACATCTGCAAATATGAAGAGAATCCGTAGAATCAACAGAAAAGAGTAAAATTTGATGTAAATAAGTCGTGAAAATTATGTGCTTTGTAAACTGACGTGTTTTGTATGGATTACGACAGTTTGGGGTTTAACGTTTTATTATCTAATACCTCAGAGTAAACAACAGCTAAGTAATTGGACTTGTCGAATGATTCCTGGAAGAAAAAAGTTCAGTACAAATCGGCAATGCTTGTCATAGCGGTCCAGTGGACCTTTGCTCTTAGTTACTGCCATGTCGGTCGATCGGTCTGTCAGGTCTCATTACACAGAGACCAAAGTCAGGGAGAAAAGTTCAGTAAGGACAATTCCCGTAAAGCTTTCTAGCCTTTGCAATTTGTAGTTATTATTGGGTATATTAATTACACGTTATCGTTCTAATAAATGCTACGTAAGTAAAGGCAAAGGATCCAAGCATCTCAAAAAATCTAAATCTTCATGAAAAATATACTCTGTCAACCAAAGTGACGAAGATTAAAGGACTGGGGTAAATTTTGATTTTGATCTACACAGAGTGAATCTAAATTATTTTTAATAAACACAAACTATTTCCCACAGATTTACTTTACAAAGAAACTAATTTTTTCAGTATAAAGTTTATTTATGTATATCAGTGTCTCACAAAAATGTACCTCAAGCAAAGAAGCTTCAAGAAATTAAGCACAGTATCTAGAGCAGCAGCTAATTTAAATCTGAGTATAGATATTTTTAGAAAAACACTTACACAAAAAACTTTTTTTTATCATGGACCTAAGTTCTTCAACGTACTCCCAGCAGCTCTAAAACGTGTAAATAAATTCAAGGGATTTAAATACAAAGTTAAGGAATTCATAACTGAGAATCAGGATAAGTTTAGTTCTCAAAAGATTGTCTTAGCAGCACCCGCCTCCAGCCTTGTCTTCCCCACTTGCAGAATTTCTGTAGGTATAATGTTTTAAATGTATTCGTCAATTATAATGTTCAGACATTTAAGAGGATTGTACGCACGTAGGTATAATATTGGAAATTGTGTATTTTAGAACAAATAAAAAAATAAAAAAAAAATATAAAAATAAAAAAAAAGTAGGGAACGCCTCAATTATCTCGGAAACGGTTTGGACGATTTGCATGAATTTTAGGATAGAGGGGTCTTGTAACACGGCTAATCTTGTAATGGTATTTACAATGTTGTCAGATCTACCGTTTTTCCGGAAATATAAGAAACTTTGTTATTTTAAATAAATCATCCAGTATATTCTAGCATTTTTTTTAGTCCTTGAAAAATACTGACTATTTTTTGTAAATCATTCTCTATACGTAAACCTCATGATTTCGGAGTTACAACTGAATTTACATTGCATCCACATAATTTAAAATAACTAAATACGATGGCTATTGAAAATTTAGTTATTTTGCAAAATGTCCTGCGAAGTTTCAAGACTCACATGGCCTGTTGTATAGAGGTAAAAGTATAACATTTTGAGCAGCTGCTGCAACCGCCTTCATTTTTTCGCAAGTTAATGCTTTATTTTAACGGATGCAATGTAAATTTAGTTGTAACTCCGAAATTATGACGTTTAGGTATAGGAAATATTATACAAAAAATGATTAGTATTTTTCAGGGATTTAAAAAATGCAAAAATATTCATATTGAAATAACAAAGGTTATTATATTTTCCAAAGAAACGGTAGATCTGACAACATTGTAACTACAATCGCAAAAAACTTCTATCCCAAAATTCATGAAAAACGTGCAAACCATTAGCGAGATAATCGAGGCGCTCCATATTTTAGACTTACTCTGTATTAATTATTTGAACGATTACACATCTACAAAGATTCTGAGATCGTTATCAGAAAGCGTTAAAAATGCCTTACTACCTACTACCTTGATAAACGTACATTCAGAATAAACACTTACTTATTTAGAACCTCTATCCAAGGTGGGACGTTTCTGTCTCTCATTGAACAGAAGCCGGTCAAATGAAGCGGAATCGCATAGCAACCCTATGTTGCGCGAGTCAGTGAACTACACAGTCGAGCAAGTTCGCAAGCATACAAGGCCGCGGCTCGCATTGTGATCAAAATTAAATCGTGCAATTTTGAAAACTAATTTTTTCCCTTTTAGACATGGAACCTCAAAATTAACCCCTTCGGTTAAACTCAAAAATTACCGAACTCAAATCGACTATGTCAAGCTTCACCTTCCAACCGACGAACTTCCTCCTCTTTGCTCTTCTCCTTCCCTCCTCTCTTTTTCTTCCCTTACTTCTCCATGACGACTTTGTCTAGTCTCTGGGTAACCAAGCCTGACAGACCGATCAACACGACTAACTAAGAGCAAAGGTCCATCGGACCGCTATGACAAGCAATGACAAAATTGTAAGCCGTCCAAGTGTCATACTTGCGGACCTGCTATTTGGCCATAGTCGGGAAAGGAAAACAAAGATGTGTTTTCAAAATCAACATCTTATGAGACGGAAAGAAATATCTGCAATCTCTTGTAGGCCTATGCACTAGGGGTTCTGACCTCTAGAAATCCCCTCTCGTTCTTCATGAGGCAGATGCGGCAAAGTAATTTGGCACTGGCGGTATAGGCTGTTCAGTACTAAGCTTCGTAAGAGGGAGTATTTTTTTGTTTTTTTTTTGCGGCGCCAACTACGCCTGTAATAATTTTATCTACGTATCTGTATTGTATTATATTTGTTATAGTAATACCTGACCAGGGTAAATTAAAAAAAAATAAGGTTGAAATTTGTATTTTTCTAGCATTCCTAATATTTGAGGCTAATGACTAAAGCAGTCAATGCCCATGACACAGAAGTAAAAAAAAAGTTCTTAATATTTCTGACGAATATTTAACCGCTACATAACCAGTATTCTACTATCCTGAAGCTTTTTCCACTTTGTCAAGTATTAACCAGCTGTGAAAAAGTAAAACTGACGGAAATTAAGAAATTAATGACATGACTCTTCGTAACATGGATACAGAAAAACGTCCAAAACACTTACTATATCCAATTCGATTACAATTTAAAGAAGTATCGATGATCAACAAATTCCTTAAACAACATAACTAAAATGCTTCGCATCGGAAGAGATGATTATTCAAAACAAAGGACAGGAGAAAATAATGAGTGCTAATGTTTCCTCGAACCGATTCAGGAAGTGTAGATAGCGACCATTAGAGCAAAACATAGACTACCTTGTTACCAAAAATGGCTTGTTGTTTTACATTTAACGTTAGATCTGTTAGCCGCCAGAATTATGCACTCTTGCTGTTACGCAATCTGAGCTAATGGGCTGGTAAGGTTAAATCTCGGATGTGATTTGAATATCTAATACCAGACAAAAGTGATGCTGATAGAAGTTGCATTTCTATAATACATGATGCAAGTTTGTATACACTCTAAAAATGGTTTTGTAAAATTACTAACAATATCGTAGGCTATTTAGTGCCACCGATTTTGTTAGTAATATTACAAATTAGATTTGTAATTTCATTTAGTAATTTTTTAATATGGTAAATCCGCAAAAACGCATTTTTGTAATATCACAACATTTGTTTGTGATATAACATGATAATTTGTAAAATTATTCTGCGATTTTACACAATTTTAAGGATATCATATTGGTTTTTTACATATATGTTTTGTGAAACTATTTTGTAAGATATGCAATTTCACATAATTTACTTGTAATATCACTGGATTATATTGTAAAACCATTATACGTTTCATTACAAATTTTTTAATGATTTCTTTTGTAATTTTACCTCATTTTATAAAATTACTTTGTAGTCTTACAAAAAATCGATTATAATAGGTTTTAAGAAAAGGCTGTCATTATAAACATATTTTTATTTTATATATGAAAATGAGGCATCACAACATTAAAATTCTATACAAACACAAAATAGAAAATCAACTGTTTCAGTCTTATCGGCTGACAAAAAAGAATATTATATCAGCTTGTTGGCCAGGCAAACAGTTAGTTAATATGCCAGTTTATTAATAAAAGAAATTACTGTTTTCCTACTGGGAGTGTGACTTGACTTTCTCCCAAAGTCAAGATGCACTTTAATAAAATACGTTTTTCCAAAGTTACTGAAACATTTTTTGGGTCAATCCGGTTAGAATTAAAATAATAATATGACAAATAGTAATTTTATTGCTTCTTCAAAGGAACTTGCATTGATGAGCTGGATTTTTTCATTGTAAATGGAAATTTTCTTTTTTCCTTCTTCATCTAAAATTAAAGAAAATACTGTTTTTAAAGTAAAGTATTATGACTCAAAAACTTTTTCATCAATTAACCATATCATATCGAAGAAAAATAAAAATTAATGCATCCCTAAATAAATTTGGTATACAGGATGGCCATATTTCCAAGATGGCGGCTTACCTTGTTTCAATGCACTTTGTATTCATTTTGTCCAATGAATCTTTAAACTTCAAACCCAAATAGCAGCACTACACGTTATATACCGGCACTCTCAAAACAAAATCCATGAAATTACGACCCGTCCGCTGTTTCTCTATTCACACAAGCGATTCTTCTCGCCCACTAGTGCTACCTTTCATCGGCAACGCGTCATCTGTACTGAGGGCAAGTGGCCATATAAAGCATTTTAGTCAAATTACCATTGATACCAACCGAAGAAATCAATTATTTTACTAACATTATTGAAGTATTTTTCTAAAATAATTATGAATTTACAAAAGAAGATTGTAAAAAATCTACAAAACTATTGTATTTTTGTTAAACTTTACTGTGGTTTTACAACATGATATAGTAAAATCGCTACAACAGTGCTTGTAATTTTTTTGTAAAAATACCCACGTTTTTTTCAGTGTACTACTTATCCGCTAGTGAAATCCGAACACCTAGAAGAAAAAGGATATTTGCACCGAAAATTTGTACACAGCCTGGCAGTACCATCTCCAGTACACATGTAACACTTTTTGTTCATTCAGACGCTATTTACCGACATGGCAACTCTAAAAAACGCTAGAGAGAAAAACGCATGAGTTGTATCATATATTTCTGGGAACCTCATCCAGAAAAGTGCTGACTCCTGAAGACTCGCCTCCGAGGTTTCCTGGATGCCTCATCTTCAATGGGGAGCCAGTCAATATCATACGCTCGAACGGTGATTTATGAGGCTAGCTCTTACTTACCGGTCAGTGGATGGCCTATTATGAATACAACAAATTTTTTAGTGTTTCAACCCCCCACCCCCCAAACCACCCCAGTTTCACCCCACCCAAAAAAACGCAGAAAATGATCAGCAACTTCTAAAACGTTTAAAAATGAGGTTTGAGCTGTTTTATATTTTCAGGTTTTTTGTTTCTGCGCCACCACTAGCACGATTTATAAAAACTATATGCAATTTCCATCCACGCGACGGTAGCAAAGGATATTTGCATACAAAATTTGTACACAGCTTGGCAGCACAATCTCTATTACATATGTAACACTTTTTGTTCATTCAGACGCTATTTACCGACATAGCAAGTCTAAAAGACGCTAGAGAGGAAAACGCATGAGTTGTGTCATATATCTCTGCGAACCTCATCCAGAAAAGTGCTGACTCCTGAAGACTCGCCTCCGAGGTTTCCTGGATGCCTCATCTTCAATGGGGAGCCAGGAAATATCATACGCTCGAACCGCGAACATCTTGTAACCGCATATTACGAGTATTAGTACTTTAGAGTTGAGTATCAGTTGTAGCCGTTTCTATGATCAATAAATAGTTTTTAAAAACACTTTCGCGAGTGTCCATCCAACACCGTGTCGGTGTTGGTTCATCCCACAATTCATGGCTTGTTGCAGATTCAAAAACGATGATATCTGATGCAAATGTGGCGAGAGACCAGTTGGTTGTGTAAAAGAGATGAATTGGGTGTATAAAGATGCCCCCTAGAAGACGACAGCCCCAGTTTACGTAGTTAAGGCCCTTTGAACGGGGTCGGATTGTAGGCTAACGAGAACGTGGTGCTTCTTTCAGAGCAATTGCTGTAACCATGGGGCGTAGCGTGGCTTCAGGTGTAGCAGCATGGCCCGCATGGATCGCAGAAGGGTGAATGCAGCGACCTAGAGGTTAAGAGTACGTAGAAAAACTATAGACTGGCAAGATCGTCATCTACGACTACTTGCCCTTCGCAGAATGCGATCCACTCGAGCTGTTACTGACGCTTGGTATGCAGCTATAGGGAGGCCCTTTCGAATCCGCACGGTGTACCACAGATTGAGTGAAATGGGCTTAGGATCATATTGTCCACTCACTGCAAATCATTATCGCCAACAGTTAGATTGGTACCAAGAACAACGACAATGGCATGCTGAGTAAGACGACCTTCTCCGACGAGTTCAGGTCTTGTCTGGGGGCCATGCAGCGGTTACTGAGATTATGAGGCTAGAAAAATACCAACAGACAGGTGGCTTTTCGTCATGTCGACATCATAAAATGCCCAAAAAGCGTAGTTTCTCAAAATCAAAAATTTTCGCGATCGCAATACTCCCCTCACCCATCGGTGTGGGAAGTAAAAGCATTAATCGAAGCCACTTGACGTCAACATTTATTTCTCACTGTACTTATTTACTTTATTATATCCTTATTCTTGTAATTATTCGAGTACAATTTTAATGAGTGTGCTTCACGGGTTCTAGGATTTGCTTTCACTTAATATGTTCCGAATCATTTTTCGCGTCTCATGTATAGAATTTCATTTTATTGTTATATTTCAAGGTTGAGAGAGTTGATTTTTGCCGAAAGTCCATAAATTTTCTGATGGATTTATGTCGGGGCCAACCCGTAGCGGTAATTTATTGTTCTTAGAATTTAATAACGGTGATATAACAATGACAAATTCAATTGAAGAAAATTTTCGATTACAATGAAATATATGGGAATCGGTTGATGTAGGAATAGTTATTAATTTGCAGTGTCTGATATCTTGGAGGTATCATGAGAAATAATAAATATGCCCTTCTGAAACTATTAATAGAAGGCAAAACCGAAGGCAAAAAATACTATAAGATCATCAGAAAGATCCAACCAAATTAGAAACAATATTATCAAGAGACAACTTCAATTTTTGTATCCGGTTCTATAAGACTCACATTCTTCCTCGTTTATAAAACAAATCTGCAATTTGTGATAATTTCCGATTTATGGTTTTGTATACATACTATAGATTAATAATCCAGAATGTCAAGTTCAGAAATGACACTAATTGCGGTTTTACGCCATAACTACTAGTGCTAATTAGAGAATAAAGATACAGGCATTCTGAAAAGAGGTCACATAAATCAGCGTTGCTTGTAGAAATAGGCGCAATAAGAGAACTGCAAAGCAGCAGAGCAAACCAATAACGTCAAAGTATAAGAAACTTGAGGAAATTGTTTGAATTCTTTAGAAGTGAAAAAGAGTATATTGTACCAAATTCACTAAATTCCCACATATTATGAATGAATGGCTTCCTAGATATCATTAACTGTGACAGCACGCATAGCTATAAAATAATAATCTAAATATCAACAGTATTACCTGTGTATGTTACGGTTAAAGTGTTTACTTTGATAGTTTATACACTAGCTGGATATTAAACATACTATCCAAATGTCTGATTATTTTGATGGAAAATCATATTTCTACTAAAATAGCTATGGATATTGGTTGGTTTTTATACTATCCAGCTAGCATATAAACTATCCAAGATATGCCGCTAAAGTATAGACCACAAAGATTTCACACATATTAACTTGCGATTCTGGTCAGCTTACAAACTATCCACATCATGGATAAATTATGTACCTAATATTTCTAGTAACACATAATAACCAACTCGTTGGTTAGAATGTAAACTAACCAATTCTCTTTGGTTACTTTAGGTTAGGACAATAATTTTTAGTCAAATGTAAAGTGTATTACATGATAGTCATTCTTGTTATCAGTGTTAGGTCCTTGTTCGTTTATTCTCTTTATATGTTACAGAAGTACATTATAATCACTATTAATTTTTAATTTTGGGACTTTTTCTCGTAACATCTTAATATAGCAACTCTTTAAATTGCTGTTGCTGATCCATTTTTGGTAACTAGATATCTGTTCTTAAACAAATTTTACAAGGCACGACAGTAAACAATATCAACATGTCACACTTGCACTGGCCACAAACATAACCTCACTTTTCTGTTAAATTGGCCAAAGAAAGTTAGTTGGTTTACATATTAACCAACTAAAGTTGGCTAATTTACATACTAACCAACGAGTTGGTTATTATGTATTACTGGAGATATTAGGTGCATACCTTATCCAAATGATATTGATAGTTTGCAAACTGACCAGAAACACTGGTTAATATGTGTGGTACCTTTGTGGTCTACACTTTAGTGGCATATCTTGTATAGTTTGTAAGCTAGCTGGATAGTATACAAACCAACCAATATTCATAGCTATTTTAGTTGAAATATGATTTTCCATTTAAATAACGAGACATTTGGATCGTTTGTATAATATCCAGATAGTGTATAAACTATCCAAGTAAAACTAACTAACCGTAACATATACAATGTGTGCGGTCATTGATGTCGGATCGTCGGATCCTTTAGAGGGATGAAATATAGTATTTTTTATCGACAAACCACACCCCTAAGCAATTTCTCTCCCAATATAATATAATGGCAGCCATTTTATTTTTTTTTAAATCGAAGCATGAGCGTTGTACTAATTAGCCATAGTTACCCATGTATAGAGAGATTAAAACACAGAATCAGTCTCATTCAATAGTGAATTATGTAAACCATAAATTAGCGGTAAATATTTTCCAAACCTGATTCAAAAAATGGCAAAAGAATCTTGAAATAAAATATTTATGTAATTGTTTGCGTTTTTCACAATTTTAGCTTTTTCACAATATCTAAGCCGTTAACCTACATTTTTTTTTATTTCTAAGCGATAGTACATGATGTTTCCTGGAAAATATAGATATAGATCTTAGCCCTAAGTAAAGTAATTTAGAAGCTATGATGGTTGGATATGACCCTTTATTGTCTAATCTGGCAGTTGAGAAGGCAATTAAACAAAGTGGTGGTTAGTGGGCATGACATTTTTTTTGGGCAAAAAAGAGACAAATACTACAACCATTGCTCAAAATCTCCTCCTTGGTGTTGCAGATATGCTGTTGTTCTTACTGACACATGTTGCGTAGAGCTACTGATCATGTGACCACTAAGTATCTTGTTTTATTGCCTTCTCAACTGCCGGATTAGATAATAAAAGGTCATGTACAAACCAGGATAGCTTCTACACTACTTTAGTTAGGGCTAAGATGTATAACTATTTCTTTTAGAAAACGTCATGTACTATCGCTTAGAAACAAAAAAATCTAGATTAACGGCTTAGATTTTTCGAAAAAACTAAAATTGTGAAAAACGCAAAAAATTACATAATTATTTTCTATGAACAATTTTTTGCCCCGATATGAAATGAAATTTAGAAAATATTTATCATTAGTTTGTGGTGATCTTTCGCTATCGGTGAGACTTATTTTGTGTTTGTAGAACCTTTACGTAGGTAGCTATGGCTAAATTAGTACAAAACTCGTGCATCAAATAAACAAAAATCAAAATGGCTGCCAATTTATTATGGTGGGAGAAAAACTACTTTTGAGGGGTGACTCCTCGATAAACATTAACGTGTTTCATCCCCCTAAAGGTTCCGACACCCTTGACCGGACACTTTGTATAATATGTTACGCTCAATCAGCGAAATTTTCGCATACACAAAACCTGCAAAATTTTGCCAAATTTAGGAAATAGGTATCTCATTTCCGGAGTGCATGAAGTGAGATTTTTTTCAATTTCACTGCTTATTCCACGAAATGTGCAAACTAGCTAAATGACAAATCGCAACAGATATCATCGTTTTTGAATCGACAAAAAGCCATGCCTTGCTTTTACACGTCTAAAGTTTTTTAGAGGTGCCATTTAGGTAAATAGCATCTGAATGAATAAGAATAAAAAGTATTACATGTGTACTAGAGATGGTACTGCCAAGCTGTGTACACATCTTCAACGCAAATATACCTTTACGCACGTTTGTCGTGTCTGTGTTCAGATGACACGCGTACAACTTTTATATAGAGTGAGACTGCAATCGAGTGTCAGTTTATTTGTTGTTATTAACGAGAATGGATGTAGGAGGAGCTGTTTGTGTTTGGTTAGCATATAGAAGAAGGAAACGACGTAGCAGGGAAAGGATACACTGGGTTCACATAATTTTGAGGGATAGACTTTCTACAAGTTTATACTTTAAACTGTATCCCAGCCTGCGAAATCACGAACCCAAATTTTTATCATCAGATTTGCAAAACATTAGGACCAGTTTCTCCCAGGTACTCTTTTTTGCCGTTTTATTTGAATATAATTTGGAATGCATGTCCCAAATCGTAGGCCCCTTCTCAATTTCATCAATGAAAACATATATGTGTATTGAATTTTTCGGTCTCCATTTCAGTAGCATACGTGAGAAATAAATTTTTGCAAAGAAACACCAGGTATGTCGACTGAACGCTAGAAAAGACGCAAAGACGCGTGCCAACTGAACAGGCAATGGGAACGTCTAGTGTTTCAATACTCGCGTCGCCGCTGACCAACGCGCGTATTGAGAGTCTCTGAGTCTAGTGGCATCGTACGCGCGTACAATGTATCGTGCGCGTCCATGTGAACCGCTTGAATTAATTCAAAACGAGCGTCAAGCGAACACGCGTTGCACGCGCGTCATCTGAACTAAGGCCTTGTCAAAGAAAAAAATCCCAAAAACACAACCCAAAGTCACAGATAGGTGTGGGGAGAATTTATTGATGTTTAAAGGTTTGTTTTCAAAAAATTTTTTTTTCTGAAAAACTTCTCAAGCTGGTTACTTTTGATTTTCATAAAATTATCTCGTGTATTTTCAATATCCTAGGGATAATACTACTGAAAACAAAACTAAGACCCCGAAAATCATTCACAAATTCAACGTGCGAATGCCATTCGCTAAATAAAAAAAATTTCGCCAACAATTAGGTCATATCGAAATGGCGTAACGTACTTGTCGGCTGCAGTGTTCGCCGTAGTGAACCGGAAACCAAGAAACTATTACAGCAGAAAAACAAGCATATTTCATACGGCTCACCAAGATACCGGCAATTATCTCTGGAAATAGGTGTCAGTCATTCTTAACTGCATTTGCAAACAGACCGACAGCGTCGTTCCATCAACCGCAACGCAGTCTTCTGACACGAAAACGTTACAAAACTGTCTGGCTCGGTTTTTTCCGGGCTTCAAATTTTTGCTTCGCTTACCTGATGGCTTAATTGAGTTGTCTCCAAAACCGCATTTGTAATTGTTAACTGAAATTATTGGATAACGTCTATTCTTTTAATATTCGTTTTGTTTACTAGACTTTTTTGATGTCTGTGTGCCTGAGGTTGCAAGTAAAAAAATCTGTTCCACAAACCAAATCGTTGAAAGTAGTTTAGAAGTTTCCGTACTTCGTACTTAAGGAGAATTAATTCTGTTTGAATGCGAGGGTTGCTCTATACCTCCACCAATCCACCAGTACGCAGACAGCTGTTTCACGCTTATTAGCGATCATCAGTGCGCCATAGGTCGATTGACGAAAATAGAGAGCATCAATTCTTTCACGTCACACAGACATGTGAAGCATGTTGTAGCAAGTGACAGAAGGTTCTGCCAGTGCGCCATCTAGTACCCGAAGGTAAAGGCAAACCAAGGAAATCGCTGCACAGCAGCATAGATTTCTTGGCGGGACGCCACGGTGCGCCCGCTTGGCCACCAGAGAGCGCGGGTTTTTTATACGCTACTGCGTATGAAAGCCGATATACGAGGGTTGCTCTATACCTCCGTCAATCCACCAGTACGCAGACAGCTGTTTCACGCTGATTAGCGATCATCAGTGCGCCATAGGTCGATTGACGGAAATAGAGAGCATCAATTCTTTCATGTCACTCAGACATGTGAAGCATGTTGTAGCAAGTGACAGGAGGTTCTGGACTAGTATCACGAGGTTAAGAACAATGATTTAATTGTTATAACCGCTTAGTGCATACCAAAATAATCGTACTGCTGCATTTCGTTACTTTCTACATCATTTTATTTTATAGTAATTCCATTCTAAAGTTTAAAGAAAGGAATTCAAATTCAGCCAATCAGTGCCAACCGGGCGAAGCATCAGCAGTGCATTGTTGCCAAGAACAGCCCCAACTCGCAGACGGGAACAGAAGACAAGATAGATGAGCCAGCCCGCGTACAGCTCCGGCATTTCGCGCGCCATCAGAATGCGGCAACACAGCACACATATCTCTCTTTTGATTGGCTGTTCGCCTTTAGGGCAGTGACGTCACTACTTTAGGAGAATCCAAATATTTTCCTTATTTTCACGGCTTTCCTGTGCCCAAAAAAAATCAGATGCTTTTTATGACGTACTCTATCATATGCAACCAAAAAAAATTCATGATACTAGTCCATTGTGTCCACTTTTACTAGGGATTTATCAAAAGCCACTGATTAAAAATAAATATTTGTCAAGGGGACAACCTTTTAACCAAAAACTACTTCACCTCTTGTACCCTCTGCCCACCGGAGTCATCCCATTAAATATTTTAAGTGACAGGGGGTATCGAGCAATATCTTGTTTCAAAGCTACTTTGAAGTCCTTTATTTTGACGTCCGATTTTTCAAAATCGGTCAATTTGTTTTCGAGAAAGTTGGAAAAATACACACGTACTTGTTCAAATATGAAAGAAGAATACACTAAAATATTCCTTTTTATTACAATAAGTGTTTTAAATGTTGCCCGTTATTGGCCAAACAATGCCTCAGGCGATATTCCAATTCCTGACGGACTGTTGCAAAAAAATGTTGTGAGATATCATGACAGCTTTCTCTGATGCACTGACGAAGGTGCTTAACTTAGAAGTTGAAAAGTAAACACAATAGATTTAAAATGGCCCAATAGAAAAAGTCTAATGGCGCCAAATCAGGAGATCTAGTAGGATGTCCTTATCATTTAAAATTTTCAAGGAGATGACCCTGAAGGGCAGAGTGTTCAGGGAGAAAAGTAATTTTTAGTTAAAAAGTTATCTCCTTGACAAATCTTTTTACATGTCTCGGCATTTTTTCTTTTAATTTGTCGTTTTTGATAAATCCGCGATGTGAAGTTGTCAAATAGACACCCTGCAAGTTGATGCTTTCTTTGGGGTACAGGTAGTAGTTTCGAGGAGGTAGGACGAAAAATAACTAAGTGTAAAAAGTATACTGCTGTTGTCACATTCTATCTGGAATACACACGTGAGGACACGTTCAGATATGTTGAAAAAGCCAGTAAGTTACCAGAGTCAAGCATATTTTGTAAATATAGACGATTCGCATCAACTCTCTTTCAACACCGGTTTCCAGGATATTTGACAAACAATTGTGGACCTCCAAAATGCCTAAAAACCTTATACTATGCTCATCGGAAATGAGTGATGCGGATTTTCGTTATGTAAACATTATAAAACGCCCAAAAAACCTATTATCTCAAAATCGAAAATTTTCACGATTACAATCCTCCCCTCACCTATCGGTGTGGGAAGTAAAAGGGATGACGTATGCTACGATAACGCTTTCCAGGTAATTCTTCTAATACAACTTAATTTAGCAGAAGTTCAATATACACAGCAAAAAGCACAGGTATTAATTTTTTTTATTAAAAGTGATTAAAACGTCAATTATTATCATGTTTATCAGTTATTATGAGTTTTTTTTCTTTAATTTGTCATAATAAAGTAAAATAATAGTTTTTTAAATCATTTTGGAAATTCGTGAATTATTACCTTATTACCTTTAAGTACGCACGGCGCAAAATGCCCCCATAAGTGCTATTTTTTCATTATTATTTCGAAAGTGCAACGTCTTGCAGAGTTTTTAAGATTAGATTGGAACTCCAGAACCAGGCATAAGTATTTCTAATTTTATTTTGGAGGTTTTGGTCTCCTGACTAAAAACAGAGATTTCAGACTTTGGGCCCAAAATGTACTTAATTACTGTTCGGATGTACAGGTTCTCTTTATTGGATATTAAAAAAGTCTTAATACTGAGTATAACTGCTAAAAGAAATAAAAGCCAAAAAGCATTCTTGTTTTTGTTTTTGACGATTTCTTGGAAAAACTGGAAAATCTCTAAGTTTCCAAAAAAATAAAATCATAACTCGAAAACTATCAATTATCGGTACACATACATGAAGGTGTTTTGGATAGGTCTCGGTACGGGCTATCTAAAAAAATTATTATCGTCACCGGATTGGCCACCCTGTATAGCTACCGATAGGATTTTCGGAGTAATTGGCCTTCTTCAAGACAGCGTCATCTACGTCAAGAATGGAGTACTTAGGATATAAAAGAAAAAAACATAACCTAATTTTGCTCTTTAGCAAGACTACGGAATTAAAATGAAACTAATAATCATATTGCAATAACAGCTTGATGAGACTAAATGGTACTTAGCAAACCCACATCATTCTCACATGTGATAACAACATTTGCAGTTAACAGATATTAATTTGAGACACGCAACCGCTTACGCAACATTTACAACAATATTAACACTAGGCCTTTGATAAAAGTAACTTGCACAAACTGAAAATAGCCAACCTGTTTAGTTTTTTTTGCTAACATATAAACACCTTGTCTTATATAACGAGGTTATGAAATGACTGAAGATTTAACTCTAATTTCAGTTGATGCGTGTTCCCAAGATTGTAAAAAAAACAAACAGACATTTCACTTGTCACGCAGCAAAACAGGAAGTTGTCGAAATTTTGCTTTTTATGACTATAGTTTTTTTACAAAAATTACACGTTACTGGATTTCTCCGGCATTAGAGTTTATTTGGATTTTTTTTACTTATGTGTCAACGGCATCGACCACTCTGACCATTAGCTTCGTGTTCTCCGCAGGCTTTGTTACTGTTTCCCGGTGCCACTCTAGGAACGGCACTGTTAATTTGAAACCAACAGTGAGGCATGCAGAATGAAGATCAAATTTTATCCGCTCAAAAAATCGAAAAGCTTTATTTGACTCTCTATCCAGGCGAAACCTGGTTTTCTGGACAATTTTATGGCGCCGATTACAAATCTAGTCGCTGATTTGAGTTTCAGTATCGTTGAAGGAAAATAAAAATTTTCAGATACCCTTGATCTTCAGATTCCACTCAAAAAATCGAAAACCTTTATTTGACTGTCTATTCAGGCGAAACCTGGTTTTCTGGACAATTCTATGGCGCCGATTACAGATCTAGTCGCTGCTTTGAGTTTCAGTATCGCTGAAGAAAAATAAAAATTTTGAGATACCCCTGATCATCAGATTCAACTCAAAAAATCGAAAACCTTTATTTGGCTGTCTATCAAACCGAAACCTGGTTTTCTGGACAATTTTATGGCGCCGATTACAAATGTAGTCGCTGATTTGAGTTTCAGTATCACTAAAGGAAAATAAAAAATTTCAGATAACCCTGATTTCAGATTCTACTCAAAAAATCGAAAACCTTTTTTGGCTGTCTATTAATACGGAACCAGATCTCCTGGATAATTTTAGGGCGCTAATTACAAATCTGGTAGCTGAGTCGCTGAACGACGGAGGGGGGGGGGGCTCAGGTGGGATCTCATTGAACTTTTTTTTTGGAAATCTGTTTGTTATTGAAAAAACCAGTATCAAATTTCCGAATCTGACGGCAATCGAACCCGAGACCTTTCGGTCACGAGCCCTCGACTCTACCCACTGAGCCAACTCACCCCCTTGTTTGACATTTTTAATAATTTGGTGAAAGAATCAGAGACCTACTATACAGGTAGACATTTTGCAACTATATTCTTTATTAATTATTATGGAGAGTTTAGGAAAATTGGCTTGATCGCAAAGACAGAGGTACTCGCACATCTAGAAGTATGAAAGAAAATCTGCCCGCCCTAAAAGCAGTTCCCTCTTTTCTTGCATCCATGCCCTTCAAAGACTCACAGAACCTTCGCCGAATGACATAACAACATCATTGTAGGGCTGATTTCAGGATTTTCCTCACCATGCAGTGGACGATCTTCCAATAATTTTTTATGGGAGTCTCACCATGTCATCTGCATTCAGATCTTTCGGTAGGCTTATTCACTATACACAGGCTTCTTGTCCATATGTAAGCCATCTTGCACACTGAATGTGGCCACTGGTCATCGGAAGATTTTCCTACTCTTTTTCGATAGACGCGGAGCGGGTCATGTGCCGTTAGAGCCTACGTCAGGAAATAGCAGGTAGGCCTGTGCTCACAGTCCACCCACTCTCCTATTGATGGTATCAGTCTTTTCGTCCACTGCGCAACTTCCGTCGTTTGAGGTCACATCTGCTGCCACTCCTCCATGGCCCGTTGTCTGCAGTCTTTCTGCAAATTTCAGCATAACAAAATATACTTTCTACTAAAGCACACGAAAGCTCATAAAAGTATGTTCATTAATATTTTCTAAACAAGTACATCAGACGAAATTATGGGTAATTATTTGAAAAACGCTAATTTCAGATGTAAAACTCTTCTTCAGCAATTAAAAAAGTATGCACAAGTATGTAGCACATATGCATCATAAATTATACATGCGTATACGCCCAGCTCAGCAAAGAGACATAAACATGCTGTTTCAATGTTTGATGCGACTAGCTTTCGCTCATCTACACTGGCTTAACGAATTTTGTTAATTGTACCAGAGTTACCATACAGTGCCATATGCTACAATATGAAAAGGCAGAGTGTCAAAGGCTGCCAAATTTTCATGAACACAAAGACCTTTGATTTATCCACATAAGCGCAATCTGAGAAAGGTGGAAAAATTTGTCCTAATCTTTTTTATTTGAAACCAACTCTACTAGAATAATTTTCATGGAATCCTGAACCGTGTAGTGTCTGTAATGTACATACTTATATAGCATGATAGGAGACTATTATCTTGTCAAGTTTCCACCCTTCATTTTCACCAGAAAGGGGCTTTGCGCTAAAAAAAGACATTTATTCACCACTACTGGAATATGTGAAGCACCACCACCTCATCATCATAGTCACAATGTCTTAACAGAATACTATCACGAATATTATCAATAGTATTGAGAACTGTAGCTCGCCATAATTCGCGATTTTCTGTCAGTTCAGTGGCGCTCTTGATACTCATATCTAGCAACTGTTTCGTCGTATCCACCCAGCGTGTAGGGAAACGGCCACGGCGCCGCCCACTCGGGGCGTGACCCTGAACTACAAGTTTCTCCATATTATCTCTTCTGCGAATATGTCCGAAGAATGTAAGCATTCTCGTCGACACAATGGAGGATAGTCTCTTTGGATTACCGAGCTCGTCCAGTATCGAAACGTTTGTTCGATGGGCGGCATAAGAAACTCTCAGCATTCTCCTCCACGTCCACATTTCAAAAGCATCTATGCGAGCACGATCTGCCTTTTTAACAGTCCAAGTTTCCGAGGCATTCAGAAATATGGAGAACACAAGAGACTGGACCAGCGACATTTTGGTAGCCTTAGTAATGTTATGGTCACGCCATATTTTAGGAAGCTTTGTAATGGCCACCCGTGCCTGTTGAATGCGCCGTCGAATCTCATTCTCACAGCTACTCGAATTGTCGATTAAAGAACCAAGGTACACAAAACTGAACTACTGACTTTATTTCTCGATGATTGTCTTGCTCTCTATCTACGATCATAACCTTGGTCTTGTACTTAATACCAAGGCCATATGCTGCACTGTGTTCTAAAATATTTAATAGAGCTACTAGTCCTTCCTGAGAAGCAGCAATAAGGGTTGTATCGTCAGCAAATCTTAAGTTAGATATTTTGCTTCCGCCAATAGTTATCCCGCCATTTCAGTTGTCCAATACCTGTCGCATCACAAATTCAGAGTAAATGTTAAATAACATCGGAGATAATATACATCCCTGACGAACTCCTTTTCTGGTTGCTGTTTGACCATACAGATTACCATCAATTCTTACACGAGCCGAGCTAGACTCATAGAGTTGCTGTATGAGAAATACTATGTGGTAAGGGACTCCCATAGAAATAAGGATTTCCCACAGTTTAGGCCACTTTATATTATCAAACGCCTTAGAATAGTCCACAAAGCAGATAAAAACTGGAAAATAATGCTCTCTGGCTTTTTCAATAATCTGACCACCACCACCTCAATCCATTTTAAATATCTTGTCTTCATGACAATATCAGTTTATATGCAGAACATTCTTTTATGTTCTTAAGTTTATAGTAATACTTTCTGTTTTATTTTACAGATTCACAAGCGGATGACGCTAGAAGAACTAAAAAACACTTTTCACGTAGACGCACATCACTTAGGTAAGTGGCATTTAAGATATCTATTAATCTGTTCTTAACCATTGTCAAACATTTTTGTAATAAATTCCTTTTTGGGTAGCCAAACGAACTTCAGTGGCTTTACCAATTAAATAAAAGTAATTAACTAGTTTGAATATCAAGAGGCATTATGGTAATACAAAAAAATACATCGAAAAATAGCCAGTGACTATACTACTCCTCACACCGTGAGGTGAGCAACCACTGGATCCGCGAATCGTGTGCCTTAAGTAGGGAGAAATGTTTTTCAGATTTCATGTACTGGCTTATCTTGGTGTGAAGCTATAGGCGTAAAGCAATTATCCAAGAAAATCAGTAACATGAAAATAAAGTCAAACAGAAAGCAGATATAAATAAAACCGGCAACAAGCAAATAAAATTAAAGTCCTGGGAATAGTCATTTTGGAAGTTAATAGATGGGAACAGAAACCCGAGGTTGGCAAAATACCAGAGTACCGCGGCTGCTGTGAAAGGGTTATGTTAGGGGAAGTTTGTTAACGCGAGATTTGAATGGGCCAATACCCGCAGGCCCAATAAATACATCTTCTGACAGTCCATTGAAGCCTTGGACACTCTGGGAATAAATGTGCGGTTGTAACGCTCAGTTCTTGATGTATGAAGAACGACCGTCTTAGGATGAGATGCAGCGGTCGCACGGGTACATCTGATAGGAGCAGTGAGCGGCGGAACGATAGAGTATAGCTCAGAGGAGCAGATTCCGTTGGAATATCGGTAGAAAAGTGAGAGGTCACCAACAATACGCGTTGGGGCTAGATGGCCAATTAGTCGAATTGCCCTTCTCTGGACAGCATCTAGTATAGACAGAGTAGTAGGGGCAGCAGCTTCCCAGACATGAGAGCAATACTCCAGGCAAGGTCTTATCTAGGCTTTATATAGCGTGAGGTTACATTGTGAGAAATACTTTCTGGCTCTAAATAAGTACCCAAGCTTTTTACCAGCAGCTGTTGCAATTGTGCCAGATCAGATTTTCTGTAATGTTGACTCCTAACAGCTTGAATGAGTGACTCCTTGGCAGAGCCTGGTTGATCATTAGAACCTGTTGTTGGCTTGGGCACTTCTTGTTTGATAGCGTACAATACTGGGTCTTGGAGGCATTAAATTTAACCATCTTCTTAAGCCCCCAAGCGGTAATGGTATCGAGATTCTTTGAAAGTGAAGCTGCCACTGCCAGTCTTCTGCGTTGCAGCTCGACCACAGAGATCGGTCTATTGCTCATGATGCCTGCATGCAGCGTACTGTCATCCGCAAAACCGTGGATTGGGTTTGTAGTGGTAGAGAGTAGATCGTTAGTGTGAAGCAGAAACAATGTCGGAGCCAATACCGATCCCTGCGAAACCCCGGCATTGATGCTATGGAAAGAGGAGGAAGAGCCGTCTACCACGGCAGAGATTTTCCGACCTGAGAGGAAGTCTGCGAGCCAACCGCAAAGCTTAACAGGGAGCCCATAAGACGGGAGCTTGTTTAGGAGACCTGCATGCCACAGTTGATCGAATGCCTTTGAAATATCGAGAGCAACGACGTGAGCCTCGCCAAATGACTGGATGAGTTTGTTTCGTTGAAACGATAAAGGTGTCTGAAGTAATTCGGTGATGTTTGCAGACGTCTCTTGTAACATTTTACAGCTCTTTAATTATTTAAAAATGCCATTATTACCAAATACGTGTTGCTTCCCGGGACGCGAAGTCTACACTGAAGGTACCTTCAGAAAAATGAAGCATTTGCTACAGATCCAAAGCTCCAAACTTTTAATCACATACTTTGAAGGATTTGCTTCATGAATTTGAAGTAAAAGCATTTGCTACCTTTTATTCATAAGACCCAACAACTCGAATTTATATTTTTTTGCGATTAAATTAATTCATCTGTTCATTGGCATAGGACTTAAGGGGCCTGGATAGACACATTTATACACACGTATTTGCCATCTAAAACACAATTTCTTGCATAACTCACTCTTTTTTCAAACAACATATATAATATTTCGGAAGGCGATAGTTATGACCTTAGTGAATGAGAACTATTTTCGATTTTCTCAAAAAAGTTTTTTAATGTACAAAAAAACTCGCAATGCAAAATCATACATTCTATAAATGCCTGTGATTTAACAATCAAACACGATATCAAAGAAAGGCTAAATACTTGCACAAGCGCAAGCTTTCTTCTTCAATTTGCTCTTTGAGTCATTACTGTAAGTTTAAAGGTAACTTCAGGAGCTTGGAAATGCGAAATTCATTTTTATAGTGACCTTGGACCTTTTGACCTTACCTTTGGATTTTTGGACTTATCTGCTCTCATCTTAGACACACATACTGGAGAAAGGGAACAGGTAGCCACGCCTCCTCGCTAACACGGGAATATACATCTTTTCTTGGATTCTCAATTTCGCGCGCTTTACCCTAGACCCTTAAAGAGAAGCTGTACTCTACTCAGTGCTAACTATAGCTTAATCGAAATTTCGTCATGCGCGATATTGGTTGTAGAGCACTGGAAGCCCACCATGAAGGCAGCTGGTGTGGCATGACACATCGACGTAAACACCCATCAAATCAGACGTTTACATGTATTCGGCTGTGAATTGTGCATTGGTGTAGTGCCGCATATGCTTGTAATTATCACTGTTATCGACCGGCCTGATTGGCGGACAATTAGCCGCATCGACGTTATCCCACTTTTCCATGCTCAAAGCTTAAAACAGTGCCGGATGTCATTTTTTGCCGTCGTCAGCGCGTTGCGTTGCGGTAGCGATTGCCGTCGCCAAGTGTCAACTGTCGTAATTGGCGCGCCGGGCTTTACGCAAAGCTGTCTTATTAGCAACGATTTACTCTGCGTAATTGATGGTATTAGTAACTTGGTTTGATAGGATTATTTTCATCGGAATGTGTTTTGTTCCACATTGAGCTGATCTGATACGTTTTGATGTGAAATTGAACATTCTGTTGAACGGGAATAGTGGGTACTGAGAAACCAAAATGATGAAAAGTATATAGGATGGTAGTCGTGCGGATCACAAAATGTAAAGAGATAGAAAATCTTGCGGATGTCCGCAAACAGGAAGAAGTTGAGGAGCAGAAAAATTTAAGGATGGTAACCCGAGCGATTCGTATTTCTGCTAATTGGCTTCATCAGGCTCAAATGTCCTTCGGAAGGTAGCTGTAGCTGGCCTCCATGGCGACGTCAACTATCGTCTCCAAAAAAGAGGTCTGTTGGCCGAAGCCACAAATGTGCTGGCTGGCTCTTGTCGGTGGCTTCTGGCTGTGTGTGTGTGTGTGTTTTTTTTTACATCCTTGACTCCTGAGGTTACACCCGAAACCAGATGTTATGTTATGTGACCTCATCCAGGTGTGGGCATATAACATCCATTTGGGCCTGATGAAGCCAATTAGAAGAAATACGTATCGCTCGGGTTACCATCCTTCAATTTCTCTGCTCCTCACTATCTTCCTGTTTGCGGACATCCCCAAGATTTTCTATCTCTTTAAAAAATGATGAAATTTTTGAGGCTTATAATGCAGGCAAAAATTTTGGGAAGAAGATCGGCTGAGAGAAGACGCATATCATGGTTGAAGGATCTCCGAGACTGGTTCCATTGTACTTCGATAGACCTGTTCAGAGCAGCTACATCAAAAATTAGAATTGCCTTAATGATTGCCAACCTACGAAGAGAGACGGCAACCTAAGAAGAATAGAGACTGTGTCAAACTATTTCGATTAACAGTACTGAGTGAGATTGTCCACGACAGCACTGTTTCGATCTTTCGGATCTCATCAGATGGACCTGGGTAAAGCCCGGTATTAGGCTGATATGAAAGGAGTGAATCAACAGAAACAACTACTTCAGGGCAAATACACCTACCCGCATTGGACTGTACTATTGGCACAAGTGCTTCGTTTGGGAAAACATGGAGAAAATGATTTTCACCTTACCCAAAGCGAGTTCAGGAATGTCACAATTATTGTTTGGAATATGTCCCGAATCACCAGTATGAGAAAAACTGGTGAAAATAGAAGTACATATTCCCAATATAGCTTCGATCAACTTCAATTAACCTACCATATACAGAATAAGATCATTTATTTAGGCACTCAGTGGAGTGAAGATTAGCACTCAAGATACAGAATAGCAAGCTTACTAAGAACTCAGACTGGGTTTCGCCCTATCTACAATCGTGAATGCAGAATAAAGCTTATGGCAAGGCTATGAAGATACTGCCGACTAAAAATATGAACCAAGTTTGCAGTATTCGTAGAAACAAGAAGATAAAAACAAAGTTCTACACCTTTGCCAACAAAAAATAAAACTATTGAATACTTGACAAAGATTTCAGAGGCGCCCGAAATATAAACTCAAACAAATATTTCATAGCTGCTCCGCTTCAGACCGTACAAGACAATAGAGAAGAGCATCGCCAACTATGGAGCTGAAGTTTGGGAAACCACAGAGGCTATGAAGAAAAAACTTCTAGCGATGGAAATGGGATTCTGGAGGAGTTGCTGTAGACTGAGACTGATACGATAGATGCGAAAAAATTGAGGTGGTATGGACATGTAGGTCGAATGGTCAACAACAGTTGGCCCAAAAGGCTTCTCGAATGGACACTCTGTCAAACGAAAAGGAGAGAAAGACCAAAGAAAAATTGGAGATAGGATGTTGAGGAAGTCACGAGGCAGAGGAACCTGTCTGATGCCCATTGGGGAGACCGTAGGATGTAGATGACAGGATGCGGAAAACGACCCTAGTGTTGTATCCAAATCTCAAGATGATGATGATTCTTCGCTTTTTTTTCTACTTGAAGAACTGTTGTAAAACAAAACAGAAAAAAAACCATGAGTAAAAAACATTTCAATGAACCTTCTTCTTCTCAAGGTACCAACTCTATTCAATGTAGATCAACAACAATTTTGGCACATGCTTCTCTGTCTTATGCTCTCCTGAGCAGAGTATGAGAATCCAGTCCCGTCCAGTCTCTAACGTTCTTCAATCTTTGCCTTCAATTATTAGTTTCATAAGGGCATACTTATCAATCCTCATTTATTTTCAATCAAGCCTAGGTTAAACGTCACACATGATTATCTGTATTTGATGTGTATTAGCTCATATCTCCTTTCAGTGTCCTGGAATGTGCAGGGGGTTTTTAGGGGGTTTTCAAGGATGGGCCAGATGGGAGATGCTCCATCGTCTGGTTCTTCGCGCAGGCGCATAAATCGTCTCAGCGTATCCCCATCTCTTTAGGTTATCCCTAGACGTGCCCATTTGGTATCTAATCCTGTTGAGACTTTTCCAGGTCCTTCATTCCACACTTCCGACAATGAGGCTTTCAGTTGAGTTTCCAGTTGATATGTGGTTTTCGGTTAGCCGTAGCTTCCACAGTCTGGCACAGTGCACTGCCGTGTGCCATAGGTCCTGGAATGTGCAGGGGGTTTTCAAGGATGGGCCAAATAGGAGATGCATCATCGTCTGGTTTTTCCCGCAGGCGCATAAATCGTCTCAGCGTATATCCATCTCACTAGCTTATCCCTAGATCTGTCCATTTGGCATCTAATCTTGTTGAGACTTTTCCAGGTCCTCACTCCAGTTGTGATTCGATACTTCCGACAGGGAGGCTTCCAGTTGAGTTCCCAGTTGGTATGTGGTTCTCCGTTAGCTGTAGCCTCCACAGTGCCTCTTTGGTTACTGGAGTCAGTGTCAGTGGGTTTATGGACATAATAAAATTCTTCCTGGGTTTAAGTCTGAGTACTGAGGACATGTGCCCATATAGAGGGTGTCGGTTACCTAATGATTGCCTACTTCATTCTGCGATATATGAGTCTTATCGCCTGATTTGAGGGCGGCTATTCCTGCTAACATGTATAGGTGGTCCAGGTTGGTAGGTCGTACGCAGTCCGTAATTATCCTACAGGTCTCGTTCAGCGTAGGGTTAGGTTTGTTAGCATGAGTGGATCTGGTCCATACAGGGCATACGTATTCGGCTATGGCAAAGCCACATGGCAAGAGATGTCGTCCGCAATACGCCAGGGTCAGGGTGGGCGCCCCATTGGAAGTTTACCATCTTGTGAATAACACCGTTCTTCGTATTCATATTTTGCGTTAGCCTTCTCTAGGTGTTTTTTTATGGGACGGAGTTTTGTGTAAGATAACATACAGATAAACTGGATTTGGCCTGGTTGAATGCCATTCTATTTGCAGCTCTCTGTTTGCTTGCTGTTTATCAAGATGGAATAGACAGGTTTGAGTTTTATCTAGGTTTTGGCGTAGCTGGTTCCTCATAATACGTCTTAAGATATGCAGTTTTTTTCTTCCTCACGTTCCTTGTTCATCGCCGCAGGATAGTTAATGAAACAACAACTCCAAATTGCGATATTGATCGAAAGTCAAAGATTCCAATACGACCATTGAAATGCGTCGAGTAACATTCTGTAATAATTCCACTGACGCTAAAGCGGCAACGCAGGTCTAGGTTAAGTGTAAAATACGTGATCAGAAATAATCACACTCCGCAAAACGTCTAACGGGACACCCCATTTGCGTATCATAACAGCTCTTAAGAGCGATTGCATAATCGGTAACGTGTCCACCAAAGATTATGCATTAACGTTCGCTGACATTGACAATAAACTTTCATCTACTGTGCATAAGTGTGGTACTGAAAGTGAAAATCGGTGTCAACGAAAACGATAGTGGAGCGTTTTATAACATCGCGATCCAACCGGTGATATATACCTACTTCAGGCTTTTAGTTTCGCCGGAATACATTCTCGGAATTTTTACCGTACTTCCTTCATTGTAATTACCAGTGGCGGTTCCTGAATTTTTCAAAAGAGTGAGGCGCATGAAAGTTAAAAATAAGAAACTAGTTACGACCAAAGTACCACCTGAGTTTGTTGATGTTGTTTTCGGTTATCCCAAAGTTATTTCTTAAAAGTTTTTCTAGCAAGCATCATAAAAAGTTATTTCTTAAGAGTTTTGGGAATTGGGAAAAAAAGTCATTCGATCTCCGGACCTCTGTATTGAAATGCCACTGCTCAATCTATTGAACCAAGCCGCTATTTGTCCCTTTTGTTCATGCTACATCACTAGTACCTACTTATTTCCATTTTCTATGGTGTGATTTATTCTTTAAAATGTGCTAGTAAAGAAAATAACGAAAAGTACTCGTTGATAAATGCTCTTTAAACCATCATGCCCGAAAACTCATGAGTGCTTTAAAGACCCTATATCCTATATCCAATTGAGGTTTTGAATAAAATTTTTTTTGTCATAAATGGAAAGATCATATATAAGTTTTATAACAAAACTGTTTTTGTTTTCTTTTTTTTCGCAATCATTCAAAAGTGATATCAAAATAAAAATGGGTTTTTTGTATCCAGTACCGAAAACACGCCGACGACTCCAGAGCCGTGATACTGTCAGTTCAGTGGCGCTCTTGATGCTCATATCCAGCAACTGTTTCGTCGTATCCACCCAGCGTGTAGGGGAACGGCCACGGCGCCGCCCACTCGGGGCGTGACCCTGAACCACAAGTTTCTCCATATTATCGCTTCTGTGGATATGTCCGAAGAATGTAAGCATTCTCGTTGACACAATGAAGGATAGTCTCTTTGGATTACCGAGCTCATCCAATATGGAAACGTTAGTTCGATGGGCCGTATAAGGAACTCCCAGCATTCACCTCCACGTCCACATTTCGAAAGTATCTATGCGAGCTCGATCTGCCTTTTTAACAGTCCAAGTTTCCGAGGCATACAAAAATATGGAGAATACAAGAGACAACCAGTGACATTTTGGTAGCTTTAGTGATGTTATGGTCACGCCATATTTTAGTAAGCTTTGTCATGGCCACACGTACCTGTTGGACGCGCCGTCGAATCTCATTCTCACAGCTACCTGAATTGTTGATCAAAGAGCCGAGGTACACAAAACTTTGAGCTACCTCACAACGGCCTACTGACTTTATTTCTCGATGATTATCGTGCTCTCTATCTACGATCATAACCTTGGTCTTGTTGTAGTTATTATATTATTAAGACTTATTATAAATGCTGATAGTTATTTTATTTACTACACTACCCAACAGTTTAACACCAATCGCAGGGTGAGTTGCACTCGTATACTATAATGCTTAATTTTTGACGCACTGCTATTAAATACATCAAGCGTCTACCGCATTAGTGGACGAGTTGAGAAGAGTCAGGGCACCTTCTTGTCCTTGGGGTGAGAAATTGCCCCTAAAGGCGGATGAACCAGTAGATACCATCTGGTCAACGACATGAGGATGCAGAAAGCAAATGGGAAACTACTGCATTAAAGATCTTAAAGATATCCCAAGAGAAACTCGTAAAATGAGTAAATGCATTTTACGAGTTCACAACATGTCTGTTAAGACATTGTGACCATTATGATGATCTACCGCATTACATGTCCTTCTCATACTAAGTGGGGTGAATAGTGTTTAACGTTTGTTCGGGCATTTGACAGATAAAAAGTGTCATTTACTCTGGAGGATATTCTTGAAATATTTATAGTAAACTTACTCAGCAAATGAATATAAAAATGATAGAGTATAGTTCTCTCCTTGCTTTATTTAATTAATTGGTTACGGATTCCCCCCTAAATCTTGCAATCTTCAGCTTTCATTCCGATAGCAGTGCTGAAGTAAGATGCTCAATGTGGTTGCGTATTATTAAACTGGATCATATTTTCTCATTACTGCATCGATATTCAGTCGTTCTTCTCAGAGACAAACATTATTGCAGTATTCGTTAATTGATATTTATTAACTGTTCTCCGCAGTTTTTTTTATTTTATAACAAACAGCGTGTTCATGATTAACAGATATGTGGCTTTTTATTGTATAATAACTATAAAATGAATCATTTACTATTAATTTATTTGTAAAAATGCACTTGTAGCTAGATGACAAACGTTTAGTTCAATCATTATTTATTTCTCAGTCGGTTTATAATTAAGAATCCTGATTAGTGACAGTTGCAAACCACTAGCGGAGTAGACAACGTTTGCAATATCTGAAAGTAATCGGATTTCGTATTAAAAATAAATACTAGTCTCTAATACATTTTTTGAGTACACTAAAAACTTAGAAAAATTTATTTTTTTCTTTAATGCTTTAATAATTTAAAGAACAAACGATTCCGGCATTAAAACATCACCTATTCAAAACAGCGAATGCAAATAACAGTTAATTCTGTCAGACATGATACTTCATAAATATGTGACCAATATTGAGCAACTGCATAGAAAACTTGATAAAATATAGAATCAAAGTCAACATTATACTTAAGGATTGTAACAAACTAGGCTTTTTTGAAAAAAAATTATTCCATTATTACCAAGAAAAAACCCTGTCATTTGGATTATTTAATAGTGCTGATTACAGATTTAGTCGCATTTTTGAGTTTCAGTCTTGTTTGGCGAAAACAAAAATTTCAGATTTTTCAGATATTTAGGTTCGCATAAACAATCAAGAATCTTTATTTGGCTTTCTATTGAGATGAAACCTCATGTTTTGGATAATTTGAAGGCGCTGATTACAAATCCGTTTACAGTTCTGAGTTTCAGTCTAGTGTGACGAAAATCAAAGAATTCAGATATTTCAGATCAGGCTATCTAAAATCTGTATTTGGCTTTCTATTAGGATGAAATCTCGTGATTTAAATAATTTAGGGTGCTGAACGCCAAAATTGGTCCCAGTTTTGAGTTCCAGTCTCGTTCGTCGAAAACATTTCAAATTTCTCAGATCTTTAGCTTTACCTAAACAATCGAAAATCTTTATTTGGCTTTCTATTAAGACGAAACCTCCTGTTTTGGATAATTTCAGGGCGCTGATTACAAATCCGTTCGCAGTTTTAAGTTTCAATGATCCCGTGTAACGAAAATAAAAAATGTCGGATCTTTCAGATCTCTTCAGGTTTGCCTAGAAAATCGAAAATCTTTATTTGGCTTTCCAATGAGGTAGAACATTGTGTTTTGAATAATCTGAGGGTGCTGATTACAAATCCGTTCGCAGTTTTGAGTTTTAATCTCGTGTGACGAAATTCAAAAATTTCACATCTTTCAGATTTCTTCAGATTTGCCCAGAGAATCGAAAATCTTTATTTGGCTTACTATTAAGATGGAACCTCGCATTTTGGATAATTTAAGAGTGCTGATTACAAATCCAGTCCCAGATTTGAGTTTAAGCCTCGTTTGATGAAAGTAACAAATTTCATATTTTTTGGGTTTGCATAAAAAATTGAAAATCTTTATTCGGCTTTCTATGAGGATGAAACCTCGTGTTTCGGATAACGTAAGGATGCTGATTACAAAATAATATGGTCGCAGTTTTGAGTTTGTGTCGTTTGACGAAAATCAAAAACTTCAGATTTTTCCGATGTTCAGGTTTGCCTAAAAATTCTAAAACCTTTATTTGGCTTCGTAATACGGTCAAACCTCGTGTTTTAGATAAGTTGAGGTCGCTTATTACAAATCCGGTAGCAGTTTTGAGTTTAAGTCTCGTGTAGCGAAAATAAAAAATTTCACACCTTTCAGATGTCTTCAGGTTTTCTTAGAAGATCAAAAATATTTATTTGGCTTTATATTAAGCTAGAACCTCTAGTTTTGAATAACTTGAGGGTGCTGATTACAAATCTGGTCGCGTTTTGAGTTTCAGCCCCGTTTGATGAAAATCAAAAATTTCAAATCATTCAAAACTTCAGGTCTACCTAAGAAGTTGAAACATTTTTCTTGCCATTCTCCATTAAGATACATTCTGGTGTTTTCGATAATTTGATTTATAAAAAGTAATCAAAATTGAACTCTTCCACGGACCGCTCTGACAATTACCAATGACTTGACTTGACCAATGTCAACGTGGGATATTGACACAAACCATTACCTTTTCCAACTGTACCACTTCGCTGAAAGCCGTATCAGTAAAATGGCTCCATTATAATAAAAAAACTGAATAGCATCTTTATCTTTATCGATGTTGAATGTTTATGATAATTACCGCCTATTATGTAACCGAGTACGACATGATTTGGCAGCCTTTCATCAACCAGTCTTGGCGCAACCACGCGTTCTCTGGTTGATTTACTACCGCGGCAGAGCTTGCAGTTCGTGCGGTATGCGTTAGTGGTAGAGAAAAAATTAATTATCCATTCTGCAAAGGGTGTTGCATGTATTACATAATAATTGAGAGAATATTAGTTATAATGTTATTGTTATAAGAATAATAGGAATTACTGGTTTGCAGTTTTTTATATGCATTTATAATTGTTGGTCACTGCTATATTCATACACATATGCATGTGAATAGGCGTATTCAACTGTAAGAACGTGAACACGTAAATTACTTAATTTTTTATTTTAACTGTACCACTGAGCAGTCACGTTTTATATATCTCAATGACATTTCCGCTTTCAGTGACTGCAGAATTAGTATAAAACCATTTGAAATGATTTCATTGTTATTGTTTTAGCTTCCAGCTGTTTTTTGATATATTTGATTGACCAAATAGCTCGAAGGGTGCGACGTAAGTAGATGAGCTCACCATTACTTACGCATAAAGAAAATTAGCGTCAATTTTAAACTATAGTCTAATCGAAAATTCTTGATAGCTAAAATTTTATTGCATAGCAGGTGAAATCGAGGGTAGCACCTGAAAACAGTGACGGAGAATTTCTAACATGAAATATTGTGAATTTACCTATATACAAGTATTATTATATATAATACATATTTTCAACCTGGTAAACTGTGTGTATAATTTACTTAAATATAACGAAGAGATGGATATACTTAATAAAATTCGATGCTTATATCTGTCTAAAGATGTATTTTTGATTTCTAGAAAATGTAAACCATAGGACCCCTAAAATACTAAACGTGCTCTTTTAAATGTCAGTTGTGTATGAGCAGGTAAATAGGGATTTCCGCAAAGTATGATGCAGGTACTTTTCCAAGACCTGTATGCAGGTTCCCTGTTTAATTTTAGTTAAAATTTACGTTGCGGTCGGTATAGTCGGTATAGTGCAACACGCAGAATTGTTAGTAGTGATATTAATTAGGTAGGTAATAAAAGTGGCACAAACGTTAAATTTTACTCCTGTGAAATTAAAGTGTCAGTTAACGGTGCATTTGAAAACTGTAATATTAAATCTACATGACGCACTTGTACATGAACATATAACTAGCAGTGTTCGGAGTATAGTTTCTAAGTGTTCAACTATGACTGGAGTTGGAGAAGCGACCACTTTATAGACTGCTGAAGCAACGAAAGGATGGAAGTGTTACCGTACCACCGAAAAAGTCAACAGGGAGAAAACCCATACAAGTAGACGATAGTGACAAACAAATGATACGAAAAAAAGTGCACTCATTTTATTTCCAAAAAATAATACCTACTTTAGACAAAGTTTTAGTAGAAATTAATGAAGACCAGAGCTTGCCAAACTTAAAAAGAGGCAAATTATGAACTGGATTTCGTTTATGTGAAACAGGACAGAAAATCCGCTCTCATAGAAAAACAAAATAAATATAATAATACTATTTTGATAGTATAGCAGCTTTGTATATAACCTATAATAGAGTATTAGAGTCGCGATGAAAATACTCTAGTGTTTCTAGTTTCAATATGTATATTTGTAAAGGAACTATATTTCTATGTCACTGTTATAAGAAACACCTTAGTAGCAAAAAAACTTCAGAGCCAGCCAAAGCATAATGGAATAATATAGATCCGAGCTCAAAGTAATAACTGAACATAGAGGTAATAAACAAACCACCTCAGCATGGCGTGCTCAAAGCCATCATCTTTTGACACTTCAGCCTCCAAACATTGTCAACTAAGCTGAAAATTCTTCCAATGCAACCCATGTTACAAACACTGCACTTTTTGAGTCCCATCTCGAAAAATTGTTAAACTACACTCGAGTATAGCACAGCAAGTCCGCAAAGCTTCACTATAGTGATACACTTATCAACAAATAGCGAATAAGACTTTACTGACCAAGCATAAAAGACGCACAAACAAAGCAAACTCTTATCAGTCGGGGTTCTACCGTAAATAAGTCGCATAAAAATTATATCGGCATTGCCAGCTGCTCAAAATTTAAGTAAGACTTCAGAATTTGCGTTTATGATAAAGAAATATGCAGTAACGTAGTAGAGGTCAACATATCTATTGATTTTGCTGTAATCGTTCCTGAACCATCAAAATACTGTCTTTTTAACGTAGAATGGAATATTTCTGGATACTATAGAATTAAGACGATAGTAAATAATTATGATTGCCGTATCTGGTAGTCAATATGACACGTAAGAAAAGATGTCGGCCTGTTAGAATTAGTTGTTTACTACCTCTATGTTCAGTTGTAACTCTGAGAATCCGAGTCATGTATCTGATATAATAAAAGAGTTGACCCAACCTGAACAACGCTTGTTGTCACGAAGTATACCTTTTGTAAAAATTGTTAAAAACAGACTACGGTCCAGAGGACCAACCATAAGAACTGCCAGAGAACTGCACATGTCACAGTTCGACCCCATAGACTCTTGGGAGCAAAAATGGAGAGATAACTGCCCCCCTCAGGGCAGAAATCTTCCGTGCATGAGAAAGAAACCTCCCGCTTTCGATCAACCCCGTAAAATATGAACTCATTACACAAATTGGGCAAGGTAGAATCTGCGAAGTGTGACTGCGGGCCGGAAAAGCGAATAGTTCAACGTATGGTGATGAAATGCCCAAATACAGCATATGGGGGAAACTTTGATGACTTCCTAATGGCAACTGACGACTCGTTTGAGTGTGTGTTTAGATTAAATGTATGTTTGTGAATTGGTCTGACTTCTAATTTCTTTTATGTAGGTACTTTTATGTGTTTTGTATCATACGATAAATTAATAAATAAGCATAATTATTTCAACCTAAATAACTAAAATCGTTATCGGACTTTCTCTCAGATCGAAAACTAGTATGGTGTATAGTTTGAGGTTTCCAATTTCAAATCTGGCAGTTCTTCTGAGTTTCAGCCTCCGGTAAAGAAGGTCTAACATTTTCAGACCCTTAGATATTCAAGTTACCCTAAATACCTAAAATCGTTATCTGGCTTCTTGTCAAGGCGAAAACTCACATGGTGAATAGCTTGAAGGTGCCAATTTCAACTACGGCCGTTGTTTTGAGTTTCAGCCTCAGGTAAAGAAGATCAAACAGTTTCAGGCCCTCGGATATTCAAGTTTACCCTAAATATCGAAAATCGTTATCAGGCTTTCTAGGAAAAGACGAAAACTCGTATCGTCTATTACTTGACGTTGTCAATTTAAAATTCAGCCGTTGTTTTGAGTTTCAGCCTCAGATAAAAAAAGGTACAAAATTTTCAGGCCCTCGGATACTCAAGTTCACCCTAAATATCTAAAATCGCTGTTTAACTTCCTATTACGACAAAAACTCCCATGATGTTGTAGTTTGAGGGTGTCAATTTCAAATCCTGACGTTGCGTTGTTTTGAGTTTTATCCTCAGGTAAAGAAGATACAAAATTTTCAGGTCCTCGGATACTCAAGTTCACCCTAAATATATAAAATCGTTGTTTAACTTCCTATTACAACAAAAACTCCCATGGTGTGTAGTTTGAGGGTATCAATTTCAAATCATGCCTTTGTTTTAAGTTTTAGCCTCAGGTAAAGAAGATACAAAATTTTAAGGTCCTCGGATACTCAAGTTCACCGTAAATATCTAAAATCGTTGTTTGACTTCCTATTAGGACGAGCACTCCTATAGTGTGTAGTTTGAAGGTGTCAATTTCAAATCCTGCCGTTGTTTTGAGTTTCAGCCTCAGGTAAAAAAGATCAAAAATTTTCTGAACCTCAAATTTTCAATTAACCCTAAATATCTAAAATCATTATCTGACTTCCTATCACGACAAAGACTCGTATCGTGTATAGGTTGAGGGTGCGAGTTCAAGTCCGACCGTTTTTTTGGTTCAGGTAAAAACATTTTCAGGCCCTTGGATATTCAGGGTCACCCTAAATATCTAAAATCATTGTCTGACTTCCTATCACAACGAAAACTCGTATGGTGTATAGTTTGAGGGTGCGAATTACAAATCCGGCCGCTGTTTTGTGTTTCAGCCTCAGATAAAGAATATCAAAAATTTCAGACCCTCAGATTTTCAAGTTCACCCTAAATGTCTATAATTGTAGTGCAGATCGGATTTGTTCGAGAATAAATATATGACACCAATTTATATGACATTATTTATAGAACGGATCACAAGGAAATATGTATTAATTCAATTAGAACAAATTAGTTATCTCAATGTCAGCTTGTAAATCACCAAGCTCACATAAACAATAAACGATTACAATCCCCTACACAAAATATGTCATCCTTAGCGAACAATCAATAATATGTAGATAGCAAGCTTAGCGTGACGATTTATTTATTAGACATATCTGCCTGCTGATACAAATGTCCTTCAAGGCCGAATTGTAATTTTAAATTTTGTCAACAATCGCATAACAATACTCGATGCCAACTAAAGCTTAATTGTTTAATTTATTTATAAATAATTCGGCATTTTATTTATGGAGCTTCGGTAGACTTCATGGTCATGTTCATTCGACCACATGTGAAATCAAAATCAATTACATAATGCTTATCAATGACACATTACATTATGCTATAGGAAATTATACTATGATAGATTAGGCACATCTGTTGAGTTTTCATGGTTTTCGCTACAAAATATGCAAAGTATGGTTTAGCTTCAGCATAAGCGTATTGGAATTTAGAGCTGCTTTAACCGCTTCCCTGTTTGAGGTAAAAAAAATGTCTCAAATAAAAAATATATAGGGCAAAAAAATCTATATTCCAAAAATATTTACAATTATACTAATAAATATGTGACTTATCAAAGTTACATTTTTTTAAATAGAAGCCCCTATATATTATTGCATATTTGTATTCCTTGGTCGATTTTACTGCGACTTTATATATCACACTTGACACTTAAAATGAACAGTTTAGGCGCTAGTCACGTTTTTTGATATAAGTAGATGTTATAAAACAATTGAATATCGCAGCGTCTATAAAACTTAGAAGGCTGTGACGTTGCGGCGTGATTAAGCACGAAACGTGTCAGCTTAGGTAGTACTGTCAAATTTGAATTCTTTTTGTACTTGGTGAAATCGGTAGATTAATTAAGGAAACTTCAATCCCAGGTAACTTGGTGTTTCCAAATGCATCATTTTTTTTGTACGGTTCAAATTTGATTGAGACAGCGGGGTACATGTGAGAGTCACACACGTACCCCGCTTCACTTTTGCGCTTTTAGATGCTATACTGTATTGAACCTTTGGTCACCATCCAACAGCACTGTACACCATCATTGGCCTGATTCTTTGTACAATGTAATTTGTAACAGGAATCTGACTTGATTATGGTTTCACCTTGTTTAGCATACACTACAGTGTTTAATTCACTTTTTTTTTTGAAAATTATGGATTTATAAACCTTAAGATATAAACGTGTATGGAGGGTATGATTTGTTTAGCTACATTTTCTAGAAAAATATATTTGTTTCGATTTTGTCTGCTGTTTCGTCAAGTCATTGTCCTGGAAGGTAAATCAAGACTCTATAAAGTTCTATGAGTGTTAGTTTTGTAAAAAATTAAACAAGTTGGGAGAATAGTCATATGATCAAAGTCAACATGACATCGATGAATTGCTCTTGTACAATTTACTCCTCAGAAAATCTCATTCTGAAAATTATTTACTATTAGGTCTTGTTAAGAAGATTTAAAGCATTCCCATAATAGTAACATAACACTAAGGAAAGTATTTCATCATGTATTTACCGTATATAAAATTTATGAAAGCTATAAATAAAAATTCGATATTTATGAGACACCTAATAACTTTACATCGACTTTTCATGGTATACAAGTAATCCCAAAACTGCATTAGATCATTATTCGGAAAAAAATATTTCAACGTGATTATTGCGTAATTTTATCTTTGACAAGTAATAAACTTTCTCAACTAAGGACATCCTCAATTGGGAATTCACTTTCCAAAACTTAGTACGATGAGATGAGATACGTTTTCAATTTTGACGAAGTGTGTCAATGATCACTTACGACATAACCCTTCAGACTTGCATCTCCGACATTTTCTTCCATATTGGAGGAAGGTTGTATTTCTGATCAATAATAATTTCTTCATCGAAACCGATAAATCAGGTTGTTCATTGGTTTCCAATGTGTGTTGATGACCTAATAAGTCAGTTACACCAAATATGTAGGCCACGAGATTCATAAAAATTGATTACTTCGTAAGTTATAGCAGCTATAAATACTAATAATTCTAGAATAACATAGTCAATCATGTATCATTATTTTGGTCTTAATTATAAACAGTTGTTTGTATGCCCTTACTGGTATTCGCTTTCATAACGAATTACGCTTTTCTACTATTTTATCAACTTGTTCTATAGGCTTGTTTTATAGGTCAAAATACTGTCAGTTGGCCCAATTTTATCAACATGTGCATTTTAACAAAAGCTTTGACCAATTAGGGCGACTCATCCAAGAACATGCATCTGTTAAAGTTCTCTGAGAATTATTGATTTCTCTTGAAGAGTTTACCTCAAGAAGGTGAAAAATGTCATGCTTTATATACAATCACAATCATGAACCATCTAGTATCTTTTCCTGTCTGATTTTCCATCCTAAATGGGTGGAAAATTGCATTTTCTTACGAGGGTTGCTCTATACCTCCGTCAATCCACCAGTACGCAGACAGCTGTTTCACGCTTATTAGCGATCATCAGTGCGCCATAGGTCGATTGACGAAAGTAGAGAGCATCAATTTTTTCCATGTTTAATAAACATGTGAAAGATGTACGAGTAAGACAGAAGGAATTCTGCCGGTGCGCCATCTAGTACCCGAAGGTGACGGCAACCAAAGAGAGAAACGCCACTAGAAGCAGTTTACCTCTCCTTGGTGGAACGACAAGGCTCGCTCGCTTTTTGCCACTAGAGGCGCGGATTTTGACGCACGCAGCGTGAAGCCGATATACGCATTTCTTGTTTAACAACCAAGTGCTCGTTTGGGAACTTTTTTGTTTGGAAGTACTCAGTACTGGATCTTCGAGGGATTGAATTTTACTATTTTCCTAAGCCCTGACCTGATCTGGCGGAATTATAGTTTGGTCTGGTGGTTTATTATCTGTTGTATCACTATCAGGTTGCAAGTAACCCTTAACATTTATCTGACTCAACTGAATCTCCCGGGTGTTGTCCTTATAGTATGAAGGGCTTTGTTGATTGCCTGTATTATAATTCCAAAGGACTTGCCAAAAATATGCTAAAATCAGTTCATTCAAGCCATTTAGGATTAGAAAGATGTACGACAAGTGCACGACAAGTATTGTTTTGACCTTTTATGATCAAGAAAATTGAAGATAAGATTAGGAAATTCTATACATGTTTGAAATTTCAGAACCCTCATAAAGGAATAAAGGTGAAAAAATGTTACCCAGTCAGGGAAAGAGTGTTGACATAGACATGTATTACTTTAAAAATTTATGCAAATGCAAATGCGAGAACTATTTCATAGAACAACATATCTTGCAAAGAAAAGTCATTATGCAAGATTTGGTATTCTAAAGTATTTATATTATGGTCGATGTACGAGGGTTGCTCTATATCTCCGTCAATCCTCCAGTACGCAGACAGCTGTTTCACGCTTATTATCGATCATCATCTATCTCCGTTAGTCGACCTATGGCGCACTGATAAGCGTGAAACAGCTGTCTGCGTACTGGTGGATTGACGGAGATATAGAGCAACCCTCGTATATCTCAGTGACATCTTACAAACAGGAAACATACCAACGAAGCTTAAAAAATCAAAAGTTATTGCAGTGCTGAAACCATACAAACCAAAGAATCTACCTGAGAGCTATCGGCCTATATCCCTACTGAGTTCATGTTATAAACTTCTTGAAAGGATGATACTAAATCGGATAGGTCCAACAATACTGGAACATATTCCCATTGAACAGGCTGGCTTTAGGCCACACCGTAGCTGCACGGATCAGGTACTCAGCCTAACAACCCACATTGAGGCTGGGTTTCAGAAACGGCTGAAAACTACAGTAGTATACGTCGACTTGACTTCAGCATACGACACAGTTTGGAGGGAAGGCCTTCTTTTCAAACTCCTGAAAGTAGTATCGTGTGGCCGAATAACGTCGCTATTAAACAACATGCTTTGCGATAGGCCCATCCAAGTAATAACGGGTGACAGCAGAAGTAAAATGAGGCACCTAAATAATGGTTTACCCCAGGGCTCAGTTCTTGCTCCAGTCTTATTCAACCTATACATTTCTGATATACCCAACACCATTTCAAAGAAGTTCATGTATGCCGACGATATTGCTCTAGCCGCTCGTAGTAATACCATAGAGGAGGGCAGTAGTATCCTATCGGAAGACCTTAGTGTGATGGGAAGATATTTTGCAGACTGGAGGCTGATTCCAAATATGATGAAAACTGAAGTGTTATGCTTTCACCTCAATAACAAGCAAGCTAGAACTGAACCTCAGGTATACTTCAATGACAACTTAGTGCGCTACAATCCTCACCCAAAATACTTGGGGATAACAATGGACCGAACATTATCATTTAGAAAACATCTAGAAAACACAGCAGCAAAGCTTAGCACCAGAAACAATATTATTCATAAATTGTGCGGTACCACTTGGGGGGCAAACGCAACCACCCTCAGAATATCTGCCCTCAGTCTTGTTTATTCTACTGCTGAATACTGCGCCCCAGTATGGTTAAACAGCCCTCATGCAAAAATGATTGACACCAAATTGAATGAGACAATGAGAATAATTAGTGGCTGTCTAAAAACTACCCCCCTACCGTGGCTGCCCGTTCTGTGCCATATCACTCCTCCTCATATTCGTAGACAGGATAAACTGGTGAAGGAATACAACAAAATACTATCCAATCCCCAACTTCCACTGCATACTGACCTAGATGATGCAGATCTTCGGAGGTTGAAATCTAGAAATCCCCCATTACCATTTGCAGAACGGGTCTTGCGGGATGGCTTCCAAGTTGATGAGCACTGGAGAAGGGATTGGGAAGTCCAGAAGCCGGTACAGGCTCCACCAACTATGGACTCCACTTTAACCCTGCCAGGAATGGAATTGCCTCGCCATACATGGAAAACCCTTAATCGAGTCAGAACGTCGCATGGCATCTGTCGTGACTCGTTCTTTAAATGGGGGATATCTGAATCACCGTCCTGTGACTGTGGAGAGCCCCGGCAGACTGTTCAGCATATTGTCACCGAATGCCCGATTACCGCATATGCTGGACAACAGTCGGACTTCTTCGAAGCCTCGAAGTCTGTAGTTGACTGGATAAATGGTCTTAATTTGAAAATCTAAAAACTATTTATTTTTGTTTGTTTTAAATTATTTAATATTTGTATTTTATTATATTGTTTAAGACTTATTACCAATCAATCCATGTAGCCATACGCTAAATAAATAAATAGTCGACCTATGGCGCACTGATGATCGCTAATAAGCGTGAAACAGCGCGCCTATCTGGCTAGGCGAAGCGAATGTGCCTTTGCGATCCACCAAAAAGTTTGCTGCTTTTTAGCAGCGACTTTCTTGGTTTACCGTTACCTTCGAGTACCAGATGGTGCACAGGCAGATCTTTTCTGCCGCCTACTCTTGTTTAGGTTATGATTGTGAACCTCAATTCACTAACCATTTTAACAACCAGAGATTTTCTGAATTTGGGAAAACACGGACTTTCGAACAAATAACATCTAGCCCTCGTTATCTCAAATCAAACGAGATGATAGAAATGAATGTCCAAACTTCTAAAAATCTTCTTTTCCTGAAACTGTTACAATTTCACGAGGTTTACTATGGTTCTTCTAACCGGATACACTTGCGCAACGCCATGCCATATTTTAGTTAATAATACATCAGATTTTCAGTAGGTACCTATTTTAGTTAATTTTATGACTGTATTTTTGAATACCACGAATAACTTGTGTCCCTTCTGCCAGTCCTCGCGTACCTGCCATTAGTTTTCACAGGTCATAAAACATAGACTAAATAGTAATCACATTCATGACATTACACCAAAGCAAACGGACATTCAAATATCAAAGTTCAATAGAGCAACTGACTTAATTCGAGTCCTTAGACTGTATTTTAATTACGTGCTACTGTTCCATATTTCAATTTAATTATTGCATCGTCTGTCCTAACAGAGCTTCATTTGCATACCTTAGCGTTTTTATTATATAACTTTCGATACCTACATAAATGATAAATTAATCGTGTGAAGCAGCAGGATTTATTTTTTCAAGACAGCAAGATTTTTTTCGCATAACGGCGACAATGTCCAATTACCGATTAATCAAGAAAAAAAGTATGCTTCGCTACATCCTATTGTAATGAAAAACTACCAAGCTATTATTTACAGCAAGCGCAAAAAAAAGATATAAATGTCAAGTGGATATTACCAGTATTTGCTTGCAGGCAAAAAAACTAAGTAGGCATGATTAGCTATCAAATAGTGGACCTAGCGATCCATCATGTTTGATAGTCCTGACGGAAGTCATCCACCAATTAAGGTACTTAACCCTGATCATCTATGCATACACAATCGCTTATTATCAGCATTGTTATGGATTGTTTTTTTTTATTTAATGTATATTTCTGATTAGAGCCATATAATCCTAGAAGCTACTTCAATTCTCTCCATGATAACTTGACGATACTGGACAATATTCAGTACTGTGTACAGGGTGTCCTAGAAGAATGCTTCCATGGAACAATGGCAGATTCAGGGTAAAATAATACTATTGAACACAACATACCTATACGTCATCGACTTCTTTGAAGTTAGTAGGTTTTAGATGGGTGAATACGAAAATTTGGAACCTAGCTCTTTCCAGTACTGGGCAGGGGCACAATATGAGTTCCGCTCAAAATTTGTTCCAGATCTATCTTCCGCAAGTGGTTTCTCAGACGACAATGACAACTTCTTCTTTAGGTGCCATCCCCATTATGGAGGTTGGCAATCATCAAGGCAATTCGAACTTTGGAAACCGCCACTCTAAATAGCTGGTTATTGAAGCAGTTATACCAATCCCTCAGATTCTTCAGCCACGAATGTCTTCTCCTTCCTGTAATGCTTTTTCCTGCGATTTTTCCTTCTATTATTACTTGAAGTAGATGATATTTTTCTCCTCTCATAACGTGTCCCATTTACTGTAATTTTCTTTTCTTTATGGTTAGCAACACTTCTCTTTGTTTTTCCATTCTTATTAGTACTGTTTCGTTTGTAACTTTGTCTACCCATGATATTCTCAGAATTCGACGATATATCCACATTCCAAAACTTTCGAGGCGTTGGGTATCTATTTTTTTTCATTGTCCACGTGTCCATCCCATAGTACAATACAGAAAATACGTAGCATCTCTCAAGCCGCATTTTCAATTCCAGGCTTAGATCCCGATTATTCAGCACTTTTTTCATTTTCGTGAATGTATTTCTGGCTTTCTCTATGCGTATTCTTATTTCAACAGAGCAATCGTTGATCTCATTTATACATGTTCCAAGATAAGTATATCGCTTAACACATTCAACCGCTAGTTGCGAATAAACAGACAACTGACCGACCAAGATGCGCAGGTCATTCCTGCACCATTCTAGGACCCTTAGGGGGCCTGACTAGAAGAGCTTTCACCCTTTACGCCTTCAAGTGTATAGTATCCCTGGTATATCCCTCCAGTGCAGGAGTGCCTTTCTCACTGCTCATTTTTAGATGGTTTTCCTTCAGAGCGTCTGGGACAATTTAATTGAAATTTGGTGGATGTCTAATAGAACAAAAATGTTACGTTTCAGACTATGTACTTCACTAGAAAAGTATCTACCGCCAACCCAATTATTGTAGGTTTTTTAACCGTCAGTTGACGGACCATTTTCTGGCAAAATTTATGTATCTGTCACAGATAAAGTGTCAAAGAAGGTAGAAACAAAAATTTTGGTGAGGTGAGCTCAAATGAAGTGAAAAATTAAAAAATACTCATTTACTGTGTTTCAAAATGATCACCATTTACTTCTGCTAAAAACTTGTTCATTCTGGAGGCCTGGGTATACACAGTTATACATATGTATTTGCCATGTAAAATACGGATTCCCATTTCGAACAGAACTCACTTGTTTTTCAAACTACATACACAGTATTCCAGATGGTGATAATTAAGACCTTGTTAAATGACGTCTCAGAGCAATTTTTTCAAAAAAGTTGTTTAGTGTGCAAAAAACTCGCAATGGAAAGTCATACATTCTTCAAATTTCTGTAATTTAATAACCGAACACGACAACAAAACAAGGCCACCGAAGTGACATAGCGCAAGCTTTCTTCTTCAATTTGTTTTTTGAGTAATTACTATAAGTTTAAAGGTAACGTCAGGAGCTTAGAAATATGAAATTCATTTTTATGACGATCTTTGGACCTTACCTTTGATCTTTTTGACCTTACCTTTGGACTTTTGGACTTATCTCCCCTCATTTTAGACACACATACTGGAGAAAGGGAACAGGCGGTCACGCTTCCTCGCTAACACGGGACTACGTATTTTCTTGGATTTGCAATTCCGCGCGCTATACCCTTACCCTTAAGCATTTACTCATTCTGAGTATTGTGATGTATTTATAGTGGATTTCTGTTCGAGCAAGAAATAGTAGGGTGTATAATTTTTGGAAAATACCTAGTTCTTATGCCAGGTTTTTTAGGGTTTATGGAGTAAACTGTCCAATTCGGTGTGTCGTGCTGAAAGCCAAGATAGAAGTGGTTTTTGACCGTTATCGTATAAACCACCGACGGTAGACCTAGGTAGACATTTTTAATTACCAAACTATCTGGTCGAAACATTGAAACACTGCACCCGAGTGCAATGTAGGAGAGCCACATTTACGAAATGGTAAAGATGATATACCAATTAATTTAGCGTAATTTTGTCATTCATAATTTGATGGTGTTGTGGTTATGTCATCAACCCACGCATTTTATATGCATTATGTATTTACTACTATTATTCATGTTAAATGTATATACCCGCCAGCCTAAATCACACAACTTTATTAGGTAGGTAAAGGAGGTTCAATTAATATTTGAGGTTATAAACATCTTGACCTACGAGCCAGCTATTTTACCCTACCCCTCCATACCTCTCTACCCGCTGTCTATGCTTAATGTTCCAAAGAAACAAATGCATAGTCATGAATGGGATGAGTGACAAACCTATTTGACTTCGGTGGTGTAAACTAATATCAAAACTGTACATAAACAGGGCGTCAACATCTATAAATGCCATATTTGTAAGACGGTGTTGTTGTACAGAAAGTTAATAATCTAGATACTAATTCTTATCAATTATCGTGTCATCTGCATCCAAAGTCAAGACATGCTATTTTGATATGCGGCACACGTAGTAAAAAACAATGTATTGCGACGAAACAATCGATCCATTGTTTCAAAGAAGGTGAGATTTGATACTATAATATTTAGGTACCGACACGTGAGTGCAATCTTGAAACCAAATAAGCACCTTGAAAGTATAATCGAGAATTTGGTATGTTGTATTTAGATCCATTTCTATGTTATAATAAACCTTTGAGCACGTACAAGTCTTTCTGTTGCTTCTATCCATGTCAAGTCTGTAGAAAAATATTCTCAACAGCAGTACATGCAGTGCTGTAAAAGTTGGGATTATTTCAAATAACAAGTGCAAAAAAATTATCTGTCGATATAAGGCAGACACATTTTTACTTCCCACACCGATAGGTGAGGGGAGTATTGTGATCGCGAAAATTTTCGATTTTGAGATAACACGCTTTTTGGGCGTTTTATGATGGCTACATAACGAAAATCCATGTCACTCATTTCCGCCGGTCTGTCTGTCTGTCGGTCTGTCTGTCTGTCTGTCTGTCTGTCTGTCTGTCTGTCTGTCTGTCTGTCTGTCTGTCTGTCTGTCTGTCTGTCTGTCTGTCTGTCTGTCTGTCTGTCTGTCTGTCTGTGCGCATTTTTCTAGCCTCGTAATCTCAGTAACCGTTGCATGGATTGTGATGAAATTTGGGCAGCGATATGCTGTGGGGTCGTAGTAGGTAATGCTGCTATAATTTTGAAAATCGGTGCATAGGCGGCGGAGTAATTAGCAAAAAACGAAAAATTTCAAATATGCCTCAAACTTCGTTTTTAGGTGTTTTAGGGGTTCCTGATCATTTTCTACTTTTTTTTGGGTGGGGGTGAAATTGGGGTGGTTGGGGGGGTGGGGGGTTGTAAATCTAAAAAAATTGTTGTACTTATAATGGGCTGTCTACTGACCTGAGAGAGAAAGACCTAGCAGTATAATACACTTTTTTAGGTCCATCCGAACATTGCCTTTTGTATTACAGGAACCATGGGACTTAGAGAATTTTCCGATGTATACATACCAGTATTGCTTTAGATCGTTCTGTATTTTATAATGTTGAAATAACTGAATTGATTTTAATGAAATTTCGGCACAGTATTACTAGTTCGGCGAGGATGGAAAACGCGTCTGATTTTTGGAAATCGTCTCAGTGGCGGCGCAGCAATATTAAAAAAACTAGAAATATGAAAACAGCTCAAACTTCGTTTTTAGACGTTTTAGGGGTTCCTGATCATTTTATACCTTTTTTTGGGTGGGGGTGAAAATTGGGGTGGTTGGGGGTTGGGGGGTTGTAAAATTAAAAAATTTGTTGTATTCATAATAGACTGCCCACTGACCTATGAAGGAAGACCTAGCGACATAAATAACTTTTTTAGGTATATCTGAACATTGCCTTATGCCTATTACAGAAAACAAAGAACTTAGAATTTTTTCCGATGTATGACATACGAGTATTGCTTTAGATCGTTCTGTATTTTATAATGTAGAAACTACTGAATTGGTGTTAATGAAATTTCGGTACAGTATTACTGCTTTGGCAAGGATGGAAAACGCGTATGATTTTTAGAAATCGTCTCAGTGGCGGCGCAGCAATATTAAAAAAACTAAAAATATGAAGACAGCTCAAACTTCGTTTTTAGACGTTTTAGGGGTTCCTGATCATTTTATACTGTTTTTTGGGTGGGGGTGAATTTAGGGTGGTTGGGGGGTGGGGGGTTGTAAAACTGCAAAATTTGTTGTATTCGTAATGGGGTGTCCATTGATATGCGAATAGAAAACCTAGCGGCATGATACACTTTTTAGGTCCATCCGAACGCTGCATGCTTATTATAGAAACCACGGGACTTAGTATTTGTGATGTATACATACGAGTATTGCTTTAGATCGTTCTGTATTTTATAATGTGGAAACCACTGAATTGATGTTAATGAAATTTCGTCACAGTATTACTACTTTGGCAAGGATGGAAAACGCGTATGATTTTTAGAAATCGTCTCAGTGGCGGCGCAACAATATTAAAAAAACTAAAAATATGAAAACAGCTCAAACTTCATTTTTAGACGTTTTAGGGGTCCTGACCACTTTATACTTTTTTGGGTGGGGGTGAATTTAGGGTGGTTGGGGGGTTGTAAAACTGGAAATTTTGTTGTATTCGTAATGGGCTGTTCATTGATATGCGAATAAAAAACCTAGGGGCGTGATACACTTTTTAGGTCCATCCGAACGTTGCATGCTTATTATAGAACCCACGGGACCACGAGTATTTGTGATGTATACATACAAGTATTGTTTTAGATCGTTCTAGATTGCGTAACGTGAAAATTGTTCAATTGATTTTTAATGCATATTTCCTGGAGAGGGAGACGTAAGAAACTATTTACGGGCGTTGTTGTGTTGGATGTTTTTTTTGCGGGCGGGTGGGCGATGATTTAGTTGCAAGGAGATTTCAGACTATAGCTTCATGGCCTTCATGCAATGGGAAATAATAAAATGGTATCATCGTTATGTGTGGGAAGTACTGAGTCAATCAACTTGACTCCATTTTTTGATATTTCTTTAAATATTTTTTGACGATAATAAACTGTGGTCTACCCTTTTCCAGCTGTTAATCGAAAAGCGTAAATTGTAATTCAGAAAGCATCATATGTAAATCAGAATAATCAAGTAAAAATTAGAACGTATCAAATGTAAATCAGAAAGGGTCATATTAATTTCAGAAGGTATTAATTGTATATGCGAACCCATCAATTGTAATTCAGAAAAGATCAAATGTAAATCAGAAAGATACATGTACTAAGTGATGGTTTCTCATATACAATTGATACCTTCTGAAATTAATATGATCCTTTCTGGTTTTCAATTGACTCTTTCTGATTTACATTTGAAACTTTCTGATTTTCATTTCACTATTCTGATTTACATAATATGATGCTTTCTGATTTACAGCTGGAAAAGTTGTAGTTTCATCCAGTTTAGTTTCTACACTAATTTGCTAGGAACAGCTGTATAGTTTTGTACTACAAAAGGATTTTATTCCACGGCTATATTTTTGAAAGGCATGTTCATAGTTACGAAAAATGCAGTTCATGAAAAATGCCATTTTTTTGATAGTGCTAAGTACTTCAACGTAATCTCCTTCCAAAGAAGGTTAATTCAATTTTTTTAACGTCCGTATGTTAGGCTGATTGTGGGTGGTACAATTATACCTCCTTCCACTGTGATCCTGTTGTACCTATTGTGGCTTTCCCTTATTTAGTGCAACAGGGTCGTTCAGTGAAATTCCAATAACCATATTTATGCGCATTTTCATGAAGTATTACTTACATATAACAAACAAAAAAAATTTCAACTTAATTAGATGAGAATTGAAAAAGTTACGCGCCTTGAAAGATTAAAATATTTCATGCACTCAAAATTCATCGTTGTGACGTCATTGGGTCGGTCGGCGAGCCCAGACCGGCTGGCGGCTGTATAGCGACAGCGGCAAGCATACGTTTGTAATACGTTCAAGTGCTTTGGTTGACGCTATCTTTTGTTTGATCGGGTGGTTTTTTCTAACATGAATGGAAATTTCGAAACAATCGATTATACACTGTACCTTTTTGAATCTTGTTCGAAAAGGTATCGGTAAGCATTTTCTGATTTCCCATAGAGATTTCCACTGAATAAATAATTTTAAATGTTCGACTAATTTTGGAACGTTTTTTTTTTTAATTATTTAATATATTTTTTCTTGTTGAATGATCCGAACTCGAACCACTGGTTAAGGAGTAACATTATTTTGGGATATGTTTTAATGGCATTTGTTTCTGCCTTCCCTTAGTGGCTGCCTTTAGTATATTGCACTCAATATATTTTGATATAACTTTGGCCTCTATATTGACTTGGGTTCACTTATCTGTTTTCCAACGTTCCCTCTCTCGTTGTCTTCAGTACATTCTACATAGTTCTACTTCCGAAACATTGGTGCTAGATTCGCTGCTTGGTGACGAACATCGAGTTTTTTTTTTGTGCTGGTACTAGGTTCATCTAAATCTCATTTTCGTTGTCTAAAGGAAATATTCCGAGGATGTTGATATATATAGGAATCGTCTGCTATAATTTTATATGGAAGATTAAGTTTAATTTTTTTCAAAGTTACAAATATTTCGATTTTTGTTAACTTTGTAGCAAGCAAGCATATTAATTATGAATAATAAGTGACTGGGTATCCCGATATAAATTTTCGGGTGATTTTCTATAAGAAAAGCAATTCGCTTTTCTACAAGTTCCTTGTTGAATGATCCGAACTCTTCCTGGGAGTGGGAAGTTGTAGGATATTTCCATACGCGCTCGAGGTGGTTTATAATTTCACTTATAATGACTGCAAAGTTGAGGTGTGAAAACAAGAGTAAACAAGTGGCATCTAACTCGCCTACTATAAAAACCCTTATGCAGAGATCAACGCCTACATAGAAATATGCGTATAATACTCGTATACTCGTGTGTTCCTGCAAGGATATTGAACGCGGATTTTGTTAAAGACATGAATTGCTAAATCCTTAACAGAACATCTCTGAGTGAATAGAAAACCTTCAAGGAACCCATTTATCACGTATTTTTCCAAGTTCACGCATATATGCAAATAATTCCAGATACAACACATTTTTCTTTCTTAACCAGCTATACAATAATCATGAAATAAATTACAGAGTATCATCGCCCATTAGTAATAATAATTTAAATTAGAAAAATGTTTGACATTGCTTTAATTGGCGATTACAATGGATAATTGTCTAGTTTAGAACGAATATTGTTAACATTAACAGTAAATTACAACAATTATCTTCTATATATGAAGTTATTTTGAACAAACTATGAGGAAGCTATACAAAACACTTAAGAAAACTTCTATAATTTCCAATTTAAAATGGAACAATGCTTTAGTTTGCACAGTTTGATGTATTTGTCAAGGTAAATAGACTAGGTTCGGTCCTGTATTATTCACAGAAGCATAAAATCGCTAAGAAGAGGAAGTCATCGCTAGCTGAATAGTTGATCAAATATCTAAAGTCGCAATTTTGAGTCTTAGTCTCGTTTGACGAAAATCAAAAATTTCAGATCTGTCAGATCTTCAGGTTTGCCTAAAAAATGGAAAATCTTTGTCTGGCTTTTCATTGAGATGAAACATCGTGTTCTGGATAACTTGAGGGTGCTGTTTACAAATCCGGTCACAGTTTTGAGTTTCAGTCTCGTTTGACGAAAATCAAAAATTTCAGATCTGTCAGATCTTCAGGTTTGTCTGAAAAATGGAAAATCTTTATCTGGCTTTTCATTGAGATGAAACCTCGTGTTCTGGATAACTTGAGGGTGCTGTTTAGAAATCCGGTCTCAGTTCTGAGTTTCGGTCTCGTTTGACGAAAATCAAAAATTTCAGATTTGTCAGATCTTCAAGTTTGCCTAAAAAATGGAAAATTTCTATCTGGCTTTTGATTGAGATAAAACCTCGTGTTTTAGATAACTTGGGGGTGCTGTTTACAAATCCAGTCACAGTTCTGAGTTTCAGTCTCGTTTGACGAAAATCAAAAATTTCAGCTCGCTGAGATCTTCAGGTTTGCCTAAAAAATGGAAAATCTTTATCTGGCTTTTCATTGAGATGAAACCTCGTGTTTTGGATAACTTGAGGGTACTGTTTACAAATCCGGTCACAGTTCTCAGTTTCAGTCTCGTTTGACGAAAATCAAAAATATTAAATCTGTCAGATCTTCAGGTTTGCGTAAAAAATGGAAAATCTTCATCTGGCTTTTCATTGAGAGGAAACCTCGTGTTTTGGATAACTTGAGGGTGCTGTCTAGAAACCCGGTCACAGTTCTGAGTTTCAGTCTCGTTTGACGAATATCAAAAATTTCAAATCTTCATGTTTACCTAAAAGTTATTTGGCTTTCGATTAAGATGAAGCCTCGTGTTTTATATAGTTTGAAGATGTTGATTACAAATCCGCTCAAAGTTTTATGTTTCAGTCTCGTTTGAAAAAAATAAAAAATTTCAGATCTTTCACATCTTAGGTTTGCCTAAAAAATCTTAAAACTATATTTGGGTTTCTATTAAGATGAAACCTCGTGTTTTGAATAATTTGAAAGTGCTAATCACAAGTCTGGCCGCAGAGTTTCAGTCTCATTTGACGATAATCAAAAATTTCAAATCTTCATGTTTACCTGAAAAATTGAAAATCTTTATTTGGCTTCCTATTAAGATATAAAATTACAACTAAATAAAACATACTAGTAAATATGTGTTAGGCTAACAAGGTGATTTCCTCAGTTCCAGAATACGAAGTAGTTCCAATCCACCATATCCGAAGAAGAAGCCTGCCCAATGATCTTGAGAACACCATAGATGTCGATGAACCCATCACAAAATCGAAAGAAAATCTCGAAGACAAGAATCCGCTTCCTAAAAAAGCACAGCTGAGACTAAAAGCTTTTGGGGTACCCTACAATTTGAGATTAGCTCCCACTGAGGGACTGTTCAAGAAAGGAAAACTGAAAATCTGGACGATAGAGCCAAACGCTACTGCCCAGCATGGAGTGGAGTACGTGGAGTTACCAGAGGTAAGAATTTCTTTTAATTACTATTGTAACCAAGAAACATTACAAGACCTGGCTCCAATAAAACTGGAAGTCAGGTGGTACTAGTAACAGAAAAACTTATTTTTGGCAATATTCGAATATCAAGCTATTGCACAGCTTGGACAAAACTGTTTTCATTTTTTTACTTCCCCCACCGATAGATGAGAGGAGCATTTTGATCGGGAAAATTTTCTATTTTGAGATAATACGCTTTTTGGGCGTTTTATGATACATGATACCCTATCCGTCGGTCTGTTTGCCTGTTGTCGTTTTTCTCACCTCGTAATCTCAGTAACCGCTGCATGGATTGTGATGAAATTTGTGGGGTGATAATTTTGAAAATCCGTGCAGGAGCGGTGGAGTAACAAAATATTTTTAATATCCCTTAATCTTCGTTTTGGGAGTGAAGCTGAAAAATTTGTTTTGTTCATAATAAGCTAGCCACTGACCTGTGGAAGAAAGACCTAGCGGCACAATGCACTTTTTTAGGTTCATCCGAACATGGCATTGCCTATTACAGAAATCAAGACTGAATTTTCTGATGTATATATGTATAGGAGTATTGCTGAAATCGTTCTGTATTGTGTAACGTGGAAATTACTGAATTGACTTTAATGAGACTTTGACACAGTATTATTACCGTGGCAAGGATAAAAAACACGTATGGTTTTTAGAAATCGTGTCAGTGGCGGCGCAGAAATAATAAAAGAACTAAAAATATACAAGCAGCTCAAACATCGTCATTAGAAGTTCTAGGGATTCCTGATAGTTTTCTGCTGTTTCTTGTGGGAGAGTGGGGTGGAATTGGGGTGGTTGAAGATTGGGGGTTGTGAAACTGAAAAATTTGTTGTAACCGTAGTAGGCTCTCTTTTCAGCTTAATCTGAATGCTGCTCTACCTTAGGCAAAAATTAATTTTGAAATTGTACTGTTGTAGATAATTTTGTAATGTGTAAACTGATTTGCTAAGCCGTACCGTGGGTCTCGGTAGAAATCGGGTCGATGGTTTTTGGAATTTGTGCTAGTGGCGGTGAAACTAAATTAAAAACGAAACAGTAGATTGCGAGAGTGCTTTTGGGTGTTCTAGGGATCCAGATTTCCATTGTCTACTTTTTTTCTTTTTTTTGGAGCGGCTAATGGTAAACCCCGGAACACTTTTCATTACCCTTTGAAGATTGATACTGATAATATGATATGTTTTTAAATATCGGAAAATCGACATTCCATATGATTAGGATATCAGTTGCAGATTGCAGAATGAAAACTGTGTCGTCTTAGTTTCTACGGAGACAAATGCAAAAAAAACCATTCACGGGAGATTTTGTGTTGGACGTTTTTTTTTGCAGGCGAGCTGGCGATAATTTGGTTGCAGACTATAGCTTCATGCTATGGGAGAATAATGAGAAGGTATCACCGTAATGTGTGAGAAGTACTCAGTTAATTTTCTTCTTCTTTAGGTCCCATCCCCATTCTGGGGGTTGGCAATCATCAAGGCAATTGAATACTTGGAAACAGCCTCTCTAAATAGCTGATTTATTGGAGCAATTATACCAATGCCTCAAATTTTTCAGCCATTAATGTCTTCTCCTTCCTATCGTTTTTTCCCTGCTATTTTTCCTTCTATCATTACTTGAGGTAGATGATATTTCTCCTCTCCCATAGCGTGTCCCAGGTACTGTAATTTTCTTCTCTTTATAGTTAGCAATACTTCTCTTTGTTTGTTTATCCTGATTAATACTGTATCGTTTGTAAGTTTCTCCACCCATGATATTCTCAGAACCCAACGATATATATCCACATTTCAAAACATTAGAGGCGTTGGGTATCTATTTTTTCCATTATCCACGTTTCCAACCCATAGTACAATACAGAAAATGCGTAGCGTCTCACAAGCCGCATTTTCAATTCCAGACTGAGTTAATCAACTTGACTTTATTTTTTGACAAAGTACAGAAAGACCCTCTAAGTATCAAAGATATATGATGAAGACATCCGGAATAAAGCTAAAGAAAAGAAACTATTGATGTCAACGTTTCTTCAAAGTTCTTGTATAAATGCCTTTTAAAGGAACATGTAGGTAGTTACATAATTGACTTGAACACTGCCAGGAGACACAAGGTTCACGGTTGATAGCCATCGATTAAAATTTAAATAATAAGCGTAGCAATAAATAGTAGCATTTAGTACTTCCACATATTGGTTTTCTGCATGTTATCTAATTTTATACAATTTATTCCTTATAACTGTTTTAAGGAAATAATTTAGCATGACTCAGAGTATGTTGTAAATATCAGTGGCGTGCTGAAGAGTGTGTGATATCAATTAAAAATTATTATAATAATAATTATTAAATACCAGCCAAGTTCTGGTAGAAACGTTCTTATGGTAATGTATATTCAAAGCTTCTTCTTCTTATACATACTCGTATATTGAGCCAAAGCCAAAAGAACCTTTTACTTCCGATCCCTCGTCGTCCTTCGCTTTTTCCCTCAAGGATCAGCTGTAAAAAATCGTACTTGATGTTCCTAAAACTGTAGCTAAAAGAAGATGCTTTTCTTCGTTTTCTGCGACTTAAAGTTTCTGATCTTTATCCAATCTTCCTAGTACCCTACTGTTTGTTACTCGGTCCATGATATCTTCAATATGAGCCTTTATAACCACATCTCATAAGAATCCAAATGTATGACTTGTAAAAACACCAAGCAGGAAATATCATGTCCATAAGCAGAAAAACGGAAGGAAACGTGAAACGATATGTAAATATTTAATACAAAAGAAACACTTTTACTCGTCGTATATAAAATCAATACGTCTTTTTAGCATTCCCAAAGTTGTTAATTATTTTGTCATTGAAATCGGATTTTTTTTAATGGAAGGCATAAAAGTGTCATTCAGCGTTCACTGTTTATTAACGACTCTCCTAGATTGTTAGTTCAGAGCATATTTTAAAATTCTACTGCTCCTTGCAAATCTTTGACGTCTGTCACCATATTAATTACAGTTCATTTCTACTCGAACTCATCTGTAGTGTCTGACAAACGAGTTGTTGATATTAATGTTGTCTTTAAAGGAAACAAAAACTAAACTATTAGTTTGTAAAAGTCAATACAATCCTTATTTGGACCTTAATCGCCACAAATAAATTAAAGAAATAATAGTCCCCAACCAATAAGATACTTTGTTTTGGAAAGTTGCAGACAGTGCCGCTTGCGGTATTTTTTGCCGTTATGCAAATGATTTTTAGGCATTATTTCGAATTATTCTAGGATGTATTACCCTATAAGCTAATGTACATTAATACACATATTTGTATATGTGGTCACAAGAAGAAGTAAGCATCCAGTATTTGATTGAGATGGTTGGATAACTGCTATATTTGACTTGCTGGCGCAACCCCAAAGTTCAAGAGAATATGTTCAAATTGGTTTTATAACAGCTTTATAAATAAGTGCATGGTTTATTTTCTATTGTTATCTATGCCTATGAGCCAGTTCAGTTCTTTAACTTAGATGTCAATTTTATTTCTTTTCTTTGTTATGTATAACTTCCAGTTGAGTTTGCTGTCCATATCTCGCCTTGCTTACAAAAGGGGTTATTTCAAAAAATCAATGAAATGAGTTAGACCATTGGTTAGCAGTAACCTGCAGCTACCTTCTTAACAGCGCATCTCAAATATGGATAGTCTCGAAGATATAACGAAGAACCTGAAAAAGTGGCTCAAAAATATGAAACATATATTTAACAAAATCTAATTCAATTACTCCCTAATACCTCGACTGTATTCAAATTCTACATTTGTCTATGTTTTGGCTGTAGTAACATCTCAAATATTTGGAAAATACTTGTTTTCGCTCTCCTAAAAAATGACTAAAATTGAGATAAGCTCGTTTGCAAGGAAAGCGACGATATGTACCTAGGTACTTGACGTTTTTCCGGTGGGGCACAGCTATTTGGTTCAGTGTTACTGGAGGGTATTGGCCTTTGCGAAGTGAGAACGTTATATGTGTACTTTCCTTCTTTTTCTTCCATCTATTAAGCCACCTTCCAATGATATTAAGATGCTCTTGGAGTTTGTTTGAAGGCAGGGGGAGGTTTTCGTTGGACAAAAAAATTGCCATATCATCCGCAAATGCACCTATTGATGTTGTGTTGGTTATCGGTAGATCGTATGTATGCATGATAAAGGGGACCCAATATGCTTCCTTGTCGGACACCCGACTTTATTGGGAAGCGGCGCGAAGTTTCACTGTTAACTTTGAATTGAAATCAACGTCACTTAGATATGAATCCAATAGGTTGAAGTATCTCTTAGGAAGCACTTGTTTAATTTTATATGATAAGCCTAGAAGCCAAACTTTAAGAGTGTTTGTGTCGCTTAACACAAATTGCTAAAATTAGGTTTATTTTTCAGCTCTTATACATCGATTGTCACGAATAAATACACACCTATGGACAAACTTAAACTTAGAACGAATTTCAATGTCGCATATAAAATAAATGAAACAGTTATGTAACACAAATCTCAACCATCATTGTTGATCGTTAAATATTCCACTCAACATTACTGACTGTATACATAGTTCAATGCTACCGGAGCGTTCTCCCTTTCAAAACGAAAAGGTTGATATTTTGCTGTTCTGAACACTTTTATAGCGAACCCGATAGAGGAACGTTATTACTTTTACATAATTATTATAAATATGAACGGCAAATGTTACCGAGCGCATCAGTGTCAATTGCATAATGTCGAGTCGCTTCATCGATCAGGCTGCGCATTATCATTACCTAACAATTAGCAAGTGGAAATAATTGACGCTAAAGAATATGTCCGTCGCGTGATAGATTTGTACAGGGTGGCTGTATCAGATAGACTTTCATATCGCTTATTTTCATCATGTTTATCCTTTTGCGTATCATGCCCACCTTTTACTTCCCACACCGACAGGTGAGGGGAGTATTGTGATCGCGAAAATTTTCAATTTCGAGATAATACGCTTTTTGGGCATTTCAGTACATAACGACAATCCACGTCACTCATTTCCGTCGGTCTGTCTGTCGGTCTGTCGGTCTGTCGGTCTGTCGGTCTGTCGGTCTGTCGGTCTGTCGGTCTGTCGGTCTGTCGGTCTGTCGGTCTGTCGGTCTGTCGGTCTGTCGGTCTGTCGGTCTGTCGGTCTGTCGGTCTGTCGGTCTGTCGGTCTGTCGGTCTGTCGGTCTGTCGGTCTGTCGGTCTGTCGGTCTGTCGGTCTGTCGGTCTGTCGGTCTGTCGGTCTGTCGGTCTGTCGGTCTGTCGGTCTGTCGGTCTGTCGGTCTGTCGGTCTGTCGGTCTGTCCGTCTGTCGGTCTGTCTGTCGCTCTGTCGGTCTGTCTGTCTGTGTGTTGGCGTTTTTCTAACGTCGTAATCTCAGTAACCGCTACATGGATTGTGAATTTGGGTAGCGATATGTTGTCGGGTCGAAGTAGGTAATGTTCATATAATTTTGGAAATCGTTGTGCAGGGGGCGGAGTAATTAGCAAAAAACAAAAATTTTCAAATATTCCTCAAACTTATTTTTTTAGGCATTTTAGGGGTTCCCGATCGTTTTCTACTTTTTTTTTGGGTGGGGATGAATTTGGGGTGGTTGGGGGGTGGGGGGTTGTAAAACTGAATTTGTTGTATTCATAATGGGCTGTCCATTGCCCTGTGAATGAAAAACCTAGCGGCATAATATACTTTTTTAGGTCCATCCGAACATTGCCTTGCTTATTACAGAATTCAAGCGACTTGGAATTTGTGATGTATAGATACGATTATTGTTTTAGATTCTTCTATATTGCTTAACGCGAAAATGATTGAATTGATCTTATAATGAAATTTTGACGCAGTATTACAACTGCGGCGAGGATAGAAAACGCGTATGTTTTGGAAAAATCCTGTCAGTGGCGGCGCAGCGATAATAAAAAAACCAAAAATATAAAAACAGCTCAAACTTCGTTTTTAGGCGTTTTAGGGGTTCCTAATCATTTTCTACTTTTTTTTTGGGTAGGGGTGCATTTGGGGTGATTGGGGGTGGGGGGGTTGTAAAACTTAAAAATTTGTTGCATCCATAATAGTTTGTACATTGATCTATGGAAAAAATACCTAGCGGCATATTCTTTTTTTAAGTCCATTTGAACATTGGCTTGCCTATTACAGAAACAATGGGACTTAGAATTTTATGATGTTTACATGTACGAGTGTTGCTTAATTTCGTTCTTTGTATATTTCGTACTGCGAAAATTATTGAATTGATTTCAATGAAATTTCGACACAGGATTTACTATCGGGGCGTGAATGGAAAACCCGTCAGTTTCTGGAAGGTCGTGTCAGTGGCGACGCAATAATAATCAAAAAACTAAAAATATAGAAACAGCTCATAATTCGTTTTTAGATAGTTTGGAGGCTCCTAAGCGTTCGGCATCGTTCAGTCGAACGATGCAGAATGAAAACTGTGGCGTCCTAGTTCCTAAGGAGGGAGACGCAAGAAACTATTTACGAGAGTGTTTGTGTTGGATGTTTTTTTGCGGACGAATGGGCGACGATTTGGTTGTAAGGGAATTTCAGACTATAGCTTCATGCAATGAGAAAACAGTAAGATGGTATCATTATTATGTGTGGGAAGTACTGAGTCAATCAACTTGACTACATTTTTTTTATGGTCAGCCTCCAGCAAAGGTTGAAACAGGTTGTAGCCATCGGGAAACAAATTCCCCGACAGCTCATCCGACAGCGTCGCAGTTCTCCAAAAGAAGGAATGCTGGAGGAGGCTGGTTCGGGGAGTAGGGACTTCGACCTGGTAAGGATGAGCCCGCAGAGCCTCTCTAGTGTTCCTTGCTCGGACGGCTTTTGGTGTTTTTATCTGGGAGAGTTCACTCGAACATCTTTGGTGATAGAATCTGTAAAACAGGGACAGGTCAACCACCCTTCTTCGATGCTCCAGTCTGCGGAGGTCCTATGTGAGGTCAGGCGTATGGATTAGTCTAATTGTTCTCTTCTGAATAGTGTCCAGAAGTTTAGGAAGTGCTTTGGAGCGCATCCCCACTCATGGGAGCAACACTCCAACGTGGTCGACCTGGACATGGTGTTGTTGATGTTGATCCCCAAAAGTTCCAGAAACTTTAGGCAGTAGTTCGGAGCGCATCCCAACACTTGGGAGCAATACTCCAACGATGATGGTCGGATATGTGCCTTGTAGAGCAGCAGTAGTTGCTCTGGAGTATACAGCTTCCTACAGCGGAACAAAACTCCAAGCTTCTGGGATGCCGTTTTAGCAATACTGACGACGGCGACGTGGTCATGTCAGGACATGTTGATTCCCAAAAACTGAAGGTGACTCGACTATACACCGTGTCCCAGGACGAATCCCGAAAACTTTAAGGGATGGTTTCTGGAACCGACTTATGTTATAATATGTTTGAGTTGCTCTCGGGGAATTTTTTTTGATACATTAATGCACCAAAACGGAAAAGAATTTTAATAATTTAAATGAGTTCAGTGTGCAGAAGGTGGCGCCCTCTATGTATGATAGAAAAAAGACCTTATTGAATTTGGATTTCTCTTCTTAAAAAACCCCTCGATACGTAATTTTAGATGGTTGTGCCATTTTATTGCGAAACAATTGAGAAAAAACGAAAATAAAAGTAAAACTTTGACATCCTGTATCTTAAAAATTCAGCATGTTAGAACTTTATGTTCCTATCTCAATGTTCATAGAAATGTCTATCACCTGTAAAGCGTTGTCGGCCTAATATCCGGACACCCTGTATAGTGTACTATTAGGTCTGTTTTTACAGCAATCACAAACTAGTCAGCGTCAATTTGATTGGCCAGTACTAGTCAGAAATAGTTTGACAACTGCAATGGGGAATACTGATTGGCTCTGACTGGTTTGTGATTCTCTGTAAAAACAGACCTAATGGTAGCATAACGATTGTAATGGACTCTAGGAGGTTACGAAGTGAAGTTCATTGGGAGGTTTTAAAAAGTTCATTCATATTTTCAGTGTATTTTCCATGTGTCCTATTATTCACTGCGATATGATAAGCAAAACATGATTTTTTTAAATTCCTCAAAAAAAAATTAAATGATAATAAATTGAATGATACAAGGACTTCAAGATGTTATTATAACTCTGCTGTGTAAGCGAATGGATCTACCTTTACTCGTGAGCAGAACATTAAATGCTTCAAAACTAACCACTTGGATTTTTTTCTAGCCTTTATAATTATTCTTATATTAAAGCACATAATCGATACAGCTTTTCAATCGTTTCACGCAATAATCAAAATAAGTTTAAACGTTCCTATTTTTTTGTCATGGTATCAAAGAGACACGGTAAATAATGCTTTCAAATCCAAACAATGACTCGTTTGTCACGCATTTTATGTTAGAAAATTTAGACTTCCTGTAATAAATGTAAAAATCTTTTCAGATATTTATTTAAAAAGGAAACCGCTACTTGGTGATAAGAATTGAGATCAATGTTAAAGCTAAAACACAAGATTAAACTTGTTGAAAACACGTTGTGAGTACTTTTCTCTAGTTTTAAGATTGATCTCAATCCAAACTTATGTTTTTACTTCCCACACCGATAGGTGAGGAGAGTATTGTGATCGCGAACATTTTAGATTTTGAGATAATACGCTTTTTTGGCGTCTTATGATGTGTACATAACGAAAATCCACGTCACTCATTTCCGTCGGTCTGTCTGTCTGTCGGTCTGTCTGTTCGCGTTCTTCTACCCTCGTAATCTCAGCAACCGCTACATAGACTGTGATGAAATTTGGGTACCGATATGCTGTGAGGTCCTAGTAGGTAATGCTGCTATAATTTTGAAAATCGGTGCAGGGACTAACCAGCAAAAGACGAAAAAAAATGAATATCCCTCAAACCTCGTTTTTAGGAGTTTTAGGGGATCCTGATCATTTTTTACTTTTTTTTGTGGAGATGAAATTGGGGCCGTTAGGAGGTGGCGGGTTGTAAAACTCAAAAGGTTGTTCAATTCATAATAGGCTCTCCATTGGCCTGTGAAAGAAAGACCTAGTGGAATATAACCATTTTTTAAGTCCATCCGAACATTGTCTTGGCTATTACAGAAATCAAAGGACAGTATTATTACCGTGGCGAGGATGAAAAACGGTTATGGTTTTCAAAAATCGTGTCGGTGGCGGCGCAGCAAAAATAAAAAAACTAAAAATATAAAACTTCGTTTTTAAGCAATTTGGGGGCGTAGCATAAACATTGTGTCGTTTCAGTTCCTACGGAGAGATTAAGGAAACAATTTACTAGTTTTTGTGTAGGATCTTTTTGAGGACAGGTAGGCGATTATTTGGTTGCAAGGGATATCAGACTACAGCTTCATGCAAAAGGAAAATAATAAAATGATATCACTGTTAGATGTGGGAAATACTGAGTCAATCAACTTGACTCTATTTTTAACTATTGTGAAAAGCCCTAAAAATGGCAACGAAAATTGCCGACAGGTTGACAGTTAACAGCAGTCTCTTTTATGCAGTGACCCTTGTTTTATCTTTAAAATGTCTGGCCACAACCCCAAGATTTTCTCATCTTTAATAAACTCTATGTAATTGATTCCCGGAACTAGTGTACTATCTAGTCAGAAATCAATGCAACGCAGCTTCCTGGTGAAAGAAAGCAGTGAACGAGATGAATGCAAATATGTTTCCTTTTCCTGTGAAAATGATTTGCTAGACTGTCGCTCAGAAAGATTTAAATGTGGTTACGTATTTGGACATTGACCATTACCTCTCATTACACGGACATGGTCGAATAGCCGAAGCCATTGACGTACCTGAAAATATCTTCACTCTGACATGAAGGATTTCCTAACAAGCGCATATCCAGGCATTAGGCTTGGGGGGGGTAAGCAGCATGGGCGCCGCCAGTGGGGGGCAAGGGGGGGCACTTGCCCCCCCCTGGCAGATCAAATCTAACATACATACATGGAAACTGTTACATTCTCCTCCTCCTGCGAGCGCAATTAAAATTGTCCTCTCTTTGCCACCTACGACTTGTTCCGTTGAACGTTCATTCAGTACGCTAAGGAGGGTCAACACTTGGTTGAGGTCAACAATGAGCGAAAATCGATTGACTGGTTTATGTATGCTCAGCGTTCACAGAAAAAAATTGACTGTGATAAAACGCAATTCATAAAAACAGTAATCAATAAATTTTCCCGAGACCGATGGAAGCTAATGTTCGATTTCGAATAACTTCTCTAGTCTTTTTTTTTAACATTGAATAAAAAATTCAGATTTATGTTTTATAGTTATTTTTTCAGATGTTTTTTTTTCTTGTTCTTTTATTATTTCTGTGTTCTTTATTGTTCTATATTTTTGTTCTTTTATTGTTTTTAATTTAGATACTGTACTGAGTATAGGTACAATCCTATTGTTCATGCATTTCTGTTTTTTAAGATGTTTACCTCTTTTATTTTGCATATGTTATTATTTGTTTAAATACAGACAAAAATTCATGACAAGAAATATTTTTTTTGCCCCCCCCCTGGATTTTTTTTGCCCCCCTGGCTTTTTTTCTGGCGGCGCCCATGGTAAGCAGGGAATAAGGTTTGTGTATGCTTTAACCACTTTCTGTAATAGCCTCGTGCAGGAAGTTGAAGCAGGCGGAAGAAATATAGTATAGTAGGAAACAGTACTACAATAAAGAAGAGAAAAAGATAAGCAATAATGGAGCCTCTGGCATTTTAGAATAATTATGAAAGAAACTCGATGCTATAATCAATTTTGTAATTTGATGAAGTATAAAATAAAAATATACATTTTATTAACACAGTACAAAAACTAAATGCCCAGAAACAACAAACAGTCAGGTAGCCTGATTAATTATTAGGTTATTAAATAAAATGACTGAAAGCATAAACTATACCCCACTGTCAAATAGTATGGGTGATACGTACATAGCGGTATCGTGAATGTACCGTAATTTCCTAGAATACTTGAAAATATATAGAATAAACAAGAAACAAACAGAAGTAAATCAAACTCAACAGTTGCTTATGTTCAATTTTTGTGTGAAATAGCTTTTCGGATAAAGGGATGTATTTTTAAAAGCTAATATGTCTAACCCTACTAACTAAGTATTGCGATGTAACAAATAATAGTAATTTATTTACAAACTATACAATAGGGTAAATAAATCACGTGACCTACAGAAGGTAGTAACCTTGTGTGTGGGGTTTGACAAGATAGACAAAATATAATATATATCTTATAACCTATATACATAATGATATGCGAATATTCAAGGAAGTAAATCTACATGAAAAATTGATGATAGTTTGCTTTATAAAGTATGGTCCAAAAATGTACCATTACGAAAATACAGGGTGTTAAAGTTTAAGGAAAAAAATGGAAATTAATTCATATTTTTAAGACCGCTGAACATATTTTAATGATATTTGGTACATGGTAATAGTAAACAGAAGTGCACATTTTCAGTACATAAATAATTTTCAGTTTCAGTAGTGGCGTGCGTACGGGCAACAACTTTGATATTTTTGAGGAAAAAAATGATACGCCAATGGTTTTTTCCGAAATAAAAATTATCTTCGAATTTCCCATTTAATTCGGAAAATAACAGCCCCCGTAGCCCCTTATGAGAGCTGTTATTTTCCGAATTAAATGGGAAATTTGAAGATAAGTGTAATAAACAATCGTCATATTTCATGGCAACTAGATCTATGGAAAAATATTGTGTTCTTTAATAATTACCTTAGTTTTCTCGGACAACGTACAAGAGTTTTTATTTTTTTACTCAATAACGGCGCATGGGAGGAAATTAACTCAAGAGACCTGTTATTTTCCGAATTAAATGGGAAATTCGAAGATAATTTTTATTTCGGAAAAAACCATTGGCGTATCAGTTTTTTCCTCAAAAATATCAAAGTTGTTGCCCATACGCACGCCACTACTGAAACTGAAAATTATTTATGTACTGGAAAATGTGCACTTCTGTTTACTATTAGTATGTACCAAATATCATTAAAATATGTTTAGCGGTTTCAAAAATATTAATTAATTTCCATTTTTTTCCTTAAACTTTAACACCCTGTATTTTCGTAACGGTACATTTTTGGACCATACTTTATTAAGCCAACTATCATTAATTTTTCATGTAGATTTACTCCCTTGAATATTCGCATATCATTAAGGAACACCCTGTATACTCACATAAACACATATAATATACTAATATAAACTAAACTAATAGCTTATAAGTAAGTTAGTTGAAAGATCTGTGGAAAAAATTTGAAGAAATATCTCGGGATGGATCTAATATCCAATATTTGTCGTTTTTTCATAAGAAATAGCTTTCACTGGATCTGGTAGTAAGTCATATACATATGCAGCAACGTAAATATAATAAGCCTTTTTGGGCTAGTAACTTATATTCAAGAGGTCTTAAAATCTTTTGATTCTTTTGTATGTTGTGTGTTCTTTATGATAAGTACGTGTGACTTCTTCTTTACTTCAGGTTTTAGGTAGTTTGCCTGTTACGATACCCTCTCGGCCTTCCGATATCTGGAATCATATTTTCATGTATTAGTTCTAGATGTTGTTTCTATTTAGTGTCATTTTCTTTTATTTTTTTTACTTCTGTGTCATTGGCATCGACTGCTCTGGTCATTAGCCTCGTGTTCTGTAAGGCTTTGTTACTGTTTCCCGGTGCCACTGTAGGAACGACAATATTAATTAGAAGCCAACAGTGAAGGCTCAGGTGGGGATTCTTCGCTGAGCTTTTTTATGCATATTTATTTTTGATTGAAAAAACTAGAAATACATTTCCGCATCTAACGAGAATCGAGCCTGGGACCTTCCGGTCACGAGCCCTAGACCCTAAATACTGGGCCAACCCACCCCCATTTTCTTTTATTATGTTTGTTTATATTGAAGATCTTTAATCCCGTTCTTATATCTGTGCTTCTTAGTTTGTTCAATTTTGTCCAACCTTCCATTCTTCTTAGAAATTTCGTTTCTAGTGTCTCTATTTTCCTATTTCCTATTTTCTTCTTTTTTCTTTCTTGTTTATGTTTACACTATAAGAGGGTGAAACAACTGTCGTCTTACAAAATTTCATTTGAGTATCTTTCACTGATTTATTTTTTAATGTTCTGCTGATAGTTTTTCTTTTATATATTTGCTTCTGTCATAAGATATATCGCAGCCTAAGTTTTGAGGTGCCTTACGACAACCTTTGTCCCAACTGGATATTTACCTAAGAATAAATAACTTTTAAAACATATTTCTGCAAAATATCTATACCCTTTAAATGAGTTTGATGTACTCCTCCCCAACCTAAGATGCCATAAATTAGCTGGAACTGCGCAAGAGAGTAATACAATATTTCTAAATTGCGTGTATTTAGTACAACGCCAAAAATACTTGACAAACCACTGACGGCATTTCTCCACATAATTTGCAACAATTCGTCACATGACGCGCTCATGTTTGGTAACACAATTTTTTTTCCTGCAAAGGAAGCTTGCTGAGTGCGATATTTAGAAAGTTTCAGATGTGTACCGGGTTGCATAACTGATGCAGAAAAATGCAGAAGCCTGATCTTCAGCAAGCGAACGGTTCTCCGGATATGGGCCGCGCTATCTGCCTGCTTTGGGATGATCGAAGAATGAAGAAATCGGTTATGCACGAAATGCGGTCCATTTTTTATGTGAACAAATCGAATTTTTGCTCGTTAGCTTCGTATGCTGCAATCTATATTTAGCTCGCACATGTTAGATTATGTAAATGGTGCTAAATTCGATGGATTGCAGATAAGCCAATTTGGACTCTATGAACTATTCTGTCTATTTAGCTATATGTATCAGTATTTTTTTATTAGTAGGGTAGGGTTAAGCTAGTAGTAGCCGCTCAGCCTTAGGGCTTACTGTGGACCCTCGGTCATGTGGATCAAACAGAGTTCCGTCCTAAGTTTATTTATTCACGGCCCAGACATTTTACAGGGTATTTCATTACATCAATAAGTTATAAAAATTTTATACAATTGTACACATAAAAAACCAAAAACCAAGATTAAATAAAAAATCAACCACAAACGTCATTAATTAAAATCAGATTATTTTACATTTTTGAGAGAACACTATTGGCGTAAGCAAAATATCCAACTTAAGATTTGCTGGCGATACAACCCTTAGTGCAGCTTCTCAGGAAGAACTAGCAGCTCTATTAAACATCTTAGAACAACATTGTGCAGCGTATGGTCTTGATATTAACTACAATAAGACCAAGGTTATGATCGTAGACAGAGAGCATGATAATCATCGAGAAATAAAGTCAATAGGCCGTTGTGAAGCAGTTCAAAATTTTGTATACCTCGGTTCTTTGATCGACCATTCGGGTAGCTGTGAAAATGAGATTCGACGGCGCATTCAACACGTGTGGCCATGACAAAGCTGACTAAATTATGGCGTGACCATAACATCACTAAAGCTACAAAAATGTCGCTGATTCAGTCTCTTGTGTTCTCCATATTTTTGTATGCCTCGGAAACGTGGACTGTTAAAAAGGCAGATCGAGCTCGCATAGATGCTTTTGAAATGTGGACATGGAGGAGAATGCTGAGAGTTCCTTATACCGCCCATCGAACTAACGTTTCCATACTGGATGAAGTCGGTAATTCAAAGAGACTATCCTCCATTGTGTCGACGAGAACGCTTACGCTTACGCGCTGGGTGGATACGACGAAACAGTTGCTGGATATGAGTATCAAGAGCGCCACTAAACTGACAGTAAATCGCGAACGATGGCGAGCTACAGTGCTCAAAACTATTGATAATATTCGTGTCGGCAATACTCTAACTCTGACTTAATGCATTTTACGAGTTCACAACATGTCTGTTAAGATATTGTGACTATGATGATGATGAGAGAAGACTTAAATTTTCTTATGGAACTGATAAATATATCACATGAGCCTTGCACTGCATTTGCTCTCTCAACATCCTATCGATTGGGTTATTTTGCCCGTAGTTTGTGCGATGGAGCGATAGATAAAAAATGTCTGTTTGTCTACCCCTTCTATTAGGAACATTTAGTGGAGCAAGACCTAACAGTTCAGGGCACGAGATATTTGAATTGACAATCTTATGTAGGAAACATAAATCACCACAGTTCTTTACGAACTTTGATGTGCATTACACTATGCTCTCCTGGCTTCCTTTCTGGTCTACATTCAGATAGGAGTTCCTGCTTACACTCAGGGGCAGAACAGCTGGAGATCACATGCTTAGCTGTTTCCTCTGCCTCACCGCACTTCCTGCATGATGGGTTTGCCACAATCCTCAGCTTTTGCAGGTGTGCACTGAACGTCCAGTGGCCAGTTATAAATCGATTCACCTTTCGTAGTTCCTTCCTGCTCACTCTGCAATATTAGAACACGAGGGTACCCTCAGGATCCTCTTAGATGGAACATTACCCACCACTCTGTCCCAGCGCTTCTGGTACTCATTTGACACTCATCTGGTGACAGCTATCAACCATGTTGTATGAACCACATGCTGGTTCTGGCCTGGTGAAAGGGAGATCTGCACCTTCCTTGGCACATCTGTCGGCCCTCTCATTGCTACCCACCCCTATGTGACTAGGCATCCAAGATAATGTTACCTTGTTGGTCTTCGCCAGTGTCTTTAAGCTATTATGACAGTCCCACACTGTTTTTGAAATACAGAAGTTGCTTGCCATGCCATCAGAGCCGCCCTATTGTCTTTGTTTACATATCGTATCGTTTAACTTTACATACTCTGCCACATTCCAAAATTGCAGCTATTTCTGCTTGGAGTTTACCTAGGTGGATACTTACGTTTCACCCAGGCCTACCACCGTATATGCCTCCTCCTGTACCTCATGAATTTTTGAAGCCATCAGTGTACCAGGAGACACCATTCGACATATGTTGAGGTTCTCCTAGATCCTAGTCCGATTTGTCACTTAGTTTGACCCTGTATGAGACCTTGGTGTCCACCACTCTTGGTATTCTATTCAGTGGTATCTCAAGTATGTCGCACCGCAGGTTGTCAATTATCGTGGTGTGTTTCATGGCAAGGTGGTAAAATCTATTGCCATGGCACTGCATTCTGTATGCAGCCATTTTAGCTTCGCCCTTCATCTAAATGTCAAGAGGTGGGATATTCAGCTGTACCTCCAATGCTGCTGTTGGTGCACCCTTCATGGTGCCCGCTATGCCCACACACGTAGCCTGCTGCACCTTTGTGAGCACTTTAGATGTTGTACGTATCAAGCATGCTAGACAAAGCAACAGTGAATGATTCTGGGTATCTGCTAGAACGTTAGAAAAGTCGGATTTTAAGACATTTGCTCTCAGTGAAAGTATCGTTAGTCGATTTTAAGGAGCATCTTGACGTGGTCAGCAAGAGATTCTTTTTGAGGCTGGAAGGACTACAATCGAATGTCTTTATAGGCTCAGAGTACATTAGTGTATATTTTCCAAGCTATTTACGCCTTTAGTGGGTATCTAAAAGGGCACCGTATTGAAAATGGGCACATCCACCATTATTGTAAAAAAATCCAGTAGCCTCAATAATCAAGTGTTTCAGATTGGCCCAAAATCGTTGGAAAAATAGGGCAATCTTCAAACCATCAAGTCATAAATACTGACAAAAACACAAAATCTTAGAACAGATACAAGCCTAGAGGGCACACACCTTAGTTTAAATAAGCCTTACAAGCTCAACATCTAGGAAGTCGTACACATACTAGCTTTGGGGCTATGGCGAGGGCTACGGGAAATTTTCTCCAGAAATTTCTACCAACTCACGAATTGTACTTTTGAGAAATGCATTGAAGTACCTCCCGAACTTTTTAAATTATTACTCATTATTAAAATTAACTTGGGTATAAAAAAAGAAACATTCTATAATCAAAGCATACTGCAGGACTTATGTTAGCTGTGTTTGCCGCAAAATATGTCTTTAGATGGCACCTGAGACCTTCCTAATGATATGCCATATGACCCCCGTTTATAAGGATTGATATAACTATGTGAATTCCTTCGGTTTTCACTTTAACATTGACAGCTATAACTTTGTCAAAAAAAACCATAGCTCATAACTCATATACTGATTAACAAAATAAACTGCTCATCACTGTTTTCGGTTTTCCGCCAACCCTCTATATAGAAGGCCTTTACAGAAACAGTGATCTGGATCCGGATAGATCAGTCATACGTCAAACAGTTGTCAGAGGGGATTTATGATTCCATGGATTTAACGGACATCGAATAATGAAAAAGTTGGTTTAAGAATAAAATACAGATGGTTAAGGAAAACACCAACTGATCTGAATCATCCGATCGTAGTCACTTGCTGTACGACAGTGAACTGACTATTTCTGACTGATCCAGATCACTTTCCGAACGTCAGGATCAGTGATCCAAGTGATCGGGTTAATACGATCATAGTTTCCGTGAAGGCCTAGAATCTCTGCCTGAAAAGTGAAGTATGTAGATGAATGCCTACGGAATACTTTGAGGTCCCTGACGAACAAATAGCATAACTATATCTGGTATACCTAACTATGCGACTGTGAGTTTCAAAACTCTTCTTTCTTCTGCCTGCTATAGGGTTAATATACATAGTAGCAGGTAACAGAAAGGGTCTGCCGAGCAACCCTCGTATACCTATAGTAGTTTCTCCTATTTTGATGTCATTTTGCGAATAATAGTTTTTTCTCTTCTAGGATATAATAGCTTTTCTCACTAGATTAGGCTTCTCTGAAACTACCAGTTTGAAAGATTCTATATTTTATCGAACGCATCCTCCTGATAACATACGGTATAAAGGCGATGTCTATCTATCTGGGCAGTGTATTAAAAATGTATCTAACACGCTGCTTATGGTACTAGAAAAGGAGTGGTGTTCTTCTTCAGATTCAAGGCAGGGCTTCAAGAGTTTAACTGATATTACATTTCATTGCCGTATCAAAATATTGTATTTTCGACTACCAACCTGCCAAATAAACTAACCTTGCTCATACTCGAGAGCCTGTTAGACGAATTACTGTAATTAGTCGAAGCAAGTTCAACAACATTTATTAATTTATGTTACTAATTGTTTTTGATTGACTAATTAGACAGTCCAGCTAGAAGTGATGTAATGCACAGAGATTTTTGTAGTTCATCGAATGCAAATCAAGTGTGGACTGCAACCTTCGTTTTTATGAAACTAAACGAAGTGGCATTTAATATATAAGGATAATTTGTTGCGGAAATGTCAGTACCTATAGCGCCTATACATATAAATACCATGCATAATATAATTCTAATAGAGTGTGGATTATATAATTTTGTAGCATCATCAGTTCCCACGCGTACGTAAAAATCAATATTTTGTAATCGGAAGAATTTCAGATGCATACATGGTTTCACGACTATACTAATCTATAGATAAAATTAGCGCTAAATATATTTAATTAAAGAAATCGATTATATTTTGCAATGCATGCCAAGAGTAACCAACATCTTTATTTTCTATTGAAGCTATATTAATACATATGCAGCGTCCATCCCAAAAGCAGTGAGCTTAAAGAAGTAGGCTTATTGGTACAAAACGTTATTAACCTTCAAATTCTTTATCACTAAATTACGTTTTTTAAATTTTTTTAAGCTGTATTTATTAGTAAGTACTCTATGTAATCTCTTCAGTCGTTGTCCGTTTTCGGACGTCGTGACTCATTTATGGTGGCTGCATAGTGACCCTGCGCCATGCTTCTCTATCTTCTACAGCGCGCATCATCTGAGAAACCGACATGTGTGTGAGATTTTTTATTTGGTCGATATATCTCACCTGTGACCTTCCTCTTGACCTTTTGCCATCCACCGTCCCCTGGATCATTAGTTTTTCCATGCCGTCCTTCCGTATTACATGTCCGAAATATTTAAGCATGCGTCTCTGGATTGTTGGTAGTAATCTTTCATTGTCGGATATTTTTAATTCTCTTAAGATGGACGCGTTGGTGCGGTGCGCTATCCAGGGTATTCTTAGCATTCTTCGGTAGCATATCATTTCAAACGCCTCAATTCTTCTTCTGCATGCAGGATTCCGAGCCATACTCCGCAATTGAGAACACTAGCGACTTGACTACTCTTGTTTTAGTTTCCTTACGGATACGGTGATCTTTCCAGATTTTCACAAGTCTTCCCAACGCATCTTTTGCCATCCCAATTCTTCTTCTAATTTCTTGCTCCGAGCCACCCTTATTTGTGATCTTTGTACCCAAATAAATAACCTCGTCTTTAATTTCAATACTCTGGATTTGACGCAAAGGCAAAGATATCGTGCCAGCCCGGTCTATAATAAGCAAGTGGCGTTTAGATCTATTAAGACGCAGTCCGGATTTTAGACTGACTTTCTCTATTCATTGTAGGAGATCATGCATTTCTTGTTCATTTTTAGCCACTGCAATAGTGTCATCAGCATATCGAAGGTTCGAAACCCTATTCCCTCCAATAGATACTCCACAAACGCAGTTCTCCAGCGCCTTCCTCATTATCCATTCTCCATAAATATTGAAGAGTATCGGGGAGAGAATCCTTCCCTGCCTTACGCCTTTTCTTACTCTGAAGTTTCGGGAGTATTCATTTCCTATTTTTATTTGGGCTAGATTGTTGCCATATAGCTGTTTAGGTACGTTAAATGGTCAGGAACTCCCATTTCTTTTAAGATATACCACAGTTTATTCCAGTGTACTGTAACATAGCTGATATATTGTATTCAAAAAGCTTTTTGAATATGTAATGGAGATGAACAATTGTTTTTGATCAATAATCGTAGCATAATAATTACCATTACTGCATAAAACATAATTACAACTGTCAACTTTCCTAAATAAATTTTACAAAACTACCAACTCCCAAATAGTTGGATGTCATGCCTACAATCGCTGGTCCGATGGATTTGAAGCCGTCAAAATCGTTTTACAGAAAGTTTTTTTTTAACAATTATTGGCTTTGAGTGTATGCTCATTCAACCAGACCACAACTCAATGCGCGCTAACCTAACCAAAAAAAAACCTTTAACACAGACGGGGACACTCGCTTCACGCCTAGGGGTCTTTCAAGGCGACTTTTAAAAGACAAACAAAGAGGACCACGGTATTTACAGAAAGTTAAAGCGTTCAGTGTTCGGTCCGATCTCTTATTCCAAAGGAGAGTTACAAACTCACAAACAAACATAAACAGGTGAAGCAAATAAAAGAATGTTAAATTTTCATAAATGATCAATTGTTCATTAAAGTGCTTATAGTTATCACGTTAAACTTAGATTAAACTCCTAACTGATAGAATGTCATTTCCGCAACAAAGTGTTCTTTGGACTAGTGCAAAAACTTCACCTCTTAGCATAATAAATTGTTCAATTAGTGGCAACTTTTTCCAGTATGGCAAAAAAAGTAATTTTAGCAATCTATAGCCCCAGTATGAATGCAGGTCAAGCTTTCTATTGAAAACTTGCATACATACATTATCACACAAAAACGAGCTATTATTTATTTACATTCTTGTCAATGCAGTGCTATGATCTTATCTCCCACGTTTTCTTGTCCACTGTATGATTGAGGGCATTTATCTAAAGACTTATGACAAAACCCGTACCCACATTTGCCGAATAATTTATGCAATCTCGACTACTTGCCTTACAATCGAAAACTTAGGTCATATATCTCTGTTTATCTTTTTACACACTATGTACCAGAGATATGTTTGTTGTTAGCAACAAAGTAACAGCGCTCATTTCGTAAGTGATTCTACGAGGGTACGTTAAAGTGTTTTGGGATTGGCACTTGTTAGGATTCGCCTAAGCTGGAACATTTGCTGTTACACTTCTTGCTTTTTGAAAAAACTCATTTATATTAAGGGATACTTACAGCAGTTTTCAGTCAAGCACGCGCAAACAGGAAATCCAATGTAGTAATAAATGGGAAAAATATAAATAATCTCAGATGTTCAGATGATACTGTTATAATTACAACCAGTTTGAAAGACTTGCAAAACCTTATGGAACGGACCAATACATATAGCAATGAATACGCAATCACCTTGAATCTGAAAAAGACAAAATATTATGAATATCACTAAACAAATGAAGAAGCGACAAAAGTTGATCGTAGATAACACCATCATTGAAAGGGTTGCAAATACTTGGGTACAATTATAATGAAGAGAAAGATCAAACTGCAGAAATAAATAGACACATAGAAATAGCAAGAACAGCTTGTAAGAAGATGAGGACACTCTTATCAAATAGAAACCTTGATTTAAACGTAAGACTTCGTACCCTACGATGCTATACAGGGTGTTTCATAAGTTGGGATTTTTTTTTACAGCGGATAGTACTCGCCAAAATGATTGTTTTTTTTCCATATAAGCAAAATATTTAGAGAAAACAAGATACTGACTGAGTCCGTCCCTGCTCCCTGGGCAATGAGATGACCATGTATTGTCATATCACAACAAAACAGCGCCACGCGTTTGCGGTACCTGTGAGGAAACAATCAGTTCGTCATACTCGGGTCATACGTCGCGTTGCTGTCCCATAGTGTTCGAGGGTGTTTGACAATGGTGCATGCTTATAACAATAATGAACTGGTGGACATGATTTTAATGTCCGGTGAGTGTGGTCAAAATGCCGCTGCGGCTTCGCGAGAGTATGCCGATCGTTTCCCTAACCGTACTCACCCTGTACCTCGTCGACTTGTCTCGCTCCTACAAAGAGCTAGAGACACAGGATGTCTGAATCCACATCGTGGTGGACACGCTGGAAGACTTGTCGAGGACTTACAGATCGTATGGTCCAAATTGAAGAAGATATCGTAAATCGTACTTTTACCTGTAAGACGCCTGCGACAGGACCGTACTTACAACTTCCGTAGCAACCAAATAGTGAGTACTTGCTTGAATTTTTTTTTACTGTTTTGCTGCTGATTCACCGTGCAATAGCTTTGCCGTTTCAAGAGCCGTTGCTTCTAAAGAGGAAAGTCCCAACTTCAGAACACCCTGTATATCCTATTTCTTATTGTATGGAGTTGAATCCTGGACCCGCAAAAAAAATATATAAGAAAGCTGCATGCCTTTGGGATGTGGATGTATAGACGCATGCTCCGTATTCCGTGGACTGACAAAATTACCAACCATGAGGTGCTGCTGCCAGTAGGAAAAGATCCAGAATTGGTCTTCAGCATACAAAAAAGAGAACTCGAATACTTGGGACATGTGATGAGGGGAAGTAGGTATGAAATTTTGAGATTGATAATACAGGAAAAAATTAAAAGAAAAAGATCGCTTGGGAGACGGCGCGTATCATGGTTGAAGACACTCCGGGACTGGTTTCATTGTAGTTCAATGACCTGTTCAGAGCAGCTACATCAAAAATTAGAATTGCCTTGATGATTGCCAATCTCCGAAGAGAGACGGCACCCTAAGAATAAGACAGCGGGTACATTTATGTCAGTTTGTACCGACCCAGAGAGAGCTACAATTAGCGTCCAAGCGGGTCTGTCAATAAAATTCATGGAGCTCCTAATGGAAACTCTCAGAGTTCCCTACAAATTTCTATGCTAATAGCATTAATAACCTGCGCCTCAGCCTACTGATGAATTCAGCCTTAGCAATACAAAGCTTTTACCACATCAGCATCATTTAAGTTTGCGTAGCTTAACAGCAATCATCGCTATGATTCAATAGCTTTTGCATGGTATAGAAAATAGGAGTATTAAGCTGTAATCAAATCACTTAAGAGTGGTCCACGTGCTACGTTTTCTACAACGTTTTGTGAGAGCACAAAAACGAATGAAAACGTTGCAAAAATAAAGCGTTCACACAGCAGGAACAAGCTGAATCTCATACAATAAAAAAGCCGTCTACATCTACTAACAATTTTCCTGAGCTTTAATAACAAAATAAATGTAGTTATATAATGTATTGCATAATGTTGAAAGACGATGCTACAAATGAAACGATTATTGTTTCTACTGTCATATTTTACTCAGTCTGACTTTAGTATGGTAAATTTACCTTTTACCTCCCACACCGATAGGTGAGGGGAGTCTTGTGATCGCGAACATTTTCGATTTTGAGATAATACGCTTTTTGGCCGTTTTATGATGTCTACATAAGGAAAATCCATGAAACTCATTTCCGTAGGTCTGTCTGTCTATCCTCGTAATATCAGTAACCGCTGCATGGATTATGATGAAATTTGGGTACTGATATGCTGTGGAATCCTAATAGGTATGCTGCTATAATTTTGATAATCGGTGCATTGGCGGCAGAGTAATTAGCAAAAAGCAAAAAAGTAGGAAATAATTTTCTTGAGTAAATCCTAACGGCGCTCTCACTGTGGAACCGGAAGCGATATTGACAAAACCGGATTTTTACCGGACTAGTTTTTTCATGTTGATTCCGAATCTGTATATAGTTTTTCTCTAGCACCTGCAGTTTTGGCTATCTTTTGTATACGGACAGACGTACGGACAGACAGAGGCTCTGCATAAGGTCTCTTCAGTGAGAGCTAGAAATTTAAATATTCCTCAAGCTTCGTTTTTGGGCGTTTTAGAAATCCCTAATCATTTTCTACTTTTATTTGGGTGGTGGTGAAATTGGGATGATCGTGGGGTGGGGGGTTGTAGAACTCAAAAGTTTGTTGTATTCAATAGGTTGTTCATTGACCTGTGAAAAAAGACTTAGCGGCATAAAATACCCTTTTTTAGGTCCATTTGAAAAACCTTGCATATTACCAAAACCAAGAGACCTAGATTTTGCTGATGTATACATGCGAGTATTGCTTCTGATCATTCTATATTGTATAATGTGGAAACTATGAAATCGATTACAGTGAAATTTTCACATAGTATTTTTACCGTGGCAAGGATCGAAAACGTTTATGATTTTTAGGAATCGTGTCAGTGGCGGCGCAGCAACAATAAAAAAACTAAAAATATAAAAACCGCTGAAACTTTGTGTTTAGGCGTTTTAAGGGTTTCTGATTATTTCCTGTATGTTTTTTGGGTGGGGTGAAATTGGGGTGGAAGGAGGTGGGGGCTGTAAGACTGAAAAAGTTGTATTTAGAATAGGATCTTCACTGATCTGCGAAAGAGGGCCACAGCGACATAATACACTCTTTTAGGTCAATTGGAACATTGCCTTGCCTATTAGAGAAACCAAGGGACTTTGCATTTTTAGATGCCTACATGAGTATTGCTTTACATCTGTATTGTGTAACCTGGAATTTTGATGAAATTTCAACATAGTATAATTACAGTGTTGAGGGTGGACAATGCGTATGGTTTTTAGAAATCGTGTCAGTTAAATAATAAAAAACTAAAAATATAAAAATAGGTCTAACATTGTTTTTAGGCGATTTGGGGTTACTGATCATTCCGTTCCATCCAGTTTAAGCTTGCAGAATAAAAACTGTATCGTCTTGGATCCTACGGATAGAGATGCAAGAAGCTATTTACGAGTTTTTGGGTTGGATGTTTTTTTTTTGAGAGCAGGCGGTCGATGATTTGGTTGCAAGGGAAACCCAGACTATAGCTTAATGCAATGGGAAAATAATAAAATTTAATGATAACACCGTTATCCGTGGGAAGTACTGAGTCAATCAACTTGACTCCAACTTTGTATTTATGTTCACGCAACCTTGGTGACATTGATCAAGGAGGAAGTACTGCTATCAATAATGCAATTCCTCATTTTACCATAGTAACATTTTTTCTTCGCCTTCTTACAACGCCCAATTGAGGTTTTGAATTAAGAAACAAACTGTTTTTGTTTTCTTTTTTTTTCGCAATAGTTCAAAGGTTATATCAAAATAAAAATAGGTTTTTGAATCGAGTACCGAAAACACGCCGACGGCTCCCGAACCCGTGTGACGTCACCATGGCGGTAAGGATGCTCCTTTGTGGTCAAAGTGTAGATCAGTGCAAGTAATATGTCTAACAAAATTTGATTCAAACACATATTTATGTTGATCGTAGAAAAAATGTGTGTAACAAGTGCAAAAAGCACATCAAAAAATTGGAAGGCCTGGGTTTCGATCCAAAGACCCTGAAATCCACTATTGGACTCTCTAACCACTGGGCCAACGAAACATATTTGATTAGGTACTTACATACTTACTGGAATCTGTAATCTGACTTCAACTTCAAACACTCAAAAACATATTTATTTCGTTCGTAGACTTCGTCTCGAGTGGCAAACTTCATTCATCGACTGTGTTGCAACAAATATACACTAGTTACCAGTTTAGCAGTACGTATTTTCGCGATTGGCTGGGAATGTAGAATCTAATATCGGAATAGGACGTCGCGTCGTTGGTCAAAGGAGCATCCTTACCATCATGGTACTCGATTCAAAAACTCATTTTTATTTTGATATAACTTTTGAATTATTGCGAAAAAAAAGAGAACAAAAACAGTTTTGTTATAAAACTTATGTATGATCTTTTCATTTATGACAAAACAAAATTATTCAAAACCTCAATTCTTATGGAGCACGTATGGTCCAACTTTCCAGCCGTCTCTCGTACATAAGCCAATTTCGATTGTTATTTTTATTGTTCCTTCGTCGGCCACTGTTTCCTAACAGTTCACCATTGAGAGGTGATACATACAGTGAAATGTCAATACCTGTATGGGGCAAGCTGACCTAAAACCTGCGGTTGTCTGACCAAAATTAATCGGCTGTGAAGTCGATCAATGTCGTTTTTTCCAAAGTCTATCTGTATACACACAGATATTAAAATGAAGAAAATGACGCACAAATTGCAAATAGACGAAAAAGCTGTAGATCATGATTTAGGCTTATAGAACAAGCGGTGCTGCTAAAATTACACGGCGCTGCCAAGGTCCGTTTTTTTAAGCTAATATGATATAATGGCAGGCAAATGGATTAAGCTGTCACTATAAAATAATTTTTACATTTATCAGCAGGAGTATGAAATATGTGGGGATTTTTTCATGACTACTACCAGTAAGGACATGTGCTTAAGAACAGTATCGATACAGTAAATCATTTTATGAATTTATTACAATTTTTTGAGGTCTTCAATTTTCACAAATTTTTCTTAAGAACTATTTATACCTCCAACTACTTTAACGCTCGTTGTGGAGAACCAGAGATGCCCGCTTAGCTTCATACGTTGTAGTTGTAGTACGTCTTCATATATTTCAAACTTGGAGCATTACCTAAGCTATGGAATCAAATACAACAAATTCTCGAAAATTTAGCAATAAATGCCAAACATAATATCATACTATAACCATGGAACCTCAAGCAAATTTAAACGATTTTTTAATGTTTTGGTATCGACTGCATTGGTTATTAGCCTCGTGTTCTGTATAGGTTTTGGTACTGTTTCCCGGCGCCACCTAGGATTTAGAAGCCAGCAGTGTGAATGCTCAGGTGGATATTCTCGCTAAGCTTTTTTTATGGATATTTATTTTTGGTTGAAAAAACCAGAAATAAATTCCCGCATCTGACGGGAATCGAACCCTACTAAGCCAACCCACCCCTCAATTTGCATCATACTTATACTTTTTGTAAGGCGGGCGCCTTTGTATTTCTATTTTGGCATTAAATTTTCAGCAAGTATCATTAAATAAATATAGTTTTAAAACAAACAAAAAAAAACATTTAAGCACTAAAAAGGGGAAAATAATTTTTTATAGAAGCTGCGACCCTTTGAGCCACAATTGTCATATATCAACCCACGCTTTTTTACAAAATTACTTTTATTTTTTGCTCACATATTACCTTCAGCTTATATTAATAATAATTATTTTTCACTTTTAGTAGAAGAGGATGTAGGGATCAAATAGTGTAGAAGATTTTTCTCGAAGTGCCGACGTGTCTGCGTTTGTTTTATACCTTATTCAGGGCTTAAATTTATATAAAGACGAAAGAATATATAAGTAAGGATACAAATTGAAAAGTTTGAGCATTAACTTTAACAATTCAATCTTACAAATAAATTTAAAATTTTGTCCGCTAAAATTTCAAGATTAACATTTAAAAGATTTGAAAAATATTTTACGAAATGCAATTCAGTTAAACAATCAAAATCATAATTGGACACTGGACTTCAAGTTGTATAAAAATATAAAATATAACACAAATTTTCATTGCATAATATCAATAAAATGTTATATGTTATTTCTCACTTTTATTTCCCGCACATTTCCGTCGTTCTGTCTGTCTGTTGGCGTTTTTCTAAAATGGTAATCTCAGTAACCGCTGCATTGATTGTGCTAAAATTTGGGCAGCGAGATGCCGTCGAGTTGTAGGAGATAGTGATACTATAATTATGAAAATCGAGCATGGGCGGCGGAGTAATTAGCAAAAAACAAGAAATTTGAAATATGCCTCAAACTTCGTTTTTAGGTGTTTTAGGGGTTTGTGCTCATTTTCTACTTTTTTTTTGGGTAGGGTGAAAGTGGAGTGGTTGGGGGTGGGGGGTTGTCTAAGTGAAAAAAAATGTTGTATTCATAATATGCTGTCCATTGACCTGCGAAAGAAATACCTAGCGGCATGATACGCTTGCCTCTAAACATTGCCTTGCATATTACAGGAGTTTCTGATACATACGAGTATTGCTTTAGATCGTTCTGTACTGTGTAACGTAGAAGCTTGTCTAAGGTTGATCTTTAATGGGTTTCTACTGATTTACCTGCACAAATGAAACTATAAAGATAAAAAGATGCCTGCAAATTGTGTAGTACCAGGTTGCACTAGCAATTGTGCGTCCAATAAGGGACATAAACAGAAGTGGGTGAAAGGTATTCCTCGGAAGGGGTGGTTATATTTATAAGGATAAAGACAATAATTTACAAACATTCCAAAGGATAAGACCTATTTTAAACCACAATGTGGTACCTACAATGTTTTCTGGACCTCCCAAATATCACAGAAAAAGACAGTTAATAGAACTCATCTGGGCATGCCAACGAGGGCATGCATCTGGGCATACCTACGAAGAGCTTTGATAGTGAAAGGGAATCAAGACCGGCAAGAATGGCTTCACAGTGACCTAATAGTGAATTTTTCTAGCTCAAGTGACAATTTACAAAGTAAATTGAGTGTTCATTTAAGTGGAAGTGAAAGTGGCATCAGGAAACAGGTTGCGTTTATTTTTATTTTGTAGTGTCTGACTACGAAGAACCAGACATCAGATGTAAGTGGTATTAGTAGTAGTAGTTCTAAAAAGTATTTTTCTTAATTTATTAACCGAGATGAACTTTAATACATATAAAATGTAATAATTACTCTGAAACTATAGGGCCACTATTTGACAGCTGAGCCACGTTGCCACATCTAAGGCTCCGGCCTAGTGTAGAGTCGGCCATGTGCCTGACAATAATTATAGGGCTGTTCCAAATTACGGTTCTATCACCGTCCCAGAACTGATTTCATCATGCCCCGCCCATTTTGTGATTCTAGAATCGATGATTGGTTGGTACGCTGGCGCACCGTTTTTGGAACTGTAAAATGATGAAATCAGTTCTGGGACGGTGATAGATCCGTAATTCGGAACAGCCCTAAAGTTAGTGCTTGTCACTATTTATGGACCCCTTGTGTCGCGGCACTGCCAAGACATTATTTTGACATATGAATCTTTTCTTTGTTTTGAGACACTGTATTTAATATTTTATAGATGTGACTGGTGATCATAACCATAAATAGGATAAGCTTTTGAGAACTAGGACTAAAATTTATTTGTATACTTGACAAATTGGTATATTGATAATTGATGATGAAAATATAGCATCTAAATAGGTGAAAGCAGGTCAATAATAGTTTTTAAACGTTTTTATTGTTGGTGTGTGACTATAACGCAGGCGAAAATCATGGACTTTTGTATACAAAAAATAAAACCGAGGTTCCGTTCCTTTTTATGCATCAAGAGCTCTGTTTCAGAGACAGTTTTAAGGTCAAGCTGTGCTTGTCACTATTAGTGTAAAGACGGCACTATTAGTGGATGGCACTATTTCAGTAACTCTCTATTTAATAGATGGCTGGACTACATCGCATATAGCTTATCTGCTTGAAAATTGAATGGGAGTAATTTAAATGTCATATGGCTTGGCGGCTAACAAATCAATAAATAATATTTTACACTTCGAGCGCTGTCAGATAAGCACCGGAGTGTATCGTGTTCTGTTAACACACATTGCGTGCTGTAATGTGTGTCAATCCCATAGAATGGCGATTAGCTCATGTGAACTTGTAAAAATATCCTGTATTTACATGTATATCTTAATGCAGATCTTGAGCGACGCGACTGGTTAATCAGCACGGAGGCATTTTAAGTGTAGCAAAGATCTTGCCGTGAATCGTAATATCACATTATCAACGTTTATAGGTGCACACAAACATCGTTGTTCCAATTTTTGCCTAATCGACATGATCGTGAAATGGTAATCAGGGCGGTAAAGATAATTTTAATTGAGCGTGATGATGTCACTATGAAGGAATGAATAAAGATTCACTCATCTCCACTAGGCCTACGAGTGGGCCCTTCTGAGATGAGGATGGCCTTGGGTCCTGCCCGTCTTATGTCTTCGGGTTCAAGGACGCTTGAACCTAATGTAGTCTGCCTGTGATTCCCAAGGGTATCGCAGCGACATAGCGTGCATAAGTCGCGTCACTTGACACTCCAATCACAGATGTCACCTTATTTTTTTTATAAATCCACAGTAGAAGTGATAGAATGGAGTTTAGATCTACTTAGTACTTCCAATATATATAAACATCTTTAAATGCTCCCATCCCCAGTGTCCTCTGCTCCCAATTTTACCATCCCAAGAAGATATAAAAATATCAGGAACGTTTAAAACGTTTAAAAACTTGAAGCGGTTATAAGGATTTTTTGCAATGCACCGATTTTTTAAATGTAGAAGCATTAGCTATTGGCCCACATCATATCACATTCCAAATGTCATCTTGTCAGTGCGGCAGCTATTGAAGTTATATGATTTCAAAATAATACTACTCCTCTCAGCTATAGCCTGCTAAAAGAATTCCAGATATGTCCTAAAAAGTAACGTTAGAATAGGTCTATAAAGTGTGTAATGTTACAAAGGTCATATTTTACGGTAATGGAGGATCCTTTAAGAGTACACACATTTTTGGAGCTTTCATCCTTCTTAAAATGAACGAAAATTGTTCAGGAATTCCAAACACATCTTAGAACAAAGCTTGGAGCGACACTGCGAGTTTTTACTTGTTGGAAACTATTCTGCCACATATAAAAAGAATAAATTCTTGGACAAAGAATATAAGTACCTACTTCATTCAAGTGTACCGTATCTTTCTAATTGCGCAATGCTGTAGTAAACTTAAACCAATAATGTGATATTTTTGATCATATAGGATTATATTAAGTGAATATTTTCAACTAAAAACTGCGAATGTCTTGAAAATAAGAATATCAAAGTCTTAAGGAAACCATTTAATTACCTTAAAAACAAAACAATGGATAAATCATCTAACTGAAGCATATCGTAATCTTGATACAGACATGCGAAACAATTTTGGTCTTCTTGGAGCAAGCATCTAAGGGCAACTGTAAAAGCATTCGATGATTTTAGGTTATTGTCAGTATTTCTGCAAATTCATGTTGAAAAATCCGGATTACCACAGAATACAATACAATACAATACAATTACTTTATTTCCATAAGACAGTTACAAACTGTATTGGAATAGTCAAAAATCACCTAAATCTAATTAATAATAATATACAATATAAATAAATAATAAAATAATAAAATTGTACTTAACCCTAAATTACGATTTTTATGTAATCTTCCACCCGATAGTAGCATTTTTGTAACAAAAAATGTTTTAAATTGAATTTAAATTGACTGAAGCTACTACATGCTTTAATATGGTCGGGGAGATTATTAAATAAAAGAGGGCCTAGATTATTAGGTGATCGAAATGCAACTTTCGATGTACTTGTGCTTATATGCAGATTCTTTCTATTTCTGGTATTAAAATTATGTATATCGCAATTTCGTTTGAAATTGAATATAAAGGATATGTGAAATTGAATATAAAGGATATGTACCTGTACTTTCAACTAGAAGAAATATTACGCCTATCGGTCCACCATTGTTTATATTCCATTCACATTATACTTACATAAATATACATATTTCATATCACATACCTGTAGTGTTGCCAAATTTACTAATACAAGGTTCGTTAGTATTATTTTCCTGCAGATAGTTTACATTTTCATTGAAAATCTCTCCTTTCTTACGAACGCCAAAAAAGTGAGATTTTGCCATCTATTCATGTTATTGTGTAACAGGGACCGAAATCGTGTAGGTAATTACACGATTAATCCTGCAATCTGGCAACACTGCATATTTGATGCACACATACAAACGTCTGTATGAGGTGCATACAACCACTACCGCGCAACAATTATTTCATGAGGGTATAAGAATATACCACACAGACACAAGTAATATGAATTATTTACAAATACCTATAAGGCCTAATCAGAATAAAAGGCGAATTATCTGAAAAGATTGATATCGAGAAAGGAGTAAGGCAGGGATGTGTCCTTTCACCCCTACTGTTCAACGTCTACTCGGAAGAGATATTCAGGAGAGCTTTAGAAGACACCACGGATGGTATAATTATAAATGGGCGATGCATTAATAACCTGCGTTACGCTGACGACACGGTTATTCTAACAAATAGTGCTGAAGCACTTCAACGACTGATGAACAGAGTAACAACAGTATGTGAAGAGTTTGGGATGGAACTAAACACAAAGAAAACAAAAACTATGGTTGTCAGCAAGCATCAGAACAAGAAAGTAAGAATTAACGTCACCGGAACGGAGCTGGAAAGAGTAAGAAGAATAAATTATCTTGGAAGTAATCTTGATGAAGCTTGGGACCATTCACTAGAAATAAGAACACGCATAGAAAAAGCACGTAACGTATTTTATAGGATGCAAAAGGTATTATGCAGCCGCCAACTTAATATCCCATTACGAGCTCGGATACTGAAGTGCTATGTTTTTTCCACTGTACTGTACGGTGTTGAGGCTTGGACAATGACAGAAGCAACACAAAAAAGAATACAATCATTCGAACTCTGGTGTTACCGTAAAATGCTTAGAATATCTTACGTGAGTCATACGACAAATGAGGAAGTCCTGCGAAGAATGAACAAGACAACAGAACTTATGAACCTCATAAAAGAAAGAAAAACACAATATTTTGGCCACATTATGAGAAACGAAAAATACGAACTGCTTCGTCTTATCATCGAAGGCAAAATCAATAGTAAGAGAGGACCAGGAAGAAGACGCAACTCCTGGCTCAAAAACCTGCGACAGTGGTCAAATATGACCTCCATAGAATTATTTAGAGCCGCCACAAATAAGATTAAATGGGCAAATGTAATAGCCAACGTCCTGAAGGATAAGGCACCTTAAGAAGAAGAGATAAGGCCTGTGGCGATCTGTAGATGTGCATGAACCAAGACTAATATTCTCAATAGTACTGGTACTTCACAGTTTTCATACTTTGTATTTTTGATCGAAGATATAGGTGCTTAGTTGGAAAATATGATATCCTTACTAAAACTTTATGAAATGCTTGTTCGAAGCATACTGGAATTTTAGTTGTAAAGGAAATTATACCTTTGGTCAGAGCGTATATTCTTAGAATGAGTATTGCAATCAAAAATATATTTTTCTTGATTCAAATTAACCATAACTTCGTATCAAGATTGTCAGAATTCTTGAATTGGGTTTTTTTACGTTAGTAGCAACATTACCTATTATGGCCCCACATAATTACTCATCTCAAATTTCATCAAAATGTATATGCTGTTTTTGCAACAGACAAAAGTCGAGAGCTCTAAACATTATTTTAAGGAGGTTGATAGTCAAACAGACTCAATGCTATTCCATAAGCAAAATTCATTTTTCGTCAAGCGGTACAAACTGCTTGTCATAAGATCTGTATATTGCAATCATTTTAATATATTATGTTAATATTCTCTCGACAGAATTTGCGCTTTCTCTGTGAATTAATCAAACAGATAAAAGCTAATTTTTGTTGTTCTTCGATAGTCTTTCGACATGCGAATACCAAGCATATACAGATACAAAATCTGCATAATACATACTATGTATGTGCGCGCAAGACTGCATTTACTACTTGTGTTGCAAGGTACCAATTTTTCATGAAACTCCCACATTAATATTAGCTACTTTGATTAATTATGTGAGCAGCATGCAGGTACAAGGTGTATGTACAAAAATAATGATGATAATAGCAAGAATTCTTATTGATCATCTATTAGTCGAATTGCCCTGCTCTGGACTGCTTCAAGTATACATAGAGTCATAGAGTAGTAGGGGCAGCAGCTCCCCAGGTATGAGAGCAATACTTCAGGCCAGATCTTATCTGGGTTTTATACATCTTGAGAAGCTTGGGCGGAGAAGTACTTTGTGGCTCTGAATATCACAGATATCGGTATTTTTCTCATGAGGCCTGCGTGTGAATAGCAGATCACTGATGCGGAGCAGAAACAAATTCGGGGCCAATACCGATCCCTGCGGGACCCCAGTGTTGATTTTATGGAAGGAAGGGGAGAAGCCGTCTATCATGACAGAGATTTTGTGACCAGAGAGGAAGTCTGATAACCAATCGCATGAATCGGGATGATGACTGTACATGCAGGAAGCTTGCTTAGGGGAGCGGTATTTATACTCCCCATTCAATTTTTTTCAGCTGCATGGCTTCAGCAAAAATGGTTTGTGTCGTCATTAATAGATATTCATATTTAGTTGAGGCAATGACGCGTAATTTTCGTGTCCAGAAAGAAACCGGATGACCCTTGGTATGTTTTGAAACTTTTTTGTCATTGCACCATATTTCCCAAATGGGAGGAATCTGAGATATAGGGGGTTAAAACGTAAAAAAAAAATCGTTAAGTAACCGAATGAAAATGCGGTAGTATTTTACTACACCTACCAACTAAAGTTCCAAAAAATCGTCACCCGAAATTTACGGGTGGTTTGCGCGTACCGATTTTTTTAAAATGAAAATAAAAAATCGCGACAAAACCTGTCACACCTTGATGGAAAATTCTTTGTTTTGTAGTAGATAACACAAAAAATACTCTCATCCGTTTCTGTTGGGCAGATTATGAGAAATTTGAGCTTACACAGTTCGATTTTTCACATCATTTTCGTTAAAATTTGTTAAAAAATTGTTCATATTGTTTAAAACGGGTGACGTTTTTTTACATGTTCTTTGGAGGTCCAACTATGACACATATCAATGTCATCGGTTTTTATTATATTTAACGGCATTTTTCAACCGATTTACTATTTATTATTTTTCTTAACGATTTTTTTTTCACGTTTTAACACCCCTCCCTCTCCTCTATCTCCGATCCCTCCCATTTTCGGGTTATGGTGCAATGATAAAAAAGTTTCCAAACTGCCTCTAGAACTCAAAATACTAAGCGTCATCCGGTTTCATCCTGGACACGAAAATTACGCGTCATTGCTCTGAATAACTTAATTTTCTACCCCTACCGTAAACAAAAAATTTTGTTACGGCATAATAGACTCGGTAGTTTTTAGACACTCTGTATACGATTATTAATGACGGATTAGCGAAGGCAGAGTGCACACACAGCCGTGGGCACGAAGATGATTCCTCTTGCTGACATAACGCTGGAAGATTTAACGACTGAGAGTGAAAGTGCCGAATCTAAGAGCCGTCATCACAACTCAGCTGATCGCATGACGGCCTACTTCCACACTCTTGTATTGGTCCAGTAAAACTAGACTGAATACTGTCTATCATGATCAAGTTTGCACTCTAAATACTGGCCAAGAAGTTTATGTAAAACTGGGGATAAGTTTAATTTCTCTCATTGCAATGACCAAAAAACACTTCGCGAGATGTCAAAATCAGCATGTGTTGAAAAGTGAATTCAAGAAACATTCCAAAAAAATGAATTTGTCTTAAAAATTAACCAAATAATTACACGTGCGCTTTGAGGTAAGAAATTATACTTGTTTCTAGTTATCCACTGGTGCCATAAACTTGTCGTAAATGTGGTGAAAACGGGCAATAAGATTGCATTTAAGCCCTAAAAGGATAACGAATCCTCGAGAGTACAAAGTTTCAATAGAACGTTTGGCAAAATCTTGTCATCGGATTTCTATAAAAAGTAATCAGTTAATCAAAACTTTGGTATTGTGTCTCAAAATTATATAATTTTAAAATAAAAATTGAAGGAAGGCGAGCCTGTCAGAAAAACTTATTTTTGTCGGTTTATGTGGACACCGAAAATGCCACTTTTTAAATAGAATTCTTTGGACGGAGTCCATACATAACTGAAAATCTACGGATACCTTACATTTATAACGTAGCTTGAATGTTCTGCTTCCTTGCCTAGCGACTTTTTAAGAGGAATATTTTAAATTACAACTTGAATCTTTCTTTTGAAATTATACAATTTTGAGACCCTATACCGAAGTTTTGGTTAACCGATCACCTTTTTTTGACTAATCATCATGTAATTCAGGTACCCACAACAAAAATTAGAAATACAATGAAGTTTTTGCCAAACGTTTTATTGAAGCTTTGTACTCTCGGAGCTCCAATATAATATACCTTTAGAGCTTGAATGCAACTTTATTGACTATGTTTACCACATTAACAGCAAGTTTATGATACCAATGGATAACCAGAAAAATGGACAAATTTATACTACAAAGTGCACGGTGTTTTGTAACGTTTCTTGAATTCACTCTTCAACAAATGCTGATTTTCACATTTTGACATACCAAAACTCGTAAATCCGACAACAAAACAAAATTTTGTTTTATCAGGGTTTTCGTTTGGAGGTTTGCATTTTAACAAAAATCTATAAAATTTGATTTATCTCGGAAATTATTAACAATTGGGCATAGTATTATTTATGGTCAATTTAGTAGCTTACCAGCTCTACTCTCACCGACCGAAATCAATGTATCGAATTACGAATCACCCTAAATATCACAGCTTAGCGCTTAAACGTTTATGATTGATTAGATCGAATGATTTGAAGTAGTCATCGGATACTACTGCTGTAGCCAGCTTTTTATACGCAATAGGGTACTTGCAGTGGCTGTAGAATTTTGGATAAGGGTATGTTTAGAGGAAAGAAAAACCTATTCAAAGGCTGTCTATAACAAAACTTCCACTCTTGATGCTGTTCAGATGAAGAAATTTGTAACTATAATTTACGTCTTTTTAAAATTTTTCCACGTGACTGAAAACGGGTGCTGACGTCACAGGATAGTACAATAATCGACATTATGAAACCCATCTCTAACTATAAATGACAACCCCAAAAAGCACAAAACAACATGTTGCTCTATGATACAGAAACACAAGGTAGGTTTTGTTTACGTCAATCTTGTACCAATCTTCCATTTTATGATGTGACAAGTCGTCAAGTGTCGTAACCAAAATTATCGACCAAAAAGTCTTTATGATACCTCAAATCCCATCACTAATAATGTCTTGTGACGTCAGAGGTTGTTTGCGCGCCATTTTCACTAGTTCAAATTTATCGTTGGAATAAGTCCCACAAGCAACCTAAAAAATGAAAAACTTCCATTTTATGATGTTTAATAGGTTATAATGAGTGCTTTAAAGCAATATTTTTTGGGTGCAGGCACCCTATTGGTGTGGAGATTTCTACTACATCTTTATCAGAAGGCAAGTCCGACCAAAAATACTATTTGCTAATTTCCATTAACAGTCGTCTCTTCTCTATCAAGAACTTTAATACAGATTGAATATATCTTTACCAGATTATGAAATCTATATAGCCACCGTTACATTCACACGATCAGTCGCGTAGCCAGCCATTATTACCCAGAATTGAATTACTTAACGGACCTGCTTTGTATAATTGGGGGAATGTAATGTACCACAATGAAAGGTACTATTACGGTCAACTTCGTATCGAACATTTCAATCTTTCACTGCATAAAAATCTTTTAACGACCGCGTTTCGGAAAACAAGCCTCCATTTATGCCAGACTTTCCCAATGACTCGTAGGATGATTTCTATTAAGTTGAAGCCATAAATAGGAAGTTACAACAGTTATAAATACCTAAGCTCACCTCACAGAGCAACCTCGTCATTGCAATTGTACATCTCTACGTAATGACTTGGTAAAAAGCAGTGGTTGTGTTAGAAGAAAATCAAATCAGTTGATGAAGACAAATTCTGTACATACAATAATGCGTAGTAAAAAATTAAGGGGTTAGTGATTCTGCTAGAATGTGCATATGCATTTACCGAAATAAGCATACACACAGTGTCGTTCCTGGGGTCATACGCGCCCTGGTGCAAGCTCAAAAATTGCCGCCCTTTGCATAGCGGGAGATAAAATGGTGTGTAGATGGATTAGATCTAAAATCAGTAAAATCGATATACTTGTATATTATATTCCAGGCTATTCACGTTACTCGATACGGAGCATTATGGCTAAGGTATTTGATGAAAAAGAAAATAATAATTTCGCATGGATAGGGGCTCAATAAGGCTACATTTTGAAAATATTCTCATGCTATACAGGGTGTCCCCAAAACACGAAACGTATCCAAGGTACATTTTTTTTAAATAAAACATCCTGTATATTATTACATATTCGAATTCCTTGGTGAATTCTAGTGTGACTGTAAGTATCACACCTGGGACTTAAAGCGATCCGTTTTGGTGTAAATCACCATTTTCGGTACAAGCAGATGTCTGAAAAAAATTCAACATTGCAGAAATTATAAAATTTAGAAGGCTGTAACTTTTCCGGATTACTAAACATGAAATGCGTTAGCTTAGGTTAGACGGTCAAATTTGTATTGTGTTTGTGCTTGGAGAAATCGGTCGATCAGTTAAGGAGACTTCAATCAGAGAAAACTTGATTTTTCAAACTGGAATGCCTGATTCTTTATACGATTGGATGTAAAATTTGATAACCTTTCTAATGATATAAGGGAGTGAATATCAGTCTCTGGTAGTTTTCATTTATTTTCAAATTTTCAACCAAATGGTGTGTTTCATTGTTCCTACCTATAATCAACCTAACAAACCATGAAGTATAAACAAAAACATGTTCATACGAGAGAAAATAGTTAACTTAGAAGAAAAATATAAAGACGAATTAAAGAGACAAGATTATAAAAGTTCTTTACAACTAACCACCTTTAACAGAAACCACGGCGGTAACATATTTAAGGTCAAAGAGAATCTGGAGTATGACAGAAATAGATATTTTTCACAGCCTACTGGCTACTGTAATGTACTAGAGGTTAAAAATTTTGAAAAAAATTAAAAATCCTGAAATGAAAGAAAAACTGCCAGCTATTGTTGCTCCAGCATGCAATTATCAATACCATGTAATGGTGTAAAAAAGTAGTAATTTGCGTTAAAGTAAAGATACCTCTTACTGCAAAAATCAGTAAGATCGCAAAAAAGGAATACTGACAAATCAGATTTAAATTTTCTCCGTTCTAAAAAATTTTGCGCCCCATAACGTCCAGCGCCCTGGTGCCTTGCACCTCTTGCACCACCGGGTAGGCACGGCGCTGCATAGGCACATAAAATCAATTCTTGGATGAAGAATGCATCGAATATGCGATATGCATCTTGTTCGTAAAATAATTTTTTGCTGCGAACTGGTTTATTTTGGGCAAAAAATTCAAGGGACATTCTTTGCTTAGAATTAAACAGGCTATCGGAAATAAATTTTTAAACGGTAAACAAATAATAAGATAAAAAGCCGCATTGGAAATAAGTTTTGGGGGTTGCGTTTTCCACCCCTTACAACCATGAGGTAAACCAAATAAATTACTGGCTTTTGGTAGTAGAAAATGTCAGGCTAATGTCAATATTGTAACTTTTTTAGTGCTTGTGAAAAAAATTGTTAAACAAATTTCATGTACCCCCTTGAAGGGGCTGTATCTTAACAAGGGATGCTCCAGTGAAGTTTATATGACAGATCCTATCTTCTTTCGATGAGGAATCACCCCCTTAAATGTTTACACTGATTTAGTTACATCCTGTATATTAACTGAAACATTTCATAATCTTGACGCAAACAGCTCTATAGAATTTGGTCTTCTTGGAACAAACAATTCAGGATTTGGTTTTTTTGGGGTCCAGATTAGGGTTGCTGAGGAGGGGAGGGGGGGTTGTGCAAATTTACAGATCGCATTTTAGGCGGAATTATATAACGGTTCAGGAAAGGTCCGGACCCCTTAGACCCCCCTAAATATACGCGTCTTTCGAAAATGTTGAACCTCATACCATTATTAGATATAAACAATATTCTAAAAGAATCTGAAGTTAATCAATAATAATACTAATTTCCTTACTATTTTAATAAACCAGATTGGAGGCACGTATAAGTATATATATAGTGAGCAACAGACATTAAACAGAGGTTGATTCTGAAAAAAAAGCTCTTACAGCTAACTCGTCAAGGAAATGAATTCAACAACTGTTAGAAATAGCAACAACCAAGAAAATTATTTTTAGTAGTGCAGTAGTAGCAATATTCCCTAATATATAACAAATAATATCCTCCGACCCTGAAGGAACGATATGATAACAATAATAAGCATCTTACCTTACAATTAAAAAATACTCTTGCTATTCTTACATCTAACCCCATCAACAATAACTGCCATTTGTAGAAGTTACAAAATTGTTGTAAACAGTAAGTGGTTACAATTCGATCCATAAAGTAATTGTAGCCAATTGTGAAGGACCAACTAAATTGGCAAATAACCGCAAATGACTCACGAGTTAATCATGCATCGGTTGACTCACCCCTTGTTGGTTGGCGCCGGATGTCTTCCCCAGCTGGGTACTTGAACGCGTTGTACTCAATGGGATGTTACTTCTTCGGCCATTTTAGACGGGAATTTCGATGCTATACAGCTATATTCACGAAAAATCGACCACGGTTCACCGTCTCAGTGAACAGAGAACAGACCCGACTGGCTTCACTTTTCTCTCCCTTCTTCCGCGTCAACCGTCAGACTTCAAACTCGCAAGTCAAAACGCGGGAGATTCGAATATACAAAATTATTTAAATGGTAAATACCAATCGTAACCATTTTCCGCCCACCAAAAAATATAAAAAAAAAAATATTTTTTCCAATCATAGTAATTCCTATATTACCCACAAAAGAAAATTAGTGGAATTATCCCACCCATAACACAACACGAAAAAAAAAAAAATTATCATATACAAGCAAATCATGGCCTATTGTGCCGGCAAAGGGCACAGTTTCAATAAAGGACGGTCTAACAGCCCTTTACTCGTCTTAACTTGGGCGACTCTCGAAATGTTTCCCGTACCGGGATATAACTTAATAATCCTGCCTAATGGCCACTGTAAAGGACGGGTATTTTCATCCTTGAGAAGAACCAACTGGCCGACCGAGGGAGGATTATGTGGTGTATTCCACTTATGTCGTTGCTGAAGGGTGTGGAGGTACTCCATATGCCAGCGCCGCCAAAAATGTTGCTGCATCTGTTGCACTAACTGCCACCTGTTCAACCGACTATGTTTCACACACAACAAATCTTCGTCAGGCGGAGCATTCAGGGGCTCTAATGTCAAGAAATGACCCGGAGTCAAGCTGCCTACATCGTTAGGATCAGAACTCAAACTACACAAGGGTCTCGAATTTAACATTGCCTCAATTTGGATTAAAGTGGTGCTCAATTCCTCATAAGTCAACACTTGCGCACCTATCACCCGCCGCAAGTGAGTTTTCACAGATTTCACTCCGGATTCCCATATACCTCCAAAGGAAGGACTAGCTGGAGGATTAAAATGCCACTTAATTTGCAAAGCTTCAGAAGCTTTAGCACCCAATAACTGTAAAGTTTTATAAGCACCAACAAAATTCGTACCTTGATCACTATAAATATCACTGCAACGTCCTCGCCGCCCTATAAAACGCCTAAGTGCTGCAAGAACAGCTTCACTAGTTAGATCTGACACAACTTCTAAATGTATTGCTTTAGTAGCCATACACACGAAAAGACACACATACACCTTTTGAGAACTAATGCCTCGTCTTTTACCTAAAGACATCCTCAAAGGACCAAAAAGGTCTACGCCACTATGGGAAAAAGGTTTGACTTCCGAAATTCTAACGGAAGGTAAATCACTCATTATGGGGACCACTGGAGGAGGCTTAACTCTAAAGCATTTTATGCAACGAGATAACACTGAAGCTATAGCCCGTTTGGCAGATAGTATCCAATATCTCTGCCTTAACAGATAATGCAAAGTTTGTGGTCCAGGATGACAACTCCTATTGTGCACACTTTGGATAATGAGATAAGTCAATCGATGCTTCCTAGGGAGCAGAATTGGATGCTTCCGATCATAGCTTAGACTAGACTGTCTCAAGCGACCGCCCACCCTCAGGACACCCTGGGAATCAATGAAAGGAGCTAACTTCTGTATAGCTTTGGGACAGACCTCCGCTCGACGAACTTTCCGCAGTTCATTATCCAATTCAACTCTTTGCACGTCTTTGACCAGAACCACCATAGCCTCATACAATTCAGCCTCGGATAAATTACCTATCTCACGCGGGTAACCCCTTTTTCGACACAAACAATTTTTACGAAATCTCAAACAATAAGCAACAACACGCTCAATTTTGCGTAAGGAAGAATATCTATTCAACAATTCTGAAACAATACTAGAGCCGTGAATAGTAATACAAACAACCTTTGCTTCTTCTTGTACATCTGTACAGGAAGGCTCACCTACACAAGTTACAGGCCAATCATCCCGAGGAAGCTTAAGCCAAGTTGGCCCCTCCCACCACAAGGGTTGTTCTAGAAATTGCCGAGGAAAAGTCCCCCTAGAAGCACAGTCACTAGGATTCTCTTTCCCAACCACATGATACCATGAATCAGGAGCTACCTTCTCCTGGATTATAGCTACACGATTGGCTACAAAGCTCCGCCACCTATGCGGAGAAGATTTGACCCACGTCACAACTACCTTCGAATCCGTCCAAGCACAAACATTATCTATTTTCTGTGTTACCATTATATGGGATACACAATCAATCAGCTCTGCGGCTAATAAGGCTGCACACAATTCCAGTCGTGGAATCGACAGTCTTTTCAAAGGCGCCACTCGAGTTTTGGCACACACCAAATGTACAGAAATACTGTTCTCCGTGGAAACCTGTCTCAGATAAACTACAGCTGCATACGACTTCTCCGAAGCATCGCAAAAAGCATGAATTTCTGTAAACTTTGCCTCTATATGAAGTATATGTCTAGGAATTTTCAACGAAGATAGCTCAGGTAACTCAGCCACAAAAGTTTTCCACTGGTTTGCAACTTCCAGCGGTGGCTCATCATCCCAACCTATCCCTAAAGCCCACAATTGCTGAAGTATTTGCTTGGGAACAATGATTACTGGAGCTAAGAATCCTAGAGGATCATACAGTCTTGCTATTTCTGACAAAATATTCCTCTTTGTACAGGACCGTATCTGAGGATGTACAGAATAAGAAAAACAATCCGTAGTGGGACACCACTGCAAACCCAACACTTTTATTCCAAGAGAATCCTTATCAAATACAAGTGGCTGCTGATGAACCTCAGGTACCTGAGCAAGTACTTCAGAACAATTACTTGCCCATTTCCTCAGTTCAAACTTTCCCAACGCCAATAATTCAATCAACTGGTTTTGAGTATCCAAGGCAATTTCCTTGGAGTTTGCTACTCCAATGGCGTCATCAACATAACAGAAATTCTCCAAAATATTTACAGCTAACGGAAACCTTTCACCCTCATCCCTACACAGTTGCAGCAACGTCCTAATCGCTAGAAAAGGACTAGACGTTACTCCATAGGTAACGGTCTTCAACTGATATTTCCTTATAGGCTCGTCACCGTTAGGTCTCCACAAAATAGTTTGATAACTAGTGTGAGACTCCTCAACTAAAATCTGTCGATACATTTGCCGTATATCCGCGGTAAACACATACAAATACAACCTGAAAGATAACAATATTGAGACGATATCATTTTGTAACTTGGGACCTGCTAGAAGAACATCATTCAAGGACTTTCCATTGGTAGTTTTAGCTGAAGCATCAAAGACAGTCCGAAGCTTTATTTCACCATTCGCATTCCTTTTCACCACCGCATGATGAGGAATGTAATACTCACTATTAGACCCCACTTGGTTCCCAACTTCAGACATGTGGCCTTGCTCCAAATAGTCAGCCATAAAATCACAATATGCTTCATGTAAGACGGAATCACGACGAAAACGTCCTTCCAACAGCTTAAATCTATGTAAAGCCTGTGAATAGGAATCACCCAGAACTGGGGGGAATTCAGAAAAGGGAAGCTTCACCACATATCTTCCTGAGTCCATACGCCAACAAGATGACGTAAAGAATTCCTCAGCCTGCTGTTCCTCTTCAGACAATGCGACACACTTAGGGATACTTTCAATTTCCCAAAACTTTTTCAATGTACAATCCAATTCCCCCACAGAAGTTAGAAAATTCAGCACACTATTAGTGGAAACACCACCCAACTTGCCCATTAACACCCACCCAAATACGGTGTTAATAGCATGTGGCCCACCATTCTGTCCTCTCACATAACCGGAACGTAAGATCTCACCAAATACTTCTACCCCTAGAAGCAGATCAATTTCCATTTCATCATGTGCAGGCAAAGGCTCTGCGAGGCAAAGATTTTCTAAATACTTCCACTTCTGAACAACAGCAGGAATTTGAGGTACCTTCTCACAAATCTGAGGTATCACAATAGCTTCCAAATTGAAGCTAGGATACGATTTGCTGTAGGGAAAGATAACACAAGAGACTTTTCCCGGACTCACATTCGATGACATTCCATTAATGCCAACAACAGGGGTTGAATACTCCTTACGAGTAAGATTCAACCTTCTCACACAAGATTCACTAATAAAATTGGCTTGACTAGCAGAATCTAACAAAACACGACATTTGGTGGATCTACCCTCAGAATCCAATATTGAGACTAGTGCAGTAGCAAGCAACATTCTAGGCTGCACAGACAACTTACTTGCCATGACTTGAACATGACTCTCAGATTCATTAGAGGTACTACCACTGACATCACAATCTGTCACTTTAGTGTCCGGAAAATGCAATAGTACATGGTGTTTTCCACCACAAACCCCACAAAGTTCTTTTGATTTACATTTATTTACTAGATGAGTAGCTCCCAAACAATTAAAACACATTCTAGTCCGCTTGACAAAGGCATGCCTCTTACGACATTCTGCCTGCAAGAATCTATCACATTTGATCAACGAATGTGGTGAACCCTTGCAAAAATTACACTTTTCCTGTGTTAATGTGCCAGTCGAAAAACTAAGTGTCTGCCTTCCCTTGGGATTAGCAGGACTATTATTCTTTCTAAACCCACCACTAGCATTAGACACATTACTCCCTTGATATGCGGAAGTAAGGGATGTATTTTCCAGAGCTCGACAGGTTTTCTCAACAAATCCAAAAAGCATGTCAAACCCCGGAACATTATTCCCATTATGTTCTAGTTCAAATCGCGTTTTAAGGGAAGAAGGTAATTTCTGCAACAATAAATTGAATTTGGTAAAATCCCATAGGTTCAAGTTACTCATCTCTAAAGCCACCAAATTTTCAGAAAATATTGACAACAATTTTCGAAGTTCAACTGCAGAATCATGCCTAGAGGGAGAAGCATTATAAATTGAAAACCAATAATTGCTCAATAAAACACGTTCATTCTGATATCGACTCATTAATGCATTATAGGCTATTTCATAATTATCCTCAGTAATGGGCACATTCCTTACTATTAGACCTGCCTCTTTTTCTAAATAAGAAATCAAGAACTGAAACTTTTCTATTTTTGACAGCGAATTATTTCTATGAATAAGAGTATTGAATAAGTCGATGAACGTAGGCCACCTTGTAAGGTCACCATCAAACTTCGGTATTTCAATTTTGGGAAGCCTCAAACAATTTTCTCTTACGACCACTGCAGATGTTTCATGCTCACTACGAGCCATCATCTCATCAGAAAGATCTTTATGAATGCCCCTTATTGAATATCTCATATCATCAAACATTGTATGAACTGCTTCCTCCTCCTCTAAGGCAGACTCATCTACCAAGGCTATTATTTCATATTGCAAATTCTCAAACCTCGTTACATACCCATCCAGCTCTCCATACCTGAGAAAAAACTCCGTCCGATACTCGCCATTATCACGAGCCTTCTTGGCCGCCTCAAGAACATTTTTAATAGATTTTAAAACTAGCGCGCGTTGCCGTTGCAACTTCACAACATTTGCATTAGGCATGTTCAGGTATCAGGTAACGATTCAATGTAAACACAAGACCAAAATAATCAAATTTAGAATCAATCTGCTAGTAAACACAACTTCTTTACACAAACAATACGGCAACCACACACAAATCACAAAATTTTCAGTTGTTATTCTTTTTCGAAATCTCCGTCGACTACACCAATTGTCGAAACGCCGGTTTTCGAACCCCCAACCGAATGTAACCAACTGAATCAAAACAACTTTTGCGCTCACGCAATTCGCAAAATGTCAATTTCAAATGCCCAGAAAACTCCCCAGATATGTATTACCAACACAATACACCAAAAGTTGCTTGTTTTCGAATATAACCAATTTTTACAAACAGCGCGCAACACTAACAAATTCCGATGTCACAAAAAAACTCCGTTTTTTGTCAAGGATACGTACCAATTTAGATTTTACGTAGACTATTTTACTATAGCGCGATTTATTTATCCGGCTCGAAGGACCAAAAAATGGTTACAATTCGATCCATAAAGTAATTGTAGCCAATTGTGAAGGACCAACTAAATTGGCAAATAACCGCAAATGACTCACGAGTTAATCATGCATCGGTTGACTCACCCCTTGTTGGTTGGCGCCGGATGTCTTCCCCAGCTGGGTACTTGAACGCGTTGTACTCAATGGGATGTTACTTCTTCGGCCATTTTAGACGGGAATTTCGATGCTATACAGCTATATTCACGAAAAATCGACCACGGTTCACCGTCTCAGTGAACAGAGAACAGACCCGACTGGCTTCACTTTTCTCTCCCTTCTTCCGCGTCAACCGTCAGACTTCAAACTCGCAAGTCAAAACGCGGGAGATTCGAATATACAAAATTATTTAAATGGTAAATACCAATCGTAACCAGTAAGTTTAGTACCTATTGCTAGTACGAGGAGACTTCAATAGGCTACTAGAAGAGAAACCCTTTAAATAGAACCTAACATTTGTTTAATTATGTATATGAGGTGCGAATAGCACATTATTAATTATAATAACTGAACGCAATTTAGTAATCCTAGTCTGAAGAGGCTTCAATATAGGCGACTGTAGGATAGAAATCCTTCGAACAATTTTATAGAACTTCGATCTGCCTCTTCTCCTCAGGGCCGATTTCTCAATGTCCAGTTAAAAGTGTCAGATAGGTAGCTGCCAGTTGGCGTTGCTATGGATACAACTGTCATACCTATAAGATTTACGTGAATTCGTAAGTTTAACCTTCAATTGTTTAAACAATTTATCTGACAGATAACCGTTAACTCCCAGATAAATAGTTAACTGGACATTGAAAAACCGGCCCTTAGTTCTCTATGTTTGACGCTGGATTGTGGATGCCATGTATCTCCAAGGGAATCTGTGGATCGTATTTGTTTTCTTTTTCTGCAAGCACTCCTACAAACCTTATCTGTATTTTAGCAAAGTTGTAGGGGATAAGAAAAGATTAAATGATTATTCTGGGCGTGTCTTAGAAACTTTTGATAAGATAGTAATTCAATCAATAAACAAATGACCAAAATAAACTGAGTAAGGATGTAATGAAATATCTAAAGAATAACTTACTATATAGAACTAGGTACCTAATTTAACATGAATAAAAGGTTGGGTTTTATAGTAGTAATGCTAGTCTGAGAGACTTCAATAGGCGATTAGGAGAGAAACCATTCGAACATTTTTATAGAACCTAACATCTGTTTCATCGTGTATGAAGTGTGAATGCCAAATTATTAATCATAATAATTAAACACAGATAGTTTACTCTTTATCTGTATAGAGGAACGAAATTGGGCATCAGGTACAATTTTCGAAATATTACTCATATATAAGCGAACTTGTTTTGATGCCATCAGTGCTCGATATATTATCAGTCTTATCTTTGATGTTACTTGAAATGAACAGTTTTTCTTTCATATAAATTTTACTGTTTGCATACAATAACATCTATTCTTACAATTTTATGTATCTAGAGAAGAGTAAAGTTACTAATTATTACCGTTTGATTTCAGACGAACGATGACATCGGAGAACTGTACCAAGATGAGGAAAACCAGGCTGCAATTTTAATGAGAACAGAAGATGACGGTGTCACAGTGGTAAGTACACTACTTGTAGTTCTATTATGACTATGGGCACCTCTATGGACTATATTTCATAAAATTAAAATATACGTGCCTTCTATCTTCTCTATTTTAGAAGTGCTACACTTGGAAGCTTCTCCTCTATCGAAAAGAATATATAAAACATTTTTAGCACAAGTTCAACCAATCTGCATGAAGGGAGAGACCAGATTATAAAAAAGCTATTAAACCATACTCATTATTCAACCTCTTTATTGGCAAATCATGTTGAAAACTCTAGCAATGATAAGGAGTTCATAAGTGGATCCTAGCTTCATCCTAGTCAATCATTTTTCACTATACCTGAATTCGTAACTGAGGAATAGACTATCTTTTCAACGTCCGTTGATAAGTGCAGTACGCACGACTCCGTTGAGCACGCTAGAATCACTGTTGAATCTCCCTTCATACTGTACTTGGTATAGTTCAAGGGAAGGCAAAGACATCTGCGTTCCGATTTTCGAGTCAGGGCAGATGGTCCTTTGTGAACCCTAGTAGGGGACACTCCATCATTCCCTCAAAACTGCGACAGGATGACCCTGCATAAATTAGGAGTGATATAATTTCTCCCACATATCGCATTGGCTGCAAATTTACTGTGGAGTGTCCTACTAGGGAAGAGTGGAGGTCATGTGGCAGGTGACAGGAGGTAGGGACCAGTCTGGCTCACTTACTGACGAAGGTTTCGAATTTGGAGTCTGTGGGCCAAAAACAAAGCTCTCTTGCTGTCCCTTCTCTTGGAGGATATAGCACGGTCTTCCAAGCAGAAATGTGCGCGAGTTTAGCTTGTGCCTCTCATGCTCACAAAATTCAGGGGTCTAGGAGGCGGGTTACTATCTGCTTTGATAGCCAGGCAGCATTGAAAGCATTGAGTGGCTGTAGGTTTACATCAAAGCTCGTTCTGCAGTGTAGAAAGGTCTTGGATAGTATTTAGGCAAGACAGGTGTCACTTATGTGGGTGCCAAGTCATGCTGGAGTTTGCGGTAATGAAATGGCGGACGCGCTCGCAAAGCAAGGGTCGAGAAATAATTTCCTGGATCCAGAACAAGCTGTGGGACTGGCAGCAGGCTTCACTAGAAAGAAAACAAGGGTATGGTTGCAAAATCAAAATCTTATGAGATGGAGACGAATCTCTGGACATCTCCGTCAAGCTAGACTTATCTAAGGACCTTAGGCTTGTATGTGATGGGGGTGATCTGAAGCGACCCAACTTGCGCACGCTGTGGCAAGGGTGAGGGGCAATCCTCGGCATACACTCTTTGTCACTGACAGGCACTAGGGTATCACAGAGAGGCTGTACTAGGTTCAAGGAAGCTTGAACCTGAAGATATAAGATATAAGGCTATTCTTACCTTTGCGATGAGAGTTGAACTTGGGAACAGTGGATCTTTTAGATATCATACTGCGTTTTTATCGTTTATATAAAATTTTTACCTCAGTCCAATAAGCATTATTATCTATGCCAAAACTGCCAAGAAGTCACGTCAAAATTTGTTGTATTAGATATCGGATAAATGCGTTTATATACGAAAAAATGACGTGTACGAGCATATTCAGTCCAGGACGCTATAGAAGGAAGAAAGACGAAATCATCTTTAAGACAGAGCCATGACATTAATTGGATGGGATGCAAGCAATAGGTTAGATAAACTATAGTGTCTTTATTTACCTATATCTCATTGATACAAATAAGTTGAAAAAAAATTAGTCATAATATTACCTATACAGTGTTGGTCAAACAGTTGTGGTGCAGCAGATTTCCATAATTTTAAATGAATTAGCATCAAATATTTCAATTTTAGGCAAAATCTGCGCAACATTATGGTCCCCAAATTTAACGATTTCCATTTTTTATTTAAAACCCTGTGTATGTAACATGGCAAAACCCGATTATTCAGACTGGCCCTGAAGAGCGCTGCTGATTCTCTTAACTCCTCCATTAATGACATTAAAGGAAACTGTACAAGGTCCCCAAAGACAATGGCTATAAATAACGTCTTCGGACATTTAAGTGAGATCGATAGAAAACAGAAACTCGCAATTTTTAATTCGATAATCTTCGGTTTCGCCTACATAAACATACTGATTAATTACACCTCTACCGGAACATCGGAAGATAGTTATCACATAAGTATTCCTGCCAATTAAACCTAGTAGCTAAAAATAGTAATTTGTTAATAATAATGACAATCATTATTCATCAAAGCCTCCATGGTTATCAAAACATTAAACATACTAAAACAATTTACATTAGGTGCCATAGGCGCAGGTATTAATCTACTGAATGAGGTAGCAATATTTATGCCTTATTTTAGAGTAGGTTAGGTTAGGCTGAAAGTGAGAGGGGTGACTCAATTGTGTCTATTGCGGCTCACACCAGTATAGAGTTCAGCGTACAGTCCGCACCTCTTAAAGAAGGCGATGATTGTGGAGGGCGAAACTTCCTTGAAGTCATAAGTTTCCAGTTGGGCAAATCCAAATGTCTGGAACCTAGCTCTCCCTAGCACTAGACAGGAGCATCGAATATACTCCGCTGTTTTGTCCTTCACGTAGCAGAAGCGACAGTCTGTTGTTTGATCAACACCCAACTTCCGCATGTGGTTCTTCAGACGACCATGTCCCGTCAACAGTTCAAATAGAATGCGGAGATCGTCTCTATTCCATTCTATGATCTTCGGGCGAAGGGGGGGGGGTTGAAATAGCTGCTTTGGTGGAAACTCGCGTGGCCAAGTCGCTGTATGTTTTGCACCTCTTTGAAGAATCACTATGGTGAAAGTGTCAAATGCCAAGCTTCGATTTTTGGTAACCAACTCGGTTTTGAAATCGCTGCTTTGGTAGCAAATCGCCACACCTGGCAACTCTGGGAACGCGTGTTCTAAAGAACAGATGTGGGAGGTAGGGTACGTATTGTATTCTCTATTCAACCTGTTAAAGGCTAAGTTGTCTCCTCGACTATTTGCGTCCGCGCATTCCACTACTCAAAGTTTGAGTGTATTCCATTAACGAAGTCAATCATCCTCTTAGGCCCAGTTTCACAATCAGTGGTCACTCTGACGGTTTACTAACCTCGACCCGCGAGTTAACTCGAACAATGGAACGCCTCTTATTTCACAATCATAAAATGACGTAGGGTTAACTGACCGCGAGTTGTATTTTATTTTTAGCAGTTGGTGGCACTGTGTCCGCAACATTTAAAATTCTTCTTCTTCTCATTTCCTTCGTTAGGTGTTTCATGCTGGTGTTTTGTGTTCTTCTGACAAGACTGTCAAAAAATGGGTTCGTTGAGTTCTCAGTTCTATGGGATTTCCAACCTCATTTTGGTTTTTTCCACTGACGTTTTTTCATTTCATTCGCAGTTTTTTGGTGTTTAGCATAGATAAAAGGTTAGGTTGGGTTGGTTTTTGGACTGCTGGGCGTTGCAGCTGTTTCTGGGGCCTTTCTCAAATAATAGCCGTGCAATGTGCATGTACTAGTGTGTCAGCATGGAAAAACCAAAAAGACCGAACAACTTTTCAAAAGATGAAGAATATCTGTTCATTTCGTTAGTAGACAAGTACAGGTATGCAATAGAATGCAAAACAAAAGGTGCAACAACATGGCGCGAAAAAGACAACGCCTGGGAAAAGATAGGAGAAGAATTTAATTGCAAAAATAATAGCCGCAGATCTGTAAAAGTACTGCTAGTAAATAAAATACAAAAATTTAGAAAAGACCAAGGAGTCATGGTCATCATACTCCTCAAAGTAATTGACTAGGTCGAAATATTCTTGATTTCATTGCTTCTTTATTACTGGTGTACGCATTAACATCATAACCATCCATTTTAAATATAAAGAACGATGGAAAGCGTTAAGGTAAACGATAAAATAGGAAACTTCAAATGCCTAGCAAGTAACAAAACCAAGGTGACATAAACTAATGCGCATGCATCATCGCGAACCTGGGGTTAACTCAAGAATTTCTTGGGGTCAAGTTAACTCAGAGTTAACCTCAAGTAAAATCGAAAACCACCATTTGTGAAACACGACATCTATAGGGCTAACCTCCAGTCAACACACAACCTTGAGTTAACCCATCATTGTGAGACCGGCCCTTATTGGTTTAAGTGTTAGCCATTTTGTCCTCCAAAATATTTGACAAGAACAAAAAAAGCCACTAAATCAGAGCAATTACTATCGTTTAGTGAGTCACAACCTTACATACAAGATGATTGGTAATTCGATACATTAATTTGGGGAAGTGATAGTAGAGGTGGTAAGCTAATGAATTGACCATGTCCAATTTCTAATAGTTTCGCAGTTAAATTTAGAGATTGTCATTAAAATGCAGACCTTGAAACGAAAACACTGATAAAACGAAGTCCTATTGTCGGGCTTTAGAATTTTTGGTATCAATCCATAGAAAATATGCTATTACTTCGAGGGTCGCTCTATATCTCCGTCAATCCACCAGTACGCAGACAGCTGTTTCACGCTTATTAGCGATCATCAGTGCGTCATAGGTCGATTGACGGAAATGGAGAGGATCAGATTTTTCATGTTTACTAAACATGTGAAACATGTGATAGCAGACGACGACGATATAGAGCGACCCTCTATATCGACTTTCATATGTAGCAGCATATAGAACCGCGCTCTCTGGTGGCTAAAGCGGACGCGCCGTGGCGTTCCACCAAGAAGTCTGCTGCTGTTTAGCAGCGATTTTCTTTGGTTGCCGTTATACCTTCGGGTACCAGATGGCGCACCGGCAGAACCTTTCTGTCGTCTGCTCTCACATGCTTCACATATTTAGTAAACATGAAAAATCTGATGCTCTCTATTTCCGTCAATCGACCTATGACGCACTGATGATCGCTAATAAGCGTGAAACAGCTTTCTGCGTACTTGTGGATTGACGGAGATATAGAGCGACCCTTGTATATCAAATTTCATATGCAGCAGCATACAGAACCGCGCTCTCTGGTGGCTAAAGCGGATGCGCCGTGGCGTTCCACCAAGAAGTCTGCTGCTGTTTAGCAGCGATTTTCTTTGGTTGCCGTTACCTTCGGGTACCAGATGGCGCACCGGCAGAACCTTTCTGTCGTCTGCTCATGCTATTACTTCATCAGCGATTTAAAGAAAGTAATCATGTATAAAACACTTCGCAAGATCTCATTATCAGCAGGTGTTGAAAAGTGAATTCAAGAAGCGTTACATAAAAAATTAATTCATCTTAAAAAATCACCAAATAATTAACCGCGTACTCTGCGGTAAAAACACGCCCATCTTCTAGTTATCCATTGGTACCATTATCTTGTTGTAAGTGTAGTAAATTCAGGCAATAGGATTGCGTCAGGCACGTATCCAGGGTACAGTTTTGGGATGGGGTCCAGCTTAGAGTTGGACACTTCCTAATTTTGCTTGACTGGGATCTCCGAGATTATACAATTTTTCAATAAAGCGTTTATCAAAACTTGTCATCAGATTTATAACTTTCGTTATGGGTACTTGAACAATGTTCTATTTCGTTTTTGCCAAACGCTCTATCGAAATTGAGTATTTTCGGAGATCCATTATGCTTTCGGAGCTTAAATGCAATCTTATTGCCTGTGTTTTACCACATTCACAACAAGTTTATGGTACCAACGGTAAAATAGAAAGATGGGAATGTTTTTATTGCAAAGTGCATGGTTAATTATTTGGTGACTTTTTAAGAGAAATTTATTCTTTTGTAACGCTTCTTGAATTCACTTTTCACCTCACGTTGATTTTGACCCTATCTCGCGAGGTTTTTGACACATGATCACTTTCTTTTATTCAATAATGATGTAATGATATATTTTCTGAGGATTAATACAAAAAAATCATGTTATCAAAAATGTATATTACCCAGTACTGTCTAACGGTTCGCTATACGGTATACCCCTCGTTCTTCACCTAGCTCCGCCACTGTTTCACAGATCGGAAGTAAAATCATGGCCACTGTACGATTTCACACCTCACAGCGATTGAATACATTAATACATCATTGATCATACGCTCAAGAAGAGATGTCATATTGAGATGATCTAATTGCTACTGAAAGTTATACCGTACACAAATTCATTGTCGTCATTAACACCGGCGAAGGTAAAACTGGCGAGGTCAGCACCTATACCAATTTTTTACAGTCATTCACGTATACTGAATAATTCGCCTTTTTTTCTGTCGCAATTCGTTACTAGCATGCGAATACAAGATTTTTTATTCTTCTTCTAGAATTTGTAATTAACGTTTGGAGCAATTTATTTTTTTAAGCATCAGAATACCATCTCAAGTGGTAGACACAATAGTTTAGAAGGTCATTTTTCACCATCAGTGCCTTTGTTAGCGGACCGCGTTGAATTTTTTCATAGTTTTTCATTCAAAGCAAATGCGACATTAATTCTATATGATTATTGATTTTACTAATCAAAAAATCAGTCTCAACTCTCTGTCTATCTGATTGGAATTAAAATAACTTCCCTATATATATTACTTTTAAAATGTAGTCCGACTCGACCTACATACACTTGCAAAGTTCATTTTTCAAAAAGTGGTGTCGTTTGGTCACAAGAGTCCGAGGCGTTGAGCTTGACTCACCCTGAATAAGACACATCGTCCACAAGCAGTAATTATTTTATTGTGAAACAGATATGAAAAAAAAACACAAATGATACATGGACATATGAGGTTTTTGAGAGAAAAGGTTAATAAATTAATACAAACAGCATGAAAATTAAATAAATTCCGATACAAAAAACAAAGAAAGAGCGATTGTGAACAACTATACCTAATACAAAAAGCGACTAACTGAAACAATCAACTCTGGCAAACCAAAAAACCCAATATCTACCACTCAGTCTTCGCAACCACTACACTGCTATATTATCATCATTGTCGATGACAAAGTTACCAGCAGTGTCAGGTGCTATTTGTAGTGTTTTGTTATCAAGTTTGCATGACAATTTACAGGCAATCAATGCACACGTGACTTTCTTAGGTGAAAGAATATGGACTTGCGATGTTTTTAGAACAACAAGTAAATTTTTCTCTGTAAACAGTATGGAACCTATAATATTTTTTCGAGAAATAATTATTTCTATCCATGTATATGGATGTTAGAAATGCGATGATGCCATTGTCTAAATTTTGAAAAAAATTCACTTATGAGGTTTTCTCGAGAAACGCCTCAATTTTTTGACTATCGTTATTTTGTTCTAGCGCAGTAATAAGCAATATATAAATGATTCCCAATCACGATAACGAAGCTGGGCTAATTTTAATTGCCTACACTATATTTCCTTGAAGAGTCACTATGGACAAAGTGTCAATTGTAAAATAACCCGATATTGCCACTTCAATGAAATAACAAAAAGTAGCCAAAACCTGCCAACTCACTATGTGTTTTGCGCCAATCACTGTGCTTCGCTTTTTGGTGGCCAACTCGGTTTTGAAATCGCCACTTTGACAGAAAATCGGCACATCTGGCAACTCTGGGAACGCGTGATCTAGGGAATGGAAGTGGAAGGTAGAAAATATTGTGTTCTTTGTTTAACCTTTTAAAGGCTAAGTTATCTTCCCATCAGGTGCGTTTATATCGGCATTCTAGATAACGAAGTATATGTTTCTCTTTTTTTATAGGTAACAAGAAGCGAAATGTCAAGTATAAAAAAGCAAATGAAACAAAATATCGCCAACCTTGACACTCGGAGAGTGAAACGGAATTGACAGTGGTTTCCATATCACAAAACGAATTTAATATTTCTAGTTGGTACGTTTTAAAATGTACATATAGAAATCCTCATCAAGTAATTTTACTTTGTCGGAGACCTACTTGGCCAAGAGTTGGCAATGCTCCAAAAATGATTTAGGGCCGGTTGTACAAATGCAAGTTTAGCACAAGCTTTGTTAAACCTAAACTTAGCTAAGCTCAGGCCTAAAAGTCGATACCCGTTGTACAATCGTCGGCTTAGTTAAACCTGGCTGATAATGAAATTCACTACAGTTGGCATCAATGAAGCAATACGTACTGACATAATGATCTGAAAAATTACCTTTTTTGGTTAGGAACTTATGACAGTTTGTGTAAAATTTCGGGAACGACCGTTTCTGTCTCTGTTCTTTCATTTGCTCTCTTTGTTAAATTAGACACAAATCTTTCAAAAAATATGACCTAATAAAGTGACAAGCAATTTGAAGGTTCATCCCTGACATATCATGTCACTTGTATCAGCTAAGCTCGCGTTAATCTGCGGCTTACGTGAGCTCGTGTTAAGCTTGGAGTGGGGGGCTAAGCCAGCATTGTACAACGGACGTTTTGCAACTGACGTGGTTTAACGTCGGCTTACCTTAAGCCGAAGTTTGAGCTTGCATTGTACAACCGGCCCTTAATCGGGCGTACAGAAATCAAAAATTAGAAATTCATCCGTAATATTATTATCGAATATATTTTAATTTTGACGCCAACAAAAACTTAACAGACAACCAAAAGAATTGCGCAGTTGAAAAGCACGAAATCCAAGTTTAGGGATGATTTGATACCTATAACTCCTTCGGAAGTCTCAGTCTATACCGTCCCTCGAAATTTTCCCATCCCCTCATTGAAAAACGACTGCTGACCTTAAAAACGTCCAAAAACGAAGTTTGATCTGCCTACTTTGCTTATCGTTCTACTTCTTTGATAACCGTTTACTTCCAAAATCACAAAGGTTTTTGTTCCTGTCACGACAGTGACTAGCTATTATTATACAGGGTGGGGCATATTAATCAAGTGTTTTTGAAATAATCATAAAATTATCAGTTTTTACTCTAAAAAAACAATTATTGGTGGTAGAACATAGCTGATAATAAACCATTGTGAAATACCTAAGTGCAAACTTACATCTGGGATATGATGCAGCCGTTCACGAAAATTGCACTCCACTGTTTCCAGCATGTCTCTGTTGACTTTTGAGAGATTCCATGGCGAATCGGTTCCTTCTCTGCGTCTAACGTACGGGGCTTGGCCCTTTAAACACGTGACTTGAGTTACCCCCATAGAAAAAAATCACAAATTGATAAGTCGGGAGACCGAGGAGGTCATGAAATGCCACCAAACCTCGAAATTGAACGATTTGGAAACAGGTGGCAAAAAACAGCCATGGATGCTCTGGCGGTGTGTGCCGTGGCCCCATCTTGCTGGAATCACAAATCTTTGATATCCATACCTCTTCTTTGCAATTCAGGTATGAAAAAGGTATTCACCATATGAATGTAACGTTTAGATGTTACTGTAGCGGTGATCCTATTTTCTCCAAAAAAATATGGGCCAATGATGCCACGTCATATATTCCACGCATTGTTCTAGCGTCTACCGCTCCATGATGGCAAGTGGCAAGTAAGAAAGTGAAATGGTTTGAGTCATGGAATGGATTGTAATAAACTGCACGCTCCTACCTTTTCTAATATATGAGTACTACTCAAACCAAGAACACTTGGTTTTTATGCCCCACCCTGTATATATAGCGTCGTGGATTTGATATGGTCATCAAAATTGGATATGAGTCAAATAATTCCAAAGGTCCACAAAGCAAAAATATTTCCGGTATTTTATCGTTGCAAGATATCATATAAAGCAAATAGTTTAATCCAACAATATAACAGCATATCTACCACCGATACTGATTTTCTTTGACGTCATTAACTAAAACATTGCCGGGTGGGCTGCATTACATATTTGACGTACCATTTTTGTTCTTTGTCCTGCGGTATCTATGAATTAATTGACGGTATTGATCAATGCACAAAGGTCGCATACAAGTTTTAGTTTGTATTAATCTGTCAGCGACAGTGTTTTGGTACTAGGAAGTACACGATTTACAAGCTTGCATCGAGGCGGTAGATATATTCGATAAAGCAAAATACGTGATCAATGGCAATGAAAGCGCAGGAATTCACCGACAAGGTGTTGTTGGAATTAGATGCCGATCATAAAAGTTTTTTGATTACCATTGCAGTATCTGGATGATCTTTTGCAAATAGTTAAGTATTTAATAAATAGGTTAAACCTCTCATCCCATTCATTATAGTGATTAGACCCTCAGAACTGTCCGCGAATATGACTGTGTCATTGGCACACCTTAAGTCATTTATCAGTCTGCCTTTGGATCCATCAAGTGCTTGCTCTATTATAACTTCGGAATACATACTGAAGAGCATGGAGCTGAGCCCTGTCTGACTCCGCACTTTATAGATACAGATCTGGTCTGCAAAGCTCTCCAACGGTACGGCATTCGAGGGTTGCTCTATATTTCCGTCATCAGTGCGCCATAGGTCGATTGACGGAAATAGAGAGCATCAGATTTCTCATGTCTACCAGACATGTGAAGCATGTGGGAGCAGGCGATAGAAAGGTTCTGCCGGCGCGCCATCTGGTACCTGAAGGTAACCAAACCAAAGAAAATCGCTGCTAAACAGCAGCAGACATCTTGGTGAAACGCCAAGGCACGTGAAACAGCTGTCTGCGTACTGGTGGATTGACGGAAATATAGAACAACCCTCGTATATCGACTTTCATATGCAGTAGCATATAGAATCGCGCTCTCTGGTGGCCAAGCGGACGCGCCGTGGCGTTCCACTAAGAGGTCTGCTGCTGTTTAGCAGCGATTTTCTTTGGTTTGCCGTTACCTTCGGGTACCAGATGGCGCACCGGCAGAACCATTCTGTCGCCTGCTCCCACATGCTTCACATGTCTGGTAGACATGAGAAATCTGATGCTCTCTATTTCCGTCAATCGACCTATGCTGCACTGATGATCGCTAATAAGCGTGAAACAGCTGTCTGCGTACTGGTGGATTGACGGAGATATAGAGCAACCCTCGTATATCGACTTTCATATGCAGCAGCATATAGAGTCGCGCTCTCTGGTGGCTAAGCGGACGCGCCGTGGCGTTCCACCAAGAGGTCTGCTGCTGTTTAGCAGCGATTTTCTTTGGTTTGCCGTTACCTTCGGGTACCAGATGGCGCACCAGTAGAACCTTTCTGTCGCCTGCTCCCATTCAAAAACGTATTGATATCGATCGTAGATTTCGTCTCGAGCTGCAAACTTCGTTCGTCGTCTATTTTGCAACGAATATACACAAGTTACAGTTAACTATTTTCACGATTGGCTGGGAGTCTAGAATCTACTATCGGAGTAGCATGTCGTTGGTCAAAGGAACATAATGACCACCACCGTAATGATGTCACACCGGTTCGGGAGCTGTCGGCGTGTCTTCGGTACTGGATTCAAAAACCCATTTTCATTTTGATATAACTTTTGAATTATTTCAAAAAAAAAATTAAAACAGTTTCGTTATAAAAGTTATCTATGAACCTTCCATCTATCACAAAAAAAGTTTTTCAAAACCCCAATTAAATGACTTTACTAATTATAACTCACTTTGTGTTTTGCTATTTACTACTACACCATTGAACAATATCATCTGAGGTGCGTGGAGCGATACATACCGCAAACACTGTTTACAGTTATGATATGTCATATGAATAATAACCGCATTATGGTTATACAAGTGCGGTAATCTTATATTCTCACTATAACGGTTGAATATGTGCGGACAGATGTAACACGTTACACGATTTAATTCAGTCATAATAACAGAGTACTAGGATGATTAAAAGTTCAATTTATTAGCCGAATCATTTGCTAATGACTCCAAATATCACGACTTCTATTAACATTTTGTTGCTGTGTACGAATAATACTTGTACATAGGCCTGGCTGTTATATAACAGCAATTTGTGTAGAAGAATATTAATCGTTTTTTTGTTTGTTTGTGAAACTTTAGTTTCGTCATTTTATCAATCACTTTAATAATAATCGATGTTCAATATCAAGCTCACTCGCTGCCAGATTCAATTTTTTATTATCCTTGTGATACCTATCTGTACTGGTAATTAAGATGTTTTGTAATGAGCCATTCATCAACTAAACAACTTGCTTGTTTCTTCATTCAGCTTGTTTCTCATCTATTATTCAAACATGTAATTGCACCACAAATGTAAAATCAATTCTGAGATCCATGTCTGATATAATGCATTAAAATTATTCTACCTGCATTTCACACGTGGTTTATTTAAGATTTTTTACTGATACTGTAACTAACAGGTACATAGATAAAGAGTATCCGGAGGATCAATCCCCCATGAGTCTACAAAAATAGCACGACTAGCACATACATCTATTCGAATTCGTTGGCATACATCTATTCACTTAGTTCTTTTGTATAATACTCTATCAGATAAACCAAATGCTGGTGGGGTGAAGTTTTTAAAATATATAATATAAAGTATACAATAAGAGAACGTAACATTCTTGAAAATGCGTAGTCTGCTGAGCGATGAAAGTCTGAAATTTTCCGACAAGGTGCAAACCAGGAATGAGGATAATAATGGGGGCTCCAAAAATTCATCAAGCCTATACGGTGGCAGTCCTGGACGGAACAGAAGTATTCGCCTATGTAAACTGACTAGTGTTTTCCAAGCAAAAATAGCCGCAATTATGGAATGCGCCAGAATATGCATAGATGAAGGATATAGTAAAAGGACTATGTTTTACCTGACCAGCGGATCTGAAGCTACAAAAGGAATGCAAACAAAAATGTTCGATGTTGCCAAATTTATTTATAAAAAAGCAAAATTAACGGTAACAGCAATTTAAGATATTTTTATAGCTACTTTAATATAGTTTTTTATGTATTTTTGTTTAATAACTGATATTTTTATATATTTGTTAATGTATTTTTATTTAATAACCGATATTTCTTAATCTGCCTGTTAAAAATTGTACATATTTTCTGAAGATATCATCAACCTCAGGTGAATCGGCAACAACTCACGAATCTTGTCATCCAACTTTTTGTCAGGGAGCCTTATTGGTTGAGGATCTGCTACCATGCCGTTGCCATGGTGATTAAATCCTGCTATTGGCCGCCCTGCCACCAACTTTATGCTCCTGTCTCTCTATCTCTCTCTCTGTCTGGAAATATCGAAATACCAGTGGCGTTTTGTATGTCGTGTCTATAATCTTTCTATAGATTGTCCTAAACGATTTGAATATCTGTTTTGTCGAGTTTATTGTCTTGTCACCTTGTTAGGTACACTGTTTTTCGTCATTATTATTGTTATTATCTTATTTAAAAATGAACATTTATACAAAAGGAAAGATGCTTCATAGCCCTGAAGTATTCACGTAAAATGCGTAAGCCCATGGCTATTTTGTCAATGAAATCGGCCATGCTTTTTTACAACTATACCCCTCTTACCGATACCCCGTAGCTTCAGAACCGTTGGCCAAATAATATGTAAAGACAGAGAGCCGAGGGACTCGGATGGCCTTGACAAATAACGATTATACTTCAAAAATCGTTTTGGACTGCCATAATACCCTAAAGACACTAGCGAAGACCAGCAAAGCAACATTATCTTGGGTCCCCAGTCACATAGAAATAGGTGGGACTGAGAGGGCCGACAGGTGTCTGGAGTCTGACCTTGAGTGAAAACAGGAACTCCTATCTGAATGCAGGACAGGAGAAAAGACAAGGTAGCATAGTCCTACGAACCTTAAGGTTTGCAATGACTTAGGATGGTACTCTGTCTGATCCTTTGACCGGGGATGCACAGTAAGTCTTACGCTAACCCCTCCTCCCACTACCAAAAAAGATGGCAACAGAAGAATTATTTTTAATTTGTTTAACACAGATTTTTATATTTGTTTCACATCATAAACCAGAATATGTTGTGGTATTAATTCACCGTTGGTGGAATTACCTCCTATTTACTCATCCATGAACTGTTACTCCTGTTATTTTCTTAATTTGACAATTAAAATTCTGCGCCCACATCGAGCTTGAAATTTTTCAGATATTTGTAATTCCAAACGATTATGGTGTACACCAAGCATCCACAGAAATACATTGTTAGTATTCATAATATATTAGCACGACCACAGCAATCATGCTTATGTCCTATACAACAATATATATGTAAGTATAACATTGAAATGAGTTAAGTGTGCTAATAAGCAGAACAAACATTATCATTTCATTTCACCTGAGTAAAAAAAAAGCGCCATGTTTATCAACTATGATCACACTCTTTTTTTATTTTGTGTATCCTGATCGTCGGATCAAATTTTTTTTTATAACTGAGCAGACCGCGCAGGCAGAGTACCAGGCTGCTGTGAAAGGGTTATGTTAGGGGAAGTTTGTTAACGCGAGATTTGAATGGGCCAATACCCGCAGGCCTAATAAATACATCTTCTGGCAGTCCATTCCAAGCCTTGGACACCCTGGGAATAAATGTGCGGTTGTACCGCTCAGTTCTTGACGTACGAAGAACGACCGTCTTAGGATGAGATGCAGCGGTCGCACGAGTACATCTGATAGGAGCAGTGAGCGGCGGAATGATAGAGGATAGCTCAGAGGAGCAGATTCCGTTGGAATATCGGTAGAACAGTGAGAGGTCACAACAACACGCCGGTGAGAAAGTGACTAGAGGTGGCGCGTTAAGGCCGGATCACCAATTAGTCGAATTGCCCTTCTCTGGACGGCATCTAGTACAGCCAGGGTAGGAGGGGCAGGAGCTCCCCAGACATGAAAGCAATACTCCAGGCAAGGTCTTATCTGGGCTTTATATAGCGTGAGGAGGTTACATGGTGAGAAATACTTTCTGGCTCTAAATAGGTACCCAAGCTTTTTACCAGCAGCTGTTGCAATTGACGCGACGTATTCGTGCCAGATCAGATTTTCTGTAATGTTGACTCCTAACAGCTTGAATGAGTGACTCCTTGGCAGAGCCTGGTTGTTCATTAGAACCTGGTGCTGGCTTGGGCACTTCTTGTTTGATAGCGTACAATACTGGGCCTTGGGGGCATTAAATTTAACCATATTCTTAAGCCCCCAAGCTGTAATGGTATCGAGGTACTTTGAAATTGAAGCTGCCACTGCCAGTCTTCTGCGTTCCAGCTCGACCACAGAGATCGGTCTATTGCTCATGATGCAGCGTACTATTATCCGCAAAACTGGATTGGGTTTATTTAGTAATAAAATCCTGGGACATATTTTTGCCAGACGATGTTCCTGATGGTTACTCTATTATCGTCTGAGTCCTTTCTTTTTTTGTCTGGGGTTCTCACTTATTTTACCGCTTAACAATTTCTATTTTACCAGTAGTACATCACCTCAACAAGTTCTCCTGGTTTAAACTAATGTTGGGTGTGTGTGTAGTTGGGGCTTGAGCCCAAAAGTGGTGCACTGGCTCTATACTACAATAGTCAGACCGTCTTTAATATATGGCTCCATAGTGTGGTGAACCTGCATAAAGACGGAGGCAATAAGAGCCAAACTTAATAAGGTTCAACGTTTGGCATGTCTTAGTATAACCAGCGCAGTGCGCACACCACCTTTGAGTGCCATTGAAACACTATTGAATCTTCCTCCTTTGGATCTGGTAATTCAAGGGGAAGCTAGAAAAACTGATTCTGTCTCTGAAGCTGGACTTTTATAAATCCAGGCAAAGGACATTCGATTATTCTAGCAGAGTCGCATGAGGATAGTCCTATTTTGTTGGCGAGGAGCGATATAGTTTCCCCTACGCATCGCTTCAATCGCAAATTTACGGTGGTGTTTCTGTCAAGGGAAGAGTGGGAGTCTAGGGAAAGACAGCTCATCGAAGGAGGAGGACAGGTCTGGTACACAGACGGTTCACTCGCTAGAGAGGGGTCGGGGTCGGGAGTCTACCGACCCCATACAAGACTTTCACTCCCTCTTGGGGGGCACACCACAGTATTCCAGGCTGAGGTCTATGCGATACTTGCTTGTGTAAATCGTATTCGGGAAATTGACGGGTCGAGTAGGCGGATTACTATCTGCTCTAACAGTCAGGCAGCCATCAAAGCACTGAGTGCTTGGAAAATAACGTCGGGACTGGTCCTGCAGTGCAGGAGGGCTCTTGACGACATCTCAGCTAAACACAAGGTATCACTGATGTGGGTACCTGGGCACGCTGAGGTAAAGGGTAACGACATGGCGGATCATCTGGCTAGGATGGGATCCGGAAACAGTTTTGTGGGCCCGGAACCAGCCTTAGGACTATCTGCAAACTTGATCAGGAAAACAACTGGGGAGTGGATCCAGAATCAACACTCTCTGAGATGGAACAACATCTCTGGTCATCTCCGTCAAGCTCGGGATCTATTAGCAGGGCCTGCAGAGATAATAGGACGATTTTGTCTCTCTCTGGATAGGAGTAACTTGAGATTGCTAGTAGGCCTATTAACGGGTCACAACACCTTCAGGCGTCACCTGTTCGTGATGAGGGTGGTCAACGACCCAACGTGCACGTGGTGTGGTGAAGGGGAAGAATCCTCGGCAAACATCTTGTATCGCTGTGAAACCCTGGGTTATCACAGGCAAACTATGCTGGGCTCAAGAACCTTGGAACAAATAGAGATAAAATGGATAGGACCTAAGAATGTACTTGCCTTTGCCAAAGGGGCAGGTCTTAGGAACTAGCGCGGATAGAGGCGCAAAAGGGCCCATCGTGTGGCCTATGCACCAGCCACATTCCGTGCTGGATAGCTTCTGGTCCTTATTCATTCATTCATTGCGCTCCACTCTGACCTGGAACCCAAACCAAAGTTACTCCCTTCCTTGCTCCAAGTTCATTGAGGAGACGTGAGTTTGGTTTACAGCTCAGTGCTTTCAAGGCAGCCTGGCTATCTGAAGAAATTTTTACAGATTTGGTTGTCTAGGGTCGTTTGTTCAGCTCTCTGACTCCCAACTGTATGGCTACCATTTCTTCGCCTAGTTGACGATCCGATGTAAACCGATAAATCTGAACAGTCATTTGATTGGGACATTGCACATACTCAACACCATAAACATATTTCACAGTTTCAAAAGTAACAGGTAAGTTGTTCGCCTGTCAGGTCTAATTAATAAATAATAATCAGTTCGAAAGTGTCTAGCTTTTTATTTATAGCCCGAGCAGGTTTAGCGGCTGCAAAGCAGATAATATACTGATAATATTCGTGTCTATATCATAAATGCACGCGGACTTTCTCTGCTTATGTAATTTTTCTCGAAGACGTCTTCTGTAAAGGTCAATGTCAAAACCTTCAGGCAGTTATTAAATCGTAGGCAAATCGAAGCTAATAATTTCTGTTACCTTCATTAAAACTTCTGCATTTGCACTATAATGGACTTTCTTTTCGTAATTTTCGTTATCGATTCCAAAAATATTACAAATGAGATATATACTATAATGGGTGAGCCGTCTAAAGTTTGGCATTTGATTTACTGGTTATTTTGCTTTAACAGGTTATAATGGCATTCATGTGCTAATAGATATTTAGTTTTAAGTTTAATTTTCGCCAGTGGCTCAAATTATCGATACCTTCAACAAGAGTCTAATGTTAAGGGGACTAACATCATCATCGATTGACCGTATGGTTTCCGTAAGCAAAATTCTACGGATGGCCTCCTGGCCTACGTCACTCACTTGTGAAACAGAGCACTTGAAAATCATGGCAAATCCCGTGTTGTTGCATTTGACATATCGAATGTCTTCGACAGTGTGGCATAAGAGACTTCTGGTCAAGCTTGCTGCTTATGGACTACCACCCGGCCTGCGCCAGTGGCTGAATAGCTTCTTGAACAACCGATCTCTGTTTGTTGTAGTCGAAAGCTGTTCAAGAGACATATTTTCAATAAACGCCGGAGTTTCTCAGGGATATGTTCTATCCCCCACACTGTTTCTGCTATGCATCAACGAGCTGCTGGAAATAACAGCCAATCCAATCTGCAGCTTCGTAGACGACAGTACATTAATATCGTGCATGGAACCAGGCAAGCCACTATCATCGTGCAACATGCCTCACAGATCAACGTAAATATCAAAACAATTTTCGAGTATGGTTTAGTAAATAAGTACAGTTTAACGTGCAGAAAACTCAGGCAACAATACTGACAAAGAAGTCTCACGTTGGCTTACCAACTGTGGAAATGGAGGGTCACCAAATAATCGAGTCACCTTCCGTCCAGCTTTTGCTAAAACGGCATCCCAGAAGCTTGGAGTGTTGTTCCGCTGTAGGAAACTGTATACAGCAGAGCAATTACTGCTGTTGCCAGACACAGATTTGATCGTCGTTGAAGTATTGCACCAATGCGTAGGGATACGATCCGGAGCACTCTCTAAAGCTTCTGGACACTATCCAAAAGAGAGTAATTCGACTAATCGATACGCCTAACCTCACAAAGGACCTCCATAGCCTAGAACATCGAAGAAGGGTGGCTGACCTGTACCTATTTTACAGATTCTGTCACGGAAGATGTTCGAATGAGCTCTCCTAGATAATAACACTAAAGGCCGTCCGAACGAGGAAAACTAGATAGGCTCTGCGAGCTCATCCTTACCAGGTCGAGACCCCTACTCCTCGAACTAGTCCCGTCTAGAATTTCTTCTTTTAGAGAACTTCAACGCTTTAGAATGAGCTGCCGGGGAATTTGTTTCCCGGCGGCTACAACCTGCAGCGCTTCAAATATAACGTGCACCAATAATTATTATCCTCTCGCAGCACTTTTACAGCGCCACAGGCTTTCAGCTTTTGCGGGAGGCTGGCCATGAAAAAAATCTTCAAAACACCTTTGATATAGTAACACATTGCAAATTTTTACAAAAATCAGAAACAATAAATATTCGAGGTGAATTCCTTGCTACATTTGACAACTACGTATCAGACAGACGTCAGCAAGTTGTCATTTGTAAGGAAACAAGAGATGTGAAGACAATAAGAATGGGTGTGCCTCAAGGGTCTGTCCTTGGGCCTGTCTTGTTCTTAATTTTTATTTATGAGCTTCCCAAATATTAAATTAGTACTATTATGTCATATACTAATGCTAATGTCTTAAACTATGTAGATAATACTCGGGATGAAGCTCTTGAAACAGCCAAAAAAATATATATTATGTCAAAAACTGCTTCGATATCAATAATCTCAGTTTATATAAATATTTCAAAAACTCAATTCATTGCACTTTCTTCCATACACAAATCATCTTCCTCTGCTTCTAATACATGCCCTACATTGTCGTTGGATTTCTTTGAGTAAAATGCTCCATGTCGTTAATCTCCACTTCGTACACAAGTTCTTTTGCACCTCCCCATACATGATATCAAGTGAGATCAAGTCAGGAGATAGTGGATGCCCCAATCCCAATCCTTGAGCGGGAAAGGTGTTGTACAGGGACTTACAAAAGTAATGATCTATACGCCCACACAGTTCGGCTAATCCTCTGTTGAACATCATCATCATAGTGACAATGTCTTAACAGACATGTTGTGAACTCGTAAAATGCATTAAGTCGGAGCTAGAGTATTGCCGACACGAATATTATCAATAGTTTTGAGAACTGTAGCTCGCCATCGTTCACGATTTACTGTCAGTTCAGCAACTGTTTCGTCGTATCTACCCAGCGTGTAGGGGAACGGCCACGGCGCCGCCTACTCGTGGCATGACCCTGAACTACAAGTTTCTCCATATTATCGCTTCTCTGTATATGTCCGAAGAAAGTAAGCATTCCTGTCGACACAACGGAGGATAGTCTCTTTGGATTACCGAGCTCATCCAGTAGGGAAACGTTAGTTCGATGGGCGGTATAAGGAACTCTCAGCATTCTCCTCCATGTCCACATTTCAAAAGCATCTATGCGAGCTCGATCTGCCTTTTTAACAGTCCAAGTTTCCGAGGCATCATACAAAAATATAGATAACACAAGAGACAACCAGCGACATTCTGGTAGCTTTAGTGATGTTATGGTCACACCATATTTCAGTAAGCTTTGTCATGGCCACACGTGCCTGTTGAATGCGCCGTCAAATCTCATTTTCACAGCTCCCGAATTGTCGATCAAAGAACCGAGGTACACAAAAGTTTGAACTACTTCACAACGGCCTACTAACTTTATTGCTCGATGATTATCGTGCTCCCTATCTACGATCATAACCTTGGTCTTGTTGAGTTAATACCAATACAATACGCTGCACTGTGTTGTTCTAAGATGTTTAATAGAGCTACCAGTTCTTCCTGAGAAGCAGCAATAAGGGTTGTATCATCAGCAAATCGTAAGTTGGATATTTTGCTTCCGCTATCAGATATACCGCCATTCCAGTTGTCCAATACCTGTCCCATTACAAATTCAGAGTAAATATATTTAAATGAGGATAGGAAGTAAAAAAAATAAACTGCTGGAATTACCCTTTAAAATCCCAGAGTTTGTCGACTCGGTTGCGGGACACATTGTATTTCCTTGACTTTTATAATATTGCATAAAATTTTGCAGAAGAGTCGTGGCATTTGAAATATCCCAGACCGCTTAAACTTTTACCTTGACCGTATTTGCGTCTCGTCGAGTTTAGACTACCTAATTTAAATGTATATCATATATCCTATAATATTCGTACTCGCACCACTCCTGACCTCTGTTACGATATATGTACTTGATTAATAGTTTTTCCAATGCACAACACATGTAATGACGTGTGTACAGTTCTAATGTGTGTGTAATATATCAAACTCAACGTATCAATTTAGTCGATTGGTCCACATTTTTTTTAGGTATAATAAACATTAATCATGGTGGAAAAAATCATTTTCTCTGGGTAATAACAATAGACAGTGTGGACCACGCCTTATGGTGTAATAGGTATGTGGCTTTTAAATGTATCGGACAGTAGTTAGAGATTTCTTCACGATTCATACATCCATTTGTTATTTTGATATTATCAGATTGTCTATCTGTATTCAGACCAGCTAATGTTCGTTGGGCAATAAATTTCTTCGAGCAAAGCATATTAAAAATCAGATTAAACTCGGTTAAGGTATATTGCAAAAGTTTTGAGAAGTTTTTCAAAAAATTAAAAAAATATCTCGCAATAATATATTTGAACTGTAACAAGAAGTACAAAAAATTACAATATTTCTGGTCATAATCTTCCACGGCTCGCAATTTCCTCTTAATGTTCCTCATTAGGTTTTGGACAGATTCTAAATCAACTTCTCTGATTTTTAGCATTATTCTTCTTCTTAACTGCTGTTCGTTTTGAGCTTTCTAGCCATTGTTATAAACTTTGGCACTCAGTTGAGGCCAAAAAGTTTCGATAGGTCTTGCTTGAGGAAGATTGGGAGAGTTGTCGTTTCGTGGTACAAAAGGTATTCCGTGTTGTTCTAGCCAGTTTCTCGTATGCAAAGCATAATAACTTGGAGCCAGATCTGGCCAAAACATTATATTGTCATTAGCATGGTGGGTATTAATAAAATTGAGTAGTTTAGGCAAACATCTTTGAGTATAGACTTCTGCGATAACCCCTTTAGCCCTAACTCGTCCAACGTACGGCTGTGAAATACCGTTGTCTGATATAGCGCACCACACTAACGTTTTGTTTCCAAACTTTTTTTTCGTTTAAATTTTACATTATCTGAACAGACTCCAAAGTCTTTTGTATAAAAACCAGCATTACCTTTGATTTCTGAGTTCGAAAATGTGAAATTAAGAATAATTTTTATGTTGCCAGCAAAATGGGTACGACGTAAATTGTAACAGCATTGAGGAATTCTTTCTAACTGATTTGGGGAATACTTTGGACATTTTCTTCTTTTTCGGAATTTATTTCTCTTCATTTATCTACAGATTGTGCTAGCATTGACGTGAAAAATGCGTCAAAGTTTTCATGTCGAAGTTCCAACTCGATGTTCACTTCTGTTGACCATTCTTTGAACTGTAGCAGCATTCAACGCTCTTGGACGTCCACTTTTTGGTAAATTTATACAAGAAATACCTTCGTCGCATTGACGGATCGCTCGATAAATTGTGGCAACAGAAATATTTTGGTCCTGATATAGGCGAACTATTTGTTTTTTTTTAAGTCGTCTAACTGTAAATACTCTTCCGAATATCTAATTTGTACTACATTTCGACAACTAGTATCATAACCAAAATCATTTTATTGTTACGTTTAGATGTTGACTGGTTACCATGGTAACGATTCCTGAATTGTTTCCAACGGTGAAACTACCTCCCGAGTTTTGAAAGAAATTCTCAAAACTTTTGCAACATACGTTATGAGGATGCTACATAAAATGTATGTTTATGTGCTTAAGTTGAGAAAAAGGTCTTCCGTACCATCTATTTTCTATGCTTGATCTAAAAAATCGTGCTCACTCCGTGGCCTCTCAATAATATGCTCATTCCCTCTAGGAGGTTTACCCTCCAGTTTGATAATCAATGATGTAGACTGTTTCTTTACGGTCAGTCTCCCGCAAAGGCTGAAAGCCTATGGCGCTGTAGAGCGCTGCCAGAGGATAAGTATCTGGGTACGATATATTTGAAACGCTGCAGGTTGTAGCTATCGGGAAACAAACTTCCTGACAGCTTATTCCACAGCGTCGAAGTTCTCCAAAAGAAGAAATGCTAGAAGAGACTGGTTCGGGGAGTAGGGACCTTGACCTGATAAGGATGAGCTCGCAGAGCCTCTCTAGGGTTTCTCGTTCGGATGGACTTCGGCGAACATCTTCCGTGATAGAATCTGTAAAACAGGGACAGGTGAGCCACCCTGCCACCCTGATGTTCTAGGCTGCGGAGGTCCTTTGTGAGGTTAGTCTAATTGCTCTGTTCTTGTTATTGTCCAGAAGCTTTACAGAGTGGTTGGGAGCGCATTCCCACACAAGGGAGCAATACTCCAACGATGGTCGGATCTACGTATCTTGTAGAGCAGTAGTAGTTGCTCTGATGTATACAGCTTCCTACAGCGGAACAAAACTCCAAGCTCCTGGGATGCCGTTTTGGCAATACTGACGACGTGGTCGTGCCAGGACATATTATTGTTGATGTCGATCCCCAAAAGCTTGACGGAAGGTGAATCGACTATTAGGTGACCCTCGATTTCCACAGTTGATAAGCCAACGTGAGACTTCTTTGTCAGTTTTGTTGCCTGAGTTTTTTGTACTTTATACTGTACTTCCCCACTCACTCAACACAAAAAGCTATTCAGCCACTGGCGCAGGCCAGGTGGTAGTCCCTAAGCAGCAAGCCTGACCAGATGTCCCTCAGGCCACACTCTATCGAAGGCTTTCGATATGTCAAATGCAACAACATGGGGTTCGCTATGATTTTCGATTGCTCTGTTCCACAAGTGAGTGACGTAGGCCAGGAGGTCACCCGTAGACCTATGCTTACGGAAGACATACTGGCGAGCATTTATGATGTTATTGTTGTCCAGATATTTCAGGAGTTGTGTGTTAATGTCCCCATAACCTTAGACATGATGCTAGGTCTATAATTGATGGGATCGGTTTTTTTGCCCTTCTTAGGAATAGGTTATACACAGCCAATCTTCATTCAGTGGGAAACACGCCTTGAGAGCTTGCAAAGAATAGGTGCAAGCTCAGGGGCACAGCGTTTAAGGACAATGGCTGGAATTTGGTCAGGACCTGCAGCTTTCTTCGTGTTAATTTTTGGAGGATGTTTTCTACATCTCGATGTTGAAACTTGACCTCTGCCAGTCTCAAGTTCACGTTTATGGTGGTGGTCGGAGTACCTCTTAGGAAGTCTACAGTAGAATTGGCGACGAAAAGCCTTCCTAAGATGTCTGCTTTTTCTCTAGAAGTAGAAGCGATGGACTTGTTCTCTCTGGTCAAGGATGGTATTGACGAATAGGAAAAGCTCAGACTGCCTTAGCTACAGACCAGAATGTTCTGGACGAACTAGGACATGAGGTGAGCTTGTTCTTAATTTTTTGGTTGCGTTCCTCCTTGCTGCTGTCAATCATGCGCTTACAGTGATTTCTGGCGTCGATAGAACTGCGGTGGTTGTTGGACTTTACGTTTTTCCTCCATTCTTTGTATTGTTCTATTGTTGTTTAGAGTGTTTGCTGATTCTCTCCACATTTAACGCTCGAAAGCATCCTTCAATTCAAAGTAAACCCATTTATCTGATTGCAGGAAGGCAGCATAGGCTCCCATCTAGTGATAAAACCACTGCCGGATAGATTACGTGGCTCTGTGATCCGATCCAAGAACGGCAACGACACCGATTCCACCATCAATGATGACGAAATGTTCCTGGACCAAGATGGAGAGCTCAGTGCTGAGGTGGCTATTGATACAGGTCTTCCAATCAACAGGAACTCTAGCGGTGCGGGAACAGTGCAGCATCACATTGTATACAGGCGGATGAACAAAGAAGAAGAGGATGCTTTCAGTGACTATGGTGAGTTAGATATCCCACTTCTGATTGATTTACTTAATCACGCTTATTTAAAACATAAAGTAATTGATTAGTTTTATATCATTTTATTTTAGTTGTTTAATTTTTATATATGTATTAGCTAGTTAGTAGTTAGAGAAAGAAAAAAAACACTTCGGGTAAACTCGCCTATTGTTTACACCCTTCCTATCGTTGGCACTCTTATCTATTTTCCTAAAAAATAAGGTAACGGTAAAGTAATGCGCTTTCAATGTTCTTTCCCGTATGACGTGCAACATCGCTTAATATTTTCCAATATCCTAGTCGTGTCTATGTGATTTAGTATGTCTTCGAGAGCAGAGCGAAGGGGTTGTGTTTTTGAGAAAAGCAAATCGCGGAAAATTATTAGCATTTTGTTAAGACTTACTATCAGGCCATTATTGATATAAAAAACTATTTAATGAAAGTATCTACTTCCAGTACCATATACCCTTGAAGTAATGTTGTAGGTTAGATATTTATCTATTTTTTCTTTGATAAAGTGTATATTTGTTCAAAAAATAGGGTGCCAATCACTGGTCACATAAAATGTGCGTAATGCCAATTACCGGCACCCCTGTGCCAACTATTGGCACTTTCATAATTCCTGCTTTTTTGACCTACTTAGTTCATAAAAATAATTTAAATCTGAGTAGTTGATAGGGAAAAGAGTTAGTAATGGAAATAGTTATCATAGGGAAACAATATTCATATTCTCTGTTAGTTTGTTACTTCCTATTGGTAGTAGTAAATCTAGCTTCGTTCCACAACACCGAGATTATTTTGTGGGCATTATTTTAGAAAATTTGCATTTTTTTACGCTATCAGTAATCAGAAATAGTCGAATACAATCACAGCTATTTATATTCAGTCTGAAAGTGCCATTTTTTAAGGCTTTGTAGAAAATATTCACGTGCCAACTACTGGTAACCCAAAAGGGTCAGTTTTCCATTACTTGGCACGCGACTAAGATTGTAAAAACCAAGATACTAATATTGTTGGAAACTTCTTAACACTTAAACTGTAGGAATTATCATAGTGCGGAAAAGTATATTTCTTTCAGATGCCACCAATATAGAAATCTAAGCGAAACCGGTCAAGCTATTCTGTAAAAAATATTATGTTACCCCTGTACAAGGAATATAACTTCGAATATTATAGGCATAAAATGAAGGTCATGTACTAGAACCTACCATACAATGTGTCTGGGAGAAAATAAAACAAGATCCTTTTGTGTGAAAAATGCCTTACACGAATGTAGTAAGTGGGACCAGAATTTGTTTCCTGGTGGCTACAACCTGCAGCGTTTCAAATCTAACGTACAGCGCCATAGGCTTTCAGCCTTTGCGGGAGGCCGACCATAAAAAAATTCTATGGACGAAACAAAGGTTATTTTTTTCCGATCATTGGTTGTCATGCTTTTTAAGTTTTTCTTTTAATAAACTGTTTAGTATTTTATCTACAGTTTTATCAATTAAACAGCTGAATTGAAACAAACATCTTGGTATATGAAATATGCTAGATATCCCTGAAAAAATTATACATATAAAAAAATATTAGCCATGATCAAATCAACTATCAGATGCAATGCCATATAAGCACCTAGGGAGGTACCTAGATATCAATAATATACTGGCCCACGGGTGCCAATAACTAGGAGATAGTGGGTGCCAACGACTGGCCAGGAGTGCCAATAACTGGCACTTTCCCAACTTTTCATTTTAAGCCAATTTCCATGGAAATAGCTCGCCGCTTCTCAGTTCTTATTATGTTTTGTGGGAGTAGAATGTTAGGGGCACATAACTTCATAGTTTCAATAATAGGTTTGGTACATAAGCCTTTTAAAAGGACATCCAAATGTAAGGAATCTCTTAAAGTGCCAATAACTGGGTAGTTTACCCTATACAATCTGAGTTTTTAGTACCGGGTCAGTCGATACTGCAGAAGATAGCGAAAAAAGTTGTATATAATAATTGTAGCCAAGGATATGCTTCTTGTTCAGAAAATATTTCGATTTATACAGGGTATTTCAAATTCGTAAACTGATTATAAGCAAACCAATAAAGGAGTGAATGTTTTCATTATCACATGGCAGGAAAATAAATCGGCAAACTGCACTGCCATATCCGTAGTTTAATCATAGGCAACGCAAACCTTCACTTTTAAGTTTAAATAATGGAATGAAAGTAATACAGGTGCAAACATTCTGCACAGACAGGAAGAAAAAGTGAATGCAATTTGTTGAAGCCTCATAATAGACTAAAATATGGATATAATATATTATTATGCAACGATTTAATAACACTACGTGATCAGTCTGACAAACCATAAACTGAAAGTTTAAGTAAATGAAAAATTGAGAATCTTTCAGCTTATTTGCAAGCACCAGTGTAATCACGTAACTCAACATTTTCAAAATAAATTATGTTTTTGAAATAGACAACCAAATAAGTATGAATATAATAAATTATGCAATGTATTAATAACACTCAGATCAGACTGGAGAGCCCATATCAGAAAGTTCCAGTATCTAAAGAGAATCGAGATTCGAGAGTATATGATGGAGTATGGCATGACAACCTCCTCATATTTTTCCGCGATTTTTTGGGCACGGGAAAGTCGAGAAAATAAGAAAAATATTTGAATTTTTCTAGTCGTATGCCGTCACGGGACTGTTATAGGAGAACAGCCAAGCGAAAGACGGTATGTGTGCCGTGTTGCCATTATAACTTAAGTCCCAATATTCAATGCATACCTTGACGTGATCCTCTACACATGCTCAGAAATAGACAGTTTGATATATACGGCGAGTGAAGCCAACGAATTCGCATAGGTTATAAGGAGTAAACAAAAACTATGTTTGTTTGCACAGTCCTAAAGGAAATGATTCAGCGGCAGCTTCAGGATCGTGGAAGGTCGCACAGTTTTCAACGGACCATTAAACTGAGTCTGGATTTTTTAATTTAGACTTTCATAATGTTGATGAGAAAAAAATCTATGTTAGCTGGTCCATATGGACCACGATATCCTAAGACAGCCTGCGTTACTGGGAAAAAAGGAGACCCACGGGGCTGCGCGATGAACAGCGTCTGCCTTCGATAAGCAGCAGCCTTCTGTGCGGTTAGCACTTGGGTGGGTGACTGAACTGCACCGAGACATATTACTTGCACTGCACAGTGCTTGTTAAATTTTTATGAAAATTTAATATTGTTAAGCTTCATTGCCCAAAGTTGAATAAATAATAATACCAAGTGATAAACAGAATGTGATTACGAGTTTGAGTTACTTTTTTTACATTAAAAAACTTAAAAATAAGTGAATTGAATGGATGAAGGGATTTTCTTTTATTAACCAACTATTGCATTAAAAAAAAATTAATGGCGATTGATATTGACGGACAAACCTCATTTCCACTGATTTTTTGAATTGTCCACCGCCTCCTGTACTTAGTTTTTGCATTGTGCAGTGCAAGTAATATGTATAACAAAATTTGATTCAAACACATATTTATGTTGATCGTAGAAAAAATGTGCGTAACAAGTGCAAAAAGCACATCAATAAATTTTTTCATTAAAAAAAATAAAAAAAATTTGGAAGGCCTCGGTTTCGATCCAAAAACCCTGAGATTCACTAGCGGACTCTCTAACCTCTGGGCCATCCTTCCACTGAGGAGATCTTTTCAACGTAACATACTTGAGGTACTTACCTACTTACTGGAATCTGTAATCTGACTTCAAATTCAAACATTCAAAAACATATCTATTTCGATCGTAGACTTCGTCTCGAGCTGCAAACTTCATTTATCGACTGAGTTGGAACAAATATACACTAGTTACCAGTTTAGCAGTACGTATTTTCGCGATTGGCTGGGAATCTAGAATCTAGTATCGGAGTAGGACGTCGTTGGTCAAAGGAGCATTCTTACCGCCATGATGACGTCACACGGGTTCGGGAGCCGTCGGCGTGTTTTCGGTACTCGATTCAAAAACCCATTTTTATTTTGATATAACTTTTGAATTATTGCGAAAAAAAAGAAAACGAAAACAGTTTTGTTATAAAACTTATATATGATCTTTCCATTTATCGCAAAAAAAGTACTTTTTTTCTTAATTCAAAACCTCAATGTAAACAAAACGATGCAGAGAGTAACGAAATGCAACAGTACACCCATACCCATTTTTGTATACACTAAGAGGTTATCATGATTTAATCATTGTTTCAAACTCATGATACTAGTCCATTCTAGCATTAGTCGATGATATAATCGGATATTGAATAATTTTGGTAGTAAAAAGAACGCTTATTTTTGTATGCTACATTTTTCAGCTTTTATGGAGCCCGACCATCTAGGCAAACGGTACAAACGGAGCATGTCAGACTACGGTTCAAGAAAAAAACGTGAAGCTCCATACACCATCTACCCCGAGATCCTGGTGATTGTAGACTATGACGGGTACAGACTGCATGGTGGTGACAACGTCCAGGTGAAGAGATACTTTGTCTCTTTCTGGAATGGTGTAGACCTGAGATACAAGCTACTCAAGGGACCCAAAATCAGGATATCCATCGCTGGTATTATAATAAGTAGGGTAAGTAGGATACAACATTTACTGAAATGTCTCTCGGAACACGCCGAACAGGTGACATCAGCTTCTGAGGATGCCGATCGCTCATGTTGGCGAAATGTCAAGCAGCAAAGCGCGCCGACGCCAAAGCGGCAGAGCGTATCGACGCCGGCCAAACAGCACAAGAACCATCAGTTCATCGGATCATGGTCGCGCAAGTCTTACACAATACGTTCATTGCTTACTAGCGACAAGCCTTCAAGTGCAAAAAATTACAGTATATCAACCGTCCTCCGACATTATCATCACAGTAGTTCTGATATTTTTTTAAAAACGGAAATGTGCAAATCATCTTCGTGTACAATCATAATTCAACCCCTTGTTCAGGTTTCTGTGTGCAAAAACAAACATGAAATATAACTCGTAATTTACTCAACTATCAAATATAAAACTTAAGTATACATCGACAGCTCTTGTTTCGACTGCGATATTTAGAAAATATAAACTCTTCTTATGTACACGAACTAAAGTATTGGTTCAATTCAAGTCCAAGGAAAATCCTACTTCCTCATCAGTTTCAATCCCCATCTCTTCAAATAGATGCTTCTTCGATTTTGGGTAATTCTCTAGGATCGCATTTATTACATCCATGCACATCCTCTTACGCTTTTTATACTCGGTCAGTGATTTCTCGTACATTTTCTCAATTTCCTTCTTTCTCTTTGGGCAAACCGGCTCAACATCAGCATACTGACTCAGGCTTTCCTTGACAATTTCTAACTGCTTATCAATAGCCACCTTTTTCTCAATAAGATCCGATATACTGACTTTTCCTTGACTTTCTGCGAGCAAGTTGGTTTTAGCTTTTAGTTTCTCTGTCACTTCTTTCAACTCAACTGAGATCTCGTTAGTTTTTCGATCAATATCCAATAGACTCTCCTTGAGTTCATTTCCTGTTGGTCCAGTGTTTTGGGCTATGTGGTATACCTAAAAAAATGAAGCTAAGTTCATTGACCCAGTACTATCCATACATTACGGTGATACCAGTTGATTATTTTCCCAAACCATGAAGCTATAGTCTGAGATCCCCAAATTATCGCCCACACGCTCGCAAAAACGTATGTATGTTATGCTACTAGGACTTTCTTTCACTGGTCAATCGATAGCCTATTGTGAAAATAACAAATTTTTCAGTTTTACAACCTCCCAATTCCAACCACCCTAATTTCACCCCCACCCAAAAAAATAGAAAACCCCTAAAAACCCATAAAAAGCCTAAAAACCAAGTTTGCGTTGTTTTTATATTTTTAGTTTTAAGTTATTTGATTATTGCTGCACCGCCACTGACAGCGCTTTCCATCCTCGCCACGGTAATAATATTGTGTCAAAATTTCATTAGAATCAGTTCAATAGTTTCACCGTTACACAATATAGAACGATCTAAAGCAATACTCGTCGTATGTATACATCAGAAAACTATGTCCGTTGGTTTCTGTAACAGGCAATGGTCGGATAAACCTAAAAGCGTGTATTATGCCTAGGCCTATGTCTTTGTTTTACAGGTCAATCGACAGCCTATTATGAATGCAATACATTTTTCAGTTTTGCAACACCCACCTCCCAACCACCCCAATTTTACCCCAACTCGAAAAAAAAGTAGGAAATTATCAGCAACCGCTAAAACGCCTAAAAATTAAGTTTGAGGCATGTTTGACTTTTTTTGTTTCTTGATAATTGCTCCGCCGCCCATGCACCTATTTTTAAAATTATAGCCGCATTACCTTCTACGACCCCACAGCATATCGCTACCCAAATTTTATCACAATCCATGCTTGTTGCGATTACAAGGCTAGAAAAAAAACGCCAACAGACAGACTTACAGGCAGACAGACCGACGGATTTCCATTATGTAGACCTCATAAAACACCCAAACAGCGTATTATGTCAAAATCGAAAATTTTCACGATCACAATACTCCCCTCAAGTAAAACTGAGGAACGATTATATAAAGAACAAAAAGTATTTGCATTATTAATAAATCCAAAATGAGTAAATGACTCATGTGCCTGTCTTATGCAAGAATAATGTAAGCAAAATAGTGCAAGAATGAGAAAATACGACAAAAGTACGTCTCATTCTGTATCTTGGGATCTTATAGCTGGGGAAGCAAAACAGAGGTGTGGTTGCACACAGAAGCCAGCTAAGGTTAGTTGTAGCGATCTGGCCATAACACCTTCAGACGTCACTTGTATGTGATGGGGGTGGTAAGCGACTCGACGTGTGCACGCTGGGGCGAGGAGTATCACAGCAGACTATACTAGGTTCAAGCGTCCTTGAACCTGAAGACATTGGGCAAGACCCAAGACCTTCCTCTCCTTCGCGAAGAAGGCTGGACTGAGGAACTAGCGTAAGGAAAGGTCAGAAGGGACGGCTTATAGGCCTACGCACTGGTGGCTCTTGTCACCAAAAAGCCCCTTTCCTTCATTAATTGATTCATTCCTCACCTTTTGTTTTCCATACACCTTTTCCTTAACTTTCCCCTCATTGACCAGAAGATCTAAGGCTTTCTGTACAGCGGCTTTTCCAAATTCTCCTTTTCCCTTTGCTCCGCTTAGTATATCGTTTATGGAAAATGGTCGATTATGTTCTTTGAGGAAACACAGTACAGCTTCCTGAGCCATGACCGATCATTCTGAAAATAAAAATAGGTCTTTTTATGTATTGTTTTTCATTGACGATAATAACTCATTAATTAACTCCTTTAAAAAAATAACACTGAGTGAAGCTCTACAACGGACTAGTATCATGAATTTTTTTTTGGTTGAGTATGTCATAAAAAGTTTCTCGTTTTTTTCTCCGATTTTTTTGGGTACAGGAAAGCCGTGAAAATAAGGAAAATATTTGAATTCTCCTAGGGCAGTGACGTCACTGCCCTAAAGGCGAACAGCCAATCAAAAGACAGATATGTGTGCTGTGTTGCCGCATTCTGATGGCGCGCGAAATGCCGGAGCTGTACGCGGGCTGGCTCATCTATCTTGTCTGATATGTTTTGTGGTTTTAATATCCCGTGATCCGAAATTCCGAAAGCTAGGTTAAGGTTCCTGATCCGTCAATTCTGTCAATCGTCATTCGGTCATTGTCGTTGTCATTTCCAATTTCCATTGGGCTTTGGCTTTAATTTTCAACAATCTTAAAGTTTTTATTATTTGTTTGCGTTTATTTGTACAGGATATTCTTTTATTGTATTTTACTAGGTTTCAAGTTATTTTATCATAACATAACCAACAAGTATGAGTAAAATCGATAGTGAATTCACAAAAGCCGATTCAGATAACCTGCGAGTCGGAGCTGTTCTTGGCAACAATGCACTGCTGATGATTCGCGCGGTTGGCACTGATTGGCTGAATTTGAATTCCTCTCTTTAAACTTTAGAATGGAATTACTAAAAAACAAAATCATGTAGAAAGTAACGAAATGCAGCAGTACGTTTATTTTTGTATGCACTAAGCGGCGATAACAATTAAATCATTGTTCTTAACCTCGTGATACTAGTCCATTAGCACCCTAATTTTGCACTGAAAGTCCTAATGGTTTCCAGCCTCATTTCTCAAACCCATTGTCATTTTTATTTTTTCTCTTTACAAAATATTATACCAGGACTCATTACAATAGTAAATCGTCTTTATTCATTCATATCAATACCATTAATTAAACAATGAAATAATGGCGAAGTCACATTGCTATTTAGTATAATATATGTATATGGTTGTAGTACACATGAAAGAAAAGCAAAACACAACACACAAACACAACAAAGATTAACGACACAAAATAAAAAAAAATTGCGATCTAAGTTGTAACCAGGCTGTAAGTTAATGTCGAGCCTGGAAATCCAATCTACGGCTGATGACCTGGTTGGTAGGAAGTCCTTGTTATTGCCTGGACATGCTCTAAGGCCACATTTTTGTACTATTATGCTTGACTGTTTATAATAGTAATAATAATAAATCGTCTTTATTTTTACATCTACAAGAGGCGAAATTTAGCGACATGGCTACTCTTACATTTGTTGTTTGAATGTGTGAATAACTCAGTTCTTTACATAGCTCAGCTGTATGTAAAATAAAAAGGAGAGGGCCCAGCACTGAGCCTTGCGGAACGCCAGAAGTCACGCCAGCTGGAGATGACATGCTGTTGCTTGCTGGAACTATTTGCTCTCTACCCTTGAGATAGGATTCGAAGAAGCGTATCGAGTTATTGTCGAATCCATAGTACTTCAGCTTTGCACAGATTAAGTCATGATTCAAACAGTTGAAAGCATTTGAATAATCTAGTGATAGTAAGATCGTTGCCATCTTCTAATCTCGAGACCTAATGATATCAGTTTGGCGTGCCGCTCCACAGTTGTATCGTGCGGATTCCCGTTTGTTCCATTAATCAATCAGCACACACTCCATGCGACGTGTGAATTCTGTTTAGTGTCGACCATTCCCTTCGGTAGAGCTCAAAACCAGGGGGTTCTTCACCAACAATTAGACTACCGTTCACTTCTTCTGGTGTTTGGGTCGCCCAAATTTCAGCCCATTTAACTCCAGGGTCAAAACCATCAAACTCAATTTGGAAATCTGTTGTAATTGATGGCTTCTGGACCTTAATGTGCGCAAGGAGAGATCGGGTATATTTTCGTGGATTGCCAGTGAGGGATTTATTTTGATTTTCTTATATTCTTTTAGAAGGGCATTTTCTAGACGGATGGCTGGTGGAGGTGTCTGACTGAGTGTTGGTACCTCATAGTAGGGTTTTGCTTTTTTAATAATTTACATATTTCAGGGAAGAGATGCTACGCCATACTTGGAGAGAAACAGAGTTGGCAGAGATGCTATAGACTCCGCTGCAGCGCTCACAGATATGGGCAAATATTTATTTAGAGAGAGAAGACTTCCAGTATACGACATTGCTGTAGCGATAACAAAGTAAGTTTCTTGATGAAAACAAGTGCTATATTATACATAAACAACTTTACTCTAAAAAAACATTTCAATAATTTCAGCCTTCAAGCAGGAAGAATTTGTTATACGAAATTCTTGCAATATTAGGTGGTACAAAAGTGGATATTTTATTTTATTCATTTTATTGCAAGACTTAACCTTCCACTAAACGTATGGAAGAAGGTTCGCTGTTCAAATTGGCTAGAATGACATGTTAGGGTGCTGTTGCCCATATTGAACCCAATTTTGAAAAATTGTCCGTATATGTATGCCATTAAAAAAATTAAATTGATAATACAAAACAAATCTCTCAATCTTGAGGAATATTTTGGGTAGCATAAAATATTTTCATATTTGTTAAAAAGAGAAAAGCAAAATTAATATAGTGTTGCAAATGGTTCATTTTAGGCAATCAGGTGCTCAAATTGAACTCATGGTCTCTTAAATTGAACCTGCCCTCAGATTTTGATAAAGTAGGTATAATACTTCCAGAAAACAAGTTAAACTAAACTAATGTCTTTTTAGTTGATAAGTACCGACGTACTGAAGTACTGAAACATATTTTTCTCTATAATTGCTAATAAAATGTGTAAGAAAGTTCTGTTCTGCAAGAGATGAACGCTTGAATATTTTCTTTTTTGGTCCAACACTAACACATTTCCAATGAAACCAAGCGTGGCAGTGCAGACACTGAATCATTTCAACTTGGTCTTCAGTACAGATCTAATAAATAAATTATGAGAGTGAAAGAACAAACCTACATAGATTTAAAGCCTTCGCCAAGTTCATAAAATATTACATTGCGCGTGGTCGAAATCTTCAACACTTCACAGATCTGTATTACGTTGTCCTAATCAAAATATCAACTGAGTCGCAAGAAGGGCCAAAGGTGTGGTGTCGAATACCCGATGGCAACATTGCCAAGTTTTACGGGAAGTAACAAAAACAACGGCAAAAGTTCAATATGGGCAACCGCATATGACAACTACGTAGAAATGTTGAGAAAAAAGCTTTTCGCTATAACAGCGACATATGAGCTTACGAACTTTGTCTATTTTCCAACAATTCAACCTTGATATCAATACTTTTTTTTAACTTTTGCTCATTTTACACGTGTTGATAAAAACACGTTCGTCAGATCCGTTCGTTGATATAGTTAATGCCTAGTTTTCTCAGCCAGGACGAATAAATCAATTGGAAGGGATGAATACTCATAGTTTGTTGTTATTTTAATAATTTTCTCGTTAATTTAGATACGACATGTGTCGTCGAAGGAAAGGAGGAAGGTGTACAAAAGGAACGGCTGGTAATTTTTATTTTTCCTTTGTTTTTCTGTTTAATAGGTTAAACTTTGCTTTCGCTCCAGTGGCAATTCAAAGTTACTCATGCAAAAATGTAGTCATCGTTACTATCTTTATAGAAAAATCCAGAATTTTCGAGAATTAAATAACCGCACACCTTTAGAATGCAATATCTTGTAAGGTATATTTCATAAGTTTATGCCAACATAAGTCTTTGACAAAAGCCGTGAAAGTGCAACAACTGCAATTTTTCAATACTTCACATCATTTTCTTTCAAATAACGTGAAATTTACTAAAAAACATATAGTTGTAATTTATATTAGCGAATTAATTACACTAAAATGAATTACAGGTAATTACGGCTAATTTTTAAAAGGCAACCTATCGTTAATCGATTCTACATTTTCTCAATATTCATTTGAAATTAATTAAAAAAAACAGATACCTGCAGGACCAAGCAGTGGGATCATGAGCCACAAATTCATGGCCGCGAAAGACTTTCTTTACATTTTGCCTACAGTTCTGGCATTTTTTCCCTACTTTTTTATAATACCTCTGTTTGTTTTGCAAATTTTTAGAGCTCTACTTCATCATTTATGATGCGTAAAAAATTACATGTTTTTTTTTATAACTGCAGACCGCATAGGCAGAGTCTAAATACCAGGGTGCCGCGACTGCTGTGCTTAACCCCCCCCCTTACTTTATACATCCAGGGCGCGTTCTGAAGACCCACCTGCCCCTATGTTGATACCTATCGAACCTGTGAAAGACAAAACTTTACAGAGTGACCCCTTTCTTACGTAGTGAGCTCTCCGTCTATTATAAAAGTATTAGATTTGTTGAAGTAACTCCAAGACCATTATTAAACGAAGAAAATGCATGGAACGAGTTTGAATTGCTACGGTATGGTGAGCCAAAGCCAAGCCATACAGTGCGTCCCAGCTAAAATTTGCCACCAGTATTATCTCTGAAATAATAAAAAGAAATGAATATCGCCGTGACTCGTCGATTTGTATTTCGAATAGGAACTTTTCCACCGAATACGTCATCATTGTGTCATCAACCCTCTCACCCTCAGCAACTACTTCAAAATATTAAATGAGACCATCATAAGAGTGATACATCATTTTGACAAATACAACAGTGTAATCGGATTTAAAATTGGTTCACTATTATGGAATTTAATAAAAAATATGGTGATTATCAAAATTAAGTATTATTTTCATTACCTGAAATATCATCGTGAGAAAGATACCATACAGACGTACATAAGCGATATTAAAAATGCCTTCGACTTTTTCTATGGGGACATTATTTTGAAAGTTTATACAAGCTGTCCCACGACGATTAAGACAAGCAATATGTTGGAACTGGGTAGTAGTAGCGAATTATAATTTTGGGGTGTAAATTAGAGCAAATATAGTATTTTTTCTTATTATTGTGTCATCCAATAAGGTATTTGTTTTTGGTCACGTGACGTCCGATTCAAATTGTTTAATGGGACACCCTGTATATTTGTGACTTTTTGTGTTTCTCACTGAAACACTACCAAATAATTTAACTGTAGGGGCACATGTTATAATCAGTGGTAGTGGTACCATCCGTTAAGTACCTGCAGCTCTTGAATTAATCATTGTTGACCCCAAGTGTGCTAGTTTGTTGGAATTGATTTATCAGGAGGAACACAAAAAGTCATAAATATACAGGGTGTCCTATTAAAAATTTTGAATCGGACGTCACGTGACCAAAAACAAATACCTTATTGGGTGACGCAATAATAAGAAAAGATGCTATATTTGCTCTAGTTTAGACCCCCAAAATTATAATTCGTTACTACTGCCCAGTTCCGATATATTTCTTGTCCTAATCGTCGTGGGACACCCTGTATTACGCAGCCCGATTCTATAGACCAGCGGTCGGGAAACCGGGGTAAATTACCCCAAATAGGGTAAAAATAAAATTTTTAGGGGTAATAATGAAACATTTGTGAGTAAATAGTATATATTTTTAATTTGCTTTTAATAAACCCGTTAGTATTTTTTTCAACTTAAACAACTTAGAGAGGGCTCGTAAGAGCAACCTCAGTCTCCGCAACTTCGATTGCATTTTTTTTGCTCTTCGCCATGGAGTAATATCAACTTACACAAAAATATTTTGGGGTAATGATTCTCCGACTGCTGCTATAGACGATCTCCACAGTGACTCCACAGATGTTGAGAAACGTGCGAAGATATTTGGAGTAACGCTTGTACGTCTGTATGGAACGAAATGGCTCACATTTCTTACGATAATATGAAAATAATACTTCATTTTGATAAGCACCATATTTTTTATTAGCTTCCATGATAGTGGATCAATCTTCAATCCGAATACACTGTTGTATTTGTCAATGAATCCAAAATGATGTATCACAAGTATGGTGGTCTCATTTAAGATTTTGAACTAGGGGTTGCTGGGTGTGAGAGGGTTGATGGCACAATGAACACGCATTAGGTGGAAGAGTTCCCTCTCGAAATACAAATCGACGTCTCATTTCAGAGATAAGGTGGGTGGCAAATTTAAGCTAGAACACACTGTATATATATCGCGTGTACATAGCCGATTGCTACAATAGGTTCTACTAACTAGGATGGAAGCAGGCAACAGTCGCAGGCGATTCTGCGGAAATAACCACTTCCCTAACATACACAAAGTACACATGAATCTATCCAGCAGGTTTCAAACAGTGTTTACCTCAAACGATACGTAAAAGGTTGTATACAGGTACCTTCCCACAAAATTTGACGGTGCTTTCTAATTTTTGCAGACTAGACATGTGCCGAAGATCGTACCCGAATGACCAATGTAATCGTGGCACCGCAGGTACGACGAATCAGTTCAGTTATATCAAAGCACGACATCCGTTTTCTGTATTCACTTTTCTATCAGCCACCCAGTAGTTTTTGAGACATCTGCGCACGAGTATCTTCCTAATGTGGGATATAGTTTTGGAGTCAGTGATTTGGTGCAGTTTAGTGATTTTCATGACGCAAAAAGCCTATGAGCATACGTACTATCGGATCTCTTGAATAAGCTCTTTTAGAAGTCTAATATGCAAATCAAGTGGTGTATTACAATCATTATCGTCAGGTCGAAACAAAAATATATATCGCAAATACACTCTTGGACAAAATTATCGAATATTTTTTTGTAATCACTATTATTTCAAAATAATTTTGAATTGTCGCCATAAACTTATATGTGCTGATGTTGGTCATCTAGTAGGCTGATTATTCACTTATTTTTAAATATTTTGTCGTTTAATTCAAATTAATGGCGTTTACTACATATTATCTCGACCACATTTCATCAAAAACAATGCATTACATATTTTAATTCTAAGAATGATAGTGAATTGAGTTATTAGAGTGTGACTAACTCAGTAATAGTGAGAAGTGTTTGTGTTTTCCTTCATTGATTTTGTCATTATGAAGCGGAATATATACAGAGTTGGGATAAAGTATGGAACCAAGCAAATATTTTTGGAACGGAAAGGGTGATATCGCTGAAAATTTGCAGGTAAATGTAGTGACGCATAATGCATCCGAAGACATTATGTTAGCTATTAATGAACCTTCGGTCTAACCGGAAGTACCGTCAATATTTTTAATTTAAATGCGACACCCTGTATATTTTTGCAGACTTTAATACATCTTTTTTTCCGAATACGTCCACAGTGGGTTTAGTATTTGTTTTTGTAAAAATGGGAAAGATAAAGCTTTTTTATTTGTCTCACAAATTCGTCCGTGGCGGTCTCCAGTCTTCCCGTTTCAGGTAATGTAATTTTTCAATATACTCAATTAAATTAAAACGTTTTAGTGTTTTGGTCACCGTAGAACGTGTTATAGGACCCCTTTCGAGTTTTTAAATGGCCGGCATTTTAAACATCTGAAATGACAAAGGAGCTTTATCTTTCCCGTTTGTACAGAAACTAATACTAAACTCACTATGGACGTATTCGGAAAAAATAGATGTTTAAAAATTTGCAAAAATATACAGGGTGTCCCATTTAAATTAAAAAAGTTGACGGTACTTCCAGTTGAAGCGGAAGTACATTAATAGCTAACATAATGTCTTCTGATGCATTATACGTCCCTATACTTGCCTGCAAATTTTCAGCAATATCATTCTTTCGGTTCCAAAGTTATTTGCTTGGTTCCATACTTTATCCCAACCCTGTATAAACAAAAATATATCGCAGGACCGACGCGACGTTTCAGGAGGGCTCAATCTACGGTATCGAATATTTTGAAAAGACACTGGGAACTTTGGACGCAAACCCGGTCACTGGTGTAAGAGGTGTACAACAACAATATTGATGATCGATTTTTGATACTTAATTCTATACGAAATCGTACATTGACATCGACATATCTCAAAAATGAGTACTACTAAACGTGATACAAATTAATGTTACTTCAAAAACACTCGGACGAAAATTAGAACAAGCAGGCTTGCTGCTCAAGAGGAGTGGAACGCGATTCCTCAAGATTATATCCAAACTCACTACGGAAGTCAAACAGTGCTTTGAACAGAGCATATATATATGCTCTGACAGCCAGTCAGCTCTGAAAGCGGTGGAGCTCCGAGGGCCAGATCAGCTCTGGCTCAAGAATGCTCGGCCGCCCTTCACAAATGAGCAAGCCATAAGAAGGTGACCCTGCTGTGGGTCCCCGGACACAATGGTATACCGGGTAACGAGAGAGCGGACCAATTAGCTAGGATAGGGGCCAGCAGCCCCTGCATCGGCCCAGAACCTATGCTGGGAATTAGCAGACGCCAGGTCAATGTGGCCCTGGACAACTGGGCCTACAAGGAACTAGCGAAAGCCTGGTTAGAGAGAGACGACTGCAGGCAAGCCAAAAGATTCATAACAGGCCCTAATAAGGGCCGAACGCTATGGCTTTTGAATAAAGGCAGAAAGACGCTTAATCCTCTGGTGGGGGTTCTTACTGGCCATTGCCGGCTGAATAGACATTTGTCACTTATGAGAGTAGTAGGGGACCCCATTTGCTCCAGATGCTGGGAGGAGGACGGGACAGCGTTCCACTACCTGGGCAGATGTGAAGTTTATCGCAACCTTAGGGTTCAGATATTCGGCACGACGGAGTTTGGGGAGGAGCCACTATATTCAGCTAAATGGTCGAACATACTGACTTTCGTCAGGAGGTCTGGCAGGTTCGACAAGGAGCCTTCTAGGGTGTAGAATTTTAGTGTTTTCAGTGATTGGTTCAGTGGGGTTGGCAAAAAGGGCCAAAGGTGGCCTACTTGCCTGCTTCGCCTCCCCATCACTACTACTACTACTACATATCCAAACTCTACTTAGTAGCATGCCGAGAAGAATTTTTTTTAACATCTGGTTATGATGAAAATTAAGATTTTGTATTAAAGTTTATTAATTATAGACTACAACAGTGAAAACCCCACATCCGTAGCGTAAATAGTTGACCTATAAATGAGCCTTGAGTTTTGTGTTTGATATGATTAGGGATTCGCTAGCTAGCCTGTAATTTTAGAAAGAACTAACTGAAGGTACTATCACCACAAATCACTGACTACTCAAATCATATCCCCAAAAATCATCACAGAAGAGCATGAATATTCTCATATAAATGTAGTATGTACTAGTTGTACTACAATCTGTTGAGACTGCACGAGCACATGACATGTATTATACATCCTATTGGAATTCGACAGGCCATTTCGACGTCTTTTGCATTTTGCCTGCCAGTATTGTTGACAAACTTTTCCTTACACACACCACACACTATTCTTTTTTAATTTATTAATTTGTCCATACACACATATATCCACTGCATGAATGCATGCTGCCATTAATATTATGCGAAATTTAACATTTCTGCCGCAACGTTTGCTTAATATTTTAACCTATGGGAGACTAATGCGAAGACCTTTTTTTTGCAGCACATGACAGTCTATGATTCATTGGTAGAATTAAAAATCAATGATGAAATAGTAGCCGCGGGAGTAGTTTCACGTCTAATATATTTGATAAATGACGCCAAATTATCTGTTTAACCATCCTAAGAGCAAACGTATGAATCATCCTGTTTTTATGAATCATTAGCACCATCGGAGATACACAGTTTGGTTTTAGAAACGGTTTACGAACTAGAGAGGCGTTCTTTGCCCCCAACGTATTAACACAGCGGTACATTTTTTGTATGGTCAGCCTCCCGCAAAGGCTGAAAGCCTATGGCGCTGTGGAAGCTGGAGGAGACTTGTTCGGGGAATAAGGACCTTGACCTGGTAAGGATGAGCTCGCAGAGAGTCTCTAACGTTCCACGTTCGGACGGCCCGCGGTGTTATTATCTGGGAGAGCTCTCACTCGAACATCTTCAGTGATAGACTCTTTAAAACAGGGACAGGTCAACCTCCCTTCTTTGATGTTCCAGGCTGTGGAGGTCCTTTGTGAGGTCAGGCGTATCGATTAGCCTAATTGTGCCCAGAAGCTTTAGGGAGTGCTTTGGACCGCATCTCCACTCATAAGAGCAACACTCCAACGAGGTCGGCCTGGACATGATATTGTTGATGTTGATCCCCAAAAGCTTGACGGAACGTGAGTCGAGTATTGGATGACCCACCATTTCCGCAGTTGGTAAGCCAACGTGAGACCTCTTTGTCAGTGTTGATGCCTATTGATGCTCTGTACGTTAAACTGTACTTTATTTACTAATCCCCACCCGACAATGTATGGACGTAAATCAGAATGCATACGTATGCTTCCTGGACTACAATAAAACATTTGACACTGTCCAGTATAAAACACTTATAGAACTTCTCAAAAGTGAAGACATCGACAGTGGAGACATAAGAATAATAAATAATTTGTACTACCCGCAAGAGGCCATGATACGCTTACATAATAAGGTGACAGGCATAATAGAAATAAAAAGAGGTATATGCTTCTGTATCTGCAGTGTGGGGAGAGTGAGTAGTCTCACTGCACCTTGGCCCCAACTGGTCCATTGGAGGTCATCTCAGGTCATCGTCCATCCTGCCAATCTTAGGAAGGTGGTCAAGTCGCTTGGGGACGTCTCCCTGATGTGGGCAGGCATAGACCAAGACTCACAGAACGTATACTCTAATAGAATATAACTCTGGGCATTCACATATGACGTGTTCCACAGTTTCGTCCTCGCTTTTACACATTCTACATATCGATGTGTCACTTAGCCCCATAATGTTTAGATGCTTCCTAAGTTGACAATGATTGTCAGGAATCTTACTATGACCTGATCACCGCCAAAAGTACTTCTTGGATATTGCCATGCCAAAGCCTGCAACGGTTTCCTTGGCAAATCGTCACCCTTGTAGTTTCTCCCACCTTTACCATTTGGGCATGGACGTGTTTTTTGACTTTTTCCGCAACTGTGGTTGTCGACATTCCATAAGAATTACATGGTCCTAAAATTCTTTGGTCACCAGCGTTCCTGGATAGACCGTCCGCTATACGGTTGGTTGCCTTAGTTGTTGTTGTTGTTGTGCTCTTTAACCAACCCCATGACAACATTGTTTTTGTCTGGATCATAAGCTAGTGCTTGGTGGCATTCTATTGCTAACCCTGATGTGACGCGAAATCTTTTCAGGGTTAGAGGTGCTTGTCTGCTGCTGATACAGTTTATTACAGTTTTGGCAGATGCATCTCTCTGGTTAGCTCTTTAGCAGCTATCGAAATGTTAGCCATTTCCGTCTGAACGACACTGACATTTTTACCCATAGCCTACTTTGTTCTTAGGCTCAGAGACCTGAAGTATACACCACACCCAGCGCCTTCCCCTATTTTGGAGCCATATGTGTATATGTAAATTGCACAGCATTCTGTTTCATTTCTATTTTGTACTGTTCCTTGAAAATCAATGTTGGTCAATTGACTCGCTGGTTGCTTGTAGCATGGGTCATGGGGTTTCCCGCCACACCAGCTGCCTCAGTCGTCCCATACCTACATCGAGATTAATCCCATCCGTGCGAAGTCGTAGCATTGACAGCAATGGAACCTCCTTGATGTAAATATCTAGACACAAGGTTAAAACAATCGTTTTACTTGACATTCATTGCGCAAGTTATTTGATATTGGATAGTAACTATTACAAACATTTAGTTTGCTTTGTGTGGAGGTTAGTATAACTGCATTTCTTCTACTCCCTAACAATTTAGGTGCTTCTATTTAAACATAGCATAAATGAGCTGAACACGTGTATCACTTTTCTTCGTTCTTCAGCAGAAAACACTTGGTGACGGAGGCTTTTACTGGTGAAGGGCCAATTTGATTTAAATAAACGAAAAACTTATCACCCATAACATGTTATTAGGATTCGCCTACGTGGGAGGAGCTTGTGTGGTGAACAAGCGACTGGAAAAGGTCAATTCGGTGGCTATCATAGAGGACACCGGAGGATTCAGTGGGATCATTGTCGCAGCACACGAAGTAGGGCACTTGTAAGTATCATTTATGTACCCTTTGTACTTTCAACCCTTCGACAAGTTAGAGCTTGTTGAAAGTCTTTTATTTAGACTAAAAAGTTAATTGTAAAATTCAATTTAATTTGAAATTATTATTTTATAATTTTGTGTACTAAAAGTCATGCGATATATTTTTTTAATGTACTGGATAGATTTGTAAAAGTTGTTTCTCATGACTGGTAAGCCTTCTGGACAGTTTCGACGGTAACCTTGTTTAGGGTCGCTGTCACAGCTTTCTGGTTATCCTAAACAAGAATTACTGCAGTTACTGAAAGCCTATAATATATTTTTTATAGGTTAGGTGCAGTGCACGATGGCAGTCCTCCCCCATCGTACTTGGGAGGACCGGGAGCAGAGAAATGTCAATGGACTGACGGCTACATCATGTCCGATCTTAGGCATACGGAAAGAGGATTCAGGTGGTCACCATGCAGTATTTCGAGCTTTCATCACTTTTTAAAGTAAGTAAAATCGCAATTTGCATTATATTTCAATCGCACAATACAGCTTCTTTGGCAAGCAAATAGTTTGTGAGCCTCTACCGTTTAGTGTCAGTATTTTAGATTATTTAACCAACGTAGCACAATACTGAAACAATGTATATTGAATGTAAGGTTAGGTTGATTGCGAGTCCTTGTCAATTTTGTTATCCAGTCTAGTCTAAGTCTCTCATTAAGTATCAAGTAGCCTATACCATCCGGCAATAATAATTGAGACTGTTGTGATTTAGTCTATACATATATCACACACGCCCTGAAGATGACGCACTTCTAGCGTCGAAACGTTGGCTGTTGTATACATATATATTTTTTAAATATATTATTGACCTATAACATGCGGTGTTCCTCAAGGAACGGTACTGGGACCATTATTTTTCAACACATATATAAATGACCTATTTGCGGTTGATGTGAGTGGAGATGTGGTGAGTTTTACAGACGATGCAGCTGTTAAATTTTTTGCGGAAAGTTGGGAAATATTAAAATCAAAGCCTGAAAATGGTTTTAAAAAAATGTTCAACTGGTTCAGTAGTCGACTTTTAACAGTCAATTTCAACTAGACTCACTTTGTTCCATTCGCGTCGTACGCAAACGGCTTACCGAAATACACCAACTTACAAATCAGTTGCAGACAGGTAGCTCCTATATCAATGGTCACCAGTATCAAGTACTTAGGAATATATCTAGATTGCCATATCAAATGGAAGGAGCATACAGAATATGTTGTCAAAAAGATACGTTACGTTATAAGTAAATTTAAACTCCTTTCCACTATACTTACCTATGAACAGATGATCATTGTATACGAAGCACTTGTTCATAGTCATATACGATATTGTATTGTGGTGTGGGGCGCAGCATGTAAAAATAATATAAAAGCAATAGAAATTATAAAAAAACGTTTAATAGAAAAATTATATAAAGTGAAATGTACATATCCTAGTGACTTGTTGTTTTCTAAAACAAAAATTCTAGATATCCGCCAAACATTTTTCATGTCATTAGGTATTTACCAATATAAAAATAAATCAAACTTGACAAAACACGAACATAAATATGACATAAGATATGCATCTAATGTTGTACCAAAAGCAAGGAAAAATAAGTATTTTTTAATTACGATGTCATACATTTCTTGCTCCAAGACTATACAATGAGATACCAGAAAAAATAAAATGTCTAGTGCATTTAAATTCATTCGAGTATGGTTTAAAACAATGGAAAGTAAATAATAATCGCATTAAAATTCACCAACTTGTTGACATATGTAATACCTATTATTACTAATATCTATAGAATACATAATATTTAAATATAAATATTCCTGAATTATCCCTTATTGTTTCTATTTTATAATAATTACCTTGTACCCAAGCACAAGCTTTTTAACTTTTTTGGGGCACTTGTTCTTTATTGTATTTCATTTATTTTATATTTACAATAAACGCTATATTATATATATTATCCCAGGATTTTATTACAAAATGTTATCCAAATGTGAGTTGAAGGTGAGTCGTTTTTCCAGTATTAGCCCAACATACTTACTTCACCTCCTCCGCAAATTAGATTAATTCTCCAGTTATTCTACGTAGCTTGTCAAATTTTCCGACTTCTAGTAAACGGAACAACAACAGTTTTGCAGATGTTTACAGACCTTATGGTTTCACAGTCTTAAAACCCCTAGCTTTTGATGAATGTTATCGTTTTTTATTCAGCCGCTTCACGCTAGATCATACTCATACTCATACTCATATAGTTTATTGACTTTTTACATGATTATGCATGCTTACAGCCACAATAAATACAAGAAAGGAAACCTATAGGTGGATAAGCATTATAAATATTAATAATACCAACTGCACTAATAATGTATAGTTACAAAAGTTAAAGATAGAAGTAGAAAAAGAAATGTGAAGTAATACTAGTAGTAATTAAATATTAATAATAAATTAATAATTAAAGTAAAGAAATATTAAAAAATAAAGCTAAAATTGACAAATAGACAAAATTGAAAAATGAACAAACAAAATTGATAAACAAACAAACACAGATAAATTAAGACGAGGGAGAATGATGACTGACTTTTTGTGAGTGCCTAGACTAACATATTAAAGCTTCAAATACTCATCAATGGTGTAAAAGCAATGCTGCAGATGAAATTTCTTAGAAAATACTTTGAAAGCATTCAGGCTCATATCTTTTATATGCGTGTTTTTGAACAATGAGTCCAATTTATTGTAAATATGGATGTTGACTCTGTTCATCTGTGTCATGCGTAATCTGCTTCTCAGAGGGATGATCGATTGCGCATTTCTGGTATCATAATTATGATTAAATGCTGGCGTTGTGAATGTGTCAAGATTTTTATGAATATGGATGAGCGTCTGGAAAATATATATAGATGGTAGCGTCATTATCCCATGCAATCTGAACAATTCTCTACAACTAGCGTCAAAAGGTACTCTACTTAATATTCGAACTGCTGTTTTTTGTAGCCTAAATACTCTTATTGCGTGTGAAGAGTTTCCCCATAGCACTGTGTTGTAGGATAAGTGAGAATGGATGAGTGCAAAGTATACTAACTTTAAAGCTGAGTACGGTAAACACAAGCTCATCTGTCTTAAAACGAAAATTTGACTCGAAATTCTTGAAGATAACATATCAATATGAGGGAGCCAAGTAAGCGAAGTGTCAAGCTGCACACCAAGGAGCTTGACAGGTGCAGACTTGTCTATCTTTTTGTTCGACGAAAAAAGGATACTTTGTGTTTTCTCCGCATTCAACATTAACCCATTTGCCGTAAACCATTGCTTTGATGATGAACAAGGATCATCCACCGCGTTATCAGTGAGAATTGTCGTGTCATCAGCAAACAGAACACAAGTACCGTCTATGGCAGTAGGAAGGTCATTTATGTAAATTATAAACAGTATGGGTCCCAGTATTGACCCCTGGGGGACACCATGATTTATAGGTAGTAACGAGGACGACTCATTACCACACTGGACGTACTGTGTTCTATTTGCTAAATATGATATGAATAGTGACAGTTCATTTCCACGAAAACCATAATATTCCAGCTTTGATATTAATGAATCATGAGGAACACAATCGAAGGCCTTGCTAATGTCGCACATAGTAGCCATTCGACTGTGTTCCTCGTCAATACCCTCGGTTATATCATCTATAACCCTCAGGAGAGCGCACAGTGTAGATTTATTCTTGCGAAAGCCAATAAAATCGTTAATGTATTTCTTTCAGTGGTGATACTGCGACGTGTCTCTACAACACGCCACATGAGGACGAGAATCTTCCCAGGGTGCTACCTGGGAAATTACTAACGTTAGATGCACAATGCCGGAGAGACAGGGGGACGAGCGCATGCTTTGTAAGTAACACTAAATTTTAACTAATGTCTTCCGAGATCAATCAGTGAATAGTTCTGAAAACGGAAAAAATGCAGACCTCTACTTTATCAATAAAGTAATTTCACCATAAAGTAATGATATTATTTTATTTGCATTTTCAAAAGTTACAAGTTATCACTGTTGAATCGGCATGGATATCTTTTGGGGATAACACACCTTTGCTTTTTCGTGTTCATTTCAACCTAAGTCACATCTCACGTGACACTTGCAAGCCCTGTGACGTCACTGATACAAGCTGTGACTTAAAAAGTCCAAATTAGGGGGACACACGAAAATACTTTTCAGTTAAAAAATAACAGAGGGTTCTATTTGAACTAGAACTAGTTTACGGGTGGACTATAGGAGTCAACTTTCGTAATACTACCACTAAACAAACAGTGCGAATCATTTGTCGCACAAAAAAACAATATTCTTGTATAAATACATATAGTGTATGCTCTTTACGATAAAATTACTATTTTCTAAATTTATTATAACATATTAATATACTACTTTCAAAACAAGGTTCAAATTTGTGTGGTGCTCTTTTCCGGTGTTATCTGGAAGGATTTTCAGGTTTCGTCCAGCAAACGATGATCTTCTACCTTTTGATGAAATTCTTGTATTTCCCTATGAAAATATATATCTATAACTATACTAACACCTACCTCTTTCTTGCATTCTAATTTAACTCTTAAAGTTGTATTGTCTATAAATTAATAATCATAACCTTTTGGAAGTGTTTCCATGGGTAAAAAGTAAATAGTTCTCAATTTGCACCAACTGCAAATTGCAGATGCACAAATATCCTCCAAGATTTCCACCCAGCTGTCCCTTATGCGTCTGTATAATACCTATATGCCTCCAGTTTTGCAGTATTCAAGATCTAACGAACAGTCAGATCTCTAGGTGTACTAACTTCGTCAGGAGTGAGTTTTAAATCAAGATCATACCAGCTGGGCTTCACTGGAAGCCTGAGGTTTTTCCACATACCTACTTGTTCTATGCAGAGAACTAGTGCACACTGTGAAAAACAGAAATTGATTTTTTATTTATTAATTACAGAAAGACGACAGAGTATGCGCTCAACTCTTCTGCTTTGATTCCAATAGTGGTTATTGTGTCGCATACCGGCCTGCCGCTGAGGGATCAGCCTGTGGAGATGGACAGGTAAGGCACTCATTTCTTTCAGGTTTCTTGGTGGTTGTAACGTCATTAATCAAAAAAACTCTCGGTTCTGAACTTGTTTGTACAATTTTTCAGTGTCACAATTCGTATTTAATTGATAATAATGAAAATAATGAATCAATGCTTACACCGAAAAAAAGTAGTGAATCAGTATCACAATAGTGAAGTTAACCCATATTTTTTAAAAATTCGATGAGATACCTATTGCAACTTTTTTTGATAAAAGCTACACCATTCAAGTCTCGTGTGGCTTTTAAAGTCATATTTACGTTTGTAAAATGTTATATTACTGGATTGGATTGGACGTTAGGAGGAAGAGTAGTCAGACGAGCTGCTGTTTCATTAGCCAGTGACTACCCCTCACACCGTGAGGTGGGCAATCACTAGGTCCACGAATCGTGGGCCTTAAGTAGACGAAGGGATACAAGGATGACTGCCTTCTGGTGTATCAGAGCCCTGCACCTTTTTGCTTGAGAATAATATTATTATTAAAATACAAAAAGGTGCAGCCCGGGCTACGACACACAGGGCCGCTATTCCAGTGACTGCTCCTCACACTGTGAGATGAACAATCACTGGGTCCGCGAATCCTACGTCCTAAGTAGATGAAGAATGACTGCCTTTGGCATTCTGACGAATAGGATGTGCAGCATCCCAGCCTAGCACGCAGTGCAGAACATCGTATTATTCATACCACTCAAGGATTCAATGACCATAATCAGCAAACTAACAGTGTAGTCTGGCCAGAGCCTGTGAAGTTTTCGCGAGCAGCTCCTGATATTTGGATATCTTTATCATTACTTAATAAAATAATAACAAACTTCCATTTTTCCAGTATTGCCTAAACGGGAGGTGTGTCGCAGAGCATGAAAACATAATTCCTGATTATTCACAAAATTCACCGTCATACATTCGAAGTAGTCCATCGAGGCCTTTGTAAGTATAATATGTTGAATTTTTTGCGATGATCTGATCGATTTTGATATAAAAACAAATTTAATTTAACTTGACAGCATTTGAAAGAGGATCTGGTAAAGCAAAACAACACTACCTTCATCTGAGATGCCATGTTAATATAAAAGTGTTCCTTTGACACTGAACTTTTAACATAAAATTTACTTGGAGTTTGTGAATTTTCGCGTAGTTATAGTATTGTTCCTCTATTCAAAGTGACCTTTGCATGGAATTGAATTAGGTCAATAAGGAACAAGGTTTCACAAATAAAATTGCTCTAAATATAGAGCTTTTCACTTTATTTAGTAGCACCACTTACACAACGGATAAGTTGAGTTATGGAATTTAAATTAATTTTCTAGATTTTGTGTGTTGAGATATGTGTTTGCTTAAGATATCGTAAGAACAAATCAGAACATAAAAGTATACTTAGGAGTATATAAAATTGTATAGTAGATAGTATATACTAGGTTCAAGGGTCCTTAAACCTGAAGACATAAAATGGGCATCATCCAAGGCTTTGCGATGAGGGCTGGAATGAGGGAAACTATACCTTTCCAGCTGCATAGGCGTAGTTAAGTCCCTGAATCTGGGGGGGCTTAAGTCCCTGGATTTGGGGACTGCCCAAGATACAATAAACTTAACAAAACGAATTGTCCTTGGATTTTTGGGGGGCTAATGTCATTCTTGGGGGGGCTTAGCCCCCCCGAGCCCCCCCTAACTACGCCTATGTCCAGCTGTAGTTTCTAAAGCGTCAAGTGATAATTCAAAACTCGTCAATGGACTAGTATCATGATTTTTTTTTGGTTGCATATGATAGAGTACGTCATAAAAAGCATCTCATTTTTTTCTCCGATTTTTTTGGGCACAGTAAAGCCGTGAAAATAAGGAAAATATTTGAATTCTCCTAGGGCAGTGACGTCACTTCCCTAAAGGCGAACAGCCAATCAAAAGACAGATATGTGTGCTGTGTTGCCGCATTCTAATGGCGCGCGAAATGCCGGAGCTGTACGCGGGCTGGCTCATCTATCTTGTCTTTTGTTCCCGTCTGCGAGTCGGAGCTGTTCTTGGCAGCAATGCACTGCTGATGATTCGCACGGTTGGCACTGATTGGCTAAATTTGAATTCATTTCTTTAAACTTTACAATGGAATTACTAAAAAACAAAATGATGCAAAAAGTAACGAAATGCAGCAGTACGTTTATTTTTGTATGCACTAAGCGGTTATAACAATTAAATCATTGTTTTTAACCTCGTGATACTAGTCTATTGTAAATTCAAACTGACAGGCGTAATTTATCCCTATACTAGTTAGCGAATCTACATATAACCTATAGAACAATCAACAGAATGGCGACCTGAATAATGTGAAATGGGTTACAGTAATAATTTTTGTGAAACATAAAGATTAAGCATCTACAATCTACAGAAAATAATATCAGCATCTTAGAGACTTAGTTGAAGTTGAAAAGTATTTGTTTAATAAAAAAGAACGATCAGATCAACGCAAAACCGTATTTGTGAAAATGTACATACATACGTTACCACACTGTATACTAAATGCACAAAAACTTAACGCAGGTACGGCGAAGCTAGCGTGGAGGAAGTGAGTCAAAACCCGTACGAGTACTACACCACACAGCCATTGTACAACACTCAATACGACACCAATCAGCACAGCCCCTATAACACTATACCCAACCAGCAGACTTCGTACGACACTGTCCCCAATCAGCAGAACCCCTATCAGAACACTTTCACTTCCACCTCAAGCCCCATAACCAGATTCAGTTTCAAGTACAACTTCGTCCCCTTCTCCACCACCAAGTCTCCCTATAATTTCGAAAACTTCGCCAAAACGGCGAAATCTCCGAGCACCTCTGCCTTTTTGAAAAATATCTTCAGCACCAGACGTGCTACCACGAAGAGTCCTTACGATTTCGCCAATTTTGGCGTATCCGTATCCACGGAGAGTCCTTATAGTATAACTTATCACGAGAACGTGAACAACAACTATCTGAAAAGGTCTTACAGTGACGCGAGTTATTATACAGATAGTAGCAATGTTAACAGTACGTACGCCAATAGAAGACTTATAGGGTAAGAAATGGTCGTTATTGCATCTGGAATATATCCTCTGATCATTGGCTCATATCATCTAATGGCGATGAAGTTCCTTTTGATGCATCCTTTCGTGTTTGACCGAGCATGGATTTTGACCCTCATCAGTAGTTAGTTCTTGACACCTATTCAGCATACGACGTGGACCTTGACTATACTGATCACATGATCAGATTAAAAACTGGCAACGAGGGTGGAAGCAACGTGTATTTCGACCCCTTACAAGTGTTAAACTGAGTAAACAGCTATGTGATTAAGCTTATCAAAAAGAAAAAATAATTTCATTTACTAACCACGCGTGAGCGAACGTCTTTAACGCTGCTCCTACAATCTGGAATAGCTTCTCCGGAATAGTCCGGAAGATGCAGGAGTTGAAAAGGAACCGACGATGGGCGTGATAAATAAACAGGTGCGCGCTACATTAGAAAGAAATGGAAACAGTCATGTTAGCGCGTCGCCCGAAATTTGTAAAATTGAAGAGGAAGGCGATTTGCAGATGTTTTTTATCCCAATTCCTGACGCTTCATTTTCCAATATTTTTACATGACATTTTCACATGATGTTTAGAAGGAAATTGCCCAGAGTGATATCGAAGCACTTTTTCATTTTTGCTTCTGGGCTTTTCTTAAAAAAATTACAAATTTGACGAAGAAAATAGGCAACTTCAAGCGATCATATTTCATGTTCAATCAATATTTTTCAAAAAATGCTTCGATAGCCCCCTGTGTAATTTCCTTTTAAACTTCATGTAAAAATTTCATGCAACTATATTGAAAACTAGAGCGTCAGGAGTTAGGATGAAATCACTTGAAAATGACCGTTTATGCTCTCCGTAAGAGCCACCTTAACCAATGAAATCTTCTAGTGGAGTTAGTTGCATTTACTGAATCTGTGTTTATAGGACATTATGTTACGGAAAAGGTTATTTTTTATATAGCACTTGTGATCTGTATAGTCAATCCATGTAAAAGTATACCCTACCTCCATTCTCCATATACAAATAAATATAAATCTGACATTTGCCACTATCATCCCATCGATTCCAACATTTCTTCTTAGTTTCGCATGCCATCAACCACTGGCATCGGTTGTGTACGTTTTGTAATTGGCATCTTGTTCCTGTTTCCCTTTCTGCATGACACCAACCATTAGTAGTTTTGATGACCTTCGTAGTGCAGTGCCTGCTGATTTCTTAGTATCATGGTCATTGTATTGAACTGTTACGAATTTTTGCATGGTTAGTGAACACTTTACACCAAACCACCACACCACACATTTACATACATATGTAGTTAGAAAAATCATCATGATGTGCATGTAACGATGGGGACTATAAGTTATCTTGTATAGTATTTCTAATATCAATGGAAGTAGAAGAACCTCTAAGTTTCAGGTATTGTCAGAAGCGTCCGAAAACTGTTATTTGCAATAAAATCCATGGAATACGAGTTTCGTTCAAAAATTGAACATACGTGAACCGCGAGAATTCAAAATTCACGATATCTTTTGAACAAACCTCGTACTTGGTTACCCTTTGTGCCAAAACAAAGTACAATGTGAATACCGCCAATGAGCTGTTCACAAGGCAGCCAAACCATGACCTACATCTACACACAGTGTAATAGCAATATTTAACTTGTCATGTCTCTATAAGAATCATATAACCTGATTTCAAATTTAAAAGTGCTCCACTTTTTTCACTTTTTGGTTTACTGCTTTTTTTGTTCTTCAACCGACTTTGGTTACACTAGATTAGATAACACTCCTCAAATTAGGTTGTGTTCAGAATCATAGACATGAACGTATTTTTAGCATGGTAGTTACAGACTTTGACGTTAGAATATTGTCTCATTTCTATGAGAGATGTTCTATCTCTATGACGAGTGTAAGATACTTTAAAAGACTATATCATTTCCGACAAAAGAAGTTATTTAAAGTAGAGTCCGATTTTGAACTGTTTCAGATATTTCGGCACTGTAAAATTTTGTTTGTAGTTGAAAAAGCTACTTTTTAGTTCTATAGGTACCTGAAATATAAGAAAATAAATTCTTGTTTGCTGAATCGTGTTTGGTAAAAACATAGTTGCCGTGTGTCATGTATGGCATGGCTATGATTAATTGTATGAGATATCACATATATGTTGTTTGCTGTGGTCAAGCTAAATAATTGTAAGTAGTATAATTTACCGAAGTCATAGAACACCGTAACCAGACATCAATAAGAAGCGCTTCTTAAAAAAAAATAAATAAAAATGAATATCTCTAAAACAGTTGAAAATCGGACCCTACTTTAAGGGCTTGTTTTGTTGGAAATGTCTCAGGTCTTCTCCTTAAGTATCTTCCAATCATCATAGAACACCCTATATATATACAAGGTGTCCCACGACGATTAAGACAAGCAGTATATCGGAACTGGGCAGTAGTAGCGAATTATAATTTTGGGAGTGTAAATTAAAGCAAATATAGTATCTTTTCTTACTATTGTATCACCCAATGAGGTATTTGATTATGGTCACGTGAGGTCCGATTCAAAATTTTTAATGGGACACCCTGTATATTTGTGACTTTTTGTGTTCCTCCCGATAAAACAATAGGGTACTTGCAGAGGTCGTGAAATCACGTCGGGAGTATACATAGCGTAAAGAAAACCATATCAAGAAACAGTAGGAAACAAAAAACATGATTTTACTGACGGCCAAAAAAAGATATTTGCAAAATAAAATAAGGATATATTCAAATTTTTCCACGTGACTTAAAACAAGGGCTGACGACACAGGTATCTTATGGATATCGACAATCGATACTGCTACAGCGCAGGTCAGTGAGATTCAACTGCAAACTAGAGATGATCTGAACTCTTTAACAATGCGACTCAATTTATTGATACTTAAACATATTTGAAACAGGCAATTAACCCACTAGCATTTTCGTTGCAATACATTTGTATATCTGATAGGTATCACAGTTCATCCTGTTTGTGACCGAGATTCGCAACTAATCGAAGCTATCATTTTATTTCGGCACATTATGGATGAATCCAAAGATAGAATCTAATTCAAGCTCATCCCTGCAATGTGAATTAGTAATCTAGCCTAACTTTTATTCTTTTGACTTTTGTACTTTTGTGTGTGACTGTGTTTTGTGGTTATAATGATCAATGTCAAAATGTTAGGTTAGCACCGGCTATCGATATCGAATATCAATACTTTACATCCCATCACTACGGGATATCACTGACGTCAGAGGTTGTTTGCACGGCATTTTCCGGCATTTGAAATAATTTTTGGAATATCTCTCACAACCGATTCCAAAAAACCAAACAAGCGATTTTGTCATGTTTACTAGGCTCTAAGGAACGCGTAAATGACATAATATTTTTTTCTGCAAGTACCCTATTCCAACAAACTAGCACACTTGGGATCTAAAGTGATTAGTTCAAGAGCTACAGGTATTTAAAGGACTGTACCACTACCATTATGAAACAGTACCAAAGTAATTTAGCTGTAGGGATACGTTATAATCAATGGTAGTGGAACCATCCCTTAAGTACGTGTAGCTCTTGAATGAATCACTTTAGACCCCAAGTGTGATAGTTTGTTGGAATTGTTCTATCAAGAGGAACACAAAAATTCACAAACATACAGGGTGTCCCATTAAAAATGTTGAATCGGACATCACGTGATCAAAAACAAATATCTCATTGGGTGACACGGTAATAAGAAAAGATACTATATTGCTCTAATTTACACCCCCAAAATTATAACTCGCTAATTTTAACAGTTCCGATATATTGCTTGTCTTAATCGTCGTGGGACACCCTGTATACGTGCATCCGATGACTGAGTTCAACGCACTCCAGAAGCACGTTCTATCCAGAACTTTCTGGTGAGAGTGCCTTTGGAGGATTGCACAGCAAACTATTCTGATATTTTTTTTGTTTTTCAGCTAAGAAAATTATGAAGGATATTTCTTCTGACCTAACAGCAGCTTTGAAGCAATATACAAGAGATGAGAGACAAGCCGTGTTGTGATGTTTTAGTGCTTATTTTGTATAGTTGACTATATTGAATGTGTGGCGCAAGTGAGTGTGTGAGTGAGAGGGACTTCAATGAATTAGCTGTCATAGGATGCTTCGGTAGCTTTGGAAATCAGAATCCATAAATTCATGGACATTTTGGAAATGAATTAAATTGAGATAATTCTCGGAAACTCTGTATTATACAGCGTGTTTGATTGCCAACTGGCTAAATAGAATAGTTCATTTCACCCCCAATTTACCCCCATAAGAGAGCTCCTCTCCTACCAGTCCCCCCTTAAATATGCCGCCATTTTTGTTTTTTGATATAAGAAAATCACGAAGAAATTGTTCCTTAAAAATTCCAAAAATCCTGGTCCAGGCAGTTCAATTGGTCCAATTATTTTTTCATCAGAATTCAAGGAGGAAATCATTTTTATGTTTCACCTTTACGCCCAAGTAGGGTATAATGAATATTTTTTGTAATGTATATATGTATATGTATAAACACCATTGAGACTTGTAACATTAAATTCATATAGTTAGGTTATTCTATATTTGATATATTTTATATAATATATATAATAGCCAGCAAAAAAATATATCGAGATCAACCCCCCCCCCTCTCCAGGTGCTTGGGGGGGGAGGGTATGGAAATAAAAACGGGCTTTGAATACTTCGCATACTCAACAGGTACCCCTAGGCAGGGCCGTCACCTATTCAGTTTTCTCATACGGGGTAGGAGCCACAAAATCTTTTTTTGCTTTAATGGTGACACTTCTTTACTGCTCCTCCACCACCCTTTTTTACTCGCCAGAAATGTGATACCCAACGAAGCCCTACTCTTGATACTCCTTCAGTAGGACGTCGTCGATGATACCTGATTGCTCCCAATTTCTACCCCCCCCCCCCCCCCATGATTAAGCTAGTAAGCCCCCCCCCAAGTGAAATCCTGGCAACGGGCCTGGATTGTGGTACCACTTCTTAGATAACTGAGAGGACTTTTGAAAACATTAATAATATTCATACGTTAAGGAGTTAGTTTTTGCGAAAAATTGGAAAATGTGAAAAAATTAGATAGATTTTTTAATAAAATTAACATTTTTTTTAATTCTGTTCCAAAATTGTATGCTTTGTTTTATTATTAGAGGACACAATTTTTTCTTTCTAATATGGCATGTTTTTATATTAAACAAAAAAACAAAAATAGCGGCCATTCTACAAAGAATGATGTAGGACCTCTCTTATGGGGGTAAATTGGGGGTGAAATGAAAATATCCTACATGCTTTTCAAATATCGCTAGTTGGTAACCAAACACACCGTATACTGAGAAAATAACTCTGTAACCACAGTTAGATGTACAACGAATTTTTCTGCACCTTTTAAACACGAGATTTATTTCTAGAGCAGTTCATTTGTTTATGACAGAAACTGCAGCGCATTTTATTCTTAATTAAAAGTTTCCTGAACCGAACGCCGTGGTCAGATCAAAATGTTTTGTAAAAATATGGTAAAACATGGCACTAATTCCATGATTATAGAAAAACAATAAACTGTTATTATTATTTAATTAAGTAAATGGAATTGATGGTTCTGACCATAATAGCTTTGCGATGTTAAATCAAAACCTACTGTGTATTTAAAAATTAGTCGAGAATCTCAAAGTTTAGGCATTGGTACAAGAAAGAGAAGTCGCTATTTGAAAACCTACCCTCAACGATCTTCCAAGACAAAAGTAAAATTAATCTGTTTGTTGTTTGCCTGTGTGTAAGAATTATTACTAAGATAGCTTTCAAATAGTACCAAGAAATGATCTCTAACAGTACCACTGGCCAACCATCGAAGCACAACCCGTTTAGAATAAATTGAGGCGTTTATCGGAAAAACGTCATTAGTCCAAAACTAACATATTTGGGAAAATAAAAAAAAACTTCCCGGCATGTAAAACTTTGATTAGATTACTTTATTGCCATATCTGGTAGAAGTAAAAGTATAAAGCACATCGTCCACAAGCAGTGATTATTTTATTGTGGAACATAATATATGAAAAAAAAACACAAAAAATTCATGGACATACGAGGTTTTTGAGAGAAAAAGTTAACAAATTAGTGTCTTTAATACAAACAGCATGAAAGTAAAATAAATTTCGACACAAAGAAACAAACTTTAAGAGAAAGAGTGAACAACTATACCTAATACAAAAACCGACTAACTGAAACAATCAACTCTGGCTAACCAAAAAACCTGATATTTACCACTCAGTCTTCGCAACCACTACACTACTATTATCATCGTTGTCTGTGAAAATGTCACCAGTGGTGTTGTACTGTTTTGTTATCAAGTTGTCATGCAATTTTGCATGACACATTACAGCCAACCAATCATCCACAATGTACAAGTGACCTTCTTAGGTGAATAAATATGGACTTATGATGTTTTTAAAAGAACAAGTCAATTTTCATCTGTAAATAGTATGGAACAAAACATTTTATCGAGAAATAATGATTTCTACTCATGTATATGGATGTTAGAAATGCGATGCTGCCATTACCTAAATTTTTGCAAAAATTGACTTATGAGGTTTTTCCGAGAAACGCCTCAATTATTCAAAAAAATTGCAAAATTCTGAAGAAAACGGTATTTCGCATTTTTATGGAAACCTACGATTCACATCACAGTTAAACCGTATTTTTACAACACAGTGTTTGTATAGTGATAGGCTGGAAGTTCGCGCACCTTACATGACTGAACACTGTTGATTATTAACAAGACTTTCTCTTTATAAATTACGGGTAAATCATTTTTCATACTAACCAGAAGAAAAATCTGATTTCCAAAGTATAGAGAAAGATTCTTTTCGAATAGGACTTATTTAATCTATGTACATATATTTTTAAGTGATACTGCCAACTTTGGATATTACTGACGACTATAAAGACACGTTTTTTGTAGATGTAACTTTGAACCAGCAATTTAAAATCACGAAATTAATTATCAGTTGTGGGTACTTCAAATACCTCAAATAGTATATGATACAAATTATAATTCATATATCTACAGGGTGAGTCATAAGTTGTAACTTTTTTAAACTGTGTATAGTAGTAGAAAATAAATAACTCTTTCAAATAACTTTTTTCCGAAAACTGAAAAATAAGCGAGATACGGAATTAAAAAAAAAGTAAGTCTGAACTTGTGTATCCAAGACGTACCTAGTCTGTTTTTGCTCTAGTTTTGGTCTTATTCGATCAGGCATTGTACCTGTTAATTGGTGCACTAGTCACTTCAATTTATCAAAGTCAATTCTAAATTGGTAAATCCCAAAAGTTGCGTTCATAATAATGTGCCATTTTTAGGATTTACCAATTTAAAATTATCTATGACAACCGGAAACTGACTACTGCACTATCTGACAGGTGCAGTGCCTAATTGACAAGACAAAATCCTAGCAAAAAACGAAAAGACTAGGTACGTCTTGATACACAAGCCATAATTTACATTTTTTATCTCGCTTGTTTTTCAGTTTTATGATAGAATTTGTTTGATTTAAAATAAGCATATTTTAACGACTTTACAGTTAGAAAAACAGTATCAACTTAGAACTCACCCTATATACAGAAAACTGTGACATTCTATGAAATCTTTGACAAAAAGTTGTAGAGCTGTGTTTGCTAATTGAAATTGAAATATCTTAGATATTACTAATACTTCAATTGTGCACGATATAGGAATTTGCTGTTGCAAAGTTACAGATATACGAAATCCATTTTTGAGATTAAATGAAGGATTTTACAAATTCTTTGTTTGAAGTAGGTATTTTTAGCAGACAATGTGCAATTTGTTATTGTTTTTTGCCAAATAGATAATGAATTACATTCAAAAAGTGAAAATAGTTTAATTTTACTTTTAAAAAATATGAAACGAATAAAGACATTCTTGCGTTACTGTTTTTTTTATTATATCACCCCTTCCATTCACATAGAATTTGAAGAAATTATATTGATGCATTGTATTGATGTACTCTTTGTGAGAACTGGACTCTGATAGTTTTTAGTAGGTTTTTGTAACAGCTAATAGGTATACATATATATCCAATAATCCAATGTGTACTACAGCAGTATAAACAAATATTTTACATATATATCTGTTATAGGATCAAAATACAAATGAAGTTGTTATGTAGGAATATTAATATAAGAACATACACTGATTTTTAGGTAACTTTATTGTCTAAAAACATAGATACATATCTTTGAAACTAGGAAGACTACAAACAGACTACAAGTTGACAAATAATACATCACATTTCCTAGGAGCTTTGCTTTTATCATTTTTAATACATAAATTATATGTAAAGATGACAAAGCATATTGTGATTTACTCACAACAGGTAGTCTATAACAGGACTAGAAGAATGTTCAACAATGCTTTGCGCATCTAATAATTTGCACTTAAAAACCAAATTTTGGCACTGTTAAAAGTGGAAATGGTAACTAATTAAAATACTTTGGAGCTTAGGTTAACAATAAACAAATGTATATATCAGGAAGTTCAGTGGAACACTACAAAATGGAACGATAACAACAGGTGCACAAAACTACTTCTTGGAATAATTTTGCACCTACATTAATCAATTTAAAAATATGGTGGAACCAAACTATACTGCAATTTATCAAATGGCAATTTGAAGACTGGTGTGGAGTAATGGAAGCGGAGGAGTAATGACAGCAGCTTTTGTGTAGGTTTATAGTAAAAAAAAATCATACTTGACTTACAAACTATAACCTAAAAATAGGCTTTTCATATCAAAGATGAAACATTAGAATATTCAATATAATAACCATTTTTACAACAGCTATTAGGATCTGTCCTGTATCACATATAATCAACAAATATATACATAAAAATCAATACATACCATAGGTATATGTGACAAACTTAGGCTTGGCTTATATCCCAATGTTACCAGGACAGTCCCCATTTCAAAGGTATGTCCCAGTATCCCAGCAAGTCAATGGTTTTCACTCATTTACAAAAATTATCCAGTTATAAGAAGTTGAATCAGCTTTTTTAAAATTTAAAAATGAGTAATAGTAAAACTAGGTAAGCTACAATATATTAAGAAGTCTTTCAAATGTCTCTAATGTAGCATTAATAAATAATATTAGATTCTACCTATAAGGGATATCTCAAACTCAGATCAGTGTCCTTAGGTGGGCATTATTCTTAGATCAAAGTTCTGATGACTTGCTAGGTTATGTTGATTAGGTTTGGCCGTCGGTGGTTTGGCCAAATGGTAAATTGCAGCATAGAAGAATTTGTACTTACTGACCTACATATGTATGTAAATAGAGGTATATGTAAATAGATACACCTAAATATAATAAACTAATCTAAGTATGTAAAATAATATACCTTTGCTAAAAACCTATACCATCTGAATGAAATATGAACACCTATAAAATATAAAAATTGGGAGTAAATAACAACTTTGAATCACTAGTACTAAGGATTAACATTTACCAGACCATCAACTCATGTAGTTCTTGTTGGACCAGTGATGCCTATTGCTCTTGTAGTAATTCTAGCTATCATGGCAACAGATAATAGACATACAACTCCTGCAGGCATAATTTTACCAGAATTGTAAAAACGATAACCCATTATCCCAGCTAAAATGGAGCTAGTAGCAAGTTGAACAGTATAGTTAGCAGGATCACGGCTCACTTCATAAGCACCATAAGCAAGAGCGCTACCAAAGAGCAGACCTGCAGCCAAAGATGGTATAGAACCTACAAAAATATATCAGCGTTGTATTGGATTTTGAGCTAAATTCTGTGTTAAAAAATGTATAATACGTGAACGATCTGAAAAACGACCTACTAATTGATAATTTTATTCTTACCTGCTTTGTAATATCCCATAACACCACCCGCTGCAACTGCACCAGCATATAAAAACCCAGGTATATCGATAGGCATTTTAGGGCTTCTGTATTTGGCTGATTATAAAGAAAATATATACACTCTAGCCTCTAGCCTTAAGCTCCTACTACCTTTTTGCTAGTCACTGCTTATTAAAATGCAAAACAAACAAATCCGCGTCAAATAGAGATGAAATTCACCCACTTTGCAGCCAAATATAACCAAACTTTTCACAAAACATGAAAAATTAACATTATTATCTGTCAGAAAGGCTTCAAAATTGTCAAGACATGATTCAAAAGGGTACTTACAGTTACTGCCTACTGACAGCGTAGCACGAAAATGTAGACTGAAAAACCACACTACATTCAGTTCCAATGCAGAGAAATCATAAATTATAATTTTCGTTTTTGAGTTTTCTTTCACTAGTTTCACTCCCAA